>PVKB01000178.1:0-600000 GCA_004027205.1 Ctenodactylus gundi | reverse complement strand
ATGCCTATGTGGAAATGAAGAGGAAGAAGCGTGTCCACTTCCACGGCTTCATGCTGGATGTGCACAGGAGTGAGTGATCGCGAACCGGCCCTACGGGATAGATTGTTGTTGTTGTTTTTTTTTTTTTTTTTAGGTGAATGAACATCTACTCTTTTAAAACATTAGAGTTTTGCTTTTGCTTGGAGTCACATTTTATTTGTTTACTCTGTTTTGTGCTGTTTTGAAATAGTAATAGAGCCCGAGTTGGTTCTTAAGACCAATTCTGAACTTCCCAGTGGAGAATAGAGATGACTGTGAGAGGGACAGGCAGTTATTTCTACTTAGGGTTGATTTATAAAAATAAGTTAAAAGACACTTGTTTTGAGAAGTCATTCACTTTTTTTTTTTGTGGTACCCAGGACTTTGACATCAGAGTCCATTTTTATTTTTGAGTTTGAGATCAGGTCTTGCTGAGTTGCTAAATTATCCAGGCTGGGGTCAAACTTGGGACTCGCCTGCCTCAGAGTGCCGGATGACAGGCCCGTGCCACCCTACTCAGCCAGAACCTCAATGCGTGGGCCCTTAGCTTGGGCTAGCATTGTAGCTTCTCCTCTGCCCGGTGTTCTTCTGTTATTTCATCTTTCTGTGACTTGTCTGTCACCTCCACTGTCACCCGCCCTGAGCAGAAACACTGTGTTTTTTTTTTTCCCTGCCACTTTTGAGTAGTTAGTGCACATGCCCTGGACAAACTGGGACTGGCCTTAGTGTGCTGGGCTGGTGACAAGGGAGCTCTCTGATTAGATCTGCAGACCTACCCGGCTTTGGGCAGGAGCAGAGCCTCCGCGCTGGTACTGAGATGTCTGGGTTAGGATCAGCTTCTTGTTTGATGGTGCTGATCTGTTTGTCATCTCCGAAGTGACTTACAAGGGGAGATGGAATGACCTTGAAGTTTCTCTGCAACTGTAAGACTATAACATCTGAACAACTTATTTTAAGCTAGAAAAAAAATAATACAACCAGTTTTAATGATCAAATTTGGTTGTACTCAAAGTCTGATTTTTATGTCTCCACTGAAGTTTCATTTGGGATTTTAAAATAGGCTGTAATTGTTTAAAATGTACACTAATAGTTGTGTTTAATTTTATGCATTTAAGGAATACATCGCCTTAAACAGAGTTTGCCAAAAAGGAAACCAGGATTCATGGCTAAATCCTACGACCCAATAGCTCCCATAGCTGAAGAAATCAGCCAAGAAGCTTGCCTCTTATGTTTTGATGAATTTCAGGTACTTTGGGGACTTTTTAGAGGCAGAGAATGGCAAATTGAATGAGAGGTGAGGATTTAGATTTTGCTTCCTTTTTTTCTATTGTTTTACAAGTTGGTTCAGCAAGTTCTGTGTAATCACATTCATTTTTGTGTTCTGTCTGGGGGTCAGCAAACCATGATTTCCAGCCCATACAAAAAGAAAGATTATTAGGGCTGGAGTGTACCTTAGTGGGTAGAGTGCTCGCCTGTCATGCACAAGCCCCTGGGTTTGTTCCCTAGCACCACATAAAAAATTAGCTGTAATCTCAGGACTTGGGAGGCTTGGGCAGAAGGATTGCTGTGAGCTGGAGGTAACCACTGTGCTATTCCTTCAACCCACATTTTATTTATTTATTTATTTATTTATTTATTTATTTATTTAAAGACAGGGTCTTGCTCTGTAGCCCAGGCTGGTCCTGAACTTATCCAAACTCACTATGGAGCCCAGGCTGGCCTTGGACTCACGGCAATGCTCCTGCCTCAGCCTCCAGAGTGCTGGGATTACAGATGTGGGCCACCACGCCTACCTTATGTGGTGCTTGGGAATCGAACCTGGGTACTTAGTGCTTGACTTAACTCTTGCACTTTAACCGCAGAGCCATTTCTCCAGCCCCACATTTTTATATTTTTAAAGGTCCTTTAAACAAGAAATAATCCAACAGAGACTCGGTAACTTGCAAAGCCTGAAACATTTACTGTTTAGTCTTTCACAAGAATGGTTTGCCCATCTCCACGTTTTGGTTAATAGCACTGTACATCTATTCCCCACACCACAGAGATGATGTATTTATAAAACAATGTCTTCAGAGACATTTGGGTATCTTAAAGTGTTGTAGGGAGTAGTAGTCTCCAACCTTTTTGACAGTAGGGGCCAATTTAGTTGAAGAACATTGTCCCAAGGACAGGGTGGGAGGTACCAGTTCTGCAGTAGGTTGCTGGAGAGCTTCCAAATGGCAGTACCAGTGGGAGGGGAGCAGGAGTGAAATTCCACTTACTGTCAATCTGTAGCCACATTAGAACCTGATGGAGCTTTGTGGCTACTGACTTCCTGCTCCTGCTCGAAGCTTAACCATCCCTAGGCTGGTACTTCCAAGGACGCGGGTTGTTATAAGTTCATGGCCAGGGGCAGTGGCCCAGCCTCACAATAATCTATGATAAAGGGAAACAATTGCCTTAGTTTAACTTTTAGAGTCTCTTCTAGAATTCTCAAAAATTTAAGCATTTTAAGTTGTAGGAAGTTATTTCCTGCTCTTCCGTGTTTAGTGGGGAGATGGGTGAGTGGGAAGATGATGCGGTGTTTATCCCCCTGCGGGTCTGATGGGTCTACTGCAGCAGCGGGGGACATACAGAGAGGAGAGAAAAATGTCAGCAGGAAGGCCATGGCCATCCGGGAACCAGTGTGGGAACCTCCCTTACTTCTCCCTCAGTCACATGGGTTAGCCCGGCGTCCCCTCTGCATGTGGAGGGGCGCAGATAACACGCGGCAAGGCTGGTGGGATGAGCAGTGCTCTCCCCGCCCTCCAGCAGGCGGCAGAGTGCAGAGAGGGGCCTCCCACCGCTCTTCTGAAAATGCCACTGAGTTCAGTGGTGCTCCCCTCAAGGAGCACACAGAAGTCAGTGATGCATCATGGGGCATGGTGGTGCAGGCCTGGAATCCCAGCGCTTTGAGAGGCTGAGGCAAGAGGACTGCCAATTCAAGCCTAGCCTGTGCAGTGTAGTCGCTTACTGAGATGTCTCTTAAAACAAAGAACAAACAAACAAAGTCCCCAAAATAATACTTCCTCCATTTTCCCTGATTTTCTTCTAGTAACCTTTTGTCCAAAATAGCTCTAGCCCAGTCTGATGGCTCATGCCTGTAATCCCAGCACTCTTGGGGGCTGAGGCAGGGGAATCACAAGTTGAAGCCCAGCCTGGGCAATGGAATGACTTAGCAGGACCCTGCCTCAAAATCAGAGTCAAAACCAAAATGAGATGAGGATGTAGCTCAGTGCGAAGGTCCTGATCTCAGGCTGACCCCCAGTATCACCACTACCACCACCACCAAAAAAAAAAAAAAAAAAGCTCTAAATAAAACTAAATTGGTACATTTGAATTTTTAGTTTTACTCTTTAATTAAAAAATTTAAAGATATATTGACAGTCAAACTGTAAAATGATTTATGGCTTAAAATGTGTTAATATGTTTTTATAGCCTTATTTAAAGTTGTTATTACTGTTTTCCATACCAAGAGATGAGGACTCTAAAAAGCGTCAGAATTTCCCAGGTAAAAAATCATTCCCCAACACACACAGCAGTCTCTCCCTGCCCTGGTAGCCCCCAGCCAAGGGGGACACCCATGACCAGAGTGGTCCGGTACACAGCAGGGGAAATGCAGGATGCTCCTGGGTCTGGTCCTTCCTGTCCCCAGAGGCCACACATGCCTAGCTGACTGAAAGCCACCAGGAATTCCTCCCACAGGACACTTTTCCAGCCCTGGTGCTTGCCTGACTCTGGCTAGTGCTGGGAGTCCCACCGTGTGGTCTCCCTGGTGGAGGAGTGTGAGGGTGGGCTGACGTGGGGATTGGTGGGTGGGAGGGTGGGGATCCAGTTTGAGATGGCACCTGGCTTTTCAGTTGGAAGGTATAAATTCATTCACTGGCTCAATAGGAGACAAATTTAAAGATTCATTACTTAAACACTTTGAAGAGCCAGGTAAAAGGGACAACCAGAAGTATGTATACTTAGTAGGGTATGGATCATTTTAAATTAGGGGACAAGTGTCTTCATGGTCCATTTAAAGCTGCAGGAGAGGAATATTGGGAAACTTGTATTTTTATTTATTTATTTATTTTCCGGGTTTTTTTGGGGGGGAGAAAAAAGTCCCCCTATCTTGCCCAGGCTGACCTCGAACTCCTGAGTTTGAGCAGACTTTCATCAGCCTCCCAAGTCAGTGGGAATATAGACAAGCACCCTCATCCGCAGCTTACCTGTTTCATAGGCAGGGATGATGCCTCTGAGTTACCTCTGAGTCCTTTGAGGTGCTGCTCTGTGTAGGGGAGGACCGGGGATCCCATCCTCACCTCAAGCCACATCCCCGGGCCATTTTTTAGCTTTTATTTTGAGACAGGGTTACCCTAAGTTGTCCAGCTGAGCTCTGATTTGCAGTCTTCCTGCCTCAGCCTCGCAGAGGACTGGGACTGCAGGCCTGTGCCAGCAGGCGGGCCGTGGGCTGCTCTCCTGCTGGTGGCCAGGTGGCCGCCGGTGCCGCATGCTTCTCTCCTGGGGTCCTGCTCGTCCCTAGGAGCTTCGTCACGCTGAACTCAGTCGTCTTCCGCACATCATGGTCAATCCTGACTCCTCATTTAAAATTGCAGTTTGCGGCTGGGGCCGTAGCCCTGCCGCTGGCGCGCCTGCCCAGCAAGCTCAGGGCCCTGGCTTTGACTCCCCAGCACGACTTAGGCCGGGTGTGGTAGTGCACGCCTGTGACCCTGGCTCTCCAGAGCTGAGGCAAGAGGACTGCCCTCAGTTTGAGGCCAGCCTGCGCTACAGAGGGAGGCCCTATCTCAAGAAAAGAAGGCTGCACTTTGCCGTTGACCTCCGCTCTTCCAGTGCCTGGCCCCTCCTTCCGTCTCCTTGGCAAGCACCCCCTTCTGACGTCTGACCACTTGTTACCTGTGTTGCCCGGGGCCTGTATTCTTCTGCAGAGCGTGGACTTGGAGGCCCGGCTTTTTGTTTTGTTGGCTGGTATGTCCCCGTTGTAGAACAGGGCCTGCACGCGGGTGAAGGCACCCGAGAGGCTGGTGGTGGCCGCCAGGGCGTCTCCTAGAGGCTGCTCTTCCTACGGTTACTGGTGTTTTGCTAACAGACGGGAACGTGCGGAGCCTGGGCCGTGTTCCAGCTCTACCCCGTACTTGCTGCAGTCAGCACTGCGACTTACCGCAACAATTTGGGTTAATTCAATATATGAGACTGAATTTCATTTTAGTCTAGGTTCACTTAGGTAGTAATGCGGTTCACTTACTAAATTCATCTGGTATGAGCCGGTGCAGCGTTGTCCGCTCGCTGCCCGAATGGTCCTAGTCCTCTGCCCTGTGCATTCTTTGCGCCTGCGTGTCTGTTTATGTGTGGCGACCACGTGCTCCGGCGCTTCCTGCCCCTCCGCTCCCTCCCAGTGTGCGCTCTACACGTGAGCTACCGTGTGCGGCGTGCTTTCTTTGTGCCTGCCATCTTAGCTGCTGTGGGGAGCTTGTATTTTTCCACTTACAGCTAAAATTCTATAAGCTAGACATTAATAACACGAAACTACGTAGGCCTACGGGCTATGCATCGGCAGTAGCCCTAGTCAGCGTTTCTTGGGAGCTGGGGAAGCCTCATGACGCTGGCACCCTGCTGCTGTTACCACTTCCACTGTATTGTTGAGGGTCAGGGATGTCAAGGAACTTGACTGAGATCAACATCTCAAGTGCAATGCCGGTGCTCTTGTTAGGAACAGCTGTGCTGTGTGTTTTCCTTGAAATACAGTCTTGTATGATATGTTTAAATAGATAGCTATAGATATGGGTGGGCTTTTGATAGAATTTGTTTTGTTTTTTTTGAGGCAGGGTTTCATTTTGTAGCCCAGGCTGGTCCTGAACTCACTGGTACAGCCCAGGCTGGCCTTGAACTCAGGATAATTGCCTGTCCCAGCCTCCCGAGTGCTGGGGTTACAGGTGTGTGCCACCACGCCCAGCTTTATGTGGTGCTGGGGAATCAAACTCAGAGCTGTGCACTTGCTAGGCAAGTGCTTTAATTGCTATGCCATTCCTCCAGCCTTGATAGATGTTTTATTGCTAACACTTAATAATTATCATTTTTTTGACACAGGGTCTCACTCTGTGGCGTTGTTGAACTCACTGTAGAGACAAGCCTAGACTTGGACTCATGGCAATCCAGCTGCCTGTGCCTCCGCCTCCTGAGTGCTGGGATTACAGGTGTGCGCCAACTTGCCTGGTTTATGTGGTGCTGGGGAATCGAACTTGTATATTAAGTGCTTGACTTAGCGCTTGCTAGGCAGGTGCTTTAACCACTGAACCTTTTCCCCAGCCTTCCTAATAATTATTTTAAAGCCTATTAAAGCCTAGTACAACACTTACTGAATTATTAGAAAAGAATTATTTAGGTGCTTTATTCTTTCTATCAGTATGTCTACAATTATTGCATCACTTTAAAACTGTATAATAAGCCACACCAGTGGTGCAGGTCTGTAATCCTAGCACTTCAGGAGGCTGAGGCAGAAGAATCACGTAGTCTGGGCAACTGTATTAGTTTCTGTTCTTTCAAAAGGCAGATACAGGAATTATAACAAAAAGGATATATTTGGAAGTTATACAGATAGTCCAAGATGGCGGCCCGCACATGCAAGAATTGGAGTGTCTAATGGCTGCTCAGCCGTGAAGTAGTACTCCTGTCTGAGACTGCAGGGCAGCTGGCGAGAGTCTGCTGCAGATCTCGGTTGGTCAAAGAACAGGTGTGAGGACTGGAGATTGGTGACTGAAGATTGGAGATGGCAGAAGGGCACAAGTCAAGATTGGAGTGAATCTGTGATGAAGACCTGTGGCGTGTAGCATGTTGTGTCCATAGACCATTGGGAGTGCTAGAGCTTTCCCAGAGGAAGAAGCTGTAACAATCTTTCTTCTTCCTTCCTTTTATACCATTGGAGTTTCAGCTGGGCCTCCCACATCTGGGTGGGTGCTCTTCCTTCATTGGTCGGCTCACAAATCACTCATACTCTAATCCAGGCTGTTTCTCAATTCCCAATCTAGACATGGTTCCCAAACCCTACCTAATCCAGGTATGATTCCTGATTCCCTTAAATTGACATCATCTCTCTGGTGGTCATAGCAACTTAGCAAGGCATTGTCTCAAATTCAAAATAAAAATGAACTGAGGATGTAGCTCTCTGTGAAGGCTCTGGGTTTGATCCCCAGGACCACAAATGCACGTGCACACACACACACACACACTTGTATCATATTGGTAGTCTTGACTTTTAGCTAATTATTATTGGACTTTAGGCAGTTATAATTAATATATTTCTTTTACTGGGAAGGTGAATGGTAATTATTGCTGCTTAAAAATAAGGACATACTCTGTTTTGGGGGGTTTTGAATTTAAGGAATTTTAAAGGTTATGTTAGCTTTTAGAGTCCATTTGTGGGCTTCTCCCTTCCCTTTGTCATCTTGCTGAGTGTGGCATTTCCCCAGGACGGACAGTGCACTGTTCTTTTGGCTGGGAACTCTGCCTCCTTGATTGTCTTTTAAGTGTTTTAGTTCGCTGAAATAAAAGAATAGTCATCCTCCAAGTTTTTTTCCGGGTCTTCCTTTTGCCCTCTTTGAATTCTGTGGTACTTATTAGACTGTTCATGATTCTGAAGACACAAGAATACTAAGGAAAGTTGCTTTTTTAAATAAAAAAATTGTGTCTTCAGAGACAGTGAATAGATGTTTTACTAATATGGTCCCCCCAAATTCTGATGAGCATAACATGCAGAATTCTCCTCTATAAGCATCAACATCATTTAAAAAATAGTTCGAAGCATTTTTACAAAGCAGGGAAGCTATTAAAAACGACTAATAAAAAATAGCTGCTTATTTTTGTGCTAATACTAATTACTGATAATGCATGCTTATGTTTGTCGCTCATTACGCCCGTTGCACCAATCAGGGCCTGACTGAGATTCCAGCACTTACACATGTAAATGAGCCTAGAGGAGGGTTTTTTCTTTTTCTTTTTCTTTTTTTTTTCCCTTAAGTGAGTCATAATGGAAAGCAACTCTAGGTCATAAAAAAAATCTCTTTTCCTTCGTGTTAATGAAACGTCTCCAGTCGGTTAGCCGGCTGCCCTGACTGGCCCTGTGTAGCCTTCTTTTTTGTTTCTGGTGGTAATGAAATGCCCAGTGCGAGAAAGCCGGCTCTCTAAGAATGCGGGGCCAATTGTCTTGTGTTCCCTTCTACTGTAAAGTGACTGTTCCCCCAGCAAAGCCCGACAAGTTCTGCCGAGATCAAAGGAGCACACGCTGGCACCCGGCTACCCCAAGTGACTCCTGCCGTATTCATTAGCCCTGGCTCCTCCAAGTTCATTTACTCGGTAGGGCAGAAGTATTCTGCAGTCTAAAAACAGCACAGTGGAATTCAGCCTCAAGCCTTCACCACCGGCTTCTTCCAATTTTCAGTTTAAACCTTTAGCTAAATGTGCCTTTGCTTTTCTGAACCACAGGGCACAAATCTATTTTTAGTATTTCCCCCCCAAAACAGTGGTCTGGTCAAAGTGTCTTTATTATTCTCTGAAATTGAGTAGATCTTCATTGACGTAGATTTTTTTTATAAGCGAGAGGATTGGGATCCAATTTGAAAGAGCAGTTGCTACAGAAATTTGCAGGCTCGCTCTGTCCTCTCATCAGAAATGCCACTGGTGTTTAGGCGTTTCAAAAGGACCTTCTCTCTGAGTGCTTTTGCGGAAGCACAATTGGACAACGGTCCTAGGCTCCAGATTCGGTAACATCAGCACCGCTTTTCCCTTTCATTTAAATCTCCTCTTTTGAAGTTCCCACGGGCCTTTAAATTGAAGGACCCATGTAGTTTTTAGTGACTGTGTTTTCAAGTTACTGCCTGAGACAGGAAAAGAAAATTGCGCACCCTCCTTCCCTGGTTGCATTTTGTTCAGGTGGGGGGAAAAAAAAGCCAGTCGGTAAAGTCTGGTATCATCTGTAGAGAACAGTGGTCAAGACGCGGGCAAGCCAGGTGGTGTGATCACCACGTATCTGGTAGCTTAGGATCCTGAACAAATGGAAAGAATCCCACTAGTTTCTACGTCCTCTAACCGGGCTTTAAAATATTAGTGTGATACTTCATGACGACATGTGAAACAAGCTTTATTGAGCTCCTTTGAAATGAGTTATTAAAGAAAGATCAAAACACTTTCACCCTGAGAGCATCCGAAGCTCTAGTTACGCCAAAGCGGGCGACTCGCAGAGGCTCACGCCAGCCTTTGCTGCCGGTTTATCTTCCAAGTCATTTTCCCCTGTTAATTGCTGTACTTTGTGAATTTTAAAAGCTTAAAAATGATCAAGTTTGCTTTTTAAGTGTGAGTTTAAAAAAATTATTTTAGAAAAAGTCAGTTGTTTCTCTGTAACTTAGACAGCCTAATTATAGCTACGTGAGACATTTCGAGTGCTGACACGGCTTATTTTTTTAGAGCACCATATGAACTCTGCTTGTAAGGTTATTGTGATGATTTTTTTTGCGGAAGGAGTATCTGTGTTTGCGAAGGTTAGCAGAGGCTGGCTGTGCTGGAAGTGACTGCAATGCCTTTTGATTATTCATGGACAGTAATAGAAAGCACTTAAAAAGAACAATGAAATTGCTTATTTTTGCGATGGGCCATCTGTTGAATTGTTTTGTGCAACAATTGCACAATAGTATCTATGCCGTATCGTTCTATTTTCAACAGCAGCTGATCGCGTCTCGCTGGCTACTTGTCCTTATTTTTAAAGTCCCACGGCCATTCAAAGTCACCTTTCCGGGGGCCCTTGCCAGGAAGGTATTCAAAATTGCTAACAGCCTATGTATTTTACTAAAAATTTTTTTCTTCTTTTTTTTTGGGTGGGGGGGAAGCTGGTGGGATGGACAGGGCTGGGAGGAAGCAGAGAAGGGAGTTGGTCCTGTCCTAATTAATTAGACTTCCTCATTGTTTGGGACAATTGCCACACTTTCCACCTGTAGTTCTATAAAAGAAGTTAGCGTGGAACCATTGGATAATTTGTGTAGAAATGATAGGCTTGCAAAAAAAAAAAAGAGTCAAGTTTAAAAGGCTGTTATACAGTCTTTCATGCTTTTAATTATGTACTCTTTTCTTCATGATGATAATTAGAATTTTTCTCTTGGAATTCACTTCCATCTTTAAAAAAAAAAGACGAGCCATTAGCAAATTTGTTAGAGCAGAAGCGAGATTAAAATAAAACCAATGTGTTGCTGTCCACAGGTCACTGACATTGCTGACGCCATGATTCTGAAACAGCTTTTTGAAAATCTGTTCAAAAATGGGGTCGTAGTTGTGGCAACCTCCAACAGACCACCGGAAGGTAAAAACCCACACCGCGCTCCTCTCTCCAATTAGGTGAGGGCTAACGAGCTCTTAGATGTCCATGATGCTGGGTTCATTTTATTTTACTAATAAATCTGCTGTCTTCTTGGCTTATCATTAGTTGTAGAAATGGCTTAATCTGAAAAATCACTCTGCATTTGTGGTTGAGAAATGTTTATGTCCTTAGAGAGCTAAATCCAGTCAACATCCCTTTTTATTTATTTATTTTTTAAAAAGCATGTACATATCAAAAAGATACAAGCCTTTCTAACTGTTTCTTATGTGCTGGAAAAGAAGGTCAGTGAAATGGAAGGTGAAACTTCTAATTAAATTTTATTTATTTATTTAGAGATAGGAACTTGCTGTGTAGTCCAGGCTGGTCCTGAACTTACTGTGTAGCCCAGGCTGGCCTCGAACTCAAGGCAAGCCTCCTGCCTCAGCCTCTCGAGTGCTTGGATTATAGGTGTGCTCTACCATGCTCAGCCAGTTTTTATGTGATGCTGGGGAATTGAACCCAGGGCCTCGCACATGCTAGGCAAGTTTTGGAACCCCTGAGCTGTACCCTCAGACCCCTGGTTAAATGTTAGCAAAAGGCAAAGTTTGCTTTCTGAGTAGTTTCAGGTGCTTCACTTCACCTGTCATTTCTTGATTAAGAATGAAAATACAGTTACTATCTGGGCACAAGCGGAAAGTTTAAAAATCTTGTATCTTATCTGAGCATAGGATGAGCTATGCTCAGATAAAGGCTTGAGGAACCAAAATAGTATTTTTTGAGAGGCTGTTAGCATCTTTGGCTGAAGTGTTTTCCCTCCATGCCCGCTCGCCCAAGCCAGAGCTCCTCACGTGTGCCTGGGAGTCATCAGTGTGGCCCGCTTGGCCTGACTTCAGCCCGTGTCCTGCGTCCTGTGGACTGGTGTGCCTGCCTCTTACCCCTTCATGCAGCGCTCGGGGTCCCGCATGGCGTGGTGCCTGCGTGTCTCACTTGGGTTCATCAGCTGCCCCTTCTGGGGGGCGCAGCCTCATGGGGATGGGGGTTCCTGCCTCTTCGCTTGTGTGCATTCTGCGTACCTCCGGCTCCCACAGTGCCCACCATGTAGACAGACCTCCGGAAGCAGCCTGTGTGTGTGTGGAACCAATGTGGGTTTAAAAAGGATCACTCTGGCCTTTTCAATTTTATTTTTTTATTTTGAGGCAGGGTCTGGCTCAGTTGCCCGGGCTGGACTCCGAATTGCCATTCACCCACCTCGGCCACCCAGGGTGCTGGGATGACAGGCCTGTGCCACCAGGCCTGGCCGCAGTGTGGAGAATACAGTCTTGGGATAAGGTTTTGGAGCTGGAAGGAAGGGGACCCCTTAGAAGGCGGCGACAGTGATCCCGAGGGAGATGCCAGGCCGTGGGTGGGGGAGACGTTAGGGTAGTGTTATGCCCAGATCTTGGGGACCCCAGAGATCACCAGGAGTCCGAGACACGCGTGCAATAACAAGGAGTCTTTATTCGGGCTTAAGCTCGGGCTCTCAGATGTCAACAATGCAGTGGATCTGTGCAGAGAGCCCAGAACAAAGGATGAGCAGGGTTTTATGAGGTAGGGGTGGGGGTGGTCTCAAGAGATGTGACACAGGTACATTATCATTTACGTAGGACCAATCGTAAGTACACAGTTTTTTTATGATGGCGATGCTGACCACTCAGACGAGGCAGAGTGGCCATAGCTTTTGTTATAACCCAATCATGACCTTTTACGTGTCTTTTGGATGTAACCGTCTGAGTGTGGTGTTTCAGTGGCCTGGGTAGGGTCTAAAGGAACGTAGAGTGATTGGTTAGTTGTCACTGGGCAACTATTTTTGATTTCTTGACTCTGCCCCAGGCCCAGGAATGCCAGATTTCTGTTTTACCCTTTCTGACTGGGTGTAACTAGGTAACCAAGTGCCCCAGGCTATCCTGGTCTTGGACATTTCTTTTACAATTGTTTTACAGTCTGAGGAAGCTGAGGCTTAGATCCAGTAACTTGTAGAGTAAGCTTGAAACCTGTCCTGGAGTCTGTTCAGTTGGGGCTCTTCAGTAGCAGAGGAGATGGGGCTTACTGGCTGAGTGCACATAGGGAATGGGAGAAGAAGAAGAGGGGTCAGGAAGACCCCAGGGTTTGGGGCTGAGCGGCTGAAGGGAGAAGCGGCCGTTTCCTGGGGAGGGGTGGGCTGTTGCAGAAGCAGCTGCGTGGGTGAGCCCTCCCGCGACAGTCAGGTGGCTGTGTAAAGGAGGGCTCTGTGGAGAGGTGTGGGCCAGACATGCAGACCTGGCGCTCAGGAGGGGAACCAGGGAGATGTGAAGTGGGGAAAAGAAAGTGGCACGAGAGGACGGATGAGTGCCTGCGTTGTCACGGCCACGAGTGGAACCCGAGGTGGAGAGTTGGCCGTGGCGGTTGGCAGCAGGGGCTTGTCATTGTAGATGCTGGCAGAGCTACGCTCAGATAGCCAGTTCTTGGCAGCCTCGGATGTCCACCTGTCGAGCTGGCTGAAAGGGGAAACAATACTGAGGCTGGGAGTTGATTCTAAGGGTAGCGGCCAGCCATCGAGGCTTACCATATGCAGGGACTGACCGGATCCGAGCAGGAAGCACCCCTGAGTGTGGAGCACAGGTTGCAGTCGGGATGAATTCAGGGATGTCAGTTGCATGGTGTGAGACAGTGGTCCCCACCGGAGAGAGGGCTGTTGTCCTCACTGAGAGATATTTGACAACACTTGAGTTACTTTTGGTCATCCTGTGGGGGAGGATACTGCCCGAGCATCTAGTAGACTGAGGTCAGCGTGCTCAGCGAGACACCGTCTAACACAGAGCTCCCTGCGCCAAAGAGCCCCACAGCACACAACGAGACACCGTCTAACACAGAGCTCCCTGCGCCAAAGAGCCCCACAGCACACAACGAGACACCGTCTAACACAGAGCTCCCTGCGCCAAAGAGCCCCACAGCACACAACGAGACACCGTCTAACATAGAGCTCCCTGCGCCAAAGAGCCCCACAGCACACACTGTAAACAGGGTGTAGATTAAGAAACCTGGTGTGAGATCATGACAGTGGGTTTGGGGAGAAAGACTGGTATGAAAAGGGCACCAGTGGAAGTTGGATAGTGAAGAAAAGGAGGACAGTTTCTAACTTCGTAACTGGCGCCTTGCGTCATTGGTGGGCCAGCTATCAGAAAAGACAGAAAGCTGGTGGTCAGGAGTCCCGAGGACAATGGCTGGTGGAGAAGAGCCCACTGACCCGGGTGTTGGTCCGTGGTCTCTGTTTTGTTTCTTCTGCCCCATCCATTTATCCCCTGCCTTCTCATTACAACCCTTCCATCTTCTGATTAGGGTTGAGGGTTGTTTTTGGTGATGGGTTAAAATCATATTGTAATCTTTTATCATCTAATAACTTGTTAGTGTGCAGACACATGGATTATTACTTTTAGCATAAAGGAATATTTAATAAGTGGCGATGCATTTTAAGAGAAAATAATTGGTAGTTGAGTAAGAGCAACCCCGGAAGGTAGGAGCCCTGGTGAGAAGACAGCTGCACGAGTAGGGTGGGTCTGGGAAGGTCTAGTAGGGGGAATGAAAGGGAAGCAACACAGGAGGGGTGGAAGGAGCCGGGCACTAAGGACGCGTGTCCTATGTACCTCTCCTTTGTCCTGTCCTGACTTCCGGTCCCCACCTTGCTAGAGCTGTGGCTCATCTATTCATGTGGCTGTTAAAACGCGAAACCAGTGTCAGTGTGTGGTGACTAGGTCTTAGCTTCTGTTTGTTTTTTGCTCTGTAGGGATTTTCGTTTTCTGCTAGCTGACTGTGCCGTGAGTGTTTCTGGTGTCTTGTGATGATGCTGTGGCCTTGTATTTTATGGTCAATCGGGAAAAGGCTCTTGAGGCAGAGAGGATGTTGGGTAAGAGTCATAGGAATAGCTAACGACTAGAAATGTTGCATATAATTCATAAACCTAGAGAGCTTGTGTCCTTAGTTTTACACAAACTCAAATAAATTACTCCTTCATCAGTTTGCCACTGAGGTAAATATGTGAATGTCCATATAAAAATAAACATTTTTATTTTTAAAGAGATTATAGTGTCAGTTCATCAGAAAATCTAGAAACAAAGTGCACAATGTAAAGTTTCACATTTATGTTTCTCTTTTTTATGTTCTGAAACAAAGTCTTGTTAATTTCATAATATTCCAGTGGGGAAAAATGATATGACTTAATTAGATGGAGACTCAGACAATAAACTTACACAGACTGTCAGGCTAGCTACGAATTGAAATCAAAGTAATAATTAAGCCTCCTGTTCAATCAGAAATAGGTTATGCAGATTGAAAAGGCCACATGTCATGTCGGTATAACAGGAGGTTCTAAAAGGAAAAGGCCCTTTGTTGATGGAAGCTAGAATTGTGAGATTATCAGGTCTGGAATCTCCGCGGTGTGCTTGCTGCCCGTTATCAGGAAAGTGCACTAACCAGCCTTAGCATATCAAGAGCAGTCTCGGCTGCCTTAGATTAGCATTGTGAGACTTCTGTAGAGACTGGTGTAGCTATAGTAAATTAAAAAACTAGCCAGTTGACTCCATACGTGTCAGTGTAATTTATCATTTTACTACTCAGAAGAAAATTCAGTGATCAGTAACATAAAGGCTGAAAAAGCTTTTGGCAACATTTAACATCTTTTCTTAATCGAATTATTCATAAAACATAAGTTTTATGAATAGTTTCTTAATATAATGCCAAATATATGTATTTTAGTTCAAAAGTCAGAGTAGTAGCTGGGCCTAGGGTACAGGCCAGTAATCCCAGCACTCTGGGAGGCTGAGGCAGAAGCTTCACGTGTTCAGGCTCAGCCTGGGCAGTCCAGTGCCACAAAACAAAACGTCAGAGCAGTTCTTAGGAGGGGACCGTGGCATCGTTTCTACTGCAGAAACGAATAAGTTGCCAAGGCTGGCAACTATCACTCGCAATATTAAACTAAACTCAACTAGAGACAGAAGAATGTGAGGCCAGCTTGTGGTGGCGAGGTGAAGCAAGGGCACTGTGGTCTCCGCTACAGAGGGGAACCAGTGCTTCTTGTTCAGAACTACACAGGCAGGCACACGCTGGTACAGGAGCCAGAAGGGCAAGGCCAGATAAGACATAATTATTAAAAGGTAGAGCAGCAGTGTCCTCTTAACAGATGCAAAGAGAAGTTTGCTGGAGGACACCTCTGTTTTTTTATACTTAAAAAATCACAAAAACTTAGACTCTGAAGATCGGAAAATCCATGATGAGCGAACATAAGAGATTGAATTTTAAGCCTGTTTGCTGAGAGATTCTTGGGGAGAAAGAAAAACTAAAGTAACCAAGAGACTAAATTAATTAAAATCCGCTCAAATAAAGCCAACATCAGAAGCACCACACTGTGGAACAGGAGCTAAGCGGAAGTAAAACGGGGAAATGACGGAGTAGGAGCTCCCGGAAAGACGACGGGGAATTTGGAACCGGAGGGGAAACCGGAACATAGGAAGTCAAAGGCAGAAGCCGGCAGGGGAGCCATCGGAAGGGAAGAGGACTGGGCAGCTATTCCAGAAAGTGGGAAGGGGCGGGAGAGCGTGGAACGAAAATGCAGTTCAGTTCTCGGAGGATGCGGGCGCAGTGTGCACCGCCTCAAGAAATCACCGCACAGGCTTAGCAGTGTCATTTTTGAAATGAGGAAAATTGATCAAAACAGTGAATTGGGTGCAAGTGACGAATGTCTCCCCTTGAGGGTGAGATACTGAGTGCCGCTAAATTTGTGTGTGACACTGGTAATTAGAGCTAAATATAGTCAAGTAGGTTAGGATTCTAAATATGCTTTTTATTTTCCAAATTATGAGAAAGGGAAAAAATGATCACAGAAGCATTTGTTCTTAGAGCAAAAGCCAGAAAACAGCCAAAAGCTGAGAAGGGTGATACAAGATCAGACGTCTCTATGAAAGGAAGTGTAAATGGGTTAAGTTCTTCTGTTACGGACTAAAACCTCTTTTGCTGTAGCTGAGTAGATTTGCAGCCAAAAATCTCCCACAGGTAACAGTGATACCTGCTGGGCTGCAGTCTCTGCTCGTCACCTGAAGATCCCGGAGAGCGAAAAACACAGGCAGATTCCAGGGTAAGCAAGGCCTGGAGAGGAGAAGGGTGGTTTATTTATTTATTTATTTTTTAATGATTGTAAACTTCAGATAAGATGAAGTCAAGGCTGTCTGGGTGCCTAAAATTCTGATAGAAAACACATGCCAGGCTCAGTGGGGCACGCCTGTCATCCCAGCACTCAGGAGGCTGAGGCAGGAGGATCACAAGTTTTAGCCCAGCCTGGGCAACTGAACAACTTAGTCTCAAAGCAAAACTAAAAAATGGTTTGGGGATGTAGCTCAGTGTAGAAGTCCCTGGGCTCAGTGTCCAGCACAATAGCAACAGAAGAAAACCTGTAAACGTTCTGACCTGAAGTGTCGGCGTGTGCAAGAAGTGCTACTGTTGGAAATTGAGAAGTGGACCCCAGAGAGAGCTTGATGGGTGTAACCCACGTTCTCGACATGACCCCTGCCTGAGTCCCTGACCTCTGAGCTGTGCCCATGTAGCGCAGACCAAGAGTAGGGGGCTAGCTGACGAAGAGTTTGTAGTTTGAATTCACCCAAGGGAATTTCCTACCGAGGCACTTTAGCCAGTGAGGTGGAACACACAGCCTTGCGTCAGTGAGGCCTGGCGTATGACCCCAAACTGAAGAGTCCATAAACTGGTGTGACTCTCGAGAGCACGCAGTCCCTGAGACCAGGCCCAGTTGGACCCCGATTAGGAGATAAGGCCCTAGCAGTAGTGGCATGACTGCAACTACTGGGGAAATGAAAGTGTGTCCCTAATGTGTGAATGGACAAGACATCTTAGCAGAGAGATGAAATCGTCAAGAAGGTCACACATTTGGGCTGGGTGTGCCTGTAATCCCTGCACTGAGGAGGCATAGGCAGGAGGATTGCTGTGAGTTTGAGGCCAGCCTGGGCTCTATAGTGAGTTCAGGGCTAGGCCGTGGTCCAGGGCGATGTTTTGTTTGGGCTGTCCTGACTCTCTGCCGCTGGGCTGAAGTGTGGCAGCAAGGGATTTCGTGATAGGTAAAAAAAGTACCATACCGGGTTGGTGGAACACAGCTTGTGCGCACGTGTGCGTGCGTGCGTGCATGCGTGCGTGCGTGTGTGTGTGTGAGAGAGAGAGAGAGAGAGAGAGAGAGAGAGAGAGAGAATTTTGCATTGAGTTACATCCCAGGCCTTTTAAAATGTTTTTGATTTTGAGACAGGCTCTTACTAAGTCACTAAGTTGCCCCCTTTGGGCTTGATGTCAGAATCCTCCTGCCTCAGCCTACTGGAGGCCTGGGATTACAGGTTGGTACTACCAGGCCCAGCTTCCTGCCGTTTTATAACAGTTCTGTGTTATTCCACCATTTTGCTTGTGTTGTTTCCAGCAAGAACTTACAAGCTTTCTTTTCTTTGTTCTTTGTGTGCCTTTTTCCCTCTGGCGATAGCTGCGATGCCAGCGGTGCCAGCGTCGGCTCCTTTCCCCCTCCTGGCTTCAGCAGTCCTCCTGCTTCAGCCTCCTGAGTGCTGACACTGCGGGTGCCAGACGGGGTGCTCAGCATGTGGCTCCTTCTAGGGGGCTTCCCAGCTTGAGGGCGCTGAGCTGTGGTAGGCTTGTCTCCTTTGTCTTGCACACGGGGCTTGTTGGGCGTCCTAGGTCTCTGGGCCTGTAACGTTCGTCAGGCTTGTAAGTATCGCAGGTACGATTCTGTCAGAGGTTTTTTCCATTGCGTTCTTCCCTCCTCTTTGAGGACTGAATTTTACCTGTATTGGGCAGCTTACCGTTCTATATGGCGCGTTTGTTCTCCCTTCTTTTTTTTGAGACAGGGTCTTGCTCTGTAGTCCAGGCCAGTCCTGACCTCACTGTGTAGCCCAGGCTGGCCTCGAACTCAGTCTCCTGAGTGCGGGGATGACAGGCGTGCGCCACCTCATCAGCTTCTGTCCTGTTTTCTCTGTGCTTGATTCTGGCTTGTCTCAACTGCCATGTCTTTAATTTTACAGAAATCTGCCCCTGCCATGTTGAAGCTGCTGCTGTTCCCTCCCTGCGTCCGGGGGGCCCTGGCGTCTCTGCATGTTGCCGTGGTGCACGTGTGCATCTTCCACGTCTCTGTTTAACACGACCCTCTTTCCCCAGCTGCTCGAGCACACGGCACGCAGCCGCAACGGCTTCAGGGCTCTTGTCTCGGTCATCGGGGGTCCCTCTGTACCGTCCTGCTTTCCTGTTCATCACAAGCGTGCTCATTTTTTATTGGATGTGAAACATGGAAAACTTACCCTGGTGCATTGGGTGTTTTTGTTTCTCAGCGTTTCCTTGAGCTTTGGTCCTGTCGTAGCGACAGTTTGATTCTTGTGCGTGTTGTTTTTGACCTTTACCAGCAGGATCAGAGCAGCGTTTTCTCTGAGTATTTTTTCCCCACTGTTGAGGCGAATCCCTTCTCAATAGTCTCCATGACGCGTCATCAGTCGTGAGGTTTCCCACTTGGTTGGTGGGAACGAGCGCTGTTCCCAGCCACGTGAGATGCCAGTGGCCCTCCCTCCGTCCCCTTTCCTCCCTTCCCTCTGTGTGTTACTAGGATTTAACCCCAGGTCTCCTCCCTGAGCTGCCTCCCCAGGCCCATTTTTATGCTTTACTTAGAGAGAGGGTCTTCCAAAGTCACTGTGCAGCACAGGCTGCATTCAAACTTGCTGGCCTCGAACTAGAGATCCCCCTGCCTCGGCCTTCCGGAGTGCTGGTTCTAGGTGCCGCCATGCCCGGCTCTGTCATACTGCCAGGCCGCTATTTTCCTGGCCTCAGGAACTCTCCTTACACCCGTGTGCTGATGTGTACTCAGTTCAGACTTAGGAGTCCCCATGGCCCATCTCGGGTGCTCTCTCCCTGGCTGGTGCTTGTCTCTGGGCCTCTCTGCCTACAAGCTCGGGCCATCAGTTCCTCCCCGGCCTTCCCGGCACCTCGCCGTGTGAAGCACCCACAGACTTGCCCCAGGCTAAGCTGGGTGACTGTGGAGCTCATAGCAGTGGGGGTACCTACTCTGAGAAGTGCCCCTGACCCCTGGGACCCAGGTGGGCGGGCCATGGAGGGCTCTTCAGCATTCTGCCCACCACAGAATGCTGTGACTTGAAAGGGATGTGGTGTTCGAGCACCAGTGCATTTAGCACTGGAAAAGAAGAGAAGCCGGGCCCGTGGCCCTGGTCATTCATCCCAGTGTTCTGGGAGGCTGAGACAGGACAGTTGTAAGCTTACGCCCAGCCTGGTCAGCTTGGCAAGACCCTGCCTGAAAACCAGAAGTAAAAATGAGCTGAGGATGTAGCTCAGTGAAGGCCTTGGCTCTGTCCCCAGTCCCCCCACACCCTGCACACAGAGTCGGGAAGAGCTGTACGCGGCCCTTGGTGACCCTCCCGCGTGGGTCCTCCTCTCTTCTGTCTGCCCTCGTGGTGCTTTGGCGGTTTTTCCAGGGTTATCTGGGCCCAGTCCTGTTGCTACCGCCGCAGATCTGCCCAAGCGGCGTGCTTCCTGCTCTGTGCACATGAGGCCCTTGACTTCCACCTGCCGTCGGCTGGTCTGGCTTGTCAGCCTTCCTAAGCCCACTGAGAAGGTCGAAGGGTGGTAGCGCTCTGGGGTCCCGGGCTCCCAGCCTCTCCGTGACCGGCCGGAGACCTGGTAAGTTGTCTTCAGACCCCTGACTATCAGTTTCCTTCTCTGTAAAACAGAAGTGAAACGTACCTGCTCTGTGGGGTCGTCACCACTGTGGGAAACGCCTGGCACTTTGCTCAGTGGCGCCCCCCCCCCCCCCCCCCCCCCCCGCCTTGGCGCCTCCTTGTATTAACCTTCAGCTCAGCTCTGGTTTCTGCAGACAGCACGTGTGTGCTGTCTGTGTGCCAGACTCAGGGTGAGGGTGGGACAGCGCCTGCTGGGGACCCCAGGGCCAGCCAGGGTGGGACAGCATCCATCGGAGACCTCACAGCCAGGGTAGCTTCACGTTGAGCAAAACATTGTTGAGACTTGAAGTTTTCTTAAAAAAAAAATAACAACAAAGCAAAATTGTAATTTTTGCTGCTTAAATGGCCTTAAGGAGCCTTTTTCTTTAAATTTATACTAAGAGTATCGACTCCTTAAAATAATGTAATTATTTTCTGTTAACTTACAGGAAGACTCCTTCATTACCCGTTTAAGTGTTTTTCTTACCCCAGACAGATTTGTACGAGTATAGTTAAGCATTATTTACCCTCTTGTATTTGATGCTTGGCTTCTGGAAAAGACCTATGAGTACATGTCCAAGTGCCCCCAGCCCCGTCGGTAGGGCCTGAGGCCCTTAGGACACCCCCATATGCGTCTCACAGGTGATTATGCCTGCAGTTACTGCAGCAAACCCCCCCTCCCTCTGAGGAGTTATCCCCGTTATCCGCGGCGTGGAGGTCCTCATGCCGTGCTCTGCAGGTTGAGTGTCCGCAGCTCCAGCGCAGTCGCCTCTGTGACCAAGGGCTCATTTAGACCTCTCCGTGCAGACTTCATTAAAAAAATAAATAATAGGCAAGAGCTGCCGAATTTTTAGACAGTATTTAGTAAATAATGACAAATGTTGATAGAAATGTGATATAAAATCTTTATGTCTAAGAAAAATAATATTAAACAACCAATACTAAAAATGTCTGTGGCTAAAAAACATTTCAGAAGATGGATCTAGTGCAGGGATAATTAGCATATGATTTGAATTGCAGAAAACTCTTCAGTGTAATGAGTACAGTCCTTTTTCCCTTAAGTGACCCATGAAAACCTACAGGTTTTCGAGCTAAATGATCTCTGTTTAGAGTTCTGTTTAACAAATACTTCCCAGAGCATACTGTTTTGTGTTATATGTCTTCGGAAAGGTTGAGTTTTACAAAGTTCACCGTGAACAAATTGAATGCCTGCGGCTTAAAGGCGTCCTTCTTCTTCCTCAGTGTCACTGGAGGGTGGGAATTTCTTAATCAAGGATGTCATGAGTGGCCCTTCGCCTCTCGCTGCCATTAGCATTCTGAAAAGTGCGTGTTTCTGAAGCCACTTCACGGAACCGTGGGTGTCCTCGGACGGAAGGATGAGGTTCTGCACGTGAGGCTGGAGTCTACCCTCGCACAGAGGCTCCTGTCCCATTGCGGTGTCTTTGTTTCCATTGTTATGTTATGGAAGTTACATTGTGTCTTTGATATTTGCTGATCTTATGCATTTTTCCAAGAAACTAGAAAAGCTCCTGTTGAGGTATGATTGATTAAATGGCATGTATTTAAATGATATAATTTAAAATACTGACGTAAGCCAACTGTAGTGACGCACAGGTGTAATCCCACCCACTCAGCAGGCTGAGGGAAGGGGGGTCACAGGTTTCAGGCCAGCTTGGGTCACTTAGTTAAACCTTGTCTCAAAATGAACTAGAAAAGGTCTAGCATTGGTGCATCTCTGGGTTTAATCCAGTTCATAATGCACACACATATGTGCATACACGTGCACACATATGTGCACATGCATGCACATGTGCACACACATGTTCACACACAGACACATTTCTCTCACTCTTCTAACTTTCCTTGTATCTTTTTTCGTCTCTCACTGCCAACCCTACCCTTGCATTTTCAGACAAACACTTTTGTTTTCTGTCAATGTAGGTTAATTTGCTTTTTCTAGAGTGTTGCATATAAAACCACACAGGATTTGTTTTGCTTTTGCTCTGCTCTTTTTAAAAACACTGTGTAATTATTTTGAGATTCTTCTATTTTGTTGTGTGCATATCTTCTATCCTTTTTCATTGCTGAGAAGTATTTCATCATACAGATAGATGTGCCATAATTTGTTTACCCATTGCCTATGGATAGCCTTTTGGATTGCTGTTGGTTTTTGTTGCAAAGAAAGCCTCATATTTTAACCAGTTCCACCTAACTCTAGTAAGAATGGCTGGTGTCAAGAACTCAAAAAACAACAAATGCTGGTGAGGTTGCAGGGAAAAAGGAACCCTTCTACACTGTCGGCGGAACTGTGAACTGATACAGCCATTATGGAAAGCAGTATGGAGAGTCCTCAAACAACTGAAAACAGACACCCTGGTTAGACTTCAGAAGAGTTAGGATTGTCATAAAGAGAGATTCACGTGTACCCGCGTGTCCAGCAATACAATTAATAATAGCCAGATCTTGGAAACAGCTGATAATACCCATTGTCGGGTGAATGGATAAAGAAAATTTAGTGTATTTGGACTACCCTGCCACAGCAAAAGGCAAATTTGAAGCATTTGAAGGAAAGTGGATACACCTTGAGACCATCATGCACAGCGACGGGAGTGAGGCGCGGACTGTGAGCACACAGCCTCTCCAATATGAGAAAGCCAAGCCAGGAAGAAGTAAAAGAGATGGAAGAAAAGAGGAAGCCGGGCAGTGGGGAGGGGGAAGCGTGCGAAGGGGGAGGCACGGAAGGGAAAGGGGCGGAAACCATCAAGATGCCACGTGTGAGTTTAAAAAATAAAAAGTGAGTAAAGCTTTTATAAAAATTGGACGTTCTGAAAAACTGCCTTATTTTCAGTTTTGCCTGCTTGATGGCAGCTGTGCCTGCCCTCTCCTACCCTGTGCGTCTATGTGCTGTTTCCAGCGGCTTCCGGTAGTCGGGAGACTCTGAAGATACTGACCTGTAGCCCACTTCCTGTGTTTGGCCCATTTTACTCATTAGAAAGATTAAATGTAGGAAGAAAAAGATCTTCTGAAACCGTAACAACCTGACCAGCGTTAGTTTACCTTCTGTGATATCCCTAAATAAAAACTGTACAGGGAGAGGAACTGAAGCCTCAAGTCTTTAATTAACCAAAGAGCTTATGCAAATACTTTCTTCAATATAATGATGTTATGATGAATATTTTTCCGAAGAGAATAAATGTTTCCTAATGACTGTGTTTTATTTCCATAGGTAAATGTAGCAGTTGAAATCTATCATGGTTATGAAATTTTCTGTAAACAAGGAAATATAGAAAAAATCCCATAATGTCATGCTAAAGAAGAGACACAGTTTAATTAACGTGTATTTTTTATTATTGGGAAAAGTTTTTACTGTTCCATTTTTAGAATTTTTTAAAAAATGGAATGATTTTACAGAATGATTATAAAAAGAATTTTTATGCACTATAATTTCAAATTCTTAAACATTTTACTCACAAAGTCTCTGTGTAGAAAAATATGTGAGGTTTAAAATATGCTCCTTTGTATTTCTTTCTTCCTTACTATATATTTATATGCGTGTATATATATTTGTATAAGTAAATATATTTATATGCATGTATATTGATGTAAGTGTACATTGACTGTAACACTACATATATTATAAGAATACCTTTCCAAGTCAACAGATACCATCTCTGTATAGTATAATTTTATTATATTTACAGCTTATCAAGAATAGTTACAGCTTTTAGGCAATGTCATTTAAAGTGGCATTTCTTTATTTGATGTCAAATACGTAACCTTAATACACATAGAGGTGCAGTTCTGTCTATTGAGGCATTTTCTAAAAGGTTAATCATATGACACATTTAGACTGAGAAAAGAAAGCTGTAGTTTCTTTCCCATAAACACATATATTCAAATATTAGAGGTTTTTTTTTTTTTGAGGTAGAGTCTTGCTCTATAGTCCACATTGGTCCTAAACTCACCGTGTAGCCCAGGCTGGTTTCAACCCCCTAGCAGTCCTCCTGTCTCAGCCTCCTGAGTGCTGAGATTGCAGGTGTTTACCATAATACCCAGCTTATGTGGTGCTGGGGAATCGAACCCAGGGCCTTGCATTTGCACTAGCTGCACCCTCAGTTCAGATGTGTCATCATACGTTGGATGATTTAAAGGGAATAGTTTCCAAGTTTTTTTAATGTGTCTTGTTATTGTTTAAAGCTAATCTTCATTTTTTTCTTCATTTGAGATTATAGTGAATTTTGCGTAGTACTTGTGTGGAAGTCAATTTTTGTTTTGTTTTGTTTTTTTTCTCCCCTCTCTATATTTTTTTAATCCCTAGAAAGCCTGATTTGCCACAGTGGAAGATGAACCGCTGTCATGACTAAATGAAAAACTAATACTGTTTGTTTCTTTCAGATCTCTATAAGAATGGGCTCCAGAGGGCTAACTTCGTACCCTTCATAGCTGTCCTGAAGGTAAGAAAGGTTCCCTGCTCAGGTTACTGCTCTGTCATGTGGATTGGTAGAATCCTGGGCTTCTGATAGGTTGCCTTGATCTTGTAGTTAAGCAGAATTCCTTTTGTTATTTTGATGGTGATGTTCAAAACCAGTGAAGGAGAAAAGGACTTCTTTTATGCAACATTCATGTATACATAGGAAAAAATAATGAAACATAGTCTCAGTTATTTTCTAGTTGAAATGTTTGATAGTTCGCATTTTATCAATTTTAATTTGAGGTTTGCTCATAAATATTACAGTGTAATGTTTGAACTTATACATTTATTTCTGAAAAAACTGTTTGGTGTTCCCTGTTTCCTTCAGGTTAATGGCCATCATTAATATGTTTTCCCAGTTATTAAAGTTGCTATTCTAGAATAACATTATTACAAAAATATTCTAATATATTTAAATGTGATTGCCATCAAGTTATCTTGAAATTATGTCAAGTTGAGGCACATAAATAGTTTAAATGTTTGTGTGTGTGTCATCACTGCATAGAGTTTAAAATAGTCTTCATTACAATATGATTAAGAAGAAAATATCCTTCCTTTTTCACTGCTAATTTGATGTTATTCTTTACAGGGTTATTCAGTAATTCCATAGTCCACCAGCATTTGTTGAAAACCCACTATGTACAAGGTGCCCTGTTAGGCATGATGGGTCTCCGAGGGTATTCTTGCTTGCGGTCATTTGTAATCCAAGTTGTTGAGGATGTAATGTGTGCACAGATGCCTACAACAGAAAGCTGAGTGTCTATCAAGAAGCACAATTATGTTCCCAACCATAATTCCCACCCACATCTCTGAAGAAAGGGTAAAGTTGGGTTTCACAAAAAAACCCAAACCTTAACAATTCTTACCAAGAAGCAGGAATTAAAACATTTCATCCTCACCTATTCTAGGGACACAGCCAGGCAATCTTTACAACACACTCTGTAGCTGGAATTATTGCAGGTGCCAAATTTTGTCCCCTGCGCTATACTTAGGAGAATTCAAACATCTGTTTCCTTGACCAATTTCAGGTTCCTGCGGGTTTTAATTTCTCCGAGATATTTATAGACGTGCGGAAAGTACTTTTGAAAGGTTGTGCTGTTGGTAATTTTTTCCCTTTATATTCATGCTTTTGTATATCGGGAGAAGGTAGATTTGCAGCGGTTCTCATAGCTTAGCTAATAACATGGTGCAGAGAGATAGCACAACATGAACCAGAGAACCAAGTGAAACAGCTAAACATAATATTCCCATGTTGCAGAGAACATACAGAATGTGGACAGGAGAAGACTCACCCAGAAACAAGCTAGTAGGTTTGCAGGGAACTTCATGGTTACATATGTATATATATTTTTTCTCTTTTCCTTTTAGCCAGTCCTTTGTCATGCCTCAGTTGATGGTAGCACTGTTCATAGGCAGCTGGACTGGCCAGGTTGAATTTACTGTTCTGTCCCTTTCCTATGCTTGATTTGTGTGTTTGTGACGAGGAAGGAAAGTCACAACTCATATCATCCACACATTAAAAGTGAACATGAACCAGATGGATAATAACTTGTATTCAAATCTGAATTGAAATTCTCAGGAATTGAAATAACCAGGTCAGATGAGAAAAGATCGGAAATGTCTTCCTCTGTGCAAACATACATATACGAAGGGGGAATATTGCTAATAGCATAGGTATTCCAAAAGTCATTCCAGAAGACACCTCGCATGGGACAGAATGTCGCCTGGTGCAGTGAAGCCGGGAGCTGGTCTCCCTGGTGCCTTCCCACCTGGCACGTGCAATCCCCCGTGGCAGGTCGGGGGGTTCCTGCAGACTTCCTGACATTTCACCCGTTCGCAGGTGACACCTGCATTTGGCTCAGCTGAGAGACAAGGATCGCAGACGTCAAGCTCCATCTTCAAACAGTAGAGAACCCTATTTTAATATAAAGAAATGATAACTAGATTGAAATTTACTAGGGGAAAAGTATATTGTAAAAATCCACTTTTACCCTATGTGCTCTCTATAAATTAAATAATAAAACATTTGAAATTCACCACAAAAGCTCATGATATTTTTCCCTTAGGCATTGAAAAATAACAAAGCTCTTAGTAAATAATGATAATTTTATAAAGTATTTGGAATTGTGAAAAAGGCCGATCACACTATTAAAAGCCCGGGCCTGCTAGGGTAGTAGGTAAGTGAAATGTGGTGCATCCGTACAATAAAGTATCATTCTTCTATTAAAAAAAAAAGGTGAGCTTCTGGCACATGCCGTAAGTGAGCAAACAATGAAAACATTACACGAAGTGGAATAAATCAGGCAGAGACAAATCCAATAGGACCCATATACATGAAGTAATTAGGAAAGTCAAATTTATAGAGAAATTAGAACAGAGCAGTGGTCCTTAATCGTTTTGACACCAAAGAGCGGTTTAATTGAAGACCCTTCTCCCAAGGTTGAGGGGCACTTGTTCTGCTGCAGGTGTTTGGAGGAGAGTTTGGAATCGAGGGCAGTTGCAGAAGGGGGCGGGGCAGGAGTGAGGCTCCCCCACTATATCCAGCAGCTGCCTCAGAACCTGATAGGAGCATGCTGACAGGAGGCGGGGCTTCACTCACTGCTCACTTCCTGCTAGCTGCTCTTCCATCCCAGCAGCCAAGTCTTTTCAAGGCCACTGATTAGTGCCCAAGGCCCAGAGGTTGGGACACCTGGAATGGGTAAAGGAGGAATGGGTAATTACTGCTTAATGAGTGCAAAGTTTCCAGAGTTCTGTAAATGAGTAGTGGTGATGGTTACACAGCATAATGAATGTACTTAATGCCAATGAATTGTACACTTTAAGGCGGTTAAGGTAATAAATTCTGTGTTGTGGCTATTTCCTTCCTTCCTTCCTTCCTCCCTCCCTCCCTCCCTCCCTTCCTCCCTTCCTCCCTTCCTTCCTTCCTTCCTTCCTTCCTTCCTTCCTTCCTTCCTTCCTTCTGTTCAATGGGGTCTTGTTCTGTTGTCCAGCATATCTTACGGTAACATGCCTAATCGAAAGCATAACAAAGTCTCATGACAAATTATGAAAATGCCCCCAAGTTTCAATTGAAAACCCCTCATTCCCCTGATCAGGGGGATCTCAAACTGAATGAACAAGACCATCAGCTGCTGACAGCGTCAGTCGGATGACAGAGATGTTAGAACTGTCTGATAAAGACCGTAAAGTAGTGATGATGGAAGTGCTTCAGCAGGCAGTTATGGTTATGCTTGAAACAACGGGGCGTTGCTACTCAGTGGTTTTTAAATGTTTCACTCACAGAAGAATTTAATCATTTTAAGTCTGCATGTAACTTACAGTCTTCAGATATGTGAGGCAATTGATTGAATTATAATAGAAACAAATTCACAGTTGCACTGGAGAGGCATCCCTAGGCCTCAGTAATTGACGGGGAAAATCTGTGACAGTAAAGATTTGGACAGCGTAATTAACAAACCTGGCCTACTACAGATGGATAGAGAGACCCGTAGATGAGTGGGTAGACAGACAGCACCTGGGCCGGAGAAATCACGCAGGAAATTAGAGGACAGCAAGGCCTTCAGGTTTCACTCGTGTCATCGTGTGTCGGAATCCCATGCCCTGTAGTGGAAGGATGATTCCCATTGTGTGTGTGCCACGGGCCATTTGTGTCCTCATCCATCAGCGGCCACGTGGGGGAATTGTCCTGCTGTGCACATTTATGTGTGATCCAGCCCCTGCTTTCAGTTCTTTTGTGGAGACTCAGAAGTGAAATTGCTGGACCACAGATGGGTATGCTTGCTGTTTCCAAGGACCCGCCATGCTGTTGCCCACAGGGCTGTACCATCTTAACACTCCTACCGGCAGGGTACAAGGTTCCGGCTTCTCCACATCTTTGCCAATGGCTGGTCTTTTTTTTCTTTCTTGCAGTGCCAGGGATTGAACCCAGGGCCTTCGGTGTGCTAGGCAAACCCTGAGCTACTATTTACACTTTTTCTGTTTTGACAGTAATTACCATAGTGAGTGTGAAATGGCTTCTTATTGTGGTTTTGACTGGCATTTCCTGATTTAGGAGTGATGCTGAATATTTCTCTTCTTTCGGGGCGTATTAGTCTTTATTGGTGGCACGTGACTAGGTGGGGCTTCCTCAGCCCTTTGCTCTCTTCCTGCGCTGAGTCTGTGTTTTGTCCTGGAAAGGTGTAATTTATTCTGGTGAGTAGACTGACCCTTTGTGGCCTCTGGCCAGATCCTCACCGCTCAGACCTCGTTCTGCTCTTGGCTGCTCAGGTTTTTACCCTTCCTCATTTTGTGTGACTTCTTTGCCTAGTCTGGCGGCCTTCCCTCCACGTGTGGGCAGTTTTACATTCACCCAAAGTTTGCAGCCATGGCCTGGACGCCTCCGTGCACACCCCAACCTCCTCAGCGTCCTCAAACTCCGATTCCTGCCTCCTGAACTCGTCTGGGTTGCTGTGCTGCAGTCTGGGAATTGCCGATGGGTAGGAAGCCAGGAGAAATGGAGGGCTCACTGAGCCCTTTAGTTTACACACCAGAAAAATAGAAAGAAAGGGGTTACTTCCTCTTGCTAGCCATTGTGTCATGTCTGGTATTAGTTGTTTTAGCTGTGTGCGTGTGTGTGTGTGTGTGTGTGTGTTTCATTGATTTATAGTCAAGAGGTCAACATCCAGTTCCAGCCACTCAGCTTGGCCAGAAGTGTGTTTCTGTCAGATTGTATATCTGTGTGTGTGTGCTTGTGCACAGGTGCACACGAGCATGTACAAGTGCACCCAGCACCACAAATGTGCAAAGCACACGTTCTCCCATCTGATACTCCGAGTTTTTAACTATAAAGAGGTATAGTTTTTTTTTTTGAGACAGGGTCTCACTCTGTAGCTCAGGCTGGTCCTGAACTCACTATGAGCCCAGGTTGGCCTTGGACTCAAGGCAATCTTCCTGTCTCAGCCTCCTGAGTGCTGGGATTACAGGTGTGCACCACCATGCCTGGTTTATGTGATGCTGGGGAATCGAACTCAGACACTTAGCACTTGACTTAGCATTTGCTAGGCAAGCACTTTAACGTTTCTCCAGCCCCAAGGCATAGGGTGTTGCTGTTGCCATTGCTGTCAGGAGCAGGGGCTGTTTCCCATGGATACCAGCGCGTAGGCCGATGCTAGGGAGCAGCAGTGGTGCAGTGGGCTTGCTGCCTCGTTCTCACATTCCCGGGAGGAAGCTGGTAAATGACGGTGACGCTCACGTGGGGAGCACAGCATCGTTACTTGGAATTGTCTCTTCCAGAAGCTCCTGATAATGGATAATAATGGTCACAGATGATGTGAGTGACAAATGTAACCCAAGAGGCACCCATGGCACTAATGCACATACTCAGCACTGGGGCGCAGCCCTGGTGAGCCCTTGCCTAGCTGGGGAGGCCTGGGTCAGAATCCCCAGCGCCACATAAAAATTATCTGGGCGTGGTGGCAGACGCTTGGTGTCTTAGTTACTTTCTCATTGCTGGGACAGAACACCTGACATCCACAGCTTAAGGAAGGAAAGATTTATTTAACTCACAGTTTTAGAAGGTCTCACACAGTCCATGTGGTGCAGGGGAATCGTACCCAGGGCCTTGTGCTTGCTAGGCTAGTGCTCTAACCATGGAGCTACACCCTTAGCCCTCATCCTTTGTTAGGAACCCACTGCCATGATGATGAACTTCCTCCCGTGATCACAGCAGTCTCATCCCTACCCACCTCTCTGAAGACCCACCTGCCAGCACTGTTGCCCTAGGGATCACAGTTCTGACACAAGAGTCTTGGGGGTACATTGAAAAGATGGAGGAAGGGCCCAGTGGTTAAAGCATTTGCCTAACAAGTGCTAAGTACCGATTCCTCGGCACCACACAAGCAGGGTGTGGTGGTGCAGGCCTGTCATCCTAGCACTCCAGAGGCTGAGGCAGGAGGATTGCTGGGAGTCCAAGGCCAGCTTCAGTCTGGGCTCCAGAGTGAGACCCTTTCTTAAATAAATAAATAAATAGACAAAAGAAAGAGACAGGAGGAGAAGGAAGTGCCAGCTAGGGACCGAGCACATGCTGGGCACACCATGGAGGACCCCCTTAGGAAATGGGGTCATCTTTTGGATAAAACTTCTCTGCGTTTTTAAGGGAAGGAAGTCTTGGTATTAATAAAAGAAGACATCAGAGATAGATGGAATACATGATTATTAAAAAGTTATTAGAACTAAGAAAACAGACCCATAAAAAAAGAAAAGGAAAGGAAAAGAAGCTGGGCATGGTGGTATACACCTGCAATCCCAGCACTCAGGAGGCTGAGGCAAGATGATTGTCTTGAGTTTGAGGTCAGCCTGGGCTACATAGTCAGTTCAGGACCAGCCTGAACTACAGAGTGAGACCCTGTCTCACAAAAAGAAAAAGAAAAAAAATCATTTTAGAAAAAAACAAATTATAAACTTAACATTGCAGAATGTAAATAAAACTACTGAAACAGAGGCCACGTTAGTGGAACATTCCAAAAAATGAAACTGAAATACTCACCCATAAAAGCTACGATAGAGACAGGGCTGGAGGAATAGCATAGCAGTTAGAGCACTTGCCTACCCAGCAGGAGGCCCTGAGTTGAGTTCTCCAGGACCACATAAACCAGGCATGGTGGTGCACACCTGTAATCCCAGCTTTCAGGTGGCTGAGACAGAAGGATTGCCATGAGTCTGAGGCCAGAGTGCCCTACGCAGTGAGTTTAGGACCCACTTGGACTACAGAGTGAGCCTCTGCCACAAAACGAAATAAAATCTATTGTAAAGACAATGCTAGATCTGAAGAGCAGAGAGCTGGTGTTATACATTCACATGATTCATGCCTCTGAAAAAGACATCAAGATAAGGTAGATGAAAACTTCCCTAAAATGAAGTTGGATTGAAAGTTCAAAGTGATTACTGTTTATTTCCCAAACCCTGTCAATAATAAGACATTTTTTTCTGATACATAACTGAACATCGGGAATAAATGAGGATTCTTAAAATCACATGGAAGAAAAATTGAGGTGGAAAATGAACAAACTGGGCTGAGACTTTTCCACTACAAGTAGATACTCAGAGCAGAATAGAATAGAATACTTTTTATTATATTAAAGTTAAAAGATGTGACATTTGGCTAGGGGGGCTGTCACGTACATCTAAACCCAAAGATAGGTAATTTTGGAAAGATGATAATTTAGGAGTTGTAACTGTTGTGAAGTTTCCTGAGCAAGTTAAGATTTTATGCCACCAGCCAAAATCAGTAACTTATAAATAGAGATGTCCTGGTAAGAAATGATTGGTGGTGGTTGAATAGAATCTAATTAAATGTCATCCTCTTCTGGATGATGACAGACAGTAACTTTTTATTACGCCACGCGTGCACTTCTGTGACTGAAGTAACTCCTGGGTTTTGAAGTGTGCGGATAAGGTGTGGCCCAGCCAGCTGTCCGAGGAGGAAGCAGCCTGTGCCAGGGTGTGTCCAGACATTGGGGTATAAAAGGCAAGTGTGAGCTGCCAGGCCAGGTGGGGAAATGCTGTTCATCACGGAGGGAGAGGCGTCTGGAAGAGACATAGAAGTGTGGCAATCATATATTCAAAGTGTTGCCATTAACCATCCGTTCATTAGTTTATTAGCTCATCAGTTTATAAAGGGGCCAGGGATGTAGTTCCATGGCTAAAGCCCTTGCCTAGCAGACATAAGGCCAGGAGTGTGATTTCCCAGCATCACATAAGTCAGGCGTGGTGGCGTGCACCTGTCAGTCCAGCACTGAGGAGGCTGGGAGGCAGGAGGATTGTTGTGAGTTTGAGGCCAGTGTGGGCTACAGAGTGAGTTCAGCCTGAGTGAGACTCTGTCTCATAAAGAAAAAAAAAATAGAATTTTTATGAACTGGTAACTGTTGCTATTCTGTTTACTTCAGACTTGGAGATTTATTTAAAACTCAGATTCTTCCCACCACCCAAAATGAAAGCAAGGTATGTTATTGTAGAATATGTTTACAGCTGTTTTTTGGGGGGCAGGCAAGGTAATTTTGTAATTATTACTATGGCTGAGATGTTATTACAACTGGCAATTGGACTGTCCCTAGACTCTGGGTGGGTCTTCAGAGGGTAGCCTTTACAGCTATTCTTATAAGATTGCTAATAACATAGTTGTTCTTTCTTCGGTGAGTTCAGGCTTTGGTTTTGTTTTGTTTTGAGTCAGGGTCTTGCATTAGAGCCCAGGCTGGCCCTGAACTCATTGATGTAGCTCAGGCTGGCCTTGGTCTCAGGATAATCTGCCTGTCTCAGCCTCCAGAGGGCTGGGATTACAGGTGTGCGCCACCATGCCCAGTTTTATGTGGTGCTGGGGAATTGAACTCGGGGCCTTTGCTTGCAAGGCAAGCGCTTTAACCGCTGTGCCATTCTCTAGCTACTGACTATAGCTGTTAATATCACAATAAAGTAGATGAATATCTGTGGCAGGGGCCAAGAGCCTCAAAAGCTTCAATATTTCTTCTCTGAATTTGTATAGAAAAAGTTTGCTGGCCCTTTTTTGATGTAAAATATGGAAGCTCAACAACTTTTAAAAATGATGTAGGAATTCACACATTTTTTTCTATAAACTCTGACTTGTTTTATGTGATGTTGCCACTGTGTCCACATAATTTCATCAGTAGATCTTGGAGGAAGGGTCATTCCAGAGCTTGTCAGACCAATGGCTGCTATGTGAAGCCTGATAGGCCAAGAGCCATGCGTGTGGTCCGTGACGATTCCCAGTGACTCTAACTTGGGAAAAGCCAGCTTCATTAGCTTCACCTTTCGTAGAAGTGTCTCAGTTTCTAAGATACCTTAGAACAGTTGCACATCCCAGGTGTATGTTTATTAAATAATAGCCAAGCTAATATCCCAGCATTGTAGTCATTATTTAAATGGATTGTCGTGAAAGGGAAAAAAGTGACTAGCTAGTGTTCTGATGTGGATAGTTTTCAGGTTAATGTCAATTGAAGATGGACTTGGCTGGCAGGCCTGGCTGTTCTCGTTAAGCATATTCCATCTATCTCTGATATGGAATAATTTAGACCCATTTTAAAAAATCTGGATAAAAAAGTCTGTGTACCCCATCCCTTATGCTTTCAAAAACCATTTTGTTTGCTTCGTTCAGAATGATCCCTAGAAGAAATAGACATAATTCACAAAGTTTGAAGTTGAAAAAGTTCTCAGTGTCCATTTCTCTTACCTTCTGTTCATGATTGTCTGAAATCTAAAATAATTCCTCCATGGGAAGTGCTCCTGTGCAACCTCGTATTTTAAGCTTTCGCTACAGTGACACATTCTGATGTCACAGTGAGGGCGACTCTGTTCCTAAGTGATTGTTTCTCCTTAAAGTTAAATATCAGGCGATGAATTAGGTTCTGAAATGACAGCTGAACCAGTGAGTAGTAACCAGCAAGGCCTTCTACAGTATAGCTTTGCTTTGATTAATTTTAGATAATAAAATTAGAGAAAAATAAGATTCCAGCACAAACTCACAAGTGCTCCTTTTCTGAGATACTGGAAGGGAAATTCATAAAGCACCATGATGAGATTTAACATTATTTAAGTTTAAATATGCAACATATAAGGATACTCATGACCCTGGGGAGCAGCAGGGTCCTTATTCCTTTTTCTGTAATAGTTACTGCGTCAGGTAATGACTTTCCTTGATTTGGTTGTTAATGTTTCTTGACTGTTGGATATCCTTTATCTAACACCTTCAAGACAATTAAGCTATATGTTACACTCTGTGCATTGATTTTCTGAGAATTTTCCTCCTAGCAGTCTCATCCTGATAGTGAACAAGTAGAGAACTATCCCATGGTGTGATCCTCACTTATGAACTTTGGAAAAATTGTTTCTGACCCTTTCGTGTTGCGTGCGCAGCCTTTGTCTGGCCACCTGCGTTGGGGTTTGTAGACCGCTAAGTCATTGCATATGTGCCATTCCCCACCCCGCTTTGTCGCTGGGCGAGACTGATTTGCTAGTTTGTTCATTACAACTCTCAATGCGAGGCTTTCAGAGCGCTGAGCCCTGTCATTGGCCCTGAGGTCAGTATCAGCTTCAGGCTGACCTCCGCCCCTCGTCACCTGATCAGGTCCGCCTCACAGGGATTAGCTCGGTGACTGGGCTGATGTCTTTCATTGAGACTTGCCTTTTTAATACTTAAGATTACAAGGAACAGAAGGAAACAAAAATAGTACCTTACCGGTCGGAATTGGAGAGCGTCGTGATGTCCCCTCCACAAGCCAGGAAAGTGGACATCGAATCCCAGTCTTTGGTGTTTTCAACGCAAAAACGATTATTTGACTGGTAAAATCTGGAATTATCAAGTTTTATGCCAAATATACATGAAGTGAATCTACCTAAGGTGTTTTCATGATTAAACTTCTTTCCTTTGTGTTCAAGATGCTCTATTTAAAAAAAAAAAAAACGGTCTCTAGTTACAGATGTTAAACTTGTTACTGGCATTTTCTTTTGTGTTCTTGAAATTAATAAGCATCCAACAGGGATATTGTGACACAGATTCAAAGTGTAACTTGCTCATCGTGGTGGACTGCGGACCTCACATTAGTCTGGTCCTATCCATGGAAAAGTTTTTTGGGGGTTTATACTTTAAACAATATTTTCTGTAATTGCCTTACGTAAAATGAAAGTAGAGATTTCTCATGGAGTATGCATGTTCATGTATTTGTATTTAAATGAAATACACCAGGCTATGGGATTACAAGTAATATGCACCATTTAGGACTTGAATTCTTTTCCACATAGTTAATTGTCAAGAAATTTAACTTGTTAACTTTAAAGAATTTGTTGTTGAGTGACAAGAACTCAATTCTGAAAGGAAGTGAGCCTTAAATATGAACTAGTCGCTTCTTTGAATCGTGAGATAAATTAGTTTAATTACACGTGGCAATTTTCTGTCCTAGTGATGTAATGTGAAATAGAATTCTCCCGCTCCCCACCCTGAAGACTCGAGCCAATTAATAGGACTTTTAAGCTCTTTGTCACAGGCCACCGTGGAGGTCCGCAGAGAAGGACTTTAATCCAATAAACATTTCACTTAGATCATGAAAAGAGAGCTGGAGGGGACGCTCCTGTGGGGAGGGCGTTTCTGTGATTCCGCCTGTGAGGAGACGTAAGGAATTTGCCAAATTAACCAAGAGGTCCTCATATTTAACGCATAAATGTGTCAAAACTAACAGAATCATTATTTAATTTGCTTGAACTCCATATTGAGGAAACTCTTAAAAAGCCATGACTGTTTTCTTCAAAGCCCCCCCCTGTTGGGCTGGATGGACAGGGCAGAGGGAGGGTGTGAGAAATCCCGACCCACATAGCCCTGGCCGAAGCTGAGCAGAAAAGGGAATAGATAATTAGGCGTAATTAGCGCGTATGAATCCTTGTCCCTCTGCCCCTTAGCTTGAATAAATTTTGAAGAAACAACCCTCGTGGTGCAAATCCTTTGATGTGGGAAGAGTCATTGTGGCTTGCCGGCATAAAGGCAGTGTTTTATACTTTCTACATAATGGTTGCGAGGGTGAATGGTTTGTACCCCCCCCCCCATCTGCCTAATACCAAGGACTTTTGGATTCTCTTGAAACAAAATGCATCACAAGTTTGCAGTTGTTCGTACGTAATGAGGTAGCGGACCTCATCGGGGCTCTGGGGAAGCCATCTTTTAGCTTTTGTTGAAATCTTAATCACAAGGTTTTTTTCTTCTTCTTTAAGGGAAATCTGTTTTCTTAAATCAACACTTCTTTTTCTTCTTTGCCTGCACCTCCGATAAGAGAAAGGAATAATGCCCTGGAAGGCTACATAGGAGAGTTAAACAAAAGTGATCACATAAAAGACAGTGCATTTCTGTGTTTTACAATCCCTTAGGAAAATGATCCTGGCTGTACTCCTGTCAAGTTGTAAGGTTCTAGTGGCATTGCTTTGGGATAACGGGTTGAAGAAAATGCACAGGGAATAATTCTAGACTCGTTGTTGGAGGGGATTTATTTTCAATTTCAGATTATACAGAGTAAACTGCTAAGTGTGTTGCGGTCTCACAGTTTTTACATTTTGGAATGAAAATTGGTTTGGTTAAAAATAGTACTCAGCACATTAACTGTAAACTTTATTTATTTGAAAGACATAGTTGAATATATAGGTATTGAGGACCTAGCTCTGGGTTCCAGGTACCCCTTTATCCCGTATTCATAACTAGAAAGGTCGGAAGTTATTCTTGAGAAACTACTGTGTTTACTTTGAGATTTTCAGAGAGAATGGAAGCGAGTCACCTCTCAAGCAGCATCAGTTCATTCAGGTAGTTGAATATTGTTTGCTTTGATGACCCAAACTATTTTTAACTATATCACAGTAAAAAAAAAAAAGATTTTCAAACTCTAAAGTTAATCCAATACTTTGCACAGGTTGGGGCAGAGCTGAAACAATGTACACATTATCCTCAATACCAGAATAGTATCCCTAAGTTAAAATTTTATATTTTCCGAAAAATTTTCAGTCTCTTTGATCAGCTAGTTTGGAATTACGAGAAAAAAAAAGAAAAGAAAAAAGAAAAAAAGAAACCAAACTGCTGTTGAGATACTTAAGTGCTCAGACTTCCTTCTAATTAATATTCTTTCTTTAACATGTTTTAATTATGAGACTTTCTGCAGTGGTCATCAGCGATCCCGCCCTTAACGTGCAATCTGTGAACCTGTTTTTGCCAGTGCTGTTACTTGTCTCTGATGCAGTTTTCCTGTGACGTTTTGATTCCAGATAGACTGCTTTCAATCCCCAGTGCTCTGAGATGCTTTGGGCTACTTAACCCATTTTGCATATTGTGCCATTTGGAGAATAAAGTAGCCTTTTATACTCGAAGTTGATTTGAACTCTGAAAGGCAACACCTGAGCATCTCACAAAACTGGATAATTATGGCTGATTGTGTTTTTCAGGTATAGGTCACAGGAAATTCATTTGGGGTAAAGTATGTACAAAGCTAAGAAATATGCAGATTTTCTGTTGTAGGATTGTGTAAAAATTATTTACAGTTAATACTTGCATAAAGGTTAGAAAGGTTGATGAAGTGATATTTAGTTTTGCTTTACTATTCACTGCATGTCAGAATGTAATTATGACTGATTCATGAAACTGTCTTAGAAACGAACCATCTTTATTAAAATGCTGATCAAGATAAGAGCTGACAGTAATAAAGAATAGAACATTTTAGTCTTGTTGCTTTTGAATGATTGCTAATTACCCCAGAGGTCACGTATAGTGCTCGGTAGGATTCATTGACATTATTTCTTTTAAGTCTGCTGTTTCAACAACATCTGAGCAGGAAGACACCAACTGTGTGCACATTGAACAATAGTTTGGCCAAGTTTTCAAGGCTTCAAGATATCCAAGAAATCTTTTTCTGCCTTGTGAACTCAGCTTTTCTCTATTAGAATTATAGTGTATTAGGGGTGTGTGGTACAGAGTAGTATCCTGTGTCTGCATTTATAATCAGCTGTGCTTCTACTCCCCATTGTAAGTTGGCATTCAGCAGTACAGAGAGGTTGCTGAGACCATGTTGTCTCTGAATATATATGCGCAGGCATGTAAAATTGACGACAGCAAAGACCTTAACTTAGAATCCAAGGAGCCAGGCCTGGTGACACAGACCTGTCATGCCAGCACGTTGGGAGGTTGAAGCAGGAGGATTTTAAATTTACGCACAGACCGGCAAATTGGCATCTTTGTGAGACCCTGTCTCTAATCAACAAAACAAAATAAAATTTAAAAAAAATGGGCTGAGATGTAGCTCAGTGTGAAAGCTCTGGGCTTGTTTCCTGCTACCGGCTGCACCACCAAAAAAGAGTCCGTAGAAAGAACTTCTTAAACTTATGATCAAAAAGTAGTCTTAGTCTCAGTAGCTAGTGTTCAGCTTGTTTTTGTTTTTTATTAAATGTGAACTTGGTCATTCATTTGTAAATATGTGTGGAAATCCCTGGAGGTGTTCCTTGGCCAGAGATGATTGCTAGGATGCAGGGTTACAAAGCTCATTAGCAGGAGATACTCTGATGTCAGGTTTAAAATAATCTTTAGAGTTTTCAACAGCACAAAACATGTGGAATATGTATGTTTATATGTGCTTGATAGTCAAACCATGCGGTCACAGTTCACCTATTTATGTGGTTTTCATGATGTAGCGGAAAAACCTAGTGGGTTAAGTAAGGAGGCCACACTTGTGAGCCTTTGGCTCTGTTACTGACTTGGGGCAAGGACCCCTACATCTACTTGAACTTACCTTATTTTTAACCTTTCATGATGGGATTGGACTACGTGGTTGCTGTGGTCCTTACGATGGTGGATTTTTCAAGATTAAGTTTTGGAACTTGTAATCTCTTTTGCCATGTGGTGGATTTCCTGAGTGGTGCTCTGGGTGGTGGAGTCTGCAAAGGCCTAGTTGCTTTGCATAGCCCAAATGTCATGCTCTCATAAAACAAAGAAGAAAGAAATATTTCAATTATAACATGCTCTTATTAATTACTTAGTCTCCAGGGACATGGTGGGGAATATTACTGAGCTAAATATGCCAACATGGGAACCAAGATGTTCTGCTGTAGGAAAGTTGTGTGAACAAGATAACTATATTATTTTATGGGAAAAATATTACACTGCGTTATTGTAGAATATCATAAAGTGAATAGCAGTGACCTTGAGAGCTTGCTGGCAGGTGTGGACAGTAAATGCGTGAAACGGGGCCGCCCCGTCCCCCTCCCACTGCTCCGTGTATCCCCTGGTTCTGGAGCGCGGTGGGTGGAGTTTGGTTCCTTCTCTTCCGCTGTTGGGGACGCATCATGACTATCCTCTGCTTTCCTAGTCCTGCTGAGGGTTGTGGTTTCCTCCGGCTGGAATGAAGTGGAGGTTTTCCTGGGAGAACTGGACCAAGCTCCTGAGGCAGAAAGGAATGTGGGGGAGGGGCTGGAAGTGTTCTCGGGTGTGTGCCCATGGCAGAAGTTCCCTGGGGGGAGCTAAGTGGAACCACTGCAGGGGCAGGGTTGGCTCGGGGGCGGATGGCTGCTGGCTGTCCCTGGAGTGAAGGGGGCCGCCTCCCCTGGGACATCATCCTTGTGAGTGGGAGGCAGACGGCGGGAAGAGGCTCAGGCATGATCCCATTTCATAACTGGGAGAGGACCTGTAAATCCACAGCGTCACTCCAGCGTTGAGTTAGTGGATCTGTGGTGAGCGGGGCAGTCACCGTGGCCCCTGGGCTGGGCCAGTCCCTCTGTCTGGCTGAATGCCGGTGAGTCCCAGCCTCTCCTGTCAACTGTGTTGGCACATATGCTCACGGGGTTCAGAATTTGAAGGGCCCTTAGGAATGTGCATCCTGCTGTCTTTTAGCACGCTGGAGACAGTTCAGGCTCAGGGACCGCACAGCCTGCAGCCCAGGGAGTTCTCTCTGTGGAGCTGTGCTGCCCTGCGTGTGTCTGTGTTCCTCATATTTACCTACGCTTTTGTCTTTGGGTACAGTTGCATTCCCAGTTGCTTTTATCAGTAAGAAGCTATTCCTCCTTTTTAAAAGTGTAATCGACTTTTGAGCAAATATAATGAAACAAGAGCAGAACCAGAATTTAGAATAATTTAAAAAATACTATGCTAAATACTGTAAAATTCTTTAGTAATGTTGTCTCTGAAAATGGATAGAAATCATTTTTATGTAGGTGTATATTTGTGGTACTGAGGATTGAACCCAGGGCCTTCACATTGAGCTATAGCCCCAGCCCTTTTTGAGACAGAGTCCTGCTTTTTAGTCTAGGCTGTTCCTGAACTCAGGATGTAGCTCAGGCTGGCCTTGAGCACACACCAATGCTCTGTCTCGGCCTCTCAGTGCTGGGGTTACTGGCATGCACCACCACACTCAGCTTATGTGGTGCTGGGGAATCAAACCTAGGGCCTTGAGCTTGCCAGGCAAGCGGTTTAACTGCTGAGTTATCCCTCCAGCACTTCAGCCCATTTTTTAAAAAAATCAGTCTTTCTTTTTAGAGCAGGTCTCACTGTGTATTCCAGGCTAGGTCCTGATGTTGCTGTAGCCCAAACTGACCTTAAGCTCTTGGCAGTTCTCTTGCCTCAGCTTCCTAAGTGCAGGGATTATAGGCATACACCACCATGCCCGCCATTTTTTTTTTAATGTGGAATCAGGAAGTTGTTCATGCCAAGTAACACTCTAACTGCTATGCTATGCCCCTGACCCGTTTTGCCAGCTCATTTTTATTTTCGGTTTTGAAGCAGCATCTTGCTAGGTCACCCAGGCTGGACTCCAACGTATGCACCACCTGCCTCAGCCGTGCGGAGAGCTGGGATGCCTGGCCTAAATATTGAGATTTAGGTTGTTCCATTATTCTGGAGAGAGATTGTACATGTATATGGGTCTGTGAGGGCACAGTACAGTAGTGTAAGTTTAGCATTTTAGTTACCTTTGTTATTTGTACAGAAGAGGGAAAATTTTGTAGTCAGTTCACTGGATGTGAAAATCAAGCCTTTGCAGAGCTGCCTGGACGGTGGGAAGTTCCCATGAGGCTGAAGGCATGTGGTGCTGTTCGTTCTTACTTCCTGGGGTCGCGGCTTTGTGTTGGGTAGGGTGGTTGCGAAGTGCATGCATGCCTCACCTTCTTTCCAGCCCACCATACATCATTTCTGTGCTTTTTTTTTTTCTCTTGGGAATGAGGACTCTCGTTTTCCTGGGTAAAGAAAACAGTGGGAGAATGGAGCTTTACGATTCTGTTTGTTGTGACAGCCTGGAAAGGTGCAGTGCTGTGATCTCAGTAAGGCAGCTTCCAGCTTTCTCTGAGCACCACCATTTGGGGACAATGTGAGACGTTCTCTAAGATCTCTTTGTAAAATTTTATGAACAATTAAAAGATGCATTCTGGCTCAATATCCAAATGTCATGTCCCCAAACACGCATATTTGTATGTTTACCAACCCTCGAGAGCGTCCCCTTCATCCGCCTTTCCTCTCTCTAGTTTCCCCACCGTCCTCCACATCGTGGCTCCTTCCTTCTCAGGAAAAGCCACTGTTAAAAATTTAGCTCATATCTTTTCATGCACTTTTCTGTGCACTCGTTTGCAGATACATCTGTTTATGTGTACAAACATAAGAGTTTTGTTGTCAGTTAATGGGATAGTAGGTGTGGCTTAATCTGAGTTGTGCTTTTTATCTCTGGCTATGCTGGGGATATTTTGATATCTGATGTAATTCAGTCTCGTTCTTTTAGGTCAGTGGCCCCCACCCCATGGCAGTGGAGGAGTCCTGGCCTGCTGGGGCAGATAAGCTGCGAGCAGGAGGTAGGCAGCAAGGGAAGCTCCACCTCCTTCCGGTGTTAGAACCAATTAGGTTCTAATGCTTCTGCTGATTGACAGGAGGTGGAGCTTCACTCCATCCTGAGTGAGGCTGTCGTTTCAGATGTATCCTCCAACAACCCACCTGACCCAACCAGCCGCTGATGTCAGAAAGGTTGGGGACCACTCTCTGGGATGACTGCCTTACACTTCATAGCATGGCTGCACTATTATTTTAAAACTGATCCTTCTGTATAATTAGCTTTAGTCTAGTTTTCTGCTTTTCAAGTAATACTTCAAAAAACATGTTTGCAAAGACATTTTATAGCATCTGAGTTAATATTTATGTAGCTTACATTCCTAAAATGGAATTCCTAGGTCAAAGCTTCTTTGCAATTAAAGCTTTGTTGGGTTTTTGCCAACCTGTTTTTAACCTGTAGATTAGCTAATGTTAAAAGTTAAATTATGGAATTGAATTTGCAAGGAGGTCAGATACTGTTTTTTAAGGAAGCCTCGTTAGCTGGACCTGGTGGTCCAGGCCTGTAATCTCAGAGCTGTGGAAGGCTGAAGCAGGAGGATTGCAAGTTCCAGCTCCACTTGGGAGACTTATTGACTTAGACCTTGTTTCAAAATAATAATTGAAAATGAGCTGGGGATGTAACTCAGTATGAACCCTGGTCTCGATCCCCAGGACCCAAAACAAAACACAACAACCCCCAAACTGGACTCACCAAGGCATATAAATAAATAAATAACATTAAATCCCACGGAATTGAGGGCTGATGCCTGGGCATTTTATAGGGTACTGCTGTAAGCACTGACGGAGCAGCTGGCTGCTGTGAGGGTGGTGGAATCTGTGCAGCAGTCGGTGGCCCAGGCCCGCCCCAGGCCCAGGCCCTCCCCAGTCCCCTGCTGCTCCGCTCACCATGCACAGGCTGAGAAGCCCTAGACAAAGCAAGGTCGAAATACTTGACCCTCTTTGCACCTCCAGCACTGCCTCGGCAAATTGGAGCCAATAATCCCATTTTTAAAAATTGCTATAAATTAACTTCTCAGTAAGTGATGGCGGTGGCGATTTTCGTGCTCTGTGACAACACTGCAAAGAATGCCATGACTAAACACTTAGCTTCTGGTTTGAATGCCAGGGGGACATTTCACAAACAGAAACGCACATGTCTCGTGGCTCAGCTGTTACCACTGTCTTGATGAAGCGTACACAACTCATCACACCAGTGCTGGGATGCTCTTGCTGCTCCCTGCTAGTGTGTGCTCACCGCAGTCTTAACAATACAGGGTCGTCCGTCCGTTTTCCGCCGTGCATTGCAACCGCCAGTGCGGTAAGTTACGGAGGGAAGAGGCTAGTGTTGCCCCGCGGTCCTGGCTCAGGGTGTGGGGGCCACATCTGCTGACAGTGGCGTCTCAGGCGGTGCAGGCTGTCATGTAGAAGAGATGGGGACTCTGTGTGTGTGTGTGTGTGTGTGTGTGTGTCCTGGTCTCCCTCTTTTATGAAGCCACCAGTATTCAGTTGTGGGGACACCACTCTGATGACTTCCCCTACCCTCATTACCTCCCACGGGCCCACATCTGCCTCCTTGATTCCTCACCTGGAGACTTAACGCCCGTGTGTTCTCAGAGGGAAAAAGCCCTACCAAACCACAGCCATCCTGAAGGCTGGGCCTCGTCACTCCTTGTTGGCTCGCTGTCATGGGCATAGGTGTTAGGGTGCAAGCGAACGGCTGAGGCCATCCACATTTATATAAAGTCTTATCAGGGAACAAATGTGCTCATGGCCGCTAGATCTTAACAAAGCTACTATAGATTTTATTCTCTATACTTTATTAGTAATATTTAATTTATTTATATATATATATTTATTTCTGTATTTTGTGGTACTAGGAATTGAGCTAAGGTCTTTCACCCTGAACCACATCCTGCAGCCCATTTTTATTTTGAGTCTGAGACAGATTCTCACTAAGTCAATAAGTTGGCCAAGCTGGATTCAAACTTGTGACCCTCCTGCCCTCGCCTTCCAGACTGCTGGGTTTACCGGTGGACTGTGCTGCTGGGCCCGGCCCTGACATTTGGAAGATGATAAACGCCATACTTTGTGTGAGTGCACATATTTTATTAGAGTCGTTGTGTGTAGGGTGGAGAACGTGGAGGAGAAAGTCAGTTGTTGGTGTTCTGTACAAGACCTCCCTATAGGTAGTAGTGGATAGATACCACACTCAGATACCCCAGTCCTTTGGCAGACGGCTGGAGTGGAGTTGGCTCTGGCGTGGTCACTTCTGTTCCAATGACAGAGCTTCTGGGGATGGAGTGCCATAGCTGCGCTTGTAGCTTACTCGGCCTCTCCATTAGAGACCCGGGGTTCACCTTTCTAAGGGTCTCATTACTGGCTGGCCTTGAACTCAGGGCAGTCCTCATGCCTCAGCCTCCTGAGTGCTGGGATGATAGGTGTGCCCTGCCATGCCCAGCTTGTGTGGTGCTGGGGAATCCAACCAGGGCCTTGCATTTGCTAGTCAGGTGCTCTAATCGCTGAGCTCTAGCCCCGGCCCCGGATCTAGATACTTTGAAAACACGTTTAGTGACAGCCAGAAATGCATTGTTTCGGAGAAGACTGGCATGTCGCATATCGAGATTGGGATGTTGCAGAATCATAGTGGTGTTCACGTGGTGCTGGGGAATTGAACTCAGGGTTTTAACTGCTGTGCCTTTCCTCCAGCCCTTCCTCGCTTTTTTTTTTTAGCATAAAATATACATCTTTTAAAGAATGAAGTAAAAAGATCTGTTATTGAAATATTTTAGTAAAAAGATCTGTTACTGAAATATTTTATTTCCTGGAACAAGTTACAACCGTATTTTTACTGGCTTTTTACTAAAATGTGTAAAACCCGCCAGTCGAATATTCTCAGGACAACGAATCATTTTGTGATTCCTCAGATTGCTGTTTCATACAGTCATTTGGATGAGGCTTGCGGCCTTATCCGTGTGCTTGGTTTTCTTCCCCTTCTACTTTTCAGTAATACATTTTCTCCTCCTTTCTTCCTTCGCTCCCTTCCTCCTCTCTCTCCCCCCACGTCTCCTCTTCTCCTTTTAACCCTTCTCACCAGGCTGTGTCCCCAGCCTTTTTCTCTTTCCTATTTTTATTTTTGAGACACGGTCTCACCAGGTTGCTCATGTGTCCAGGCTGAGCTTGACTTTGTGATCCTCCTGTCTCAGCTTCCCAAGATGCTGGTATTACAAATATATGCCACCACTCCCTGCAAAATGTTGCCTTTTAAATAAGAATATGTTTGAGGCAGACAAGTCTTTTAGTCTTTGCTTGAAAGGTTCATAGGTTGTGGTTTTAGAAGATTTTCTCACAATACTTAGTGTTTTCTTCAAGCTGAGAGTGGAGTCGAATCTACAGAGAGTCACTTGGTGATGTGGCTGCCTTTCCTAGTAGACTGCCGAGATACGCACGGTAGGCTGGGCGTAGTGCTGCACCCCGTCACCCCAGTCCTGGGGAAGCTAAAGCAGGAGGGTCGTGAGTTTGAGGTCAAAGCTACCGAGTGAGACCCTGTTTCCAAAAACAACCAAAAATCCAACAAACAATAATAAAAAAACCTAAAACCAAAACCAAAAAAAATACACAAACGGGACTGGAGGGCAGTGTAAGTTACTGTTCCGTGGTTCTGCTCCGCATGTGTTTTCCTCTACAAAGTCAAAGAAAGGCCTTTGACTCCTGAGTCTGTTCCCATGGGTGTGTCAACTTCCCTCTTTTTTTCTTTCCCCAAATGTCCTAATTGGATTTTTGGACTGTATAATGGTATTTGTCCTTCGTATACATAAATATACAAATTATTTGGAAATAGATGCCATGGTGTGCTGATTAGTATCCTCGTTATGGGTGCAGATCGCATGGTGATAAGAGGTCACAGGTTTCCATGTGTCCCTGGAAATTAGGAAGTTGCTGAGAGACATTGCCCTGTGCATGCCCTCTGTACCTGTAGATAGCCCCAGGCCACCCGCCTGCAGAGCGCTTTGGAGAATCCAGTGGAAGTGAAGATGATCTGAGAAGCTGAGGTTTATTTTTCTTTAAAAGTATAAACCTGGTGTTACTGTTTTTCAGACAATTAGGCACTAACATGGAAGGGCTTTGGGTAGAGCTCTGTCTCTGATTAGCTGCTCTGTGGCGGTGATTAGCAAGTGTACAAATGCAATCATTTCCTGGGCTTAATCACTCCTCTGGTCCACAAGTTTGGCGCCCAGGAAGAGAAATTGAAGCTTGTGCAACTTCTATTAGCCTTATTTTTAAAAATATCTTTTTTTTTTTTTTTTTTTTTTTTTTTACTAAATTAAGGACATTGAGTCTTGCAAAATACTGTGTAATCTAAAAGAGAGCCTGCAGCCTGGGCAGGTCCACGGACATGCGTGTGCGTGTGCTGTGTTGTCTGCAGTGGGGCAGCCCTTGCTTACTGCACACTGGGGCAGGGTTTCCTGGGGCCCAGAGCATGTCCTGCTTGCTTCTCTCTCTGAGCAGGTGGCTGTGCCCTGGCAATGAGGGAGGAACAGGGACAGGATGGCTCTCTTTCCTCAGGGGTTTGTTACTCAGAGGTGATAGCACGGGGACATGTGGTTTTCCCTTCGTTTAAATGAAGGGGCTTTTGGGGTAAACATGGGTGACCAGCCATATACCTGGGACTAAGGGGTTCTCAGGCCCCAAAACAGGTCACAAGACACAAGAGGAGGGTTGAGTCCATGTTCCAGGGCAGTGCTGCATTCCTTTCTGATAGGATGGATAGTGAGACCTGGGTGCAAATTTGAGCACCTTGGGATAAAGAGGCAGGAGGTGTCTATGCCAAGGTACCTCCAAGGCCACGCACTGGAAGGAGCCAAAGCTTTGTTAGGTGCAGGGGCTGTTCTTCAAATGTGTGGTACAGAAGCTCAGCTCCACAGGGGACCAGTTTCTTAGGGATTATTTTATGCTAATCAAATTCACAGTTGCCAAGTGTGGTGGCAATGCCTGTCATCCTCGTATTCTGCTAGGCTGAGGCAGGAGGATTGCAAGTTTGAGTTCAGCCTGAGCCACTTAGCAACTTGGTGAGCCCCTGCCTTAAAATAATAAATAAATAAATAAATAAATGGGCTGGGAGCATAGCTCAGTGCAGTATTGTGGGTTCAGTATCCCCAGATCACAAAAACAAGCAAACAAACAAAAAACCCCACAAAATAATGCTCACATACAAAACTGCTGACTTATGCCAGCCTTCTAGCTCTGTTCCTGGGTCCTGACTCTTAGGGTGACCACCTGTCCCAGATTGCCCAGGACTGTCCAAGTGTTAATACTGAACAACCTGTGTCCTGAAAATCAGTTTTAGAGGAAGCCCCTCATGCCCAGGTAGATGGCCGGCCCCTCTCTCTCACTCCCCAGAGTCTCTTGGCAGCCACAGCCGGGGAGAGGAGGGATGTGAGTTCCCCCAGCCACTGTGTGCCCCCTCTGCCACCCACTGCCCTGTGGACACTGACCAGAAAGCAGCTTCCAGGAGAAAGTGAGCTGTTGCCTCTGGCGCCTGAGATTACTCCTCTGAGGATCCAGGGCTGGGCGTAAAGGCCTGGGCTTCTAGAGGCTTGAGGCCACGTGGCTTTATTCTTTCCCCTGCTCTGTGGGGCCAGGAGTTGGGACACTCAGCAGGCGCTTCAGCGCCCTCGCACCATGGTGGCTGCAGCTGGAATGGCAGGGGCTGACGGGCCACCACCTTTGTCACGTCGTCATAGGGCCTCTTCAGGCCTTTCCTGGTGTGGACCAGTCCACGCTTTCGCATGCCATTGTGGCCTGCCAACGGCTGGATGCTTGCCTGGCACTTCAGGGTTCTAGAAATACTCCAGCCAGCAAGGAACAGGGTGCCCCAGATGTCCCAGATACGGTTGTTGCATAGTACCATTGCCACCACACTGGAGACCCGAGACGCAGATCAGGGCATGGCCCCCACTTCTCGTTGGTCAGAATGTTAACATCATATTGGAAGAGGAACATGTTAGGATTTAGAAAATATTACCTGACAGCCGGGCCTGGTGGCACAGGCCTGTTATCCCAGCACTTCAGAAGGCTGAGGCAGGAGGATTGCAAGTTCAATCCCAGCCTGGGTGACTTGGCAATTTAGGGAGACCTAATCTCAAAATCAAAAATAAAAGGGGCTAGAGGTGTAGCTCAGTATGGACTGAACTCCCGCTACCATGAAAAGCAAATGATAAAAATTAGTGAGAAACTAGCTGGCATATTTAACTTGGCCCCAAAGATTTGAAAAGCGCAGTTTTTCATTAATACAAGTCACAAAGTCATTACAATTTTTTCTTGTGAGTTTTCACAAAGCACTTTTCATATTGATGCAAAGTAAAAGGTCAGCACATAAACGTCTTTGGATTTGCCTTACCTCAGTGTCGCCGCTCTACTGGAATGAGTGCCAGCCTGCCTGCCAGTTCAGTTCGTCTGTTGGTCTGTCTATCATCTGTGGATTCTGCGCACTGAATTCCCCCAGTGTCACTGATGTAGGGAGACGTAGCACGGTGGAGGAAACGGGACCCTGCAGGCTGAGTGGAAATGCTGACAGTCAGAAAAAAGGAAGGTATTAGGGCGCCACAGCTGTCCCCAGCGTTGTGAGAGGAGGGGCAGGCCTCCTGAGAGCATGCGTCGCATCTCTGTGGTCCTTCGGAGGCTCATGTGATGGATGACCCAGCTGCCTTAGACTTCTTCCCCGCTGTGGTGCCAAAGGCCCACGAGTCGCTCTCTCTGGGAGCCTCCAGCTTGTCCTTCTTGGATAATGGGAACTGGGCTATGGTAGAGCTAAGGTGAAGCAGCTGGAGTGTGGAGCTTGGTGGTTGAGGTGACCCTCACATGTGCTTGGCTCTGAGTTTGATTCTCCACATAAAAATCTAACTGGGCATGGTGGTGTGCACCTGTAATCCCAGCACTCAGAGGCTGAGGTAGGAGGATTGACATGAGTCTGAAGCCAGTCTGAACTCCATAGTAAGTTCAGGATCAGCTGGGTTACAGAGTGAGACTCCCCTCTCCGTAAATAAAAAATAAGTAAGCAAATAAATAAATAATAAATAAAAGCCTGCTATTAAAAAGAATTTTTAAAAAAGAAAGAAAACAAAGCCAAAGCCCCGAGCAATTATTTAGGGAAATGTGCTGATGATACTCTTCTGGTAAAGTTTCAGAAAAGCGTGATACAAATTCTAAAATTTTTAACCATTATTTTATTGGCTTCATATATATTTAATGTTGCCAATTCAGTTTTATGATTCTTCTGTGAGTAGTGTTGTTTTGTCCTAAGCTCATTGTGTTGTTCTATCGAGACATTTTAAAAAATGCCAAAATAGTTGTATGGCAGAAACTTTATGATTCTCAACTTCTGCTTGTTTTATTTTTTGTTTAGACTTTTTTGCCAAATTTTTTATTAGCATGTATTTGCAATTCATGATAATAGCACTCAGCATAAGAAATTGGTCCATACACATATCTCATCTTAAATCTTTTTCCCTTCCCTTCCCTTCCAGTCCCCTTACTCTTATCCTCTTTTCCTCTCTACAGATCCTGTCTTCTTATTTTGTTCCATCTCTCTTATATTTGCTCTTTTACTTCTTTATCATTCGTTTTTCTCATATTGGAGAAACCATCTGATATTCACGTTCTGAGTCCGGCTCACTTCTCTGAGCAGGATGGTTCCCAAGTACATCCATTATCCTACCCGTGGCTCAGATTTATCTGTGGCCGAGTAGTGCTCCATTGTGTAAATACACCACATCTTCTTTATCCATTCATCTGTTGATGGACGTATCACCTGCTTCCAAGATTTACCTATTATAAGTTGTGCTGCTGTAAACATAGGTAAAGGTTAAAGCATTGCCTAGCATGCACAAGGCCCTGGGTTTGATTCCCTAGCACCACATAAATGAGTCAGGTATGATAGCACACGCCTGTAATCCCGGCACTAGGGAAGCTGAGGTAAGAGGATTGCTGTAGTTGAGTTCGAGGCCTACCTGGGTTCCAGAGCAGGTTCAGCATCAGCCTGGACACAAAAAACAAAAAAAAAAAAACAACAAAAAACCCCAACAACAATAACAAAAGCCCAAGGTAGATACGCAGAGTCACTCTTGTAGGATGGCTTTAGCTCTTTTGGGACGATCCCCACAAGAGGTGTGGCTGGGTCAGCTGAGGTACCTATTTTCAGTTTTTTGAGGAACCTCTCCATGATACTTTCCATAATGGTTGTACCAGTGTATAGTCCCACAAACAACATAGAAGGGACCCCCAGCATCTATTGGTTCTGAGTTCTTGATCCCAGCCATTCTCACTGGGCTAAGATGGACCTCACTGTGATGCAGATTTGCATTTCCCTTATGGCTCAAGATTCAGCTCCTACTTATTTAAAAAGATATATTCTGTGTTTGGATTGTAGGAATATTGTAATACCGTCCAGCTAGATTCTGGAATAGACTACCGCAAGAGAGAACTCCCAGGCGCAGGAAAACTCTACTTCCTGTAAGTTTATATGTGTGTGTGTGTGTGTGTGTGTGTGTGTGTGTGTGTGTGTGTATTTCAAATTTAATTTTCAAAGTTTAGTATGTAATAATTTGTCAGAAAAAGACAAGGAAAAGAAACACCATCATAATTAGAATGTGGAAGATGAGGTCTGATGCCCCTGGTTTTTTAAACAAAATGTTGTTATGTTAACTTCTTCAAACTGTGCTTTGACCATTTGTATTCTCATCGTTTAGAATGTGTGATTGGATGAAACCCTAATTAGTTTTTTGGGGAGAAGGGATGACAGATGGTTGGGAAGTAATGAGTATCCTCGTGGAAGAGTCTCCCGTATGAGGAGACTCGCTTTAATGTGCTAAAGTAATTAATTATTTGTGGGCATCTCTGTGACAAGTGTGCCTTTTCCCTTCTCCCCAAATTGTGGTCTTATTTGGTTGGGCAATCTGTTTTTATTTATCGGGGTTGGTTGACTTCCATCCATAGCCGTTATAAAATAAATCCTCTACACAGATACAACTGTCTACACTTTGAGATCTCTTGAAGTGAGATCTTCCTGGGCGGGATCGATTTACAGCACTCCATGTCTTCAGAGTGTGCAGCTCACTCTGGAAAGCAAATACAGGTTGTTTCAAAATGTCCTTTGTGAGAACCTGCGAAGGAGAAAGTGCTTCCCGGAGCCGTGGTGTCTTTCAGTATCTGCCAACATCGCTTGGCACACAGTGGGTTCTCGGTAAATAGCTGTCTAGGGGCTAATTGTGCTCTAACTAAAAGGCATGTTTCGGGTAATTTAAATTTTGATGACAACGTGCATATGAGAGGTTGAGAGAAGTTCCCATCTCCGCCACCTTGTAAGCAGAAGTACGTATTGTTTTTGAAGCAGAAATTAGCTAGAAAAATCACATAATTAAAATTGCATACTTTACAGTGTAGGAAAGGAACTGTTTCCATTTATTATTCAGATTTGGGCGATTATTATAGAGGTTTTTCATCTAACCTTAAGTACTTTGTCTTTAAAGTACTGTCATTAAAAAAACTCTTGTACCACTATTTTCTGCTTTACCTTGGATTGTTTTTTCCCAATTTCTTTTATCTTGGTGTTTTCTGGTTATTTTATTTTTCTAATATTCACCACCTTTCCTAATTCTTTTCTGCCTGTTTCTTGCTATTCCAGATGTATAGACCTTACAAATGAGTTCATGATTATTCTCCTTATTCTCTTTTTCAAAGGAGCTAATTCTTCTTCCTTGTGTGGTAGAATTAAAATATTTTCCTAAAGGAAAATTCCTTAAACAAAAATGGCGGGACTCAGTGGCACAGCCTGTAATCCAAACACTCTGGAAGGCTGAGGCAGGAGAGTTACTAAGTTGGAACCCAGATGGGCAACTCAGCAACTTTAGCGAGGCTATGTCTCAGAAGAAGAAATAAAAAATGACCCGAGGAGTGATGGCCCTGGATCTGAATGCTGGTGTCAGAAAGGAAGGAAAGGAAGGAAGAAAGGAAGAAAGGAAGGAAGGAAGATGATAGATAGTAGAGTCTGAGTCATGCAGTTTATTTCATGGTGCTTACGAGGTCCTAGTGGGGCTTAGTGGAAGCAAAAAAAAAAAAAAATGCTGTTTCCGTAAGCGGAGCATCTAGCTCAGTCATTAAAACATTTACCCCCATGTGTAAGGCCCTAGGTTCTATTCCTTGGCACCATGTAAAAACTAGCCGGGTGTGGTGGCACACGGCTGTAACCCCGCCCCTTGGGAGGCAAAGGCAAGAGGGTCACCGGGCAGCCTGGACTACATACTGAGTGCAGGACTGGACTACAGGCAGACCCTGTCTCAAAACAAGCAAATAAACGTAGGCACCATCTCTCTGGCTCTGGTGTTGCCCCGGCGCTTCCTGACAGAAGTGAGATGGTCCAGCACGATGAAATTCAGTCTCATTTGGGAAACATGAGCTGAGGGAAACCGACTCCCACAGCATCCCAGCAGTCAGGAGCCTTCACCGACCACCATGGAACTCTGAATAGCCTTCCTGCATTTGCGTCCATCCACCCACTCCTCAGGGAAGGCAGTGTGTTTGCACACGTCACCTCACAGGGCCTGCCCTGCGTCCTAGCCCGGACCAGAGAGCTGGGCCCCCCTGACACAGGAGCAAAGCAACTGTATGCCCCCGAGGACTCAGATTTGCCACATCTCAGCAGTGGAGGGATGATGTTGGAGACCAGGACGGGGTGCTGGGCGTCTTGACTCACCGTCCTCAGTGAGCATTCGAGTAGTGCTTCTTTCATGGCACTGCAAAGGAATTTCTCTTAGGTCATGTTAATGTTTCTGATTTAATTAAGCTTCCTTTTATCTCGCTCTTACAAGAAAACATTACTTGTCTCTGCGTAACAGACACTTGTGCTATGCTACACATTGTCCTGGTAAGATCTGTGTTTGTCCTTCTTACCCTCTGGCCAAACATCTGGACCCGGTTCCTGAGTGTGCGAGGGCAGACTAGCTCCTGGTCGCTGCTGCCGGATCCCAGCTGCCTAGGGGAAGACGGGGTGCAGGCTCCCTTGAGAGAAGTGCCAAGGACCATGGACTTCCTCAGAGTTTCGTACAAAGTCGAATCCCACATGTGATTCTTAGCACAAATATTCATTAACTCAGTGTTTTACTGGTCTAATCTTCTGAAAGCAAAATAAAATTGTCCAAACTGGCCCTATCTCACAATTAAGCCAGACGTCATAGTGAAGGCCTGTAATCCCAGCACTCTGGGAGGCTGAGGCAGGAGGACCGCAAGTTCAAACCCAGCCTGGGCAACTTAGTGACTTAGTCAGACCCAGTCCCACCATCACACACAAAAAAGTGTTCAGTGTGAAGGCCCTGGATTCAGTCTCTAGTTCCCCCATCTCCAAGTCCAAAACTAAAATCTATATAATAACAAGAATTCCCTGAGTTTTAAAAGAACTACCCCTGAAGTTGACATGGAAAAATTTTGTAGTTTATGATACTGCCTGTGTTCTGCAAGAACTAGTTCATACAAGATGTTGCGTGTTCATTTGAATCTGTTTCAGGTGTAGGTTTATGGCCTGTTAACAGTCCCAGAGCACCTTTGCAAGTAAGTTCCACAGGTTTTGAGTCCGTCCCAGGAAGTTTTTAATCTCATGTAAAATGACCACAGAGATATCACATTTAGCAAGTTACAAACTATAGAGAGTTTGGATGTGAATACCTAAAATTATGCATTGAATTGGACAGCGCATGCTGTGCAGGTTTCGCCCTGTGGTGGTTGCCTGGTCACACTCCTGTCCCACCCCCGACTCGCTCAGCCGGCTCCTTCCTGGTTGCTTTGGTCAGTAAGGCCTGATGGGCTTCTTCTTTGCATCTGGGCCTGGTGGAGGCTTGGACCAGAAATGTTTGTGGAGCCATGGAAGATTGTTGAGATGGGCCCAAGCTCCTGCCTTCTGGAGAACTTAAGTTCTTCAGGTGAGCCCTGAAGGCGGGCATGCTTTTTGTATTTGCAATGAGCGCATCTCTTTAAACCTAAACCCACTGGGATGCTGCACCCCTACCCACTTCTTTCTGTGGAGGGTTCCTGGCTTCCTGAGGAGCTGCGTTCAGGTCACCTGAACCCCACTTGGGTCACTGACATGGTGTCATCTTCCGATGTTGCCCACTGCATATCTGATCTTGAGACGTGGCCAAGGCCTTGCGTCCCTGCATTCTTTCCTTTGTGTCCAGCAGCCGAGTAGTAGAGGTTCTTGTCTCTCCCAAGTCTGTGCAAGATCTGGGGTGGGGTATGCTTGCGTTTCCCACACTCTGTCTCCATCCGAATCACGTGCGATGCCCCCACCCAAGCACAGCGGCTGGGGCTCACGGGAAGGTGTAGAACTGAACCCCACGGAGAGAGGACAGGGCTTGGGATGTTATTGGACGCCAGTCATGGATCATAATGGGTTTACCTCTTACTGTTTTGTGGGTGCTGGTGGAAAACACGGGGGACCTTACTGGTGGGAGAGGATTTTGTTAGTCTAGGACCAGTTAGCAGTGTGGGCACTGTGCGTGTCTGCCCCTTCCGGGTACCTGAGAGCCCTGGGAGAAAGGGAAGTGGGGAGGGATCGTGCTGAAGGACAAGCTGACCCCAGCCAGGCGAGGACTCGCTGGGCACAGAGAGGCTCCGGGCCATGTGCGGCCAGAGTGAGCGAGGCTGCTGTGTCCCGGGTGACTGTAAACGTGCACCTGGGGAGGCGGCCAGGGCCTGGCGCTCACACCGTCCCAGGAGGCTGAGAGTGGGAGGCCAGCTCCCAGCCGGGGCCTCGTCAGCGGGGCTCGAGGGAGGGGTTGCTCTGTTCACTCGTTGTCGACCAAGAGACAAGACTGCCCGCGGCTTGTTTCTGTCATTTCAGCTTATGCTTCAGGCCCTTTTCTTAGGCCATTCTGCTTTGTGTCTGTGGGGATTGCGGGCCAGCCTGAAAATAATGGAAACATAAATAAAATTCACAGTGTTTTAAACAGAGTCCAAATATACACCTTTTTTTCAGTACTAAAGATTGAACCTGGGGACTTGTGCATGCCAAGCAAGTACTCTACCACTGAGTCATCATATTTTTATTTGGTTGATAAATACATACATTAATCCATATTTTGAACAGTTTTCAAAAAGAAGTTTCTTAATTTTTTTTGAGACAGTGTCTCACTTTGTAGTTCAGGTTGGGCCGAGCTCCCTGTAGAGCCCAGGCTGGCCTCGAACTCACTGCAGTCCTCCTGCCTCAGCCTCGTGAGCGCTGAGATTACAGGCATGTGCCACCCTGGCCAACTGATTTGTCTTAAGTACTTTTATGATTGGAAGTTCCTTGTCACAGTTACTGTCAGTTTTCCACTTGGGAAACTTGTATTTCGCACAGGAAGTACTTACAGAGAACGCATGTCTGAACACCATTTTGAAAATACACAGTTAGCTAGCAACAAAACAAACACACCGGCTAGCCAACCCCTGTGCGTCAGGGTCTGTGTCTGTTTTAGAAGGCAGACGTGAAAACCCAGGCAGGAGCTCCTGCGCAGAATGCTGCCCAGGCGTTGGCAGCTTGGCTTCGCCCGCGCTCTTCCTGACTGACGCTCCCCGCTCCGGCTCGGCCCAAGGGAGCAGCTCAGGGGGAGCGAAACATGATTTTCAGTGTGATTGTCACATCATCTCGCACCCCAAACATTGTCAGAGTGCTGGCTGCAGCCTGGAGGGCTTCCACGTCCTATTCAGCGCGGTGTCCTGGCATCTTGGAGTGGCCACTCCCCGCTTCCTTGCTGACTGGGGTTGGTTCAGTGTCTCGTGCCATGCTGTCTACAGACCCTGAGGCAGGCAGGCTATCGGGGCCATGGAAACAGTTTATTTCTGTCACACGGAAGTTGTCAGGGGCTTAGGCCAAATATGGGCCGACTGTGTCGCTTCCCTTCTGCTCCCTGATGTCTCTCATCGGTCTGCAGGGGTTCCCACCCCTGGGCCGCTGACTTCTGCTACTTTGTGACCTTGAGGAGCCCGGGCCACACAGCAGGGGACCAGCAGGCAACGCATCATCTGCATTTACAGCTGCTCCCCATTACCCGCATGACTGCCTGAGCTCCACCTCCTGTCCCATCAGTGGTGACATTAGACTCTCATAGGAATGGGAGCCCTACTGCAATGTGCACAGGCAAGAGAACCAGGTGCGTGCTTCTGTGAGGCCTGGCAGGTGTGGCCCACCTGCAGCTCACTGTCTTTTTGTTTTTGAATCTGTAAAGGAGTATAATGAAAAAAATTTAAAAAGAAAGTTTTTAGTACTTACGTATGTACATTAGCTATAATACATGTTTTACAATGGCCCAACACTGTTCTTCATTCCAAAAACGGGCAGAAGTATGGTGGCCTGCAGGCTGGACACAGTGAACTGAGATGGAGCGGAGGCTGGGGTACTCGCACCATCCCCCCCACACCCTATGGAAAAACTGTGTTGCACAGAACTGGGCCCTGGTGCCAGGAAGGTTGGGGACCTCTGATTTCGAGCATGGATGTCTGGCCTGGGCCTCACTGAGTAAAGAGGAGCTGCCTCCGGTTGCATATAAATCACGCAGTGTTGTAAGTGATTATAAGTAATATAACTTCATTCTATAGCACCAAAAAGAGTGGAGCGGCAAACATAAAACTTGTGGGATAGTTGCTCCTGTTTTTGTGAAACTCGTGCATCCGTGGTTCAACGAAGGTGATTGTTCACATTTAATAATTAGGTAACAGAACCTTCACGTCTGCACCATACCAGGCACATCTGTGTTCACAGGCAGCACGCGTGCCAGTCATCACTTCATCAAGGCACATGCCCGCGGCACATCTGGGGCTCGCTGCCTTGGGCTTGCCTGGAGCACACGCGGGAGGTGGGGTTATGCTGCACACCTCCCCTCCCCCATAGCTTCTCCTGTCACTTGTCTTGTGTCATGGAGTTCTCTCTTTACCTGGCTCTCAGTGCCCAAGCACTGTGCAGCTGAGTCATGAAAGTATCACCAGGAGTCACATCATAATGTTAAAGGTGGGGCTATAGCTAAGTGGATAGAGCACCTGCACCTACCTAGTGTGCACAAAGCCCTGAGTTCGATTCCCCAGCACTACCTAAGCCACAGGTGGTGGCACATGCCTCTAATCCTAGTACTAGGGAGGCTGAGGCAGGAGGATTGCATTTGAGACCAGCCTGGGCTACATAGTGACTTCAGGACAAGCCTGGACTATAGAGCAACACCCTGTCTCAGAAAAAAACAAAAACAAAAACAAACAAAAAACAGGGTCACATTACTAGCTGTTTCAGGCCACCCTGCAGGCTGTGCGTTGGACATACCTATTTTTTCCCATGGTGTGACAACAGAAGAGTGCTGGTATTGGTAGGAAAGGCCAGCCAATCAAAGAATGCAACGTTTATTTAGCAGTGGAGAATACAGAAAGTGCAGCCATCAGAGACGGTTGTGCAGTGTGGCAGACACTGTACCTTATGAGGCTGAAGGCTTTTCTGGCATTTGAGGGCCCATTGGTGACACAGATGGCACCTGACGTGGACAGGGATCCCGTCCTCACACCTCTGTCAATTTGTGAATGGTTTGATGGCTTCTGGTGTTGTGGGTTGGATCTAGAATGTTCCCAAAAGCCTCACGTCTTTGGATGTTGTGGACTCTGTTTGGACATCACTTGCTGTCAGGAGGTGGACCTGGATCACTGAGGGTGTGGATGATCACGGCCCGTGGCCTGGAAGGACGTATTCTTGCCCCCGTGTTCCTCAGGCTCTGCTTTCTTCCTCTTGCAATGCCGTGAGTGCCTGCTCTCTGTCAGAACCGTCCTACCATTGCCAGCCGCCCATGAATGGACTGAGACCTCCTGAAACTGTGAGCTAAAATAAACCTTTCCTGCCTTAAGTGTGGATGTCTAGTGTTGCATCCCAGCAACAAAGGAAGTAGCTAAGACATATCGAATGTCCTGACACACTGAGGAGACTCTGGCTGGTCTTGAACTCACAGCACTTCTCTTTCCTCAGCCTCTCAAGTGCTGGAGTTACAGGCCTGGGCCACCATGCCCAGCTGATTTTTATGTGGTGCTTGTGGATTGAACCCAGGGCCTTTGTGTGTGCTGGGCAAGCACTCTAATCACTGAGCTACGCCCTCAGCCCTTGTTCTACTTTTTCACAGTTATAAATGATGCTGTGATGCACAGTCCTGTACACATTTTTGTATGGACTTAGAGTTAATTTTTTTTGCCTACCTAGATGTACAGCTGCTAGGTAGCATAGTAATTCTACACTTAGTCTTTTGAAGAGCTGTTTTCCAAAGGAGCTATTCAATTGTGCATTTCCACTAGTATTGTAGAAGGATTCCAATTCCTCTACAGCCACACAATAATTATCTGTTTGGTTTTGTTTTAGTAGCCATCTGTGTGTACTTCCTGGGGCTTCTGTAACAAAATGCCACAAGCTGAGAAGCTTAAAGCAACACAGATTTATTGTCTCTCCGTTCTGAAATGCAGGTGTTGGCAGGACCCTGTGATCCCTCTGAAACTTCTGTTACACAAGTTGATCCTTTGTTGCCTCTCTGACTTTTGTTATTCACTGTCAGGACTTTGTGTCCTATGACTACTGTCCCGTGACCATTTCCTTGTGTATCTCTCTTCTCTCTTTGTAAAGGCATCAGTCATGGACAATCAAGGGCCCACCCACACTATTAATTACATCTGCAATGACCCTGTTTCCAAATAGAATCACATGTTGAGGTCCTCGGAGTTAGGACTTCCATATGTCTTTTTTATTTTATTTTATTTATTTATTTTGAGACAGGTTCTCACTCTATAGTCCAAGCTGGTTCTGAACTCACTGTGTAGCCCAGAGTGGCCTTGAACTCACAGAAATCTTCTGGCCTCAGCCTCCTGAGTGCAGGGATTACAGGTGTGTGCCAGCTATTCATTATGTGCTACCGGAGAATGGAACCCAGGGCCTTGTTCATGCCAGGCAAGAGCTTCAACCACTGAGCTACACTTCCAGCCCTATACGTCTTCTTAGGCAGCTGCAGTTCAGCTCACACACCACCCTAGTGGGTGTGTATCTCTGTGGTTTGGGTAGCCTTTCCCTGGAGGCTGATGATGTCGTCCTCTTTGCCCTGGGCTTGCTGACCGTTTGCATAGCTTCTTAGAAGAAAGGTCTCTTCACATCTATTTGGCTTTTCATCGTTAAAGTGCTCTTTATATATTCTAGGCACAGTTGTATTCTGAAGTTTGCCTTTTGTTTTCTTTGAGTCCCATGAGGAACACACATTTTACGTTGTGTTCGTATTCAACTTAGGTTTACCTTTGTTGCTTGTGTTTCGGATGCCATATTTAATGAACCCGCACCAATCCAAGGTGACAAAAGGTGTGCCCTGATTTTCTTCTGAGAGTTTTAGTTTTAGCCATTCTTGAGTTACTATTTCTGTGTGGTGTGAGGTAAGGATCTCCATTCACTGTGCGTTCTTTTGCATGTGGATTAGCTCATTGTCCTGCACCTTTTGTTGAAAGACTTTCTGTTAACTTCGAGCTGTGCACATGCCACATGATATTAGCATCCTTGGGCTCCCATCACAGAGCACCATGATCCAGTTGCTTAGGATAATACGTGTATCTCTCATTCTCTAGGCTTGAAGTCCAAAAATCAAAGCATTGGCAGATTGGCTCCTTCTTAATATCGTGGAGGAAAATCTGTTCCATGCCTTGCTTCTGTCTTCTGGTGGTTGCCAGCAATCCTTCATGTCGTAGTTACTTTTTCATTGCTGGAAGGTCTAGGAGGTTTCTGTCCATTCACAGGCAGCTGGCAGCAGTAGGAGAATGGCTGCTCATGGCATTGGAAGAGGAAGGAATCAGGGCAGGGGAGAAACTGGGGCAGGAGTGTATCCTCCCAGGCCATGTGCCTGGTAATTCCTCCCGTACCCAGTAATTCAACACCTGCCTAGTACTCAAAATCCAAAGATAACCCACAACATTCAAATACCTGAGGCTTCTGTGGGGCATTCCAGCGCCAAACCATATCATTTGGTGTGTGTGACCATAGACGAGACTATGTCGAAGAGGAAAGGTTTGGTTTGTGTTATGGTTTCAATCCACGGTAAGCTGGTTCTGTTGCTTTTGGGCCAGTGGAGAGGCAGAGTGGTATGGTGGGAGTGTGTAGTTGAGCAGAGCTGTTCCCCTTTTAAGAGCTGGGAGCAGAGAGAGAGAGAGAGAGAGAAGGAGTGGACTGGGTGTCAAGGTCTGGTGCAAAGGTGTCTCTGATGACCGCACTCCCTTCAAATAGGCTCCACCTCCGAAGATTACCACCTCCAGTAGGACTGTGACCGCCAACATAGGGGCCTTCAGGGTACATGTAAGATCTACCCCATCACAGCCAGGATGAATAATTCTTTTTATAGATACCTAGGTTTGGTTTGCTATTTTGTTGTTGAGGATTTTTGTGTTTGTGTTCAGAAGAGATGTTAGTCAGTTTTCTGTCAAAGTACTTGTCTGGTTTTGCTGTTGGGATAACATGGGCCTCACAGAGTGAGTTTGGATGTATTCCGTCCTCTTCTTTAGAGAGATTTTTTTTTCCTGTTGATGTACTTTCAATAATTGCTAGGAGTTTGTTATCAACTGTGTTGATGGATGGCTGTTGGTAATACAGGTTGAGTAGTCTTTATGGGAAATACTTGGAATCAGAAGTGTTTCAGATTTTGGAGGCTTGTTTATGTATTTATTGAGACAGGATCTCGCTCGGTAGTCCAAGCTGGTCCTGAACTCACTACGTAGCCCAGGCTGGCCTTGAATTCAGACCATTTCTCCTGCCTTAGCCTCCGAGTAATGTGACTACAGGTGAATTTTTGAGGCTTTGAATGCTAAATCTTCAAATAAACTTTACTGGTTGTGCATCCCTAATCTGAAAGTTGGATTTTTCAGGTTAGAGCTGTTACCTGAAATTCTTTTTCATTTCTGCAAGGTTAGTCAGAATGTTTCCTTCACCTTAATATCCTATCGATACTTATGGAATAAGGGAGTGTGTGTTGCAAACGTATAGCTGTGTTTTATAAACAACAATACCCACTGCCTTAGATACTGTATGCATAACCAGGCAGGCTGTTTAATTTTTTTTTTTTGTCAGTTAAAACCACAAAATTTTCCTGTTTGGCGTAGTTTAGATGCACCCTTAAATATGTATTAATTAATCTTCCATTAACTCAAGGACTGCTGAATTAAAAATTAATTTCAAGTGTTTGAAACTGTTTGATGCATCACTAGCAGATGTTACAGCATCAAAAGAACTTCATCTTCAGTATCAGGTCTTATTAGTCTGTTCCGCATATCTTATTTTCTGTTTACTTGTTGAACTGTACTTTGGCATAAGGTGTTTGATTCCTGACTGTGGCCTGCTGCCTTCCAGTAGAGCCGGCCCATCGCTTCCAGCTAAACACATTGGCCAGTGTCTTAGTTACTTATTTGTTGCTGGGACAGAATACCTGGCACGCACAACTCAAGGGAGGAGAGATTTATTTTAGCTCACAGTTTCACAGGATCGCAGTCCACTTGCCGGGCAGCCAGCAACAGTGGAACCACACGGCGGAAGCTGCAGCTGGAGAAAGAGCAGGAGACGGGCTGTTCGCGGCGTGGCCAACATGAAGCCAAGCCGGGGGCAGGGCAGAGCCAGCGTGTGTCCTTCCAGGTTATGTCCTAGTGATTTGCCCCTACCATGTCACATGACCGTAATCTACCTCACACCTGTGATCCTCCACACACCTGTAATTCCCACACACCCAAAATCCACCACTTACATCCAAGTACCTGAGGCTTTTGGGGAACATCGCAGAGCCAAACCGTGACAGTCAGCGTACCCACTATGTGGCTGCACGTATCTACCGAAGTGTAAATGATATGTATGTATATGTATGTAGATAATATGTCTGCTTATAAAAGTACAGAAAATGTGTTTAAACTTCCTTCGAGTTCTTCCCTCCTTGCTATTTCATCTTCAGAATATTGGTAGCTTACAGTTATAGCTAAAGTCAGTGTCTAGTGTAAGAAAAGCTGACCAGGAGAAAGTCTTGAGTTTTGTCACTTGCTGTGTAGCTTTATTAGCTGTTAAAATTCGCTCACCTCTCTTTCCTACTTTTCAACATCTCTCTTATCTATATTGTTGTAAAAATTTTTTTTAAAAAAAATCTTTGAAGCCTGGCCCAGTGGCACAGGGTTGATTCCAGCCGGGGTAACTTAGTGACTGAGTGAGACGCTGTCTCAAAAAAGAAAAAAAGAAAGAAAGAAAAGAAAAGAAAAAGAAAAAGCTTTGATCATTATAGCCTTTCTGAAATTTTATGGAAAAAATCTTTTGGATTTATCAAGTTGCAATTTACGTTTTATGCCTGTCCTACTAAATTCTACTGATTTCTTTTGAAGGGAAAAATAGTTTAAAAAAAAGCATTATACGTGGAATTTGTGGCCAAGAAGAGGGGGTGAAGGTCTGGAATTTGAGAGCTGAAGGTGCCAGGTCCCACTTTCTGCATTATCTACAGGTCAAGATTAATGGCACTGGGTAAACTATTCTCTAGGTGACTGAGAAGGGTGGGAAATTTAGAGATTGAATCTTTGAGCAGTCAATTAAGCTCTAGAGTGGTTGAGAAGATAAAGCCCAGGACGCAATCCGTTCTCACAACTGATTCCATTGGGTAAAACAAACCTACAGGGCTCGAAATGCAACCGGCATGTTTTCTATTAAGGCAAAGTGCAAACCGACTTCATTTCGACTTGCCTCCCGCCCGATCAGGTTTGCTGTGGGGACAAAGAGCCATACAGTGTGACTACACAGGAATCCGGAGGGTGCGTAAGACTTCTTTCCAAAGGAGTTGGCAGAGAACCCGAAGAGGAAGGCGTAATTTCTCTGTCGCATCAACGTGGGCTCTGTGGCTTAAGGGACCCAGAGAAGGCAGGACAAAGTGGAGCCAGCCCTGTTCCCCTCGCTGACTGACACCTTAACAAGCCCGGAGGTTTGAAAGGGATAGAGGAGCCAAGTGCGGGCAGCATTCTGTTCCCTTGAGTCTATCCTAATGAAGGAAGAGGGTGTTGAAGAAATTAATTTCCATTTAAATCCATGCATGCCCCTCTTCCAGAAACTTCCAAGTGCTGTGGAATTTGTTGTCGTTGTTGAGAATTTTAAATGATTCAGCAGGCATGAAGTCTTCCTGGAGTTGTTCTGTTTCTTCGAGGCTGTGTTTACTGGTGAATGCTTGATTTCAGCTGTTAAAGTTTTTTCCCAACATTGGAAGGGCTGATGGCTTTCCTCCCTGTTTGCTAATTTCATGTGGAAAAATAAAACAGTGACTCTCATACTCCCAAAGCAATCCAGGGTCCTGGACTCCCAGGATTCCTGGGGGAACTGATGCCAGCTTTCCTGGCAACTGAACAGTAGTCGGTTCCAGGGCTTTTCTGACTTAAAGACACAGTGGTGCTGCTCAAAAAAATAAATAAAATAAAATAAAATAAAAAAATAAAAAAATAAAAAGCTGTCCCATGCCCTTGTAGCAGTTTCTGAACTAAGCAAAGGGAGGCAGAAGCAGGAGCTGGAGGAGTGACACAGGATCTAAAGCACTGGCCTTGCACATGCAAGGGCCTGAGTTCGATTTCCCAGTACCACATAAAGCTGGGCATGGTGGTGCACACCTGTAATCCCAGCACTTCGAAGGCTGAGGGAGGTGGCTTGTCCTGAGTCCAAGGCTAGCCTGGGCTACAGAGTGAGACCCTGTCTCAAAAAAAAAAAAAGAAAAGAAAAAAGAAAAGAAAGAAAGAAAAGAAAGAAAAGGAAAAAAGGGAGGCAGAAGTGGGGCATAGCAGTTACTCAGGTGTTTTAGTTTGTGTGCCATCACTGGGGCACAGTGCTTCATACCCACAACGTAAGGGAGGAGAGATTTATTTTGGCTCACAGTTTCAGAGCTCCAGCCAAGCGTGGTCAGCAGGCATGAAGGACTTGGCAGAGAGGAAAGCTGCTCATTCCATGGCAGCAGAAGGCAGAGAGAGGGAGGTGTGGGGACATGAATACACCTCCCCAGGCCACGCCTTCAGCCAGACCCCACCCCTAGCTGCACAGGAACTCACCTATGGATGAGTCCACGCATAAGCACAGTGCCAGTGATCCAGGCACTTTCAAACAGATGAGACGTGTACCCAGTCAAGCTGCATCATGAGAGTTGAAAGAAGTTCCTTATAATCTTTATCCCTTCTTGTTTTCTGCATCCCCTGGGGAGAGGAAAGGGAATGATATTCATAGCATCTATCTTGGCCACTTATTGCTGGAACACAAACACCTGACACTGACAACTCACGGGAGAAGAGGTTTCTTTTAGCTCACAGTTTCAGAAGGTCTCGGTCTGTTCATGGTTGACTGGCAGTGGTGGGAGGGCCTGGCAGAGGCCTCCCTGGAGAAAAGCCATTTGTCCCCTGGCGACAGGAAGCAGAGGTCCAAGGATAAGGCAGAGTTGGTGTTTATGCTTCCAGATCACGTCCCAGTGATCTGCCCCTCTGACCAATACCCACTTGTTCACTGCACTGGAAATCAGTGAACTAAGCCCAGGATTGAATCACCTTCTACTCATGAGTTTTTGGGGTACATTGCAGATCCAGACCATCACAGCAACAGCATCTGAGCCCAAGTCCTTTTTTTTTCCATAATCATTTTGATGATCCTTCAGCCAACCTTCTTAAGATGTGCCTCTTGTGGTTAAAATGGAACTGCACAAAGTTGGACAGAATGTGACATTTATGTTCTTGTAGCTGCAAAGGAAAACCCTGAATTTTGCTTCTTTTTTATATAGAAAAAAAATAACGTTAATAATAGTGCCTTCTTCATGCTGTGGCCTTTTGGTGCAACTGGGTTGATTGCTAAGTGTGTCTGTCAGCTTTTGTTGTGATAAATGCTTGAGATAAACAACTTAAAGGACGAAAGGTTTGTTTGTTAACTTATGGTTCTGGGGGTTGAACTCAGGGCCTTTGCATTGTGCCATATCCTTAGCTCTCTATGCTGAACTTGAGTTTGTGATCTTCCTGCCTCAGCCTTACAGGCTGCTGATATTACAGGCCTTGCCTGCTGAGTCCCCCAGGAGAGGTCTGGCTTATAACTTCAGAGGTCCCAGGCCTTGCTCAGTCACCTGGGACCCAGGAAGCAGAAACATCCCAGGGGAAGGATGTGATAAGGGAAAGCTGATCACCTCATGGAGGCCTGAAGAGCCTGAGGGCCTGTGCTGGCCAGCTGCTTCCTCCTCCTCCTGTTCCGTCAGGAAGGGGCCACCCGCACTGACAGTCAGTGGCCCCTCAGTTTGCTGTCTCACATGCCAGTCATCCCAGACACATAATTTCCCAAGTGTTTCTCCATCCAGTCAAATTGGCCCAGCTGTTAGAAGGCTGAGGTGGGTGGGCCTGGAGAATAGCACAACAGGTCGAGGGCTTGCCTAGCAAGCACAAGGCCCCAAGGTCACATTCCCTAGCACCACAGAAACTGGCTGTGGTAGTACATGCCTGTAATTTCAGCAGTCAGGAGGCTGAGGTAGGAGGATTGCCATTGAATTTGAGGCCAGCCTGGGCTACACAGTGAGTTCAAGGCTGCCCTGGACTACAGAGCAAGTCCCTGTCTCAAAAAACTTTTTAATTTTATAGATTAACCATCTCATTAATCAAATTACATTTGTATTTTATGTCCCATTCATATCCAAGAGTAATTTACATTGAATTTATATACACTTAAATCCCTGGGCTGTGAAACTGGCAAATCCAGATGCGCAAAGCCCTGCCTCCTGTCAGCACACTCCTGTCAGGTTCTAATAGTGTTGCTGATTGACAGGGGGCGGTTCGCTCTCACTCTGGCTGCTGCTGGTACTGCCGCTGGTATGCCATTCTTCCAGCTGTCCTCCAACAGCTGACTGACCGCAGGCCAAGTCCCCCCAGCCCTTAGGCCTTGGGGCAATGGTCTTCAACGAAAATGGTCCCTGATGTCAAAAGGTTGGGGATCGCTGATTTATGATATACTCATCTTAGTCACTACGGTGGAGAAGGAAATTACCGGGTGGTGACAGGGATGGGAACAGGGAGCCTTCTTGGACGTGGCCAGTGAGGGTGTGAGTTGCTGTGTCCCTCTGGAAAACTGCTCAGCGGTGTCTGCAAAGCTGGGCGTGGCGTACCTCCTGAGCAGCTGTCAAGCTGCGAGCCCTCTGCCCTGTAGACGCCGCGCTGTTCGTAGAAGCCCCAGACTGTACACTCTGCTTGAAGTGCCCAAGCTGGACTCAGCTGTGCTGTGTCCTCAGCGTCTACGTAAGCTGAAGGCCTGACCGCTGATGTCACTGTGGGTGGAGACAGGAACTCCGAGATGGTGATGAAAGTTAAATGAGTTTTCTTAAATAGGTCCTAATTCCATCTAATTTTGTAAGAACAGGAAGTTTGTAGTGCACACCTGGCATTCCGGCTACTTAGGCTGAGGCAGGAGGATCTTGGAGGAAGCACAGAAGAGAGGAAAAGGGGGATAATACACTTGAATATGCTAGGAGTTGGGAGCCAGCTGGGCAGTTTAGTAAGGCTGAATAAAATTTTAAAAATTAAATAAGAAATAGCTGCAATGTGGCTCAATGGTAGAGCATCCCAGAGGTTCATTCCCAGTGGGGGAAAAAAAGGGAATGGCACAATTGTGCATGTGCACAGGAATGCCCACGTGAGGACCCAGTAGGAAGCAGCTGTCTGCAGGGCAGGGACTGGAGCCTCCGGAGGACTTGGGCTTGTGCCGCCTTGACCTCGGACTTCCAGCCTCCAGAACTGTTAGAAAATACCTTCCTACTGGGTAAAGCCACTCAGTCTGTGGTATTTTGTTATAGCAGCTCTGCTAGCTGAAAACATTCACCAGCTGTGAAACGATTAAAAGATAATTTGTGGTATTTCCAGGTAATAAAATACAACACAACAACAAAAATAACTACTGCACATATTGATGAATATCACAAGCATAAGACTGAGAGAAAGAAGGCAGGCGCGTGATCACTGAGTAGAAGCTCGTGAGAAGCAGTGTTGAGCTACACGCGAGCCAAAAATGACTTACTTAGGACACCGTCTTTTCCCCCCCCCCAGTGCTGGGGATGGAACCCAGGGCTTTTCCACTGTGATAAATCCCAGCAACTCTTTCCTTCTCTTTTCTGTCGTGTTAGGTTGCTAACTTGCCAAGGTTGGGCCCAGACTTCAACTTCTGCCCCAGCCTCCCAGATTGCTGGCATTCCAGGCCTGCACCGCTGGGCCTGGCTAGAACACTATCTTAATGATACCAATGTCATTGCCAGATAAAAGGCATTTTTCTATGCTGATACCTGTTGGGAAGCTGGCAACACATTTCCTCAGATTCTGCCTGACTTCCAGCCCTTGGAACTCACCCCAAATATCCACTTTCCTCCAGAATCCACCTGTTTCTGCGCATCATTGGCCAGTGCCTTCAGTACGCCTTTCTTTGTGTGTGTGGGAATGGAGCCCAGGGCCTTCACACTGAGCTGCATCCCCAGCCCATTTTTATTTTTGATTTTGACAGATCTTACCAACTTGCTACATTGTGCAGTCTGGGGCTCCAGCCTGCCCTCTTCCCGCCTCAGCCTCCTGGAGTGCTGGGATTACAGGCCGCACTGCCATGGCTGGCCCAGTTTTGCGTCTTGCCTAGAGTTTCTAATCGCTGTCAGCAGGAGAGTGGCTTGGTGCTGAGCGTTCTTGGTCCCCTGAGGACGTCCCTGAGTGTCTCCTGGGAAATGCATGGGAAATAGACTTCCCAAGGTCTTGCGTGTCTGAAAATGTCTTTTACTTGATTAACAGTTTAGCTAGACACAGGCAGTTTGGCAGTGATGCTCCCCTAGGATATCTCATGCACCCCCAGGACCTTCAGATTTCCATTGTCACTGTTGCAAAGTTTAACTTCAATCCGTTGCTTGATTTTTCATACTTGAGCTTGGGATTTTAGGTTTCCTGGAGTTGGGTGGTGTGCCTGTCTTTGCCTTGGGTTGCCTGTTCTTTCCCCTTCTCCTTCCTTCCTCCCTTCGCCCCTCCATTTTCTTTCTTCCTTTTCATTTTTAGTCTCCATTCGTGGTTCTGGGCATTTTTGTTGTTGCTGTTGTTGGACTTGCCAATGTAGAAAATCATAGTTTTCAGTTCTACAAAATTTAAATTTTTGATATTTTTCTTTTTTTCTCCCCCTTTTCTCATATTCTTTGCACCTCCTCCTGGGTAGGTACTGAGCATATTCTGTTTCCGTCTCTTGGTCTTTTTGCTCTGTCTCTGAAATATGACCTCCACTTTCCACCCCGTCCTTTCTCCCAGGCGCGGCTGCGGTGGCATGTTCCGGCCCTGCCGCGGCCGTCCTTCTCTGCTGGCCGCAGGGGCTTCTCTCCCAGTGTCTTAGCACACGTTTTTCCCCTTTCCCTCTGAATTTGCTCTTTGCTTCCTCCAGGATTCTGTATTCTTTGTTTTTGCTCTCCTGAAATAGCCTGGTTTTCCGTCCATACCGAAGAGTGAGGTACTAACAGGCAGATTCGGGCTGGGGCTGTAGCTCAGCATGAGAGCACTTGCCAAACACACTCAAGGCCCTGGATTTGACTCCCCAGCACGTAAGTCGGGTGTCGTGGTGCGCGCCTGTAACCCCAGCACTTGGGAGGCTGAAGCAGGAACATTGCTGTGAGTTCAGGGCCAGCCTGGGCTCCATAGTGAGTCCAGGACCAGCCTGACTATGGAGACCCTGTCTCAAAAACCAAGAGACAAAACGGAACAAAGAAGTGACACATTAGCAATTCTGTGTGCATAGTGGGACTCTACTGATGCTCAGGCAGTGGTCCATTTTTCCATGAAGGAGTCCCAGCGTCATTACCCACCAGGTCTTCTCTGTGTTCAGCGTACCCCCTCCCTCCCTCACGGGCATCTTTCTGTCCCTTTCCTGGGATGGAAGCTTCGCCGTTGGGGCCTGGATCGAGAAGAGGTGGGGCTGTTGGCTTTACTGTCTAAGATGTCCTGTGTCGCCAAGGGTATCTTCCACTTCCCACCCCTGGCTTCCTCCTGTGCTGGGGATGGGAGCCCAGGCCTGTGCGTGTCGGGCACGTGCTCGCCTTGGACTCCGTCCCAGCCCTGCCTTCACCTGGTGTAGCCCTTCGGCAGCAGGGCGCCTCTGCAGCGGTCCTGTTGACTGAAGTACCCCTGCGAGGAGGAAACGGCTCCTGATGAGTTTTCAAGAGGGGCGTCGCGATATTTGTGCCAGCATTGTGGTGGCCCTGGCATTCATTTTGCCTTGTGAGATTTCTTTTAGACTTTTAAATTGTTTTTATAATCACACTGTAATGTCATTTAGTTATTTTTTTAATGTATATTGATTTTACTCAAATATTATCTAAGGGTTTATTGACATCAGTAGTGTTTCTCATACAAATCCAGCCATTGCAGATGCCTGTTTAATATGCCCTGAGGTGGAGCGGGGTTACGTGGAATATGACAGTCCCAGGCCCTCCTGGGTGCGGTGTGCTTTCTTGTATTTTGAAGGCATTCACTCGAGAAAGGTTGAAGAATCCGTCGCTTGTGTGTTAAGTGCCTGTCCCCTGGTAATAAATTTCAAAGGAGAATGGTTCTATTTCATTGAAACTTAGTCTAAAGAAAAGAGAATCTGTTGCATGAAGTTTTCCACAAGACTCCGTGAAAGCAGATATTTCAGATTTAGTTCGGTTCCTCCCACAACGAGTCACGAGTGAATGTGTGTCAGTCTGAGCAGACTGTCTGGTCGCCCTGCCTGAGGTTGTATGGAGGACTGGAGTATACTAGCATTATCATTTGGAGTTTTTCAATTTTTTTTTAACAGTGCTTTATTCCTCTACCAGTTCTTTTATTGACTGTTAATTTATCAATCCCTCTCAAAAAAAAAAAAAAAAAGCAAGAGGAGAAAGGCCACAGCGTTACCACGTTTGTCACATTTTGTATGTGTGTTCCCTAAACCATATGGTGATTTCTAATTAGAATACAAAAGCTGTAGCTGAGAGCGTCCTGAGAGTGGCTGGGGTTTCTGGCTGTGGGCTCTGTAAACCGTCCTCACGCTGCAAGTCTGCTGCGCTTAACAACGCGCAGATCAAGTTGGTTTTGCGAAGCTGGCCATTTGATTCTGGGATGTTTTAATCCTCACAGTTAGTAGCTTGACCGGGTTTTTTTCTTTTCTTTTTTTTTCAGAGCAGCTTCAATATTTAATTTCACGTGTACCCCGTGCACCCTCTCGGTAGAGCTTTCAAAGGCTACTTGGGCGGATGCTTGACTGCGGGGCGCTTTGCTCCTGCTTTGCATGCAGGAGGGAGCCAGTGGCTTTCTTCTCTTTGTGTACACATAGTATTAATGGGTTTACTCTGCTCTGTCCTCTCATTACTGGAAACAGCCAGCAGCACAGAAGTCTTTCAGTGTATGCAAATAAGGCAGAATCGTCTACCTGAGAGTTAATATTCTCTGCTTTTAAGTGTATTCTAAATCCAGTGTTTGTGTTTAGAGCATAACATCCTGTTCTCTTTTTTTTATGGGCAAAAAGCTAAGCAGGCTCAGGCAGCTGTTTGATGTTGGCTTCAAGTGTTATTAATTTCATATTCTATTATTCTTTTCACTGTAGCACAAGTGAAGCTGATGTGGAGGCTGTCATGGATAAGTTGTTTGATGAGCTGGCTCAGAAACAAAATGATTGTACGTAAGTTAATTTCTCTTGAAAGAGAATACATTTAGAGCACAATGCCCAATCTCCACTGACCAATTAATAAGTTCCATTGCTGTATATGGGTTGATGCCACACTCAAGTGGCAGTCATTGTATCAGCATTTTGTCTAATTTATGTGTTGAATCATGTGCTATTATTCATCAAGCTATGCATTTCCTATCTGTAAGAGATGAATTTTATAGTAATTATCCAGACAAGATTGAGTCTTTGTTCGTGTTCCCATAGTAACTAGACCAAGGATTCTAAAAGTGCAAGGCAGAGAGCTGCGGCTGAATAAAGCCTGCGGAGCGGTCGCGGACTGCACATTTCAAGAGCTGTGCGAGAGAGTAAGTACGGGCCAGGCGCTGCGGCCTCTCACATGCCCAGGCCCTTCCTGCTTTCCTCTCTGCCTCGGGCACGTTCTGAGCTACTATTCACGGAGTCAGGACTAATTTCAAAGTCTCATTAGGGGAAAGACTTGTCTGTATTTGCCTCGCGCTTTTTATAGGTACTGGCACAGAATTTTGCTCTCAGAGGGGCTCTGAAGCAAAGTTAGAAATGCGGAGAGAGCCGGCAGACTGTTGGTGGAAAGCACAAACGAAATGCACGTTAGGGCTGTTCGGTGAAAGCCAGACGAAGGATTAAAGAAGTTAGAGGCGAGGTCAGCGGGCCAGGGAAAGGGAGATGGAGTGATGTCACTGCGACCCAGGCACGTGTGACCGGAAGCCATGCCTCTCTGCACCGTCTCCTGTGCTGTGATAGGTCGCTACGTGGGGCCCTGCTAAAGGAAGTGAAGGTCTAAGATTATGACATACATATATTTCTTTTTTCCTTTCTTTCTGTGGTACTGGGGACTGAGCCCCGGGCCTTCACGTTGAGCTACATCCCCAGATCCCCGTCCCTTTTTTTTGTTTGTTTTGAGACAGAGCCTTGCTAAGTCACTAAATTGTCTAGGCTGGGCTCGAACTTACAGTCTTCCTGCCTCAGCCTCCTCGAGTGCCGGGATTATAGGCCTGTGCCAATGGGAGCATATTATGTCAAGCAGTATGTTCCCCAGATTAAAAAAATAGGTATTCACGTTAATGAAAATGACTTAGGTCACAGATTCATTATAAATGTGAGTTCTGTCTTATTAAAGTTCGAAAGTTCCCAGGGCTGAGTAGATATTTGATGTACTTACTGACTGAAAATCTTGAGAGAAATATCCAGATTAGATGTGATTTTAGTCATCATCTGTCAATCGACGTAGAAGTGGTCATTCCAGCTGGCCCCTGAGTGGTCTTGACTTTTGAGCAATGACAGAAGAGTTGTTTTGCAGTGAAGGGGAAGAGAAAGTTTTTATTTACACCATTTTATGAGAATATTTCTTGAAAGCTAATCACTTACGTTTAGTCTGAGTCAGTCTGTCATTTTTTGTTTTGTTTTGTTTTGTTTTGTTTTTGAGACAGGGTCTTACTCTGGGGTCCAGAGCTGGTTCTGAACTCACTATGTAGTACTGGCTGGCCTCGAACTCACAATCATCCTCTTGCCTCAGCCTCCCAAGTACTAGGATTTCAGGCATGTGCTACCAGGCCTGGCTAATATTTATGTGGCGCCGTGGGGTCAAACCAAGGGCCTTGTGTTTGCTAGGCAAGTGCTCTAACCACGGAGCGATGCCCCACAGCCCAGCTTGTCATTTTTAAACTAGAGAGATGAGGCCATCCTGCAGCCACTGAGCACTTCAGAACCTACCAGAGTTAGGGTCTGTGGGTGTCTGCCCTCTGCCCAGATGGCAGTGCCAGTCTCTGGTAGTGACTCCATTGTGGCAGGTATGGACCCTCCAGACTTCACTGGACCAATCTCATTGTCATGAGATTAATAACCTCAGATCTCCTGACAAAATCCTATTGGGGGGGAGCTGAGTGTGGGGCATGAGGGGAGACACGACTGCCCTCACGGAGCAGACCCAGTCTGCTTACCTGTATTTCTTCGTATGTTCATTATTTCAGGAGACTTAATGTCAGAAAAGGCCTTGTAAGGGCCACAGGTTTCTTACTCTTTACTGTGCGGGATGACAGGAAGGCAGTTGACTGAGATTTCATCTTAAAAACAATGCTTACAAAAACAAGTCCCTTTTAGCTCACTTGACAAAAATATGGCTTACAATAATAGCGATGAATTAAACTCTTAGAATAAACAGTGAGCCCATCTCCGCTTATTTTTGGATGCCCCCTCCTGCTGATGTCCTCAGATGGCAGGCTGTACCATCCTTTGCTTGGTGGTCGGATGCCGCAGTCCCTCAGGAAATCATTTTTATAAAAACCTTTAAGAATTGCATCTGTTTTCTTGATATCCAGTTGTTTTCTTTGGGACTTCTTGTGGTGTCATAATTCCTGCTGTTTTTTTTTCTGTCTCCATGTCACGTGCTCATGGCTCTGCTCGGACCACTTTGCCCTGTCCACTTCCTCGCCTTGGCCTGCCCCACCCAGGATGAGCTGCCGGCCGTGGGCGGGCCAACACCCTTACCTGAGGAGTGGCGTTAGCTCCTGCAGCTAAGGCATCCGGGATGCTTCAGGAAGGGCTACATTTTTCCCCCATTTTATTAATATGTACACGTGCAAAATTTAAGGTTTACAGTGGAGTTGAGCCTTTTATGCACATACGTATTTTGTCAAGGTGACAAGGGCTCTCCCACTCTCCTTTTGTCCCTCCCCCTACCTCCCGTCCCTCCCTCCTCCCCTACCTGACCCCCCTGTTTCACTTTGTTCTTTGTTCTAAGTTCCATAGGTGTTGTGATCTGGGACTCTCATATCAGAGAGACCATTCGATGTTTCACCTTCTGCTTCTGACTCACTTCACTAAGCATGATGTTCTCAAAAGTGGTCAGTTCGCTTGTGACTATTTTCTTGTTAGGATGATTTTGCATTTCTCTGCAGTCTCCTAATTATGGCAATTCAGATATTGAATGCTTGCGTGAAGAGGACTCTTGAAATCATTCAACCTCAGATGGGGCCTAAAACTCTTAATTAGTTACAATGATCTTATGAGCCAGGCTAAAGAGCTACCCGAAGATTCAGCGGAGAGCGAGCCAAGGTGAGGGAGCAGGCGTCTGGTGGGGCTGGGCAGTCTCGGCTTTGGGTCACCCATGCCGGGAGTCTAGGAGGCTCTTCAGGTCGGAAGCCCACCCGGGCTCCGCTTGTGACCTTGTTGTGAGAGCAGCCTTTGGCCAGGAGTTAATTGTTAGCAGTCTATACTGATTGTTTTTTTGAGGCATGGGCCTTTCCAAGGAAGGAATAATATATTTACAGGTGTTCAAATACATTAGGTAGAAATTAGCTGTTAGTGTCTTGATGTGGTGCAAGAAGGTTTCAACGGGAAGTTTTTGACATAAGCCTTGACTAAGCCAAAAGAAACCTTGTGTGTTATGCCCTGCGCACCCCCTTCCCTGGGCATTGTGCCCCTGTACACCCCCTTCCCTGGGCATTGTGCCCTGTGCTTCACCCATCATCCCGACCACAGCCTCCTGGGACTGCCACCCTGCAGGTTGCCACCCGGATTCCTGGTGTCCCTGGATACTTTCTTTGCACACCTGTAATCAGCACCGTCATGGTCAGAGAAGCTGTCCCCACTTAGGGGTGCCATGGCTTCTACACAGTAGTAATAACATCTGCCTGAGCCCTGGGTCTGCTGTCATTCTAAGCATTTATTATGTTAGTTGATTTAGTACATACAGTGGGAGACACTACTGTCACCCTCGTTTGGTAGATGGAGAAGCCGACATGCCGAGCTGCTCCTTTCCTGAGGTCTCACAGCTGGCGAGTAAGAGCCAGGGCTTGGACCCCGTGGCAGTTTGTGGGCTGATCCTGTGTTCTCTATCCCTGTACCATACCTGAAAATATTTTGGAAAGTTCTGCCTCAAATCATTAATATAATGAGAACTCTAACATAAAGTCCAACCAGATAGTGGGTGAAATTCCACGTCTGAGCTGAGCTTTGAGACACTTATGGAGCAGGAAGCTGGCTTGGGTCCTGGGAGGCCCTCTGTGCTCTGAGGATGCTGCGAAAGAATGTTGGACTCCCGTGCCTTGGTGTTCCCACTTGCACTGGGGGCAGTGCCTGGCCTGCCTCCTCCCGGCAGCCATGCCTGGGCTGTACTTCCTGCTGCCTAGGGCCTTAGGCATAAGCAGCCTCCTTTTTCTACCCTTTAATGAAAATATGACTATTTTCTCTCCCTGCCATGATATCTAGAAGGTCAGGGGGCGCTGTCATAGAGAACTATGGGAAGGTGGAAGACTGTATTTGGGTGGCCTTTGTCCCTCTGTGTCACAGACAAGGCTGAGGAAAATGCAGCCAGTTCATGTCCATGGACATGATAGGCTTCCCAGACTTTCTTTTCTCTTTTTTTTTCACGTTGATGCTATGACCTCTGTTAATCCGAAGGTCGTAGCCATGTCAGAATTGTGGTTAGTTAAGTTAGAGGTTCTAAGAGTGCGGTTCACAGATCTCTAGAGGTCCCAAGTCCTAACCTCGTTTACTTCCTTGAGGCCCAAACTTTCTGAGCGAATACTGGGGCACTTTTTCTTTCTGTTTTGTTAATACATGTATATGTGATGCATAATATTTTCATTGAACTTCAGTATTTTGTGCACATATGTATCGCTTCAGAGTTATAAACTCTATCCCGCTCCCTGTTTGGCTCCCCCCATTGGCTCCCCCCAGCCCCTTGCCCCTCCCCAGGGCACTTTTTACCTTTTCCTGGAGTGAAATTTACAGTAGGGACACGGAACCTTGGGTGAGACAACTGAACCAAGCCACAATCAGAGCAGTGGCACCAAACGCTCGTTTTTTTTTTCTTTCCCCATTTTATTGATATGTATTAGTGCAATACATAAAGTTTACACGGATGTGAGAATTTTGTGCAAGTGAACATCGTGGCAAAGTTCAGACTGCTTCCCTTCTCTCTGTTTGACCCTCCCCCCTCCCCTCCAGCTCCCCTTATTTTCGACATTAAGTTCTATGAAATAATTGTGATCTGGGCTTCTCATATCAGAGACACCATGCGATATTTCAATTTCTGCTTCTGACTCACCTCACCTGATGGCCTCAGGTTGCCTCCATTTATCTACAGAAACCTCCAACCTATCTGTCTTTATAGATGAGCAGTATTCCATTGTGTATAAACACCACAGTTTATGTATCCGCCGGTCTGTTGATGGGTATTTTGGTGTCTTCCACATTTTAGCTACTGTTAGTTGTACTGTTATGTATTGTTTTGAACTCTTTTGGGTAAAGTCCTAGAAGAGGTATCACTGGATCAAAGGGGATATTTACTTCCAGTCTTTTGACTTCTATGCTGCCTTCCATAGGGTTGTACCAGTTTACATTCCCACCAGCAGCGCAGGAGGGTTCAAACTGTCGTGTATCATAAACGTCACCGCGACATACAGTAAGGCCAACAGCAACGACAGCAAAAAACTTGTTCTGTGTGTGTCCTTGAAGAAGCAGTAAAAATGGTAACTTGCACCATGTGTCGGCCTCGGGAATGTGGCCTGGTCCCGGTCTCATGACAGATGGGTTGGAGGCCTTCCTTGCGCAGGTGGGGTCGGCTTGAGGGAAGCACCCTGTGGAGCTGGAGGACAGTTCCCCGAGTTGCGAACTGAACTAGCCGCTTTTCCCCACCGGAACGTTGTTTCTGTTTAAAAGCCTGAGTGACAGACCAGCCCTGGTTACTCAGACTCCGCAGGCATTTCCTCACGGTGTGTGACAGACATTTTCTTGAAAATGAATAAAGTCAGATTGTCACTTCAAGTAAAACAACTGGCAATATTTGTTACCAGTGACAAAATTTGAGCAAACAAGGGAAAATTAAAATTTTTGGAAAACTCCATGAGCTTGACAGCTTCCCAATTCTTAAACACTTTTTATTTTTCTGATGAGAGTGACAGTGATAACGAGCAGGGGTAATGTTTTTGTAATTGTATGATTAAATGTGTCGATAATCAGGAGGTCAAATTAACTGAACCATAAGATATTGAACTAATATTTCCTAATAATCAGTGCATATGCTTATAAAATTATACATGACAGAATACCTATGGGAAATACATGAAAGTCTAGTGGTATGTAACAGTTCAAAAAGTATATGGATACTGTTTTTGATTATGGTTTTTATCTAACATTTTTAAAGCTACCTCATGTCAAATTTTAAAAATATTTGAAAATAGACTTTATTTTGTAGAACAAGTTTTTTTTTCTCTCTTTTTAGATGAACAGATTTTTATTTAGAAACAAGAATGGAGAGGTGAAAGCTCCCTCTGCCTGCAAGGAGTCCTTGGGGTGGCCCCTACCTGGGACACTGTACTGCTTTAAGTTGTCCTGTCTTATTTGCGCCTCTCGAGTGGGACAATGTCTTAGACTTTTCTTATGATTAATGCCCTTGATAGTTGTGAGAATTATTAGTCAGGAATTTTGTGAAGTGCCTTTCACTTGGGAACTGACATTTTTCCACTCCTGGCTAGACAGGAATTATCGGCACTGGCGAGGAGATCACAGCTCTCAGAACCATTTTCTACTTACAGTCAACATGATTTTTCACCATTGACATTAACTTTTATCACACTTGCCAGTAAATATTTATCAAGCTTTATCTCACTCTAAATTCACTGATTTCCCCCATTGCATGGTGTTCTCTTTGGAAGGAACTTCTAGGTGCATTTTCATGTTGCATCAGAGAAAAAATGCTTGCAATTAATCTAAGTATTACAGGACTTTCCCCTAACTATATATCTCTGTAAAGCTAGATATTTTTACTTATTTTTTTTTTGTTATCTTAACCAAAATGATTTAATTGTGGTAGAGTGAATGTAGAAACAGACAGGAGAATCCAGCTCTTTTCCATTAAGTCAAACATTAAAAATATTTTTTAAAATACAAAATAATGCCACTTTTATGAAATTATTTTCGTTTTGGAAAACACAGTTATTTTTATGAAAATGTTGTGTTGTATTGATGGATTTAATGAGACGGCTTTATCACTGTTATTTAAATCAATATTCACTTGAATTTTCCATTTTAATTTCTAATATAGTAAACTGTGGGAGAGACAAAGTACATAAAAAAAGCTATTGAGATTTATCAGTAATTTTTAAGAGTATAAAGAGGTCCTGAAACCAAAATGTTTGTGAACTGCTTGCCTTAGGGTTAAACTTTTGTGAATCAAAATAAAATAAAATAAAATAAAATCTCTTCAACTGAAGCCAGGCAAAGCTGAATTATTCTAAAGGCATAATGAGTGTCCTGGCTTTACCTGAATTTTTCTTATTCAGAAATATAATTTTTACACCTGCAGCAAATTGTTTCCTCCAGCAATAACTGTGCTCACAAGTAACTATTTGCAAGAACAGTGTGTTATTTGTGTCTTAAAAATAATGACAGGTGGCCAGGTGTGCTTCTACATAGTCTGGGCAGAAAAATCTCAGAGTCCATCGACAGGCGCAGTGGTGCGCGTGGTTCACGGCCCGTGCTGCTGGCTGCCTCTCGCCTTCGAGTCTTGCTGCAGGGCTGGAGGCCCACCAGGGGCACTTACCAGACGGTATCTGGCTGTTCATTTTAACTATATCATATTAATTTATATGTCATTGGACTTATGGCCATACTGAACAGTATCTTAGTATCTTTTGGGAAGTTGTTACATAGCGTTTCTCGTGTGTGTGTGTGTGTGTGTGTGTGTGTGTGTGTGTGTGTGTGTATTGAGCTACATCCCCAGCCTGTTTTTTTAGTTTTGATTTCAAGACAGGGTCTCAGTGAGTTACCCAGTCTGGACTCACACTTGCAGTCTTCCTTAGTCAGCCTTTCAGAGTACTGAAATTATAAGCCTGTGCCACGGGGACCAGCTCTTTTCTTTTCTTTCTTTTTTTTTTCCTGTATGTCTTTTTTTTATGTTTATATTTTTTCTTTCTTTTTGAGGCAGGGTCTTAAATCTCTGTTGTCCAGGCCAGTCCTGAGCTGAGTTGACTGTGTAGCCCAGGCAGGCCTTGAATTCATGGCAGTCCTCCTGCCTCAGCTCCCAAGTGCTGGGGAATCAAACCCAGGGCCTTGTGCTTGCCAGGCAAGTGCTTCAACCACTAAGCTATTCCTCCAACCCCCTTTAGGTGGTTTTATTCCAGATGACACCACTGGCTGGGAATGACTTGTAGTTTGGGTCCCGTCCTTGGCACACTGTCAGGAAATACTGAATGATAAATAGCTTTTGTCTATACTGTCTGGCCAAAATGCAAGGCTGGTGGGGTTTGGCTGCCAGCAGTACTGATTAGCATCAGGGAATAAGGGCATTAATCACCAAAGCTGAGGCAGTCCAGGAATGTCCCTGGCTCTGGAGCCTGCCCAGGAGCCCCACTGTTCTTACAGCACCACTGGTCTGCTTGCCATACACCTGTGTCAACCCCTCAATGCCCTGTCCACACAGGAAAGCCAGCCAGGCTGAAGCGCAGCTGGCAGGGAAGGCAGAAGCAACGTCACAAAGAGTGTGGGTCGGATTCCTGCATGGAGGAATAGAAATTCCCTGTCCCAGAGGAACCCTGGGCCTTGTTGTCTCTGTCCTGCCACATTCCTGGCCAGCCCTTAAGCTAGTGAGTCCTCCTCTTGGTTTTGGAAGGCATTCGGATCATGTTTGGACCTTTCAAATGATCTTGAGCCCGCCCTCCAAGTCCCTGGTCCCTTGCAGTGCCAATTTGGAGATTCGTTTGCCTAGTGAGAAGACATAAAGGGCGCCTCAGTTAGATGTGACAGACACTGTACGCACCTTGAAAAATCAAGGGAATTGCATCTCCCAATTTATTGCCCTATGTCATAATTTAACTGAAAAGGTAAATAACATATGAGTCATTTTCTACTTGAGTTTATTTCAGTATTCTGAAATTTAGAGCATAAAAGAAAAAGAACTATCCTGGTTTTTTTTTTTTTAACTAATTGTTGATTGATTTGTGTCTTCTGAAGAAATCACTATAGACTGGATTAAAAATCATTAACAAAGGTTTGTCTTTTACTATGTTAAAGGGAAAAAAGACTTAGGGAAATGCCTGTGAGAGAAGGTCTGGAGTAGAAATTTGAAAACTGTAGCCACTTAGAATAATTATAGTCATTTCCGTGATTAAAAGGACAAGGAGAAATCAGGAGGAGCTGGCTTCCCCCACGCGCTGAGCTCACTCTCGTACACAGGACAGACATTCACTCGAGCAGTTTCCCTGGCTTCTCCTTCCAGAAAGGCGCCAGAGCCATGTCTCTGCTGCTACCTCTGGCTGCAGAGGTTACTTGTTATTTGTGTGTGTGTGTGTGTGTGTGTGTGTGTGTGTGTGTGTGTGTGTGTGTGTGTGACTAGGAATCAAGCCCCAGGTCTTCACAGTGAGCTACATCCCTAGTCCATTTTTATTTTTATTTTGAGACAGGGTCTCCCTCTGTAGTCTGCGCTGGTTCTGAACTCACTACGGAGCCCAGATTGACCTTGGACACAGGACAATTCACCTGCCTCAGCATCCTGAGTGCTGGGATTACAGGCGTGCACCACCATGCCTAGCTTATGTGGTGCTGGGGAATTGAACTCGGGCACTTAGTGCTTGTGCAGTGAAGCACTTTAACCGCTGGAGTATCCCTCCAGCCCTATTTTTAAATTTTGAAACAAGCTCTCATGAAGTCATTAAGTTGCCCAGGCTGGGCACTAGCTTGCGTTCTTCCTGCCTCAGCCTTGCAGGGTGGTGGGATGACTGACCTGTGCTACTGAGCCCATCCTGGCTGTGGATTTTAAACTCTGCAAGCCATGGACATCTGAGACAGCAGTCATTAATGTTTTAAAAATAAGAGTTTGGGCAGGGGGTGTAACTCAGAGGCACAATACTTGTCTAGAAATTATCAGGCACTGGGCTCAGCCCTCAGTGGTGATGAAACATAATAATAATAATAAAAATAAATGTAGATATTTTGGGGAGGATTTGGGGATCAAATCCTGGGAGCCTTGCACACCCTAGGCAAGTACTGTGCCACTGAGCTACTGCTCTAACCTCCGAAACAGAATTTGTTTAAAACTTTAAGTAAATTGTCTCACTTTACTCTTTCATAGTGCTAAATAATGAATGATTAAGATAATTCTCTAAATGAAAGACTTGTATGATGAAATGATTGATAAGTGCTAAGAAGGAAAAGAAAAAAAATCAACTAGGTTAACCAATTAACTATAAAACATTTTTAAAATATTTGTTTTTTTTTTTTAAAGAATGTGTCTTTTCTTTTGCTTACCAATTGTTTTTCTTTTTAATTCATCAAGTAGTTTTGTAATTTTAGGTGTTTTTTTCCTACCATATAGCACACAATTTGACTCACTTCATAATGGCTTCTGCCTGGATTAGACCAGCTGGCACAATTAGTTGTTACTTAGTACATTGTTAATCAGAATGTTCACTAGGATATGTCTTCTAGGATATGTCTACTTAGAGGTAGGGTTTATGAAAAAGGCCTGAAAACTACGAGAATGTAGTAATTTTTTTTCTAAAGTAGCTTGGTAAAAATATTGAGGCAGGCAAATGATTTGAAGGAAAAATCTAGAAATGAGCTATAGTCTCATTATATTGCCACATATTGCTGGATCAAATATTATTTAACTCTTTGGTCAGTGATTTCTCTTTTTTGTGAGAAAGGGTCTCTCTCATTCTATAGCCCAGGCTGATCCTGAACTCAAGACAATCTTCCTGCCTCAGCCTCCTGAGTGCTAGGATTACAGGCATGCACGGCCATGCCCAGCTTTATGGAGTGCTGGGGAATCGAACGCAGGGCCTTGGTTTTGTAAGGCAAGCGCTTTAACTGTTGCACCATTCCTCCAGCCCTGGTCAGTGATTATTAATCAAGAAATATGTTTAGGATTTCCTGCTCAAGATCTTTACACTGATACCCAAGTTAGCTATGGTTTCTTAAGTGTGTTCCTGTCTGTCTGCCTGTGTTACGACCATGGGAGGCATGCAAGACATTTCTCTGAAAGAGTTCACGAGTAACAGGCCGTGAAGCAAACAGTGACAGTGGCAGAGCAGCGAGAGGCCCATCTTAACTGCAGCATCAACTGCAGTCCTCCGGCAGACGCGACCTAGGTACGATGCCGCCTGCCTTCGGCTGGCCACCTATCCTCTGCTGGCCCAAGCGCCTGTCTGTGTGGGATGTGATCAGCTGAGTCGGTCCTTCCTTTCAGCTGTAGCCACAATCCGCTCTGAGGAGCTGAGCTCACTAGCTGAGAACTCATTACTGAGGGCGTTGGGAGGGACAAGTGAGGGTGCTAGGGCGTGGGAGGGCACAAGGTATTTAAAGACCAAGTTTCTAGCCATGATCTGGACCGAATCATTTCCAGTTCTGAGCAGGAACACAGAACCTTCGAGTAATGCTTTCGGGATTTATGGGGCACTTCTGTCCGGGGAAGGTGGTAGCTTTCGCCCTCATGCTGCAGTGGTTCCTCTTTTGGTTAAATGAAGCAGCACGCTAGATGTCCCTGTTCCCTCACACAAGTAAGAGCTTGGTCCTGCCGTCCCGCTATATGGCGCTGCTCTGGAATATTCGTGTGTTTTACTGCTGCTTCCTGGAGACCTGTGTAGTTCTGGGGACAGGAGGGCTAGCAAGAAAAGCGACAGCCTCTTGCCACAGTCTTGGAGGAGAAAGTGTGATCAGCACCTAAGTCACTAAGTGTGAGAGGCGGGTTACACTTAGTACCTGAGGGTGAGTCTCACAGGAGTGCTCTGGGTGGGCCCAGGAGGGCCGGGCCTCAGAGGCTAGAGGGCTGGAGAGTCCCTGGTGCAGCTGTGGTAGCTGTTCAGTTCTTTCTAAGCAGAGGGCACCATGCTTTATTTCTTCCTGTGAGCTTTTATGGAAAAACACAGAAGGAAGTTACAGGTGTTCAGAGAACCACAGAGCCAGGAGGCCCTGCTGCCATCAGTGACAGGACGGATTCCGTCTGACTGGCCCACTCGGTGGTCACGATTGCAGACTGGACAGAATCTGAAAAATAACCCAGAAAACTCTACAGAAAATATGCAGAAGGGGAGGAGTGAGGATTGGGACAGGTGACCATCTCGTATTGTAAGTGGTTTTGTTACCTGTGTGCTTCTTCTGGTGGTGGCTGTTCTGTTTGTTTTTGCCTGAGGGCCGATGGTAGTTGGCCTTCTGAAACTGTTGCAGCTGGTGCGAGGAACCAGAGGAGACCAGGTGAATGGCTGTAGCCGCTAGAACTCTGGGAAAGGAAGAGCCAGGAATGTCTCATATAAACAGTGTCCACGTCCTGGCTGGCTTGTGAAACATGCAAGACAGGTGCCACCACCACCCAACAGAGACTCCAGTGCTGCGCAACAACAAACAGTATGCGTAAGAACCCCGAGTCTCCGCAGCATGTTCCCAATATCCAGAGGACAACCCAAAAGTATTAGGTGCGCGCAGGCATAGGGAAATACGGCGCACTTTCAGAAAGAAAAGGTCATCCACAGAGTAAGCACAAATGTTGGAATTGGTTACTGAGGTTTCAAGGTAGCATTGGTATCTATGCTTAAAGATGTAAAGGAAACTGTACTGGTAATAAATGAACAGATAGGGAATCTTAACCGAAATTGAAAATATAAAAATGAACCAAATGGAAGTTCTAAAAACAAAAATAATTCTGGACCTAAAAATGTAACAGGTCACTGTGCGCGCTTACCAGACTGCAGAAGGCTGGAGAGTTAGCGAACTTGAAGATGCGTTAGTAGAAATTATGCTTTCTGGAACACTGGAAGAAAAGGTTGGGGAATAGAAATGGGCAAAGCCTCATATAAGAAACTTTATGGAGATTTAACACATAGATCATGTGGCAGAGATATACACAGTTGGCACTGTTGGTTCTGTGTGTGGCACTTGCTGTGTTCGTTAGATAATATGCCCCCCAAGACGGGCATGGAACAGAGAGAGCAAACTGTACCCATAGGTGGAAAAATGGCACCCCTTTCTGTGGGCAGGTGCTACCCCTGCATCAGGTTTGGCAGACAGAACAGACTGGATCGCACCACCCAAGTAATTCCTTGATCAGAGGCAGAAAGCAAGTGTATATGGCCTATTGGACAGGACAAGGGTGAATTAAGGTGGGGCAGGGTTGAGGACCAGCCGACATGGCCTCTTGATGTTTTCAGTCTAGACAACCAGAGAAGTTTCAGGTCTCTTACCAGAAATACAGAGAAGATTCAGGTCCCTTCCCCTCCCCTCCTGTCCCTTCTCCTCTCCTCCCTTCCTCTCCTCTCCCCACCTTTCCTTCCCTTTGCTTTTCTTCTTTCTTTCTTTTTCTTTCCTTGAGACAGTATATCTCTGCATTGCCTAAGCTGGTCTCAAACTCTGACCCTCCTGTCTCAGCCTTCCAAGTGGAGAGGCACCACCTCGCTGGCACAACGCTACTTTGTGTGTGTGTGGTACTGGGGACTGAGCTCGGAATGTTCACGCTAAGGTACATCCCTAGCCTAGTTTTTAAATGCTTGATCTTTGAGAAAGGGTCTCCCTAAGTCAGTACGTTGCCTGGGTTGGGTTTGAGTGCAGTCTTCCTGCCTCAGCCTCCCAGGGTGCTGGGATGACAGCCCTGCAGCACTGTGCCTGCCCACAAAACCTTTCAAGATGTCTACTGTAATCTTACTAAAGCCAGCATTGCTCTGTTGCTCTAAGGCTGCTTTTTCCTTGGTACTGAACGGAATTAAAGTCTGGTTGTGTAGTAGACGCCTGCTTCCCCACACGAGCTTCTTGCTCCTCTCACCAACCCACCTTCTCTGAGAACGCCGCTGGGCGCAGTTCCTGCCTGGAGCTGCCCGACTCTGCCTCCCTGGAGAAACCAAAGCGTGAAAGTTGGACCCAGAGAGAAGTGCCGCGGGGGATCCCACCCGCCTGAGGCCCCCGGCCGCCCGCGCAGGGCCGCAGTAGAGTTAAATAAAGGGATTGTGCAGAAGACCAGGGCAGAAACTATAGTGAAACTGAAGGATGGGACGAAGGCAGGCCGCATTGGTCCCTGTCGCAAAAAGCCACTTTAGCTCTCAGCCGAAGAGCGAGAAGGCTGCTCCGCAGGTGAGGGGCTGGATGCCACCCTGCGAGGGAGTTAAGGGCCTCTGAACCCCGGCCGTTGGGGGTTCGGGCCATGAGATTTCCTTTTACCCCCGTGCACAGCACAGAGTCTAGGTGTGACACAGCTCGTGCTCCAAGCTCACAAAGTGCCCCGCGGCTGCGCTGCTCTCGGATTTGCCCGGCTTCGCCGGAAACGCTTCAGGGCTCAGCAGCTGGGCAGATTTGGGTTGTGTCATGAACATTTGGTCTTTTAATCAGATGCAGCAGCAGATCATTCAAAGTTGTCTTTTCAGCAAGAAGGGGGGGCGGTGAGTAATTCTGTTGGTTCAATTATAGTTACAAGGGGCTGGCCTTTCGGGGACAGCAGCCGGAAGGCTCTCGTTCGCCTTTTGATATGTTCATAGCGTGCACTGCCATTTTATTCTGTTTTATGTTTCTATTACTTTATTTTTTATTTTTTGACAGGGGCTGACTGTAGTTCAGGCTGGTCCTGAGCTCACTATGGCACTAGGCTGGCCTCTAACCCATGGCAATCCTCCTGCCTCAGCCTCCAGAGGGCTGGGGCTACAGGTGTGCACCACCACACCCAGTTATTGTGTGGTACTGGGGATTCACACCTAGGGCCTGTTGCCTCCTAGGCAAGCGCCCTAATGTCAGAGCTCCCCCCAACCCGGCCCTAGCACTGTGTTCAGGACCCCATGGCGGGAAACGCAGGCCGGGAAGAACTCTGATGGCGGCTCCACTTCCACCACAGAGTGCGCTTTTCCATTGGGTCCTGTTTCTCCCCAGTCACCTACGAGGCCGCAACGTGTTCCGAAGTTCGAATTCTCAGATTTAAAATGCATTCTTAGCTCTTCTAAAGCCAGTTCCCACCTTTGCCTTCTGCGCTAAATGTTTCTCTCCACGGCACTCGCCCCGATTTCCAAAGGCATTCGTGTCCCACAAACCTGCCCGTGCCAGCATGGTCACCCAGAGGCTATGGCGCTGCCAGGATCCAAAGCCAGGCAGGTTTCCGGAGCCGTCCTTCCATCCGCGCAGACGGAGCGGAGACTGCCTTTTACGAGGGGACGCTCCGCGCCCCCGTGGGCTGGGCCTCGGGTCCCGATTCAGTCACGCCTGGAGTGAATGTGCTTCTGCATAACTGTGTACATTGTTCTTAGAAATACTGCACTACACACAGTGCCGGAAATGCGGAAACACGGTCACCCTCGGCCACCACTGTGGCACCCTCCGCGTTTCCCCCAGATCCATATCCCGAGGCCTTAGTGAGAGGGCTTAAATTTCCACTTACTTTGTGCCAAGAAAATGCCCTTTCTGGTGGGAAAATAGAAGGGATTGCCACAGCAGTGTTTTAATAAAGTCTGTGAGCTGATTTTCTAGCCCTTTACTTCCGTCCCTGCCCCACATCATTTTTTAAAAAAAGAATCTGCTGGATTACTAACGAAATAAAAAAAATCTAGCTCTTTGTTCTTTATTATTTTAGCCAAAACTTATTAAATCTAAGCCTGCCAGTGAGGGCTGGGGATGGTGCTCAGTGTCAGGGTGCTTACCGAGCATGTGCAATCCCCCAATCCTCCCTCCCCTCTCTCTCTCTCTCTCTCTCTCTCTCTCTCTCTCTCTCTCTCCCTCTCTCCCTCTCTTCCCCCCCCCTCTCTCCCTCTCTCTCTCCTTTTTTGGTGCTGGGGATTGAGCCCAGGACCTTTACACTGAACTGTATCTCCAGCCCATTTTTATTTTTTTATTTTGAGACAGGGTCTGGCTAAGTTGTCTGGGCTAGGCTCAAACTGCCTCAGCCTCCCAGAGTGCTGAGATGGCAGGCCTGTGCCAGCGGGCCCGTCTGTTCTGTTTTGCTAAATAGCGGGACATGGCCTACGGCTCAGTGGACCGTGCTGTCCAGCCCATTGTGTTATTCCCATTTTTCTAGGAGCTGGTGTCCTTAGAATTGCCTTGAGGTTATAGTCTATCAGAGGAGCCACCAGAAGCACACCGAGTTGTCCAGAGTCTGCCCGGGGCTTCTGATAAATCTAACCCTTGCATCACCTTAATGTAGGTATTGGCAGGAACTGTGACAGCAGGAGAGCCAAGGCAGCTGAGCCTTGGCATGGCGCTGGTGGTGCCAGGGTGCGGGTGGACCCCGGCACGTGGTGAGCACCTCCAAGAAGGCCTATCTCCCCGGCCCTACAGGTCCCAGCAGCAGCATGCTGGTCATCAGATGTCCTCTGCCTCCTCACTGTGCCTCACACCACGGTTAAACTGAGAACTTAAGACATGTAAAGTCCTGGGCAGGGCTTTCTCACCCTAGACGGGTATGGGGGTCTTTCCAAGTGGTGGGCCCAGAATCACCCCAACTCATTCACTTTCTAATCCTCTTGGTGTGGCCGAACCCCACCACTCCTCTCCTCTACACTGGGCACTGTGACATAACTGGACTCTGTCCCGCGGAGGCACCAGCTGATTGGGTAACGAGCCCTGGTCTTGTGTACCTAGCCCCGAGCGGTGAATGTAACCCTTCCTCGTCCTTTTTGGCAACCCGTAGGGATGCTTTTGGGGTCTTTCTGGATTTGCAGCCGTACTGATGCAATCAGGGATGATGATTAACAACGATGCTAGCGACAGCAGCCTCCTCCTCCTTCACGCTCTTCTGACCTTGTGTCCCCAGCCTAGCTGCACATTTTTTATTTTGCCTTCCTGTGCTGAGGGTCCAGTGTTGTCATGCCACCTGGTGGGATGTTCCACTCCATCTCCCCCCAAGAAAAACTGGAGGTACTTCTAGGACCATGCCCAGCAGGCGCTTGTCTCATAGTGGGCGCTTGATCTGATTGGGGTTGCTTGTATTTTGAAGAGGTTGACCGTCTCAGGATCTCCAGGCATTAGTATCTCCGGAGCGTGAAGATCTCTCTGTCATACACACAGGGCTAGTCAAGTGCAGGGAGGCACGAGAGCGGGAGCGGGCGCCCTCTCCTCGTTTGCCACTTTGATTTTTTTTCTCTGTTAAACTATTGTTTCTGTAAGCCATTAAAATACAAACACTACCCTTCCCTCCACACTGTGCAATATTAATCACTAGAGGGGCAGAGGGCTAACTGATGGTCCAGTGACATAGGTGGAGCTAGCCCGGAGCCTTGAGGTACCACGCTGCCCTGCCCTGCCCTGCCCTGCCCTGCCCTGCTGAGTGCTCCTCTAAGCTGCTTGTGTTTTCTAGAGTGGTGAGGTATTTCTCAGCTGGGCGCTGCAGCTTCAGATGAATGAGATTTCTTGTATTAAGGTGCCACCTGACTCTTGGGAAATTACTCACCCTGCAGACACACGCATTTGGGGGCTTTGTTTTTAGTCACTATATTAATTTGGAATTTGACACATGCAAGTTGTTTTAACATCAGTTGTCATGGTGTTTTCTGTTTGTTTTGAAAAGGACACTTCCACCCAACTCAGGGAAGCCTTTCCTGCCAACGTGCTTCTCTTTAAGATGAGAGTGTTGTCATTTCTGTGTAAATAGGGAGAATGCCACGCATGCTTGTTGAGTGGGGGCCGCAGGGCTCCCCTCGAGGATTTACAACGGAGAGCCCAAGAGGGTGAGTGCTAGCCCGCAGGGCTGCTGCAGTCTGCAGCACTGGAGACAGCGCTTGAGCTCAGTCCTGCGGCAGGGCGCACACACACGTGAGGCCAAGGGAGAGAAACTCCCGCTGACGCTGGTGGCTCCCTGGGGAAGTGGCACTGACGTGGAGAAGGCAGCTGGGCGGCGACATTTCTGCCTTGGTGTGGCATGGAGAAAGTCCCCACTCCCGGCACCAGGTGCCAAACCCAAATCAGAGAGCTGTGCCACTTCGCACGCAGGAGACCGCAGACAGTTCTTTCTTCTCAGAAGTTTGTTAGAGAAACAGCGCTACCTCTAATCCAGCTGTGTACTCTGGGTAATTAAGGAAAACAAATGCTCTTTCCAAACTCATTATAGATTTAAAGTTCTTTAAGTTTTCATCAGGTTTCCACAGAAACAAAGCGTTGGAGACAATAGTCGCGAATGCAGAAACCATCCAATAAGTGGATTTTAATTGTTCCTGTCTAGAAAATTATTCAGATAACCAGCCACATCAAAGACTATTAAACTTCTTAATCGCTCAGGTAGCAGGATGGAGAATGTCATGATTATCTGTCATAAGAAGACTGCGTTAGATAATGCTACTTGAATTTTGAGCTAGAATAACATACTCAAGGGTGCTACTAGCTGAAGTGCCATTTCGTACTTAGAAGTAATCATATGCCTTAATTATTCGTAGGGCACAATACAGGAACTCACAGTGCTAATTATGCCTCTGAAAAGGGTTCTACTCCGTGGTGTACTTCCATAGGAGGCTCCCGCACTGCAAAATAACTATAGATATTTGCAACCGCGGTGCATATCAGGTGCATGCAGTTGTAGGCTACTGTGATCAAGACAGTGATATCTTTTCTCCACGTTTTGCAAAGTTCTGCAGGATTTTGTATAATGCTTCCTATTCCCTATGCATGCATTGTTGGGGTTGATTTAGAAGAAGTCTTGAGAGTCATGTGTTTGTTTACTAATTACGTGGAATGCAGGCTTCTGCTCCCTGGCTGGCTAGGGCATGGAGGGAAGGAAGACAGCCCTTCCGGGGCGCCTGTCTTGGGCAGTGAGCGAGCAACAGTGGACATAGCACACTCCTCAACTCGGACTCATCGGGCTCTTTCGTACAGTCACACACAGCTCAGCAAAGGGACAGGTTCTGAGAAACACCTGGCAAGGTGACTACAGTCATTGTGCACACGTCATAGCATGGGCTCACACACGTGCAGGTGGAGCCGACTGCAGGCCTGCCAGCTCGGGGCTTCTCATGTGTCCAGCATGTTACCAAACTAAAGATGCAGTAGTGTTTCATATCAATTTTTTTTTTTTTTTTTTTTGGAGACAGGATCTTGTTCTCAGCCCAGGCTGGTCCTGAACTCACGATGGAGCCCAGGCTGGCCTTGGACTCACGGCAATCCTCCTGCCTCAGCTTCCCAAGTGCTGGGATTACAGACGTGCTCCCGGCTTATGTGGTGCTGAGGAATCAAACTCTGGTACTTAGCGCTTGACTTAGCACTTGCTAGCCAACTGCTTTTTGACTGCTGAGCCATTTCTCCAGCCCAGTGTTTCATATCTAAACACAGAAAACAAAACCACCAAGTGCTGGGGTTTGTTTTCATCTAATATATGCATTTTCTCTCTCTCTTTTTTTTTTTCTTGGTGCCAGAGATCAAACCTGGGGCCTTCACACTCAGCTACATCCCCAGCCTATTTTTAATTTTTTATTTCAAGATAGGGTCTCACCGTATTGGTTACGTGCTTAGGCAGAGCTCAAGCTTGGCACCTGCTTGCTCATGCCTGTCAGAGGGCCAGGGCTCCAGGCCTGTGTCACCAGGCAGCTCCTTTATAATTTCATGGGGTCATCCTGGTATATGAGGTCCTCTGCTGGTCAAAATACTGTTACATGTTGCATGACTGTGAAGTGGTCGTGTTGAATAGTTTACATATTTGATTTGCATAATTATTAAGAAAGATGCAAGAGATAAGTAGCTGAAAATAAAAACACATAAAGCAAATGCTTATTTGAAATTATCCTCCAACATCTCTATATCATTGTTCTATTTTTGCTCTCACTGGCATAGTATCTTGCGTTTCTCTCTCATTCTGGAGCATAGTGAAAAATCTTATCACCAAACATAGCTATAGGTATGTCGTTCAGTCAAGTGTTAGGACTTAGACCTGGAGTGTCCCCCAAAAGCCTCATGTATTCAGAAGGCGACAGGACTGTGGGAGTTACCTGGATCAGGTGGGGTCGGCTGGGCGGCCCTGGTTGGGAGGGCGGCCCCCGGGGTTGTGGCCGGGGTACTTTGCACTGCCTTCTCCTGCTCCCCATATCTGGCCGTGATGAGGCGAGTGGCCGTCCTCTCCAGGCGGCTCCCTTAGCATTTCCACCCTTGTCGGCTGACCACACTGAACAGGCTGAGACTGAACTGTGAGCTGAAACAAACCTTTCCTCCCTCATGTTGTGAGTGTCAGATACCACATCCCAGCAATGAGAAAGTGACTAAGATGGAGATAAGTAAGATTTTTATATACTTATTTATACCTTTCCCTACATACGTATTTTAACACAATAGATACCTTAATATTATAATAGTGCTCTATGTTCTTTTCACTATGCTTTTTTTTTTTTGAGACAGAGTCTCACTCAGTATCTCAGGATGGCCCTGAACTCACTATGTAGCCCAGGCTGGCTTTGGACTCATGGCAATCCTCCTGCCTCAGCCTCCCAAGGGATTACAGGCATGGACCACCACTCCCGGCTTTATGTGCTGCTGGGGAATTGAGCTCAAGGCTTTGCACTTGCTAGGGAGGTGCTTTAACTGCTGTGACATTCCTCCAGCCCTCATCTAGCTTTTTATCATAAGCAGATTTCCTTATCATAAACTGTCTCTGTGAACACTGCTGTCTCTTAGCAACATATTAGGCTCTTATATCAATGTGTCTTAATGTAGCCACTCCTTCTGCTGGTAGATGTTAAGGAAGCTCTTTGGCTGCATACATGTAAATATCCTACATCCAGATGCTCCTGGGTTGAACTTCTGATTGCTTCTCCCTGATTGACTTCTAGAATTAGAATGACTCGGTCACATTCACACTAGTTACTTTCAGGGCTCTAAATACAGTTCAGCAAGTTGTTTTGAGATTTCCTCTTCAGTAGCAATAGAGCCTTACAAAATGCTTGCTACCTTTTTTTTTTTAAGCAGCATAAATTTTTTCTTTAGAAAATTGCAGCACAAAAATGGTAACATTCTTTATCTTCTTTGATTATTACTGCATTTGATATATATTTTTTAAAATTTATTAACCCCTTATATTTTCAGTCCTGTGAATTGCCTTTTCAAATCCTATATCCATTTTCCCCTGTTGGAATTCATATTCCCACAATTTTAGTCTTACTGTGTCCTTTCCCTCATCTCGCCCCACTCCCTTCTTTATGCCCAGCTGTCCTGTGTCCGTGGTCCTACTTTTTATGGTTGAGCCCATGTCTGCCTGTGTTCTACAAGAATGTCTCACGATCGCCTCACTTTCCCCCTTATATTTCTTATAGGTAATAAATGATAGGTATTATTTCTGGAAATAAATTTTTTATTCTACCATAACAATTTAAAAGTTGATCATAAGAGTAAATGAGCATGAAGCAGAGCACAGTATACGGCGTGTCCCAGAATTATGTTAACTGTCTCCACATGTGGCAACTTAGGGACGTCCTGTGCACTGAGCCAAGAGCTTGTGTAATTTTTCTCAGAGCATTTGTTTTAATTCAAGTATTATGACAAATTCACCCTGAGTAAGCAAAATTTTACAATATATGTATAGTATATATTTTATATATATGATGATCTTTGGGCTACTCTGGCAAGTATATTCATATACGCTTGCTAATTATGCAAAACTAATATCGAGCTGTAAGAATGAGATTAAATCTTCTATAAATGCTGGACTTGCTAATGAGCTTGAAAATACAGACTTTCTCTATAAATGTCTCTAGCCTGAGTAATGTATCAGCTAGCCCTTGCTGTGTAACAAATCACCCTAGCTTCAGTGAGTTGAAACAATTAACATTTACTTATTACGGCTCTCTAGTCTGCAGGCCAATTGGGAGGGTTTTGGTCTTGGCCGAGCTGACTTGGGCACCTGTGGTTAGCTCTGCTGGTCTGGGTTGGGCTCTCCTTGTGGGTGAGATGCACCCTGCTGGCCTCGGGTGCCCCTCCGCTGACACAGTCAGCTGTTCCTGTTCATCTTCTCAGCCACTGTGTCAGAAAAGAGTGAGTGGGAGACACACAGCCTCTTGGGACTTTGGCTGAGAACAGGAAACTGTCGCTTGTGCCTCATTGTCTCAGCCATGGTGAATTCCAGGCCCAGCCCAGAGGATGGAGTGGACGGAGAGACCGTACCTCTCCATGGGGTCCCAGATCCAAAGGGTATGGAAGCGTGGGCGAGGGCTAGGAAGGAGGGGGTGACTAGCCGTGTTGTTAGCAACCAGTCAGTTCCCTTGGCAGAAGGTCACACATCAGGAATGACACCATTTGTGTGACTGAGCACTGACACATGATTTGGTTAAAATGTATTTCTGTATGTTATGTAATGGGAAGAAAAAGGCATGTGTTGAATCTGAGTTAAGCTTTCAAATAAAGTTTTAAATTTGTAGTGAGGACCTTTATTCCTCAAACACAAATTTTGAAAATTTAAGTCTGATACTTGAATCGGCTAAATGCAGTTCCCAATGAAGGTTTTTAAAATGATCATTTGAAGAAAAGCTGGAGAGGAAATTTTGCTTGAAGGAGCGGGAATTCATTCACATGGGAAAACAGTAGGAAGTCTCGTGCTCCTGGTGTGATGGGTTTCTTCTCTGTAAGGTGCACCACCTGGGTGACGTGAGCATCAGGCTAGGCCAGCCACGGTGACTCCTGCCTCAGAGGCTTGGTGAATTCTGTGAGCGTGTCTCCTCACGTCACCACCACGCAGGGCCAGAGGGCGGGAAGACTGCCAGTGGGCCTCCGTGGAGGGGGCTTCTTTCTTCAAGGCCCCCCTCCTGTGAACCCAGAGTTCTCAGTGGGGAGCCAGCAGGTGAGGGAGGGATGGGGAGGATTCAGTGAGGAAGTCTTTCTGAGCTGGCCCTTTCTGGAAACCCGATCACAGGCCATCACCTAGCTGAGGAAAACGGATTGGCACCAGAGCAGCTGGCTGTCTAAAATGAGCTGAGCTTACCTTTGGAAGTTCTTACTGGGCATGGAGAACAGAAGTCAGGGACTAGGGCTGTGGAGCTGGGGACCTGGCCTGCTGGACCCTGGGTGGGGCGTGAAGAATAGCACCTAGGAACGAATGTGACCCATGGGCACCCCAGCCTCTCGTGGGTGCCGGCTAACCTCTCTACAGGCCTCGTGTGAGCCACACACTTGGAGAACGTGGCCCTGAGCTTGAGTTCATTTCCCTATGGTAGATACATAGCCTAAAGATAAAATCCAGCAGATGCAAAAGTAACCATGTAGGAGGGGGTAAGACCCTGCCCGAGGAGGAGCCAAACACGACAGACAGCAGAACAAGGGGCTCTGGATGGTACAATTATGAGTCCTTACCGTAAAACAACTCGGGGTACATTTTCAAAGAGACTTTAAAAAAATCAGAAACCTGGCTCAGCAATTTCATAAGGGATCTGAGAAATATGAGAAAAAGAGACATGTCGGCCCTTGGAAAAAGAGCCGGTGGGAATTCCAGAACCGTAAAGTACAGTGACCAACAGAAGTGCTCAGTAGATGGGCAGAAGGTCGCTTAGATATGGCTAGGGAGAGACGCGGCGGGGGTGCAGGGCCCAGGAAACTGCAGACAGAAGGGGGCAGTTAAACGTATGGGAACAGCAGGAAGGCCAGGAGGGATGGCATGAAACTATGTTCATTTAAAGTGCCAGAGAAGGAGGCGGGAGCCTAGGAAGGACCTCGGGCAGGATCCAGGCGCGGCTGGACCTGCTGGGGGAAGGCCTCCCTGAGGACTCCTCCTCCTGGGGCTGCAGGGAGGGAGGCTGGGACACTCACCCGAGTGGGGTGTGGATGTGGACACGGACGGCATTTGAGTTATTTGATGTTGGCCAGGTCGGGCGGGGGCGCTGCTGCTTGGTTCTGAGGACCCGGGTGAGCTTTTTCGAACCCCACTGTCCTTCACGGTTTCCTCCCTGTTGCCCGAGCTTGAACAGCTGTTACTTTCTTGTAAATTGTGTCACTAACATCAGATTTCATCCTGATGATCAAAAATTTTTTTATTTCAAGTTTTAAACGAAAAAAATGTATGTTTACCCCACGTTGTCATTTCTTTTTAAATGTCCCTGAAAAACTCTACATACATAAGGAAAACCTAAAAAAGTCCATGTTAATTAAAATAGATATTATGATCTCATACAGATAAGCCACGAATTCCCTTTCTAAAAACAAAACAAAATACTTTTTTCTCTTTAAAAGGAACACAAGTTTACTTGGAAGAAAAATCAAAAAATATAATAAAGAAATAGTAACCATATTTTATTCCATCACCTGAAGGTAAATTTTAATCTGTATCTTCCTAGATTTTTTTCTACTTACATACTGGGGTATCCAACAGACCCTTGCTTTTGAGGTAGGGAATTGGGGCCTAGAAAGCCTGTGATCTTCTTTTTCTGGTATGTGCCTCCTTGTTTCCGAGACAAGTGAGGGTGAACTCCAGGTGGGCTCCTTTACTAATTGATTCCTGCAATCTGTTGTCCTTGTGATGTGCTAAGTAGGAGTTAGAATCTCTGTGGGCCAGAGACAGCAAGAGGGACCAGCTTCCCGGCCCTCTTGGTTGGACAGGCAGAGGCAGACGTAAGCTGGTCCCCCATTCATTCCTTTAGGGTGACTGGCCTCATACTCTCAGAAAAAAAGGTATCGATAGTTAATAATAATAATAACTATACTATTTTGTGTCTTTTGCCAAGTAGGACACTCTGCTTGTATCATTTCAGTGACTTTTCATGAATTTCATAGTTAATAACTAAAATTTTTGAGTACTGTGTGACAGCTCAAGTTACTATTAAGATTTTAGGAGCAAGGCAGGGGCCATAGCTTGGTGCCAGAGCGCTCGCCTAGCATGCTTGAGGTCCTGGGCTTGATTCCCCAGCATCGTGAAAAAAAATAAGCCCAGGAGCCATAATGAAACACTCAGGAAGCCGAGACAGGACTGCTGTGTGTTCAGGGCCAGCCTGGGCCCATGGTGAGTTTAGGACCAGCCTGGGCTGCACGGTGAAACCCTGCTTCAGAAAAAAATAATAAAGTAAAGCAGCATTTATTTTTTTTAAAAAAAGGTTTTATGTGCAGTCAAGATACAGAGCCCTCAGGACAGACCTCCAAGTCCTGTTATGTCTCCATTTACAGGCAAGGAAGACAAAGTTCAGAGAGAGAGAGAGACACACAGAGACACACCCAGGCACACCCAGACACACACACACACACACACACACACACACACACACACACACACGTGGGTCATGTGACCGGAGGTGACAGAGGCACTGATTCCGACGCCTGTTGTGTGTTTTTACTCACGACTGTGCAACTCATTAATTAATGAAAGTGGTGTTTCTGATTAATAGGAATCCCTACATCTCACCAAATTTAATCATGAAAATTTTGTGTGCGCATTGCTTTTTGGCCACTTTAACATCAAAGCCAGTCTGAGCGAATATTTACCAAAAAAAAAAAAAAATTCAAAACCACTTCATATTTTAAGTTAATCTGATTGAAGCGCATTTCTTTTGAGAAGACCTCCCCCACTGATTAACACATTTCCTTCGCTTCGTTCTTAAGACCGCGTGCGGTTGCTCCCTCTTTGCGGCCTGCTCGGGGACTTCTTTGGCAGCCAGCGGCCTCCCCTTACCACAGCAGCTAGACCGCCATGTGCTAATACGCACCATAAAGCGTACGGCTTACCCAGTTCAGTGGAACTGGTACACCGGCACTGTTGTGTGTCTGACACCACTGCCCATCTCCAGGGCTTTTTCGTCATTAAATAATCATCACTGCACACCTTCCCAGGAGCTGTTGTTTTCTTAAAGCAGACAGACAACTACGTTAAGCTTTGTTGGCTTCATGGGAACAAGCACATAATTGATTTGGAGACGGGAGGGGGCTCTTTGCTGCTAGACTGGCCTACGCGGGTCCTCCGGAAGAAGGTGGGTAATCCGACAGAGAGCTGAGCGCGCAGGATCCTGATTCCTCAGTTGCCTGGCCGCTTCTGCGTCTCCTGATAATGAGTCTCCTTGGGCATGTCGCTAATGGATGGAAATCACACCGTGCTCAACAGCGAGCTTAATTACACGTAACTGCATCCCCAAATGAGGTTGTTACATTTTCTACACGTACTTTCTGATTTATAAAAGGTGAGACACTCGCGCTAACTGATCTCAAAAAGTAGCATGGCGTCAGAGCGTGGACTCTTACTGTAGGCGTGGTCCTTTCTCTGTAACAGGAACGACACGGCCCTGCCTTTTTCCCTGTCTCTCCTGGGAATTGTTCCCGTCGCATGGCGATACTCTATTTCGAAATTGTGACATAGTGTTCCACATGCCATTATGAATTAGCGCCGTTGGGCAGTAGAGTCTGCAGCTGAGTCACAGGGCAGGATTTAGTTGGAACCTGATTAAAGTTGCTTCATATCAGTGAAAGTGAGGAAGACGGGATGGAGGATGAGACTCCGAATGATAGCAGCCGAGGCTGCCTAGCCGTGCTCTCTCCCTCCCGCCGCATCCCCTCTTCGTCCTGACCCCCTGCCCCCTGCTGTTAAGGCCATGTGGTTGGCCCGCCTTGTCCTTCACTTGACCTGAACACACTGCGCTCTTGGGTCGGGTTATGCCAAGGCTTCTGCCGAGATCACACGGGGGCAAGCGGGTTTTCTTTATCTTTCTTTTCTTTTTTTAACTTATCCAAAGGTGACTAGTGCTGGGCATAGTTTAACTTTTCCTATTTTATTTCTTTTCCTTAATTATAGCCACTGGGAGCCAGTGACTATTTGGAACTGTCAAGGAATTTTGACACAGTATTTTTACGAAACATTCCACAATTTACGCTGGCGAAGAGAACTCAAGCCCGAAGATTCATAACTCTCATTGATAATTTTTATGATTTCAAGGTAAGAAGATGATATATTTTCCCAGAACTATTTATTTGGAGCAGTGGGGCCCGATGGTTGAGGCCAGAGCGCTGGCTCTTTGGGGTTGGGGCCGGAGCGCAGTTGGGAGAGCCCTTGCTCAGCGTGCGCCGGGGCCTGGTCTCCAGCCTCAGCCCTGCAAAGCAAAGTCAGAGCCACGTTCAGCCCCGCGTTGGGCTCCTGTCAGGAGGAGTGGCCGTCAGTGTGGACAAACTCCCATCACAAGCCACCTGCCGTGTTAATGACTGTCATTCTACCGGGAGGTTGCATGTGCCATCTACAGTAATGTACCACACACCCTGCCGGCCAGGCTGAGTGCTCCGTCACTGCTTGATGCCTGGACCCATGGTCGGACCAGTAGAATAACACATGACCAGAACAAAGGCGTGACTGGAGGACTGTCCCCGTAGCCAGACCGCTGTCTCCCCACACCCGGGAGCCCCAGTCACTGGTGCTGTCCTGGTTTGTGTTCGTGTTGCCCATGGGGTCTTGCACACATTGCAGAGCCATTGCAGAGCCATTGCCCTTTCTAAATGCCCTTTCTGGTGGTGAGAGGGGCTGGGATGCCGGGAGGGTGAGGTGAGCATGAGGCACTGCAGCTCTGGCCAGCACAGAGAGGGCCACTGTGAATACATGTAAGTGTCTATTGATGTAAAGCCGCATGTGTAGTGTCAGGTCAGACTTAGGCATTATTCACTGTTACATTGTTATCCTTCCAATTTTTTTCTTTTCTTTTTTGAGACAGGTCTTGTTTTGCCCCGTAGCCCAGGCTGGTCCTGAACTCCCGGCTATCCTCCTGCCTCAGCCTCCAGAGTGCTAGGATTACAGGGGTGCCCCTCCATGCCCAGCTGATGTCTGTGTGGTGCAGAGAAATTGAATGCAGGGCCTGGCACATGCTAGGCAGGCACTCTGACTGCTGAGCTGGGCCCCTCCAATTTCTCATGTAGAATTAGAGCAGTCATTCTAAAAGTGAAAGGTCTTCAGAGTCTGCTCCAGGGACAGATGTTAATGTCCCGTTATTCATTCGTCCACCGTCCTTCTCAGGACGAGCCCAGTGCCCGGGACTAGAAATCACCACAGCAGACTTGGCATCTGGCCTCACGGAGTGGTAGCTGAGTGTTTGGGACACACGAGCCAGTGTGCAGTCGCCATTCAGGGGTGGCTTCTTGAACAGGGAGAGGGGGTCATGGTGCCATGACAGTACAGGACCCTGCACTGAGCTGGGTCAGAATCACCTAAGCTAGTAAGGGAATTCCTGGGCCGCCCTGCCCCGCCCCAGAGAACCAGCACAGGCCTGGCCCTGGTGCCCCTCACGCTCCTTAGAGGGTGGAGGGCTGGACTCCACCCCTGGGTGAAAGGGGGTAAACAGAGGGGACAGTTGGGGCCCCTGGGAGCAATCGGGGGCCCTGGAGTGGGGTGGATGGGCCCATGCAGCCCTGGGGCAGCAGCAGGGGAGGCCTCTCCGAGGGTGGCAGGAAATCTGCTGCGGGTGCCAGGAGCCCGCACCTGTAATCAGGGAGTTGGGACACCAGAGCCTGAGGTGGCAGAATTGAGATGTCAAGGTCCGTCCCCTCTGAGAGACGGTCTAGTGGGTGACTCCGCCCCATGCTAATCACAAGGGGTCCGGAATAGAGGGTGTGGCTCGGTGGCACAGTTTCAGGTTATTTTTATTTCTTTTTTTTTTCTTTTTGGTGTGTGTGTGTGTGTGTGTGTGTGTGTGTGTGTGTGTGGTACTGGGGATTGAACCCAGGGCCTTTACGCTGAGAGGCATGTCCTGCCATTTTGGTTTTTAAATTTTGAGCCAGTTTCTTTAAGTTGCTAAGTTGACCGTGCAGAGCTTGTGCCTCACCACCCCCAGCAAGGTGGTACTGTCACTTACCGGGAGAAGACTTCCGGAAGGAAACAGTGGAGTAGGTGGTTTGTAGATTGGAAAACTGGCCATCTCATTATCTTGATAGTCCAGCTGGACATACCTTCAAGCAGGGCCGCCATGCTTGTTCCGGGGCCTTGGAAGGAACCGGCCGCTGGGACAGGTGAGCAGTGAGCGAAGCCCCGCCTCCTGTCTGTCAGCACGTTCCCAATCAGGTCCTAATTCTACTGCTGATTGACAGGAGGCGGGACTTCGCTCCAGGCTCCCCTCCTGCTACTGCTGCCGCCCTGGCAACTTGGGGTGTAGCGCACCCCGATCCCGCCTCGCCTGGGGAGGGTGGCCGCAGCCCTGTCGGATCGCCCAGGCCACTCTCCTCACATTTGCTGTAACGAAATGACACTCTTTCAAAAATTACCATCCAAATTGTCTGATTTCAGAAATTGAGAGCGTTAAATAAGACATTCCTGTAGGACGCGTCACAGAGATGTGTGAGATAATAGTGCCCCATTTAAATAATGAAGACAGCATCTTTGTGAGGGAGAGACTGCGCGGGGTGGGGGGTGGCCCTTGGGGACGAGAAGCAGGCCCCAAATGTCCACGCGTTATTTTAAAGTGTCAATGTGTTTATTTAAATAATGACTTTAGTTTTTCAAAAAAAAATAGCTGTGAATCATGAAAACGGGTCCAGGATCTTTTAAACATGAAGAGGAATAGGTTTTATATTTAAATTAATAGACGTGAAATGCACAGAAGACTGTAGCGCTGACCTCCCACGGCACCCCTCTCCAACGCGCCTGCTTGTGGGACCAGCCCCAGCGGCGCGATGGGCCTTGCCAGCTCTTGCCGCTACAATAACATGGCACCAGCTGGGGGAATTATACATAGTAGAAACATATCACAACAGTTCTGAAGGCTGGAAAGGCCTAGACCAAGGCTCAGGCGCATTGTCACAGATGTCATTGAGCCTTCATGACTGTCACTTTTGTGTGTGTGTGTGGTATTGGGAATAGAGCTGAGAGCCTTCACACGAAGCTTCGCCCCCAGCGCCACCACCCCTCTCCTTTTTTTTTTTTTTTTGGTGACAGATTCAAATTCCATAGGCCAGGCTGAACTCATTGTGCGGCCCAGGCTAGCCTCAAACTCACAAAATCTTCCTGCCTCAGCCTCCCAAGTGCCGGGATTACAGGTGTGTGCCACTAAACCCAGTTTATGCGTGCTGGGGAGTTGAATCTTGGGCCTGGTGCTTGGCTAGGCAAGGGCTCTAACCACGGAAATATGCTCCCCACTTTCCCCAGTGATTCTGAGACAGTGTCTTGCTAAGTTGCTAAGTTTGTCCAGGTAGAGCGCAAACTTGTGATCCTCCTGCCTCTGCCTCCCAGAGTGCTGGGATGACAGGCCCGTAGCACCAGGCCTGACTAGGTCACCTCTAAAAGGCCCCACTGCTTTGGAAGGTGTGTCGGGACTAAGTTCCAACAGACGTTTGGGAGGGGACACAATCCCTGAAGCCACAGCAGCAACAGGCAGAGGTAGCGAGAAGAGCCTGGGCCTCGGCACCGGCAGGTCCGGCTGCTGTCCGAGCTGCGACCCCGGCACCCGGAAATCTCCCGTGACACCCTTGCGCCCTGCTTCCCCGCGCAGTGCGAGCTGTGTGGAAACTCAGGAAGGACAGTGCAGCGATAATGCGTCACATAACTGTAAACTATTAGGGGAAATGATTTAAAAGCAAAATGCCTGTTCTTGCTCTGCGGGAGCGCTCTCCTTCCCTGGCCGGCCCCGCTCACTGCGCTCCCGTTGCAGGTGCGCCTGGTGTGCTCGGCGCCGGTGCCCCTGTCCAGCTTATTTCTGCACCAGCACCATGACAGTGAGCTGGAGCAGAGCAGAATCCTGATGGACGATTTGGGGCTGAGCCAGGTACGTGACATTAGCATAATCTCTTTTTATTATAAAGCGGCTTGATTGTTTTTGGTTTGCTACACGGCTACATTTCGAAGAAGGAATGCAGGATAGAGTTAACTGTTGCTTTGCTGCGTTCTCCCAAAGCCACGCAGCCACTACCCATGGAGAATTAGGACCTGGGGGTAGGAGGGCCATCTGTGACACGGTGGTTGGAGTGTTTGCCTGGCAGGTGCAAGGCCCTGAGTTTGATTTCCCAGCACCACATAATCCAGCTGTGGTGGTGCACAGTTTGTAATCTCAGCAACGGGCAGGCTGAGGCAGGAGGATCCTGGGAGTTCAGGACCAGCCTGGGCTGCAGAGCGAGACCTGCCTCACCCCAAAGCCCAGAGAGGTGGAGCAATGGGCCCGAAGACACACTCCTCAGTTCTGGTGGACCAGAGCTGGCGCAGGGTCTGCTTCTGGGCCTCTTCCTCCGCCCTTTCTACATGCCCCTCTTCGGGATGGCTACAGGCAGTCACGATACAATCAATACCCAAGCGCGTGGCTGGCTAGTCCCGGACCATGGCGTGCCTGGCGACAGCCCGGCTGGAAATGAAATTCGTGCTTTACTTGTGCCCCTTCATTTAGCACAGATCTGTGGAGCACCTGTGGGCGTCGGGCTTGGGGACACTGTAGGGAGCAGACTGATGCTGACCCAGCTCCTTGGGAGGTTCGAGTCTGGATCCACAGCCTGAGAAGTGACCACTGTATTCCCTTCTGCCCTGAGAAACTCACAGGGTCTATTTCACAATGATTGATGATTGAAATATTAACCCAAACTCAAGTCAAGGGTAAGGATTCTGTTTTTCCAGTCCCAGAGCTGAAGGATGTTTGGAGGAGGTTCATGCCTAACTGACTCGAGTGGTGACTCCTCATTCTCAGGAGTTTGAGAGAATGGACGTTTAAAAATATGATACCCTAGCTGGAGATGTAGCTCAGCGGTTTGAGCACTTGCCTAGTGTATGAAGGACCCTGGCTTTGATGCCCCAGAACCTCATAAGCCAGGCATGGTGTTGCAGGCCTGTGATCCCAGCACTGGGGAGGCTGAGGCAGGAGGACTGCCATAATTTCAAGGCCAGCCTGGGCTACATAGTGAGACGGTCTGAAGAAGAAAAACACCATCAATACAGTGTCTAAAATTATGTGTCTTAGTCTATTCAGGCTGCTAGATCAAAAACTATCAAGTGAGTGGCTTCCACACAGCAGAATTTTATATTTGACAGTTCTGGAATCTGGGAAGTTCAAGACCAAGGCACCAGATCTGGTGTCTGGCGAAGTCCCTGCTCACTGGCTCACAGACCACAGTCTTTTTTCTGCTAACCCGTCTGTGGCAGAAGGAGTGAGGGGGCGAAGGTCTCCCTGGTCCCTCTGTCCTGAGGGCTCCTGTCCCATTCCTGAGAGCCCCACCTTCAGGCTTAGTCCCAAAGGCCCAGCCCCTCATGCCTTCACCTTGGGGGTCAGGAACATTAGAGTGCACAGTCAGGCCACAGCAGCGTGGGGGTGACAGCTGTGTGTTCCCTGGGCTGCGTCCCTTGAGTTGGTTCCCAAGACTAACATCCAGATATTGACCTTGACAGTGTGAAAGATGTCAGGTGAGGGGCTGTGCCAGGTCAGTCTGAAGCCTTTGCAGTCATGGGCTCTAGCTTCCCCTCTAGGATCGGGGCTCAGATGCTATGGGCCAAGGAGGCTCCGCACTAAGGACTCTCACGGAGGGAAATGGGGATGTGGCCTTCTGGCCAGGAAGGGTCCCGGTAGCTTAGTGATGAAAGGGACTTACGAGTCCAGATTTTTTTCTTCTTGTTCTAAAAGAGCATCATAGCAAAGTCCTGAGGAAAGGAAGGCCAGTTGCGCTTAGCCCTCAGAGTGGGCACCGCCTGTCCCAGCAGCGGGGGGCCAGGAGCAGCGCCGGCCTGCGTGAAGGCAGATCCCAGGCACGTTCCCCAGAGCCCGGGACCCTCTGGAGTGTTTCGGTGACCCAGTTTGGAAAAGTCTTCAGGGGTTTGTCCCCAAGGGCCCCTCAGGCGGTGGGACCGGACTGTGAGGTTGGCCAGACTGCTGTGGGCTTGGGCCTTAGTTCTGGCGTGTGCATTCAGAGAGAGAGTTTTCTCTTTTCCCCTACGTTTTCATTGGTACACATTGGTTCTACTGACGGATGGGCGTCACACAGGCGCACTTTTGTATGCCCAGAGCATGCTTAAGTCACAGCCTGGCCCCGAGTTCCTGTGCTATCTGCATCCCCCCTTTAGATTTTGCAGAGAACTTGAATTCTGAGGAAAACTTTTCCTACTTGCTGCTGTTTGGGCTCCAATGATCCTGGTACTTTTAAGTCTTCATGGTAGTTTGTTCCATGTATTCCCCACCCCCTGGGTTTAGATCGGTTGACTGAAATAGTCTAACTTAAGCTCTTACATGTGAAAACAATGTATAGAAAGTTCTGTAGTCTGAGGAGGCGAACCTGCAGGGTCTGTGAGCTTCCACTGGGGAGGTCGTAACTGGCGCTGCTTCGTGCTTGTTTTGGGATCCAGGACTCCGCAGAAGGACTCTCCATGTTTACCGGGGAAGAGGAAATCTTTGCATTCCAGCGCACCGTCTCCCGTCTCATGGAAATGCAGACTGAACAGTACTGGAACGAAGGGGACAGAAGCCAGAAGTGACTGTCACTTTCACGAGTAAAAAATTATTCAAGCAGTAATGCTGGCAGAACTCCTCTGTGTCGTGAGACTTGAAGGAGTCATTTTCTCATCATTAATTATGCACTTTGTCCTCTGGGCCATCTTAATCTAAAATTGCTGTCAAAGATGTAGTGGATTAGTAAGTTAAGGACATCATTTTTAGCCAGCCTGGTGGCACAGGCCTGTAATCCCAGCACTCTGGGAGGCTGAGACAGGAGGATTGCAAATTCGAGCCCAACCTGGGCAATTTAGCAACTATTAAATAAGATCTTGTCTCAAAATCAGAAATTGAAAATGGATTGGTGACGTAGCTCAGTGTGAAGGCCCTGGGCTCAATTCTCAATATCAAGAAAAAAGACAGAGAAAGCTTATTGTTTTTACAGGTCTACCTTTTGCCTATTTATTTTGCCTTATTTCCGCCCCACAGAAATTAACTTGTCAGTCCTGACTGTCACACCAGCCCTCTGAGTGCCTCATTTAACCACCTGAGAGGATCTTAAATGCCCAAACGCACAGCCACGCAGGATACCTGGCCTACATGGTGTTACAGCTTAAAAACTCCTTTTGCAAGAGAGAAAATCAAAACACCATACATGTGAAACTAAAACAGAGAAAGCTTTTGACCTTCTTCTAAATGAGGAGGAATATAACATTTTAGAATTTTTGGCTGACATGTGTGATTTGCTGTATGTTTTGGGGGCTGGGAATTATCCCCCAAACTTTTAGGTCTCCTCACGCTGGAGGTCAAGGCGGGCAGGACTGAGTTTAGCAGGCACACGCTCCGCAGGGGGAAATGGGAGACTCCGGCAGGGGCAGGTAGGGAGCAGCGTTGCAGCCCAGTGGGCACGGAGATCTGGAGATCTGCGGGCAGATAGGTGGCTCGCAGTGGGGGGGTTGCAGGGGCCAGCAGTGGGACCAGCCAGGACGTCAGGAAGAGGCGGCCCCAGACACAGCAGCCAGGGCCACTCCCTCGCAGGAAGGCCAGCAGGGCCCCTGCCCTCCGCGCCCACTGCGAAGTCTGATTTGTCCCTCGGTGACCACCTTTCAGTGACCACCTTTCTTTATTTTTTAAGTAGAACCTGACTTGCTAACTATTGTCCTGAGAGAGCATCTCAGTGGAGGTTGTTAGAATCGTATATTTCTCATCAGAAAAGAAAAGTCTTGTGGAAATCAAGGATTTGGGGCTTGGCATAGGCAAGTCCGTGCAGACCACGACCAGCTGTATGTCAGCTGTCCGCAGACATACACTCCTACTTATTATTTAAATGTTGTTCACGTCAGTCTGCTTGGAACATTAACCAGTGAAGTCAACCAAGGAGACAGGTGGCCTCAAACATAGGGCAGAGTTTAAATTAGAGAAAATTAAATGTGGTTCCAAAATATTTGTATAGATGTAAAACCCAAGGAATGCCAGAGGGGTCGAGGAGAAGGCTGTGCTCCAATTGGCCCCACGCATGCGCTGCGGTTCAGAGTCACCCTAGAGAGTGAGTGTAGCCAGCCTTGCCCACTGATGAGGAGACTGACTCAGGAGGGTGCCATGGGGAGGTTCACAATGCAGATGTGCAAAGCGTGTGCCATGTTTTGTATGATGCTGTCCCTCCTCTCGTTACCAAAAAGAGAGCACGCTTGATATTCTTAACTCAGTGAAGACTCATTTACAGTGGAGCCATTGCTTTGAACTCAATAAATATGTTCTTTACATCATGGCTTTTTTTTTTTTTTTTTCAGTGCTGGGGTTTGAGTCCAGGGCCTCTTGCCTGCTGTAGGCAAGCACTGTCCTCCAGAGCCACACCTCAGCCCTAAATCTTGTCATAGCTTTTTGTTTTGTATGTTTTTTTCTTTTCTATTTTTTTCCTTTCCTTTTTTCTTCTTTTCTTTTCTTTTCTCTCTCTCTCTCTCTCTTTCTTTCTTTCTTTCTTTCTTTCTTTCTTTCTTTCTTTGAGAAAACATCTTGCTCTGCAGTCCGGGCCTTGAAACTCACAGAAGTCCTTCCACCTCAGCTTCTCAAGTGCTGGAATTACAGGTGTGCACCACTACACCAGACTAATCTCTGTGGTGCTGGAGATTCGAACCCGGGTCCTTGCGCATGCTCGGTAAGTGCTCTACCCACGGAGCCCTGCACCTAGCCCTGCTTTGCACATTTCTTGGTAATTATTCAGCACATTGTTTTTCCCCCAAGATTATCATTTCATTAGTATGTATCTGTGGTACGTAATAATTATATTCAATTTGAGGAATTGGTGCATGTACATATCATTCTGTATTTTAATGAAAAGATGGTATGAGTGGACGGACAGATGGACAGAAGAAGGAACTGTCCCCAAGTGTTTCAGGGTATGCAGAACAACACTACAGTCAAGTTCTGCTGAAAAGGTTGAGGTCAGGGACTGGGGGAGATGCGTTTTTCATACCAACAATGCCGTAGTGTTAGTTAGGGCCCTGCTTCAGCGCACAGGGGCCAACGTAATTTTCAGTGTAGCTGCCTTATCATTTTGGCACTGAGACACTTAGCCATCTTTTAAAATACTTCTTCCGTCGAGTGCTAACAGCAGTGCAGGCCCCTCCCGTGTGACGGGAGTGTGTGCCGGCTGCTGTCCCCTCGCAGAGCCCTAGGTCCCCGGACGCCTTCCCCACCTGGGGTCTGGTGAGAGGCTGCCACGGGCTGGGAGCCCAGGCTCTGCTGAGGTTCCAGGAGGAGGACAGAAGAGTCCGTTGCGGCTGCAAAAGGTACAGCCTTGTCCTCATCTCCTCTCCACAAAGCCTGTTCTGTAAATCAGCCAGAAAAGGAAAGTCTTAATGATCCACGTTACCAGGGAACGACATGAGCTCTTCTGAAAGAGAATTATGTCGCCACTTTACCGGCAGACACCGAGGCCCACGCAGTGGCTGAGGCAGAGCACTCTGAGATACACGTGGGAGTCCATCCGATTATCCAAACACGAGTGTACTAAGCTTTCCTTTCCATTGCCTTTGTCCCGCAGACGGGGTCGTCATCCTTGGAACGTGAACCTGTGCTCGTGGCCCCTTCACCGGAGATGCCAGCGTCCCGGGACGAGGGTCCGGGGCAGGTCCGGGAACCTGCCGGGCAGCAGGTCTGTAACTGGTCTTGGAAATCCTCCCACGATCTCACATCACTCTCTGGGCAAAAAAGATTTTCTTTGGAAACCAGTTTTCAATTTCTTATTAAGGCAGAATTGAGCTCTGTTTTCTCCATTAGCATATAGCAGTTCATTTTCTGGACAGAAATGGCAACGAGTGACATCTGCTGTCGTCTCGGGGTCTGCCAGTGGCATGCAGCGTCTCTGAAAGCCCCACGCTGTTACCTCCGGCACTGCCTGTCCCCTGGCCTTCCATGTGGTAGCACGAAGCTCCAGGTTGACCCCTGTCTTAGAAAGTCTTCCACAGGTCATCTGAGATGTTTCCTCTCTCAGGACTGTTTTCTGGGTGGCTTCCCATTCCCTCAGTGAGGCAGTAGGAAGGGACCAGCACATGGCTTTGGTCCTGGAGACCAAGCCCAGGGCTTCACACTGAACTACACCTCCAGCCCAGTTTCACTTTTGCTTTTGCAGTAAGGAAGGTCTCACTAAGTTGCCAAATGGCCCAGGTTGGATTTGAACTTGAGATCCTCCTGCCTCAGCGTCCTAGAGTGCTTACATTACGGGACCGTGCCCATGGGCCCCACCTCTCATTTCAGAAATAGGAATAATAATGTCTATGGGGTAATTCTGAGGGTAGTGGATGAAAAGCACTTTTCACATGATAAAGGATTAAATATAGAAGTAATTGGTGCTGACACTTCTGACCTAAGCTGCCCGTTGTGGGCACTTATCTCCGTCTGAGGAACCCACCAATGAGAAGGGGACACTTGTGCAGAAAGGGCTGCCCGCCGAGGCCGGGGTTCTGGTCTGATGGCATGCTGGCTAAGGCTGCTGAATTCTGATCTGTTCTTTTGGGATTGCTTAATACCAAAAATGGGCTCTTTTGGTCAGTATGGGTGATTTCCTAGAAGGAGGGCACCATCTAGTGGTCGGGAGCGTGAACTGCTAGAAAAGTCTTATAGCAGGGCCAAGAACTTGGAGAGCTGTTCCCTGCGGGGTCCCCGGCCCCTAGGCCATCTGATGGCGCTCCTGGTACTCTGTGTGCCGCTGCTCTCCTCCCTGGAGATGCGGGCTTCTCGGCCTTCCTCACCATACGAGCTACAGCCCCAGCCGAGTGGCAGCACCATTTGCGACGATAAAGACCGAGAATCACGGGCTGACTGGCAAAGCTCTGAGGTACTGATTTCACAGGACTCTGGGAAAGGACGGGTCCTCCCCACCGGCCATGTTTGATACAACAGACTGTCCAAGAGACGTAGTGATCTGGGTGCACCTGGGAACCCCCAGTCAGACCCTGAGGCTGGACTTACCTATGCCAGCACGGGCAGAGCTCCAGACCCTGTCAGGGGAAACTTGGAGCCAACACTAGTAGTAACACACATTGAAAGCCTCCGAGGAAAGCAGTGCTGTTCTCTAGGGCACAAAACCCTGAATCTGCTTACGGGAGACGGACTGGGGGAGCGACCTAGAAACACCAGTGTCACTGACTGTGGAAGGGCGTGAGAAGGGTGTGCAGCGGACGAGCAAGGATGGGAAAGCAGAGGGAGCCTTGTGTGCACCAGCCACACCAGTGACATCGCTGCGTCACGCAGGGGGGCGACAGGCAACAGGGGGATGCACCAGGGAGGAGCAGCTGTACTGCCAGAAGGGGTGTGTAGATCATGCAGTTCCTTTTAAAATCCCAGCAGCGCTCTTCCCCAGATTAGAAAAGATCCTAGAATGTATATGGAAGCAGAGAAGACTCGGAACCGCCACAGCAAGTCTGAACAGAACCGGGGAAAGCAGGAGTCTCCTAATTTTGGATTTCAAGCTATGAGTGTACTGCAAAGCTATCAGAACACAAAGGGCATGGAGACCAGAGGGATGGAGCCAAAGACGCAGTGTCAACCCCCTCCCCGAAACAGCAAAGGGGCCAAAAGCGCATTCAGGAGAACGGATGGCTTCTTCATCACATGGTATGGGGAGGCTGGTTGTCCACGTGCAGAAGGGTGGGTCTGTGGATCTAGGCCATACTGCCCATCCTGCACTGAAGCCGAAGCAAAATGGATCAAAGGCCTAGGTAGAAAAACAGAAACTTGAAACTGCTGGGAGATAACACAGGAAACACTGGAGGCCGTGGACAGTGGCAGGGCCCTCCTGAACCGAACCCAGCAGCCCAGGAAATGCCAAGAACCAACAGGTGGGGCCACAGCAAAGTAAAAGTCTCCGCACAGCAGACAGAACCGTCGGCGGGAGAGACAGCCTTGTCTTTCATGCTGATTATTTTTCCAGCTACTTTTCTAACAGATATCTTGCATATATGCATATATGAGTTAAAAATTAGCACTCCATAGTGGGCAACTGATCTGAATAGACACTTCCCAAAAGGACAAGTGACCACTAAATCCATAAGAATGTTATTAATCTTCACCCGTTGGAGAAATGCAAATCAAAATAAGTCTGAGATTCCACCATACTCAGGTCGGAATGGTTGTTACCCAGAACATGGCACGAGCACGCACACACACACACACACGCACACACGCACACACACACACACACACATGCTGACAAGCCTGTGAGGAAAAGGGAACCCTTCTATGTTGGGAATGTAAACCAGGACAACCACTATGGAAATCAGTATCGCGGCTCTTCAGAAAACTGAAAATAGAAATTCCATTTGACCTGCTGTTCCTCTCCTGGTATATTTCTGAAAAGCATTAAAGGCATCACAGTGTCGTAACACGTGCAAACCTGTATTCTGTAGGAGCAGAATTCACGTGAGCTGAATTACGGCAACAGCCTAGGTGTCCACAGAGAGAGGAATGGGTGAAGAAGGTGTGTCTACCCGCAGTGGAATATTATTCAGCCATAAAGAAGAAATAAGCCATGTTATTCAAAGGGAAATGGTTGAATCTTAAGGCCATATGTTAAGTGAAATAAACTGGACACAGGAAATTAAATATCACATTGTTTTTATATGAAAAACCCAAAATAGTAAATAATAGTAAAATAGTAAATAATAGTAAAATAAGGAGAAATGGTAGGAAACAGGCAGGCTTTTTGGAAATGGGAAAAGGGAATGGGGAAGGAGAGAGGATAAAAGGGTAAAAAAAAGATCACGATATGTGTGTGTGTGTGTGTGTGTGTGTGTGTGTGTGTGTGTATTCATTACGTGTTACAGACATTAAAAAGAAAGGCACGGGAAGTATGCAGAACAGCATATGAACGGAAGCTACGGGCTGGGAAGGGCCTGGGGAGGGACAGGGTGCAGGAGGCCCCGGAGCCTGGCTGAGGGGTGGCACACCTGCTGCAGAAGCCAGTGCAGGACTCCGTGGTGGTTACTGCAGCCCTGGTCTCAGGGCTATGTTCCACTCTCGAAGTTACTGCTGACCCCAGGGAGCTTTGTGTGTGCAGGATGTAGCTCACTGCATTAAAGCAAAGATGTTGTTAATAGGAATTTAATTCAATTAATAACAATAAGCACATCACATAGCCCATAAATGGCATTGTGAAAAAAATGTTTTCCAAAAAAAAAAAAAAAAAATCAGTGAAGACCATGGCACTGTTTGAAATTTTGAGCCAAGCCTGATGGTGCAGGCCTGTATAATTCTAGCACTTTGGGAGGCTGAGGCAGGAGGACCACAAGTTTAAGTCCAGTGTGGGCAATTCAGTGACTTATGAAGACTCTGTCTCAAAATAAAAATAAAAATGAACTGGAGGTGTAACTCAGTGTGAAGGCCCTGAGCTCAACCCCTGGTGCCACACACACACACACACACACACACACACACACACACACGGACACACACACACACACACACCCCACTATCTGGCTTACCAGAATACAGCTAGGTTCACCCATCAGCCTTTGCATTCAGCACATTGCCTTACCACACACGGGGATCATGTAGCCTCCACCAAGGTCCCCACCCCCTGAGCCCGTGACGGCCAGCAAGGTCACCACCTCCATGGAGGTCTTAGTCTATTTTGCGCCTCCATCAGGACACGGGACACGTGTAGCTTACAAAGAACGGAGTTTTATGATGGGCAGGTTTCAAGGCCGGGGAGGGGGGTGCCTGTGGTCCAGGGCCACGTCTGGCATGGGCCTTTGGAGAGCCACACTCGCCGGATCACCTGAGAGTGCCATGACTCACCTCTGTGAAGCTTCTTGCCACTTTTGGGTTGGAGATTAAGTCCAACCTGTGAGCTTCAGGGGCACATCTAAGCCACAGAAGCATGTGAGGATGAAAAACGGCTCTTGGAACCACTGCAGTGCACTGGTCCGCAGGGAGGGTCCCTGGGCCCGTCTGGACAAGGCTGGCACTTATTGCTCATGGGACAAAGGATCCATGGTCCACGGAGGCCTTGTGGGAAGAGCTGGCATCAGCAGGGGGGGTGGCTACACTGGGCGGAGACCTGAGTCCACAGGAAGTTCTCCAGCTCTGCTGACCTCCCCTCCTGCCCCACAGCTGCGGAGGCCTTGCTTAGGCCTCCCTGCCCCAGCAGCTCAGGGATGTGGCACTTAGACACCAGGCCTCGCCCTTTGTCACCCCGTTGCATCTCTCCTGTCAGCTCTTATCATGGCTTAGATCTAGACTCATCCTCTAGAATGTCTCTTGTGTTTGGATGATGGGGGCTGTCCTCATCAGTGGATTCATCCATCAATGATTTCTGGTGCCTTTAGTAGGTGGGGACTGGCCATAGGGTGGGCTACTGAGGGTGTGGCCTCTCTCAACTCCTCCCTTTCCTGTTTGCTTCCTGCCCCTGTGGAGAGCGACTCTTCTCCACATGCGATGTTCTCCCGCCATTGGAGCTGGCCGTGCATGGACTGACACCTCCGAAACCGTGAGCTAAACCAAACCTCTCCTCTAAAGCTGTACCCACAACTTTACGTAAGGTCTTGTGGACATTGTGTCCCAGCGTGCGGAAAGGGACTGACAGCTCCTCCTGCCTTTAGCTCCTCCTCCTCTGAAGGCCTGTGGCTCCTTTTCTTTCCTTACTCCAATCATTCTCTCTTGGGCTCATTTAAAAATGGCAGGTATAAAAACCCCACCCGATATCAGACAAGATATTGCATACAGCATCTCCTCCACATTCTGTTCTTGATTTCCATGGTGACAAGTACCGCCCAGTGCTGTGTAGTGCCCAGTAGGCATTTCTGGCCCTGACTCTCCTGCAGTCCCCAGTTCCACGTTCCTGGGTGTCCTTCCTACCTCTGAGCCTCCACCGTGAGCTACATCCAGAGCCCCCTTTTCCCCCTTCAGTTTTGATTTTAAGACATTAAGTTGCTAAATTGTTCACACTGGGCTCCGACCTGGTGATCCTCCTGCCTCAGCTTCCCACACTGCTGGGGTTACAGGCCTGCACCCAAATGTGATTATTTTGATAAAAGCATTGCATGTGGATCACGTTGTTAGGAAAAGCCACCGATCTGCATCAGAATTAAAACTGGAGCCTCCGTGGTGAATGCAGAATGTGTGACGCCCCTGAGCTCCCAGGTTCAGCTTTTTCTGCTTCTTCCTGGGCAGGGATGAGCCACGATCGCTGAACTGTCTCGAATCTCAGCTGAGACAATGTTCACTAATGTTTGGGGCGGTGTGTGTGGATAGTAAACTCAGAAAATGGGGCAGGGTGTGCATCTCAGTGATGGAACGTGGGGATGGCTGTGGAGCTGATCTCCACTACACACAGTACAGTAACACTCAGAATCTGCAAGATCTAGCCAGTAGAATCCATTTGATTTATTAACTAATTAACCAGTTTTTTATGTTACCAGAGATGGAGCCCAGGGCCTTCATACTGAGCTACATTCCTAGCCCATTTTTACTTTCTGGTTATGAGACAGTCTCACTTAGTTGCTAAGTGACCAGGCTGCACTCGAACATGTGACCCTCCTGCCGGGGCCTCCCAAAGTGCCCAGGCCTGGCCCCAGTAATCTAATCTAATCTTCGGCATACATCTCCTCTTCGCTCTGGCCCCATTCAACCTCCCAGGCCCCCTCGGCCCCTACCACCAGCACGCACTCCTAACAGACAGGAATATACCTCTGCGTGCCACCCTAGGGTTCCGGGGTAGGTCCGGAGTGTCCCCCCAGAGCCTCGTGTATTTCAGTGTTGTGAGACATCTGTGGATTCCGTGTGCTGTTAAGGGGAGGCGAGGCCTGGCTGGAAGGGACAGACCCCTGGAGCTGACCGGGAGGAGGTACATGCTAGGTCCGCAATTCTTCCCTCACCCAGCCTCCTCCAGCTAGGCCTCAATCATGTTTCCACCAATGCTGGCTGCCCAGGAATGGATGGAGCCCTTCTGAAACCCTGAGCTAAAATCTCTCCTGGGCTGTGGTCGTAGCTCTGTGGTTAAAGTGCTTGCCTAGTGTGCACAAGGCCTGAATTTGATTCCTCAGCACCACGTAAAAATTACCTAGCATCATATAAAGTGGTGCATGCCTATAATCCCAGCAGTTGGGAGGCTGAGGCAGGAAGATTACCCTGAGTTTGAGGCCAGGCTAGGCTACAGAGTGAGACTTCGTCTCAAAAAAAAAAGTTTCCTCCTCAAGTTGAGCGATGAAAAAGTCACCAGGACACGTGCGAAGGGTCTGGCCCCATAGAAAGGCCCCACAGCTCTAGCCCTGGCAGAGCACTGTTACCAGCCTGAATGAGCCCAGTTCTCTTTCCAAGCGCTCAGGAGGGCCCCACTTCTGGAAGGACTGTGGGACCAGCTCTGGCCCTGGTGGACAGCAGCCCCGTGGGGCGCCGCGAGGCTCGCGTTATCTGCTCGGAGAGCTTCTAGATCTGTCTTTGAAACTGTTGAGACAAAGACACCTGACGTGAAATTGCCCGGGGTGCTGCCCCACCCCGTGGGCACGAGGCGCAGGACGCGGCGTCGCCGTTTGGAGGCGCTGTGCAGATTTTCGCGTGATTGCGCCAGCACTGAGCTGTCTTGGCTGTAAACCAGCCAGCTCTTCTGCTCGCTTCCTGTCCCAGAACCCAACCCTTCCCTGAGAGTCAGCGTGCGCCAAGAACGGCCTCTCTCCAGCTTTATCTCCGGGTGCGTGGGGCCTGTCCCAGGAGGGCTCAGCAGCACCAGCCGGCCCTCGCGGCCCGCTGGAGCCCAGACTGCGGTCCGTCCACCGTGTGGAATTCTGTCCGGCAGAGACTAGTGATTTAACACAACTCGGCCGAGCTGCCGGAGAATCACGCTTGGCGGAAAACGCCACTCCCTCCAAATTACCAATTTCCTTTTACAGATCGTTCTGGAAGTGACAAAGCTACAGAAATGGAAAGCGGACCAGTGGTCCCCCGGGTCAGGGTCGCGGTGGCCGCGGCGCCCTGAAGCGGGAGCAGTTACACGAGGCCCAGCGGGACCACGGGCCCCAGCTGCCGCCTGCGCCCACGCCAGTGTTCCGCTAGTGATCCGGCGAGGGGATGTTCCCACGGGCTCTCCGTGTACACGTGTCTCAAGGTTGAGTTTTTCTTTCCTAATTATTATTATGGCCGAGATTTCCCCATCATTATTTTTATTAGTATATGTTTGGATGCACAAGTGTGGCATTCAGCTTGGGGAACAGGTGCGCACACGTTTGCCTTTTTCTTCCCTCCCTGCCCACTCCAGCCTCCACCCCCGTCCCGGGCCCCTTCCCCTCTCCACGAAGTCCACCTCCATTTCCTGTCATCTCTTTGACGTTATTCTTTTATTTATTTACATTTTAGGTTTGTCATATGATAAATCACGCAGTATTTAATCTTTTGTGTCGACTTGGGTCGGCCCCGTAGTCTCAAGGTGCACCTGTTTTCCTACAGATGATTCAAGTTTATCCTACTTGATAGCTCAGTAGTTCTCCATTTTCCTCACGCATGCACTGATGTTGCTGGGCACATAGGCTGCTTCGAAGATAAAAGTTGCTTTCAAAATTGCATTTGAAATAGAATTGACCTTTGCCTCGATAACTTTTTTAGGTGCCTTAATAAAGATGGGCAGTATGGCTTCCCGGCCTTTTGGCCAAGATCCAGTGTGTAAATAAAGACACCCGCTGAAGGAACTCCCGGAGGAGAGGACGGAGGGGCGCGGGGACCTGGCTTTTCGGGGTAAGAAATGTAAGGAAGCATTATTGACACGTGTCCCAGGGGCGGTGGGCACCTGCTCTGCAGGCCAACCCCGAGCGCAGTGCCCCCTGCTCCCCAAACACCCCTTGGCCGGTGCGTGTAGCTGGACTGAGGGGGCGCGACAAAGGACACACCGGAAGAAGGCCGCGGCCGGGGCGGGACGGCCTCGTCTTCTCCCCTCCTCTGTCCCTCCTCGCGTCGCACGGGTCCCAGGCGCGGGAGAAGCAGGGAGCTGGGCGCTGGGAGGACGGTTGGGGTTCCGTGTCGGTGCGGCCCCCGGCCACAAGGTGGCAGGCGGAGACCGGCAAATTCGGGCCCAGCGCTTCCCTTCCGGTGCCGGTCCGCCCGCCGCCGCCGCCGTGAGGCCCTTTGCAGTCCTGGGCAGGTTGCTGCTCGAAGCCGTCGGGCTCCCTTCCTAGCGTGGGACTGAAGTCACGGCCGCGAGCAGGTGCCACCGGCTACGTCTTGAGGCGGGATCGAGTTACGTCCACCCTTCCGCCTCAGCCTCCTGGTGGGATGCCAGGTCTGCGCCTCTGTGCCTCTGCCGCTTCCTCTCTCCCGGCCTCTCCCCCGCCACCTTCAAAGTGGGGTCGGGGGCGACGGGGTAGGGGTAGGTAGGAGACAGGATACGTGCGGGGCCTGCTTGCCGCAGGGGCGCGGTGACTGTGAGCATGCACCGCGCGTGTTTGATCCCCCTTCTGGCGCACACGAGGGTCCCCGCTCTCACCCGGTCCACAGGCTGCTGCGGTCCCTCCCCTGGCTCGCATCAGTGGTTCTGCCAGGACGGTGCCAGGCAGGGAGGGCGCGTGCGCCTTAGGGGAACCTAGTGCCCGTGATGTGCGGTGGAACAGAGGTGGGGTGCTGGCGCCACCCTCCCCCAGCCCCCAAGTAACTGTCTTCCACGAGACTGGCCCCTGGTGCCAAAATATTGGGTGTGTGTTGCCCGGGGGGGGGGGTGCCTTAGAGGGAAGAGGAACATAAACCAGCAGCCAGATCCGCCCTCAGGGTGCAGTCAGGAGCGCAGCACCCTGTGCCTAATCTTTTAAGAAGGGCGTGCTGATGAGGGGCACCTGGCTGACCATGGGCGGCACCGCTGGGCAAAGGAAAATGTATTTTTACACGTGAACGAGGGAGGTGGCAATAACCAGGGGAAGGAACTGGGATTGGAAGGCAGCTCCCGAAGTCACAGGTAAGCGGAAGTTTATCAGTAAAGAGGAGGCCTTCCCCAAGGGCGTCTCCCCAAGTCCAAGGAAAACCCACAGGAAGAGGCTACCAGGCAGCGCTGGCGGGAGCACCCAGGATTCCCCAGAGCGGGAGGATTCCTAGGATGAGCGCGTTCCAGATGCGTCGGGAAAGCCAACTTCTACTTATTATTCCTGCATTGCTTCGTGGTGCTGGAGATCGAGCCCAGGGCCCTCACCCCGAGCTGCGCCCCCAGCACATTTTTATTTCTTGAGACAGGGTCTCTCTAGGTGGTTGGGTTGCCCAGGCTGGCCCCGAACCTGCCGTCCTCCAGACCTGCGCCCGCAGCCCGGCTGGGCACTTAAACCTCTCACCGCCTCTCCTCCTCCTCTGCACTCAGGGCACTTGGCGCATGTCAGGGCCGTGATGAGTCTCGGTGTCTGCAGAAGGCTTCCACGAAAGCCGGACGGCTCTACAGCGCCAGTCACTTGCTGACTCGGGACAGGCGGGAGCCTGGGCACAAGGCACCGTCTGTGGATGGGGAGGGAGCTAGCTGTGCACTGTTTCTGCCTCAGTGATGGGATGGGGACGCTCCCATGACCAGCCCTGCCCTCCTTCCTCCTTTCCTTCATCCTTCCCTCCCCATTTATGAAGCAGCTGGCATGTGCTGGAGACAGGAAGACCCGTGAGATACCGTCTCTGGCCTGGCTGAGCCTGCTGCCTAGTGGGGAAGCCACATGACCGAGTCCGGACCTCAATCTAGTGGTCAGAAAGAGCTGAACAGAGCTGGGCCCGGGCACAGACCTGTGATCCCAGCACTTCGGGAGGACGAGGAACAAGGATGGCATGTTCGAGCCCAACCCAGGCAGCACAGCAAGAAATGACTGCAATCAGAAGGGGCCTCGCTCCGTTCCAGTCCCAGTGCCGCCGAAAGAAGCAAAAAGCTGAACCAAATGGGTGTAATCCTAGGTCCGTGGAGGCCAAAGCAGGAGGGTCACCAGTTCGAGACCAACCTAGGCAGCCTGGCAAGACCCTGTCTCTAAAAAAAACAAAATAAATTAAAAATGGGCTTGATATGTAGCTCGGTGCAAAGGTCCCGGGCTCAGTCCCAAGTACCCAGTCTGCAGGAACTGGAGGCTCGACCCCCAGCACCGGAAACAAAATAGCCAAACCATGAAAACGTGTGAATACACAAATAGGTAAATAAGGGGACACGAAGCATTTCTGTGGTATTTTACCCCTCCATCATGTGGGCTGCAAATCTTGTTTTTAAAGGAACTCACAGAAGCCGTTTCAATAAATGTTTATTTTTAAAAATACTACCAAGTAGTGCCTACACTAGCATTTCTACATGTACTGAATACTTAATACGACTTTTTGTTTTGTTCTGCTTGTGGCAGGATTGAACCCAGGGCCTTCATGCTGAGCTACATCCACAGCTGTTTAAAAAAAAATTTTTTTTTTTTGAGATGGTCTCTCTGAGTCACGAAGTTGCTCAGGCTGGGCTCGGCCTTGTGATCCTCTTGCGATCCTCCTGCCTCAGCCTCCGCTGTGCTTGGGTTAGGGGTGCCCCACCACTCTAAGTCACAGTACCTCCATACAGGTGGTGATGCTTTCTCCTACGAATGTAAATGAGGAAACTGCAGGTTGTTTATAGGTCTGAGGTTTCCCAGCTGAGGCCCCAATAGAGGTAGGACGTGATCCCAGGTCTGGCCAGCTGTAAAGACTGTGCCATCCTCACACGGCTTTCCCACAATCTCCGCCCCCCGCCCATCCCTGCCTCCCTGAGAATAGCCCTCAAGTCACAGATTGGTACTGGGTATAACCTTGGAGCCCCAGTAAGCGGTGAGGTGCCCGTGGAGCCCTGCCCCTGGCAGCATGCTCCTATCAGGTTTTAATGTCACTGCTGACTGACAGGAGGCGGAGCCTCCCTGCTCCCCTCTGTTTCATGTGAGACTGCCCCGGGGTGGCTGTGTGCTCTCAGAAGTCCCGAGTGCTCCCACAGGCCCCAACTCGGGGCCCACGTCAGTGTTTCACAGCGCTCTGCCCTTGAGGGTGTCACGAGGAGGCATCTGAAGTAGACTTTTAACCAACAGGACATGGGCACGCGCCCACTTCACGAGCCCACTCTGGAGGGGAGGAGGACTGGCTGGTCTCTTGCACAGCTCGCGGCCACCAGCTGGGCGCTGCTGCATTAACATGAATTTTCTGTCTTCTCCTGTCTCCCAAGAGGATTTTTTTTTACAAGTACATTTTAAAAACATAATCATAAAAAAGTCTTCTTATTTCTGGCTTTTGGAAGAAAGATGATTTCTCTCAGTTGTCCAACAATAATCTAGCCGGGTGTTGGGGTGCAGGCCTAGGAGGCCGAGGCAGGAGGACTGAAGGGTAGAGTGCAGCCTGGGCAGCTTTGCAACTTAGTGAGGCCCTGTTAAAAATGGACTGCGGATGTAGCGCAGCGTGAAGGCTCTGGATTCAACTGCGCGCGGTGTGTGTGTGTGTGTGTGTGTGTGTGTGTGTGTGTGCGAGCGCGCGTGTTTTTTTCTCCTGTGAAGCCTGGCCCCTGTGTCTTCAAGGATCTAAAATCTAATTGGGAAGAAAAAGGTTAAGTAAGAGGAAATCAGACTTCAAATCAACTCCTCAGGTATTTACAGGCTTGTCCTTTCCATTTGTTTTCTTTGATGTCTTTTATCTACATGATGCGCAGGTATTTTCACATCTCATTCCTGAACCCACGTTGTGGGTCTGACTTGATGTTTGTTTCTGTCTGTCCTACTCCGAGCCGTGTTCCATCATTTTCTGCTTTGGGATTGTGAGCTTCTATTCTTGTAATTTTACCTGTGGGAATTCTTCAGGGCCTCGGTTCAAGATATACCTCTACGGAGAGTTTGCTTCTGACTGTTGTTTAAAGCATATATATATGTATAGTGGCGCTAGAGATTGAGCTGGTGGCCTTCACACTGAGCTACATCATAAGCTACATTATTTTTAAATTTTGAAACAGGGTTTTGCTAAGTCACTAAGTTGCCCAGGTTGGGCTCAAACTTATGGTCCTCCTGCCTCAGCCTGGGTTTGTGTGCCTGTGCCACTAGGTCTGACTGAATTTTTTTTTTTTTTTTTTGGACAGGGTCTTGCTCTGTGGTCCAAGTTGGTCCTGAACTCACTATGTAGCCCAGACTGGCCTTAGATTCATGGGAATCCTCCTGCCTCAGCCTCCTGAGTGCTGGGGCTACAGGCACGCACCACCATGCCTTGCTTTACATGGTGCTGGGGAATTGAACTCAGGGCCTGTGCTTACTAGGCTAGTGCTTTAACCATTGTGCCATTCTGGACTAAGCTTTTCATTAAAAAAAAAAAAAAGGCTAATGCCATGAATTTGGGTCACAGTCTTTGGTGTAGACCAAGCTGTCAAGGAAGAATATTCTTCATGCTACTTCTTCCAGCACCCGCACCAAGGCAGGTAGTATTTTGTGATTCTTTTATGCAAAGCAGTTAATTTCCATCATCTTTACTCTGGCCCTCTTGAGTCCAGTTTTGTGGGGGAGGCACCCTGTCCTTCCCAGATCTCGGAGCGGGCTGCTTTAGCTTTGGTCTCGTAGCTTCTGGACCCTGGCTGAAGAGGCAGCACAAGGCCACTACCGAGAGCTCACACTCGCCTACCGGCACCGTCTCGGCTTGTGCGTGTGTGCGCCTGTGTTTTGTCTGTGTGTTTTAGTGACTTTTTCACCTCTGGGACACAATACTCAACACCCGCAACTTAAGGGAGAAAAGAGTTTTATGAAGACTCAGCCTATGCGCGGGCAGCTGGCAGAGCAGGCAGGGCCTGGTGGAGAGCAGGTGCTCACAGCGTCACAGGAGTCAGAGTCAGGGGCCTCCAGAAGAAGCCAGGGCATGAGCTTGTGTCCTCTGAGGTCACACACCTGTGATCTGCCACACACCTGTAATCCACCCCTCCTTGACCGGGCCCCACCCTAGCAACACATGAAATCCATAATGTCCAAATACTAGTTTTGGGGGACATTTCAGATCTAAACCATAACAATATTTTGTTTGTTTGTTTTGAAATAGGGTCTTATTCTGAAGTCCAGGCTGGTCCTGAACTGACTATGTTGCTCAGGTTGGCCTCAAACTCTTGACTATCCTCTTGCCTCAGCCTCCTGAGTGCTGGGATTATAGGTGTGTGCCTCCATGCCCGTATAATGTTTATGTGGTGCTGGGAGTTGGAAACCAGGGTCTTGTGCAGTCTAGGCAGCAGCTCTAACCACTGGGCCATGACCCCAGCCCCTCTGTGGTTTTCTTGCAAGCTCAGTGCTTCGTGCGCACGCGTGCGTGTGTGTGTGTGCATCTCTGTGGTAGTAGAGCTCCAACCCACAGCCTCCACATTAAGCTACATCCTCATCCCACTCTTTGGTTTGATCTGGAGACCGGGCTTGCTAGATCACTAAGTTACCCAGGCTGGGCTTAAGCTTGAGATCCTTCTGCCCTACCTCACCTTCCCAGAGTGCTGGGATTACAGGCCTGTGCTGACTCATTTTTCTTAAATTAAAAAGTCTTATCTAGGTTGAGTTTTCTTTTGTGTGTAGCTTGTCTTTCCTTTTCGATTTCTTATCAGGTTCATTTTCATCAAGAGGTTTGTTCTGGCTTTTTACTCCACCATAGGAGACTGAAGTAGTTGCACACGAGGCCAGGCCCTGCATCACCACCTGCCCAGTGGAGCTGCAGGATAGTGTCCCCAGCGCTCCTGTGCCCCCCACCTTCTATTCATGTCTCAGCTACTTTCCCATCACTGGGACATGATACCTGATGCTCCCAGCTTCCAGGAGCAGAGGCTCTTTTGGCTCACGGTTTCAGATGCCGCATTCCATGCATGGTCGGCTGGCTCTAACACAGGAAGTGGCAATGGGAAGGCATGTTGGAGAGAGGCAGTTCTATCAACCATAGCCAGGAAGCAGAGAGGAAAGCAGTCAGAGAGGGAATCCCCTTCCAGGTCATTGCCCTCCCCCAGTGCCCATCCCTCTAACCAGGGCCCCCTCCGTGGGCAAATCCACTTGCAAGTATAGCAACCCCCTTTCCAATAACCTTAAGAACACATGAGACTTCTGAAGGACATTTTAGATCTAAGCCAAATCAACTCAGAACAACTCTTCCTGCGCAGAATGTTAGGTGCTGGTTGAGGGTAGTGGGAATCATGCTGTGTGCTGTGTTTGGACCTGGCATGCTCCTGACGCCTCATCCGTTTAGAAGCTCTGGGTCATGTACGGATTTCCCTGTGGTTAGGAGGTGGGAGGGGTGGCTCCCTGAGGCGGTGGCCTGGAAGGATGCACTCCTGCCCTGGCTTCTTCTCGGGACCTGACACTTGCCCTTGCCATGCTCTGAGCAGCTGTGCTCTGCGAGACCCTTCCGACCACCGCTGGCCACTCGTGAACGGACCGTGAGCTAAAATAAACCTTTCCTGCATTACGTTGTGGGTGTCGGGTGTTGTGTTCCAACCATGAAGAGGTGACGCCAACAGTACGCTTGCCAGGTGGCTTTCAGAAAGACAAAAAAAAAAAGGGTATCATGTTACAAATTTTTCCTTCCCCCCGTAATTATTATTTTTATTCATATATGTCTGCAACATACAATAATTACAAATAATTACACCCATCCTGAGGAACTGGTGCCTATACACAGTGCATCTCAATCACGTCCCTCCTTGGCCTCCGTCTCCCACATCCCCAGGTCCCCTCCCTTCTCCACAAAGTCTACCTCCCTTTCTCATTATCTCCTTTACTTTGCCCTTATTTATTTATCCTTTGGGGGGGGGTTCCTCGTACATTAGGAGCCATACAATGTTCAGCCTTCTCTGTCTGATTTATTCGCTTAGTGTTATGGTCTCAGAATGTACCCATTTTCCTACAGTTGACTTGTACATCTTTCTTTGTGTATGCTGAAGTTTTTTCAAGAGCTTGGAATCTAGAATGGAGGGGCAGATATCCTCCCTTCTAAATTGAAAGGCACCCGAGAGAGCCAAATGCCCACCTTAGGGGTGGGGCTGGGGGGTGGTAGGCGCTTGAGGTTCTGTTTGCTTGTCTGATTCCAGCCCCTTTTCTTAAACTGTTTTTTTGTTCTTGGCCTGTGGCTGGGGAGGCGGAGCTCACACCCATGATTCCCACAGACCTCAGTTCACCTGGGGCCTGGGATGTATTGTGTGACCAAAGGCAGGTTTCAGTAAAATGGGCCAATGGACACTCGGCAGGGGCAGAACTCCCTAGAGATGAATCTAGGTAGTGCACCGGCCTGCCCCTGCTGTGTGGCGGGTTAGTGGCTCTGTCCTCATGCTTAGCAGGATCCAGTCAGTCAGGTCTGAGGGCAAACAGTGTGCTGCCCAGCAGGGACCTAGGTCTCAGAGCTTCTTCCTTTCTTGCCCTCCACTCAGTTTTTTAATTAAAAAACATTAAAATATCTTTTTATGCCACCTCATCCAGCACTAGCGTCAGGGCTGGCACTATTCCCTGGTGTCCTCTTCTACAAATCAGGATGTTACTTCCAGCAATTCTAGTTCAGTTCATTCATGATGGAGGTGGGCCTGGTGATGCAGACCTGTAATCCCAGTATTCTGGGAGACCGGGGCAAGGGGATTGCAAATTGGATCCCACCCTGACTAATTCAGTGACTGACGGTGCAAGACCTTGTTTCAAAAGTAAAAATGGAACGTACTAGGTGACAAGGCTTGGCGAGCATAATTAACTCTTCACACCCAAACAGAACTGTCCCCGGCTTCATCTACATGATTCCATGGCAGGTGAACAGTGCCCCTTGTGAAGTCCTCTCATGTGAGGTCACTGAACACAGGCATTCCTGCCCTCCAGGTGCACCGCAGGAGACTCTGCTCTGAGCTGGGGAGGCAACATCGTGTGTGCTGGTAGCAAAGGACAACACTCAGTGCATTTGTGGAGAAGCTCAGATGGCCGGAGGCCAGCCAGCGCCCACTCGGCATTCCACTCGTGCAGGTCTGTATTCTGAGGACAAAAGGTTGCTTGTCTTTCACAGAACCAGCGTGGATTTCTTTTACAGCGCGTTAGAAGTGTGTTCAAGTCAGTGAATGAAATGTCTGGATTTAACGCTGTACCTGGTGCGGTCTTGGGCAATCTGGCCTCGGGGTTCTGGGTGCAAAGCCGAACCCCAGACGCTGGCTTAAAGGTCCTTGGCAAGCTATCACCTCTCCCACCTCACCTCCGCACTGGCATTTGAAGCTGGGTCAGCTTCAACATCAACGTTTTGCTGCCCCAGGCCGCGAATTCTAAAATTCTAACCCGGGGCTTCCGCGTGAAGCCGGGCCCACGGGGGAACAGGGGTTCTCAGGCCCTGAGCCGCCTTGCCCCGAATTCCCTTTTCAAAGATTCGCACGCAGCAGAAGCGCATTTGCACTTGGTGTAAGACAGGCCCAAGCGCAGACTCATCGCCTCGCAGGGTGCCCGAGTGACCTCGCGGCCGCCGAGCGCGCGGCGCCGGTGACAGGGAGCGGAGATCGCTCTGGGACTGCAGGCCGCGCGGGTGGCTTTGTTCCCGCGTTGTGACTTAGGGAGCCGACCTCGGGCGACAGGGCGGCTGCGTTCGCTGGTGTCTGCGTGGCGGCGCGCGCAAACCCACAGGCAAGGCTCCAGGCTACGGGGGCAGCGCGCACGGGGACAAGACCGGCCCCAGTGCCTCGATAGAGGCCCGGGCGCGTCCCCCAGCCAACGCGGGCGGCCCCACACTCGCGCCACTCAGCCGCGCCGCCAGTCCCACATTCCATTTTAAAATAACACCCACGTGCGCTGGTAAACAAGCGCGCGCGGCGGCTGGGACCGCGCGGCGCCGGCGGGGCTGAGCGGCGCGCGCCCGACCTCCTCCCGCACGTGTCGCCGGCTCCGCCCGCGCGGCACGGGAGCTGCATCGGCTCCGCCCCTTGGCCGCCCAGGTCCCGCCCCCTGGCCGCCAGGGCCCCGCCTCCGCCCAACCCGCAAATCCGGGCCCTAGCGCCGGCTGCACCGTGAAGCTCGCTCCAAGTTTCTTCCCTCGGACGCCCGCTCACCGCGAGCCCGGGCCTCCTCCCTCCGCCTCCCTTGTCCTCTCACGTTCCCACTTTTGATCCTCCCGCCGTCCGCGCGCAGAGAACAGGCTTCCGGGGCGCCCTCTCCGCCGCGCCTCCTCGGTCCCCCCACCCCCCTTCGCTCGAATTTTACTCGATTGTTTATTATTTTCTGGGGGGCGGGCACTGGGGGCGCGTCTGGGGCCTGGAGACTGGTGGCTCCGGCCAGTAAGCGCACGGCGTGGCTTGACGAGTCAGCGGCGCAGCGAATGGCGACGCAGCGTAGCGCTCTGGGGTCACGCGCGTGTGGAGACAATGACATCATCTGTTTGTACGCGTCGAACTAGCTTGGTGCAGAGGCGGGGCCGTGCGTCACTTGAGTGACAGGTCCCCCGCAAAGCCCGGAGCTCGGAGTTGGCGGAGTGGGAGGATTCCTGCGTCCCTTTCTGTGACCGGGTGGTTGCGGAGCCCCCTTCTAGACGCTCGAGTGTCTCCGGTGACTCAGAAGGAGTTTGGGGAAAAAGAAAACTGTCGACTAAGGGCGACAGAGCGGTAGAGTGCGTGTCGCATACAGCGCACTCCCAAGGCGCAAGCGAACGACACAGAGCGCAGATTGTAGGGTAAGGACTTAGGGAGAGGTGCCCGTTCCTGTCCCTAACACGGCCTGTCTCTTTCCCCAAAACGTCAGAAGTGCACGGTTAGTTGTTCTAATGTTGTTTACAAACTGAGACAAAACTGTTTTCCACTTCCAGCTGTTCGGAATCTGTTCTTGCGTTTGCGGTAGGGAAATAATTGGCTTTTCTTCCTGAGTTACACTTTTCTCTGGTTGACCACTGCACCCAGGAACAGCGCGCTACGATTGTGCGCTCAAGGTGAAGGGCCTGGGCGCACACACTCGGGTGCCCGATCAAATCGGAGGTCTCGTCTTATCAAAGTCCTGCAGGCACCAACAGCTTCGGCCGGCTGCTGTTTCCACGCCGCGTTGACCCTCGTCATCTGCGGTCAGCATCTTATCTCGGGTGTTATCTGGTGTCCGGTTCTAAGGGGGAATCGGATACCAAGGGCTGGCCGAGAGCCCGGCGGGTGCACGCGCGGGCTAGGGATCCCGGGTGCCTGGTCCTCTGCGCTCCACCCTGCCCCTGATCCCCGGGACCAGCGCCGCGCTTTGTTGTCGCGGAGGGTCTCGAGAGGCGGGCGGAGCCCCGCCGAGCCCCGTCCCGCCCCGCGCGTCCCGACACCCACGCCCGCAGTCCCGCGCGCCCGGCCGCGCAGGCGCGCGCCCACACACGCACGCGCGGCCAGCGGCGCCCGGGCCCCGCCCCAGCCCTCCCCTGGGCGGGGACCCACCCGCCCGCCGTCAGCTTAGGTTGAGGCGCCCTGCGTGTGTCTATAACTTTGTGCTGCCTCCGCGGCCGCCCTGCTCGGGGAAGGGAGGAGGAGGAATGTGGAAGGCGGCCGCGCGCAGGCTGCCAGGCGGTTCCCCGGGCGGGCTGCGGCCCGAGCGCTTCTCCCTCCCCAGGGTCGCGCGTCCCCTGCTCGCCGCCCCCCGGGCCCGCGCGGGATCGTGCGTCCTCCCGCCTCGACCCTGAAGGGACAGAACCGAGGTAGGCGCCGGAGCTGTGCCGCGGGGCGGCCGCCTGCCCGCTGACTCCGGATCTGCTTCCGAGCTGGGCCAGGCGCTTCCCTTTCCCTCCCCGCGACTCGCTGTGCGCGCCCCCTTCTTTGCTGCTCGTGTTGTTGTTGTTGATTTTTTTTTTTTTTAAGGACTTGAGGGAAGGGGGGAAACTGTCAAGATGGCAGCAGCGGGAGCAAGGAGGTGATGAGCCCACAGGTCCGGGTTTTCTGGCAGCCCGGGAGACTTGGCGCTTCCCGACCTGTTGGAAGATTTATGTTCCGACTCGCTCCCCGCCCCCCACTCCTGCCCTGAAAGGGGGCGGAGGGCCCCGTGTTCGCCCGAAAATAAACCCCCACAGATCCCCGAAGCGGCCGATCCTGCAGTGCTGGACCCTCGGCGAGCACCCGCCGGGCCGCCTGCCACCTTCTCTCGGTTCCTTTCCTCGGAAGGGACTTGGTGGTGGTGGTGGGGACCTGCGTGCGTCCTCCCCTTCCTGGCCCGCGGGTGGCAGAGGGGCGCAGAGGGTGTCTGTGCTCTCCCGGGGCTCGGGCACCCGGCGGGCAGGGGGCAGGGGCCGAGAACGCGGCAGGGCGGCCCTGGAGCGGGCCCGAGCGCAACATAAACACACGCACGCCCGCTCGGCTGGCTCGGGCTGAGCCGGCCCCGCCGCTGCCCACTTTGAAGGCGCGGCCCGGCCCTGCCCTCCGCTTCCCTCCCCTCCCCCGGCCGCCTGGCCCGGGAGGCCCCGAGGAGCGGGCGGCGGAGGGGGAGGGCGCTGCCCCGTGCGCGGCCGTCGATTCGCCCGCGTCTCCCCCGCGGCCCGGCCGGGGGGCGGCGCCTGCCGCGCCAGGTTCTCGGGACGCGCGTCCCCAGGTCCGTTCCCGGAGGAGGCGGGCGCGGTGCGCGGAGGGCTGGGCTCCCGCCCGGGATCGCCAACTCTCGTCCTCTCCTCTCGCGCTTCCCTAGGCGGCGGCGGCGTCCCCGTCCCTCCCCCGGCGCCCCGAGAGCCGAGCGCCAGAGCGCCAGCCAGCCGCGGGCGGGCGGCGAAGATGGCAGAGACCCCGACCTCGCCGGCCCCGCTCTCGCCGCTCGAAGTGGAGCTAGACCCGGAGTTCGAGCCCCAGAGCCGCCCGCGCTCCTGTACGTGGCCCCTGCAGAGGCCGGAGCTCCAGGCGAGCCCGGCCAAGCCCTCGGGGGAGACGGCCGCCGACTCCATGATCCCCGAGGAGGAGGACGACGACGACGAGGAGGACGGCGGCGGCCGGGCCGGCTCGGCCGTGGCTATCGGCGGTGGCGGAAGCGGCGCGCTGGGCTCCGGGCTGCTCCTGGAGGACTCGGCCCGACTGCTGGCTCCCGGGCCGCAGGAGTTGGGGACCGGGCCGGCCCCGGGAGTGGGCGCGCTGGTCGGAGGAACGCAGACACCCCTGCAGCCCCAGCAGTCCCTGCCCCCGCCGCAGCCGGGGGCCGCCGGGGGCTCTGCGCAGCCGAGGAAATGCTCTTCGCGACGGAACGCCTGGGGGAACCTGTCGTACGCCGACCTGATCACCCGCGCCATCGAGAGCTCCCCGGACAAGCGGCTCACCCTGTCCCAGATCTACGAGTGGATGGTGCGTTGCGTGCCCTACTTCAAGGATAAGGGCGACAGCAACAGCTCCGCCGGCTGGAAGGTGCGTACCCATTCCGGGCCGGCGGCCCGGCATTCCCGGCCGCCTCCTGCGCAGGGCTGGACGCACCCAGAATCTGCCGGACCGAGCGCGCCCGCGGGCGGGGGAGAGGGTGCGGGGGCCGCCGCCGAAAGGCTCGGGGCGGGGTGGCGGGTGCCCTTTTTCACCCCTGAGGGAGGGGAGTCTGGGAAGGAGCCGGGAGCTGGAAGCGGCTTCCCAGGGAGGCTTCAGGTATGATCAGGTGACGAGGTGGGGTCTAGGGACGCCCACGAGAGGAGGACTGGTGGGGACTAGGGAACTACAAGGGTGGTGTTCTGGAGTGGAGTTGTGTTGGTAGCTTTTTTTGGTGTGTGTGTACTGGAGATGGAACCCGGGGGCCTTGCACTGATCCCCACACAAATATTTATAATTATTTTTGAATGTTCAGAGGAGATTTCACTAATTCACCAAGTTGCTGAGGCCCAGCTCAAACTTGTGATCTTACAGCGTCCGTCTCCGGGGTGCTGGGATTGCCCTCAGCCAACTCTGAAATTGAGCTCACAGTGGGGGGGGGGGGGCAGATAGACTTTCTAGTGGGTCCCAGGAGCATGGTGCCGGCCCAGTGCGACCCCCCCCCCCCCCACAAGGTCCTACTCTATGGCTAGTGGGTGTTCCTCCACCAGCGTCTATCAATCCCCAGTACAAGTAGCGAGGTTTGCAAACCTTTTCCGCCCTGGCTCCATTTCTTGAACGCCTTTCCACCTTGGGGATGTCTATCCAGGAAGCCTGTCACAGGGTGTTCAGGGCCAGGGTTGGGCCAGTCTTGCTGTCTGAGCGTGGACTGGCCGCACTTGCTGCTCCTACACAGGCCTGGGTTCAGGCGTTTGCAGCTTGTCTCTGGTGTGGGGGACCTGGCCTGTGCTTCACCTCAGCTGGAGAGGGAGGTTTGGATGGCAGGGCTGGGCCATAATGGTTTCTACCTCTAGGAGACCCTGCAGAGAGACTCTGGGTCCTTTTCAGCCTCTTGGGGCACTGGACACGTGGTAGGGGGTGAGGTGTGGAAAGGCTTGTGATGTAATGATTTCCTGCAGTTGGGCATCCCAAGCAGTTAACCCCTTTGGCCCTGCCGGGCAGCTGACACCCAGCAATGCACCCATTCTGCTCCTCGCTGGCCCCTTCTCCCAAGTTACCCATGTGTCAGAACCTGGCAGAAGAGGCCCAGGTGGGAACAGCCACCTTGCTTGTCAGCTGCTCCTGTTTGCAGTGTAGTTTTTATTTTTCTAAGGAAAGAGGTAGTTGCTTCCCTCCCCTGGCCCTTCCTTCCTGGTCGCTGGGAGACTCCATGTCTTCCTGGTGTCATCTTCCTGGGTTGCGGGGTTCCTCCTTGTATAATTAAGAACTGTGCAGTCTGACTGGGGAGCTGAGTGGGAGCCGAGGACAGGGGTTCTAAAAGCTGAAGAATGCGAAGTAGGGAATGTTTTAATTTGCTCTTTAAAGAGCTTTGCAAACAAAGTGCCTTTTTTTTTAACATGTGGGTACTGGAAAGGTCTTGTGTAGCTACTTTAAGAGCGAATGGTGAGCTTTGATGTTATGCCACAAATCTGTCTCGTTTTTAAATGAGACGAAAGCTAACATCATGAATCTTATATTTGATCTAATTTTATTGCTTTACAAAAGAATGCCAGTTGTATGATCTGAGGACTGTTTACAGAAGGCGTGCAGAGTTTCCTTTCAAGGAATTGCTAATGGGATTCCAAGTGGATGGCATCTGAGAAGGTGAACTTGGGGATTTAGAATATCTGTCAGATTCTTACACTTGCAGTTGAGTCCCTCCTATACGAATGTAGTCTGCTAGTGGAAAATGACGGGCTTTATGAGTCAATGTGGACGGGGGTTCCAGCCTCTTCTAAAACTTTAAGTGACTACTAAAGCAATTGAACAAATAATATTTCTTGCTAATGTGTTTATAACTAAAGTTGATACGTTGAAGAGATTGGACTTTTTTGAACGATCGTATGTCATAATGGTCTTGCCAAAACCAGCCATGCTCCGAGGTTGGGCTCTGTTTTCATTTAGCTGCAGGGCTTACTGGCCAGATTTTGAACACTCGTGGGTGGTTTGATGTCGGAACTTTTCTTTCCTCCTGTCTTGTGGGTTGCTTTTTCTTCCCTGCTATCTCACTTGTTCTCAACTAGAACCTTAAGAAAGACTTATTATGTGGAAATTCTCGTGGCTTCATGTGGGCCACATATTTGACAGTGGTTCTTACTATAAAATATTTTTGTCAGTTCCCTTTTGGGGTGTCACGTGACACCTAATCCTTGAAGACCCAAGCGATGTAATTTAGTTCCAGTTTTTGTAAGAGGACCTTCATCAAAAGATGCAGCCGTGTGGAAACTTCCACATGTTTGATGGTGAGGAAAGCCCTTTGAACCGACTTGTTTCATGTTCTGATTATGACTAACAACCAGCCTTCCTTGTGCTTGTGGTCTAGTGGGGGAGGGAGAGGAGGGAAAGGGACAGGTCAGGTGCTGGTTGTGACCCATTTCCTTGCGTCCAGGTTTCGGAGTCGCTTCCTGTCATGACCAGTCATTTTGGAAGCAGGCGTGTGCATTTAAACCACGCTACTTTCGTTCTGAGCTGTGCATTTAGCTTCTAAAAATGTCTAGAATTCAGGTTAGCCTCAGCTGTTTGTGTATACACTCCGGGCAGGGCTGCGGGGTCCAGGTTTTAGCCTCTTTAGAGGCTTTTGGAGTCACTGTAACATGAGATCCTGTAACCAGAAGTGCCCCCCCCCCAACCTCCCAGAATGATGGAACGAGACAAAGAGCCTTGGGGGCTGGAATTGAGGCCTGGGGTTCTCAGGCCTGGGTACCTGAGGGCTTTTGAAGACTATCAGTGTCCAGAGAACATGATTTAATAGGCCCAGGTGTATGGGTTAGCACTGGCGATTTGGTTTTATTTAAGGTTTCTCAGGTGATCCTACAGTGTAGTTAGGATGAAGTTTGCCAGTCTAGTTAACTCTCTGATTTTATTAGTGAAGAACTTCTTCAGGAAGTTAGTGACTTTTCTAGCCAGGCTGGTGGCACAGGCCTGTGATCCCAACACTTTGGGAGATTGAGGCAGGAGAGGCGTAAGTTCAGGTCCACCCTGGGCAAGTTAGTACCTTAGTAAGAACCTGTTTGAAATAAACAGTTAAAAAGAAAGGGGTGGGGGAGATATTGAGGACATACCTAAGAGGAAAGGCCCTATCTTAAATCCCTAGTTATGCAAAAAAAAAAAAAAAAAGTGAATGACTTCCCTAAGGTCACAGGGTCACTGTGCAAAGGGCTCAGCCACTGCAGCTGTAGAGGTCTTTGGTCTTGATCATGCTGTTTTCTTTAAATTGAACTTTTTAAGGAAAGTGGACCAAGTAATGAGGAGTCTCAACTAAATAGAGGTTGCTTTCCTGAAAAGCACGTCTGTTCCATGGTCTACATGTCAGGTGTTATTTTAGCCTCAGTACAATAGACCCGAGCAGGGCGGAGGCAAGGAGACTATCCGCGTTCATGGAGCCGCTAAGGGCCTTTTGGGTACATGTGAAGGAATAGAGGTGGCAAGAGGGGGAACTTTTTAACAAAAATGGGAAGCCCTCCTCTGCTGCACTGTGCCCTGTGCGGGGTGATGGCCGCCTTGCAAGACCCGTCTCCTTAGCAGTAGAGTAGAAATGAACAGCCAGGTGCGGTCGTGAGGGGACAGGGTTGCGCCTGCTTCCTTCAGACCCCATTAGTTGCAGTGCACCCGTAGCAGAACTAGTGGCTGGCTCTGTTCCTCTTGACTCGGGGCAGACCTCAAAGGCCCCCTGCTCCCTCCCACCCCCCGGACCTGTGTATCTCTCAGCTGGCCACCTGCACCTACACACCTGCATTTCCACAGAGCAGGGCACTACTACAGGTGTAGCAAGCAGCTGTGCGTCTGCAGCACGAAGACCTCTGCTGCTATTTTTTAAGAGTCTGAGCTGGGCCCTGTGGCACAAGCCTGTCACCCAGCACAGTGGGAGACAGAGGCAGGAGAGTTGCAAGATGAAGTCCAGCCTGGGTGTCTGAGTGAGACCTTTCCTCAAAGCAAAAATGGGCTGGAGATGTAGTTCAGTGGGAATGCCCTGTGCTCGAACCCCCGTACCACAAGAAAAAATAGTCCAAGCCTGCCTTCGCTTCAGGGTACTTGTGGCTTTTTGCTGAGGTGAAAAGGTGAAGGCTGATCTGCCGCCCCTGGCCTGCTGACATTCTTACTGTTCTTACACTGCTCATGAATTCACCTGGCACACCGAATTAAGAAAATGTTAACACCGCAACTTTAAGTGTTGTCGTTTCACTTTTTTTTTTTTTAAATGACTAGGTCCTTGGCACCCCTTGTTGGCTCCCTAAATCTGGACCGCTGTCACCTTTAGTGCCACTCCCCCAAGGGCCGGCGAGGGCCGCGGGTGCAGAATGACTCTCCTGTGAGGCCTGTGTTGCCAAGAGGCTGTTTGGTAACTTCCTCTGGCAGTGCTGGCCTCGCTGGTGATTGTCAGCCCCTCTGCCTCCTCTTTCACCGCAGCAGCCGTCCGGCACGGGGCTGGCTTTTCCTCTTTCTCAACACCGTGTTGTTGACCTCTGAGGGATAGAAATCGGCCCTGCTGGACTCTGACCTGAGTCCAGGTAGCACAGACACTCTTTTTGAAAGAGAAGCGAAGTGTATGTTTGCATGTATTTTATTTCCCCCTCAGAAAATGAAACGAAACTATCGCAGACTTATTTTTAGGAGATTTTAGGAGGATTCTATTTTAAGACTATGACACCATAGAAGAACATCTTGTAGATCAGCTTTTTGGTACTCCTCAGCTGGCGATCTTCCTGAAAGCCCCTACCAGGTATTTTTATTTAGAAAATTAATGAAGAGGCCTTGTCCCACTGTAAAGTCATTTACTTAGGCTGCAGGAAAAAAAAGGCAGACACTGTATGTTGTGCAAAGTCTTTTTTTTTTTTTTCCAGGACTCGGGATTTGCTCTGAGCTACATCCCCAGCCCCTTTTTATTGTTTATTTGAGACAGGGCCACACCAGGTTGCTAAATTGCTCAGGCTGGGCTTGGAGCTTGCTCTCCTCCTGCCTCAGCCTCCCAGAGCGCTGGGATTACAGGCTCGCACAGTCGGCCGGGCTGTGCCACGCCTCTGATGGTGGTGGAGGCTGCTGGCTGTGAGCATTCTGGTGAGTGCCCTCCTTAGCCGGGTGCCTAGGATTCCAGGCCCTGGAGGAAATGGAATTTATTTTGTTGTGTGGCTCGCTTGTCTGGCTTGTGGGGAGTGGACTGGATCCATCCTGGACTTGGCCTTTTGCTCCTTGGCCTCAAGGATGGCAGGTGCGGAGGAACCACTTTGCCTTGTAGTGGCACCGGGAAGCAGGGCTAGTGTGCAGGGACCGGAGTGCTGCCCCACGGCTGTGGAGAAAGCAGCCAGGAGAAAGCCCTTCACCTCTGCTCCTGGTCACTCGGGCCCCTGTCAGAGGCACACTGGACTTTCGGAAGGGAATGGGAACCCGAGCAGTGAGGGCACGATAGCCAGCGGGTGACGGAGCAAGGCCTTGCTCTGTGGGCTTGAACTTGTCACCATCCCTTTTCACAACCCTGCTTCTGCTCTCCTCCGCTCTACAGAAGAGTTGCTGGCAGGTGGCACACAGCTGGCACCGGGCATGGCCTGGAGCTGGATCTCACTTCCTGCAGGTCGTTTGGCGTCGGCTGTGGAAAGGCAGGGCCATCGTCCAGGAGTCTGTTCGAGAGAAGCATGGCTTTTCCCAGGTGCAGCCCCAGTGGAGTGCATCTGTGGGCTGGGCGGAGGTGGGCCCTCTCCCCAGCCCTGTCTCTGGTGGGTGGGTCTACGTCTGCCAACCCTGCCCTGGAAGTGGGACCCCCACCGCTGGCTCATCACCTGGCTCATCACCTAAAAATTCGGAGCTTAAAGAAGTCTTAAAGGTCACCCAGCTTCCGCCTGGCCTGGGAGTGTAGGCTGGTCATCCCGGTACTCTGAGAGGCTGAGGTAGGAGGATTGTGAGCTGATCCCAGCCTGGGCAGTTCAGCAGCTTAAAAGGACCCTGTCTCAAAATAAAAAACTAAAAAAAAAGGGCTGTGGATATAGCGCAGCCTGAAGGTTCTGGATTGGTTCTCGTGCTGCAAAAAGAAAAGAAAAATATTTTTTAAAAAATCATTTACCTTCTAGGTTTTGCAGCAAGGTCACAGGCCAGGAGCAGGGCCGGACTGGCTTGGGGTCTCACAGCTGCCAGCGGGGGGTTTTGGAGTGTGTCCATGTGAGGCCATGGCACCACCATTCTGGGCCGTCTGCGGCTGACAGAGGTTCTGCAGCTGGTCCTGCAGCTGTCGGCATCAGGGCTGGTCACCCTCAGGTCTGCAGGCTTGCGACACTGGCTTTCCCGGCCTCCCCTCACCTAGGCAGCGGCCCTGGCGGGGGCAGGGCCTCCCCTCTGGCCTTCTATGGGCGCTCTATACTGATCTTGCTCTGTGTCCACCCTTCCTTGCCTGCCCTCAGCTTCTGCATGTTTTTTTTTTTTTTCTGGCATTTTCCCATGATTCTGGGTGCAAGGCAGGAGCCAGTCTCCAGGGCAAGGAGGTGCTCCTGGTGCTTAGAGCTGATGCTGGGGTGCTGTGTCCACAAGGATGGCCGTGTCCTGGGCCTCTAGCACTAAAAGTGGACTCTGGGACTTGCAGTGAGCTGATGCCACGTGTGGAGTCCCTTCTGGGTGTGTCCTGCATGAAGGTGTGAGACGAGACCCGCTGGCATCTCAGGGACGTGGTTCGTGTGACATGCTGCTGCGCTGCCTGCAGGGTCTCTTGCCTTGTCCTGCATAGAGGTCCCTGAAAACTTTACAGGTGCCACTCACCTGCCAAGAAAACTGATTTGGGGATGCCCTTCCATCAAGAGAAGGATAGAATCACATTGCCATCGAGGGTGCCCCCCACAACATGCATGGTCTTGGAGGTCTCTGGAACCGGCGGTGTGGAATGTCCTCTTGCAGGAGCACAGGCGATTGACAGCACTGAGTTCTTTGTAATGTTTTACGTCTAGGGAGGCAAGTCCCAGCTGTCTTTTAAGTTTTTATTTTGTTTTGTTTTTGAGACAGGGTCTTGCTCTGTGTAGCCTCGTCTGGTCCTGAACTCACTATGGAGCCCAGACTGGCCTTGGACTCACCACAGTCCTCCTGCCTCAGCCTCCCGAGTGCTGGGATTACAGGTGTGTGCCACCACCACTCTTGGCATATGTGGTGCTAGACAAGTGCTTTAACTGCTGAGCCGTTCCTCCAGCCCGAAGTTTTGTATCTATAGACTGGGCTGGAAGAAATCCCCTGGGTAAGAGGAGGAGGTAGCAGGAAGAGTTGACCAGCCTGAAGCTCTCTGGGTTCAAGTTTTCTGGAAATGTGTGAGTACAAGGTTACGCAAATACACACTCTAGAAGAGCCCTGTTCTGACTGCATTACTACCCAGACAGCCTTAGGATTTTTTTTTTAAACTTGGTGGTACTGAAATTCAAAACTAGGACCTTTGCACTGAGCGACGTCCCCAGCCCACTTTTTATTTTTGATTTTGAGATGCAGTGTCACATTACCACGCTGGGCTTGAACTGGGATTCTCCTGTCTCAGCCTCCTAGAATGCTGGATTTGCGGTCCCGTGCCACCACTGGACGCTGTAGACTTCTGTATCTTTAGCCATTTGATTCTGGAATCAACCACTTTCATTTCCTAGCCTCTCAGTCACCCTAGCTGGAAAAAGAACCTACCTCGCCAGCACCTGTAGGGGACTGTGGTGTTCTCACTCTTTCCTGGTAGAACCCAGAAGGGTGACCGAAGTGTGGGTGCTGTGCTTTTCATGGCCTGTTGGAGGTTCGAGGCTTGAGCCTTTTCCTTGGCAGCACCTTGGTTTGTGCTGCGAGTAACAGAGCTGTTACTCCTGAGGCCTTGCTGCCTCTGGGGATGCAGCCGGCTTATGTTTTGGGGGGCTCCTTGCACGTGGGTGACCAGAGGCACCCTAGTCCCTTAGTGAGGAGGGGAGTGCAGCTCAAGGAAAGCACCAGCCATGTTTGTAGGAGGCAGAGCCTGGGCAGGAGGTGACATTTCCCCCAAGACAACATTACGTGCAGTAACTTCCATCTGGAGTAGACCTGTCATCAACTCAGTGAGATACGGCTGGCAGCTTCCAGGGTGTGTTTTGGGAAGGTGCATGTGTGTGCTCGCACACACGTGTGTGTACACCGGGCAAATCCACATCCTGTTTCTCCTTGTGTCTCAGATAGCTGGAAATGTTAGTAGTTTAGCTCCTGAAGCGTTGAGGTTTTAAATCCTGAGCCAGCAGAGGGAGTACACAAGACTTCAAGCTGAACTCAAGTTGGTTTTCTCCGTCTACATAAAGCTAAAATAATACTCTGATTGAAAAAAGGAACCTTGCCCTCTGGAGCCTCCATGCAGGCCAACTGTGGTCATCAGAAGAGGGTAACTTAAGAGGTGGGCTTGAGGCGAAAATCAAAGTCAGCTTGTTGACAAGAAACCTTGCTCTTCCAAGACCCATCGCCCCCATCCCTTTCCCAAAAAGTTCAGTGATGGTGCCTTTTCTTGTCATACTGGGAATCACATGAGTCCAGGACTTTTGCCCGGAGCTACACATCCAGCTTTTTTTTTTCTTTTAGTTTTGAGACAGTCTTGCCAAGGTGCAAAGTTACCCAGGCCGTGCTCGAACCTGTGACCCTTTCCTGCCTGTCATCTTACTGCTGCTCTGCTCCTGATAATTTACGTGAATGTTCGTCTCTGCCCGCTAGGAAACTTGGGGTGTGCCGAGTATTTGGGTTGGTGGAGTGTTTGTTATTCTAGTTCTATTTTCCCTGTGGGGCTGTGGACATTTTCTGAGGTTTTCGGGTCTCCCTGGGTGTGAAAGGAAGGCGACTTCTACCTTACTTTGGGTCCGAATGTGGTAGTTGTGGGTCTGCTGGAGCCTGTGACTTGGAAAGCACTTTGGTTCTGTGCTGTCTCATCTCTGTCAGCCTCATTTCTCTTTTGAAGCTTTTAAACTTTTTATTTTCTGTACAAGGAGCAAGCATGGTCTGTTCCATAGAGCAGAAGTCCTGGGTAGTCAGTCAGGGACATCACTTAGTCCCTCTTAACGAAGCCTGTGTCTCACCTCCTGGTGCAGACACCGGCGGCACAAGTTGAGGCTGTATTTCCGGATCAGGCTGTGCTGGTTCGAGCCGACTCGGCAGGAGCGAGAACCCTGGTGGAATTTTCTGAGGTGGCTCCAGGAGAGCCGCTGGTGACTGGTGTTGCTTCCAGAGGCCCCAGGAGGCGTACGGTGGCCTTAGGTTTTGATGGTGGCTGTTTGATGGGCAGTTTCTGTGGGCTCAGTTGTGTACCCCGAAAATTCACATCCACCTGGACCCTCAGAATGTGACCATACTTAGAAATAGGGGCTCTCTAGCAGTAGCTGAATGGAGGTGAGGTCATTATTGACTTAGGGTGGGCCTCAACTGCAGGGACTGCTGTCCTTACCCCGGCAGGCGGGGACACACGGAAGCTGTGGGAGGATGGAGGCGAAGACCACAGTGATAGGTTCTGAGGCAGAGAATGCTGGGATTCCTGGGAGCCACCAGAAGCTAGGAAGGGGCGAGAAAAGGCCCTTCCCACTCTCAGGGGTGCCCAGCCCCTGGGGCCGCGGCCTGGCTTAAGTCTGTGGCCTTGGAAGGACCAGGCTGCAGGGGACAGGGGACAGCTGAGCTGTGAGGGAAGCTCCGCCCCCTGGCGGCACGCTCCTATCATGTTCTAATGCCGCTGGTGATTGACAGGAGGTGGAGCTCCCCCACCCCCAGCTGTCTTCCAACCACCTTACGCAGACCTAGGACCCCTGCGTCCGCGCGCTCGAGAATGGTGTTCATCCAAGCCAGTCTGCGGTGTCAGAACCTGGGAACCGCTGACCTGGGGCCTGAGAGAGCTGGCCCTGCCCCTGACATCATGGCCGACTGCTTGCCTTCCATACTTGAGGGGTGGGGGGTGGTCAAGTCTTGTTGCTTGAAGCCCTCAAACTTGCGGTCATTTGTTGCGCACAGCCCGGGAAACTAACCAGCCCTGGAGCCTAGGTGGAAGAGAGGCGCTGCAGGGCTAAAGACCCGAAGAGTGCAAAGCTTTATTTAAATGCCAGTTCAAATGATAGTAACCCTTCCTTCGTAGGCGATTGTCCACTCATTTGAATTTCTTTTCCTGTTATGGGGGTCAGAAGGAAGGCATGAATTTCCTCTTGATGCCCCAGTTGAAAATGCCAAAACTTAGCTGGGCCAGTGGCTCAGGGCTGTCATCCCAGTCTGGAAGGCTGAGGCAGGAGGATCACCAGTGGGAGCCCAATCTGGGCAACTTCTCAAGTTCAGAAATCAGGGGGGGTGGATATAGCTCAGTGTGAAGGCCCCGGCCAGCATCCCCACTGTTAGGAAAACAACCCAGAAAGAAAGAAAAGGAAAAATGTGGAAGCTTTTCCTCTCTCCTCTTTTGAGTGAGGCGTGTCCAGCCCCCTTGGCAGCTTTTCCTGCCCTTTTCCTAAAGCTGGGCATGTGGCTCCAGTGTGTCAGAGTCAGGAGTCAGTCACGGTGGGGAGGAAGGAGCCCGGGGCCGCTGGAGAGCGCAGTGTTGAGGAGGAACCCACCTCCTGTGCCTGGGAGGTGCGGTAGGGGCCAAGGTTGAGCTTCCCTTTCTGTGTGGCCCCCAAGCTCATACCGTGTTTGGGTCAAGTCATTTATGTGTGGATGTATGTGAATTGTATGTGGTACTGGGGATAACCTTTGCACTGATCTCCCATCCCCGGCCCATTTTTAAATGTGGTTTTGAGACAGAGTCTCGCTAAGTTGCGCAGGCTGGGCTTGAACTTGTAGTTCTCTTGCCTCAGCCTCCCAGAGTGCTGGGACTTCAGACCTGTGCCTGGTGCTAGCGTTAGGAAACCCCAGATGCCGCAGCTTCAGGCTCACCCCCCCCCCCCCCCCCCCCCCCCCCCCCCCCCCCCCCCCCCCCCCCCCGTAGATGTGTATCCAGAACGCCAGCCTGGCAGCGCGATGGATCGAGCAGCAGGGACTGGCTGTCGTTCTGGGCGGGGCAGGGCTGTTTCCCAGGCACACTTCAGAGTCAGCATGCATCTCTGTATTCTCAGATTGCAGAGCGATGTTTCAGGGGACTGTTGGAGAAGACAGTTTGGTTTTTACAGAAAAAAAGAGGAGTCTACCTATGATATTCTCAGGCCTAGTGATTAATAGTCATGATGATGAGTGACTCCCTCGCATTCTTGCTGTGGGCCAAACATTGGAGTGGTTTTTGTGTCTAGCATTGATCCGACACGGTGGGCATTTAAACGTTAACCCTGGGACAAGGGGAGACTTTGAAGGGGTGAAAACGTCTTACTTGGGGTTTTAAACCCAACCTCTCTGTTCAGAAACTTCATTTGGCCCAGCTAGACCTCTTCTGGGTATCTTCCTCAGTTAAAAAACATTATACTGTATAGCAGTGTATTTCTACCCACCTTTGTAGCAGCACAGCGCCTGATAGTCAAATCTTGGAAACATGCCCAGTGACAGATGAGTGGATAAAGAAAATACAGTACATTCATACGATGATGTACTACTCAGCCATGAAAAAAGCAATTTTGAGCCATTTGTGGGAAGATGGATGCATATTGAGATCATAAGTCTAAGTGAAATGAATGAGACACATAGTTAGGTGTCATATTTTCTCTTATGAGAAACACAAAATATCAATAATTTTAAAGAACAAAACTTACATATGTAGACCATAGAAATGAAAGTAAGCTTTGGTGACAGAAGGAATCCGTCCATGGGGGCTGGGGAGACAGGCAGGGTGGGTCGGCAGGTGCGCGTCAGGGGTGATGAAGGGGGCGTGTATGTGAAGTTCCCCAAGACGAAGGCAGTCATCGTGGTGTGTCACTCAAACCAAAACAGAATAAATACTGAAAACAAAAACACAGCTCTCCGTGACCCTAGAGCTCCTTTCCTATCCGTCAAGGCTTCCACATTCTTGGAATAGGAGTGGGTCCCATTTTAAAAGTTTCTTCCGTGTGCTGTATTCTGTACATGCACGGCCACGCATCAGAATCCTTCCCGGTGTGTTCCTTTTTGTGTTTGCACGTGGTCCTGGGATCGAGCTCAGGGCCTTCTGAGCTACGTCTCCAGCCCATCTTTTGTTTTGTTTTTGAGACGGGGTCCTGTTAAGCTGCTGAGTTACCCAGGCCAGGCTCACGCTTGCAGTCCTCCTGCCTCAGTGTCTCAGGGTGCTGGGGTTCCAGGCCTGCACCGCTGGGCCTGGTTCCCTAGTGTGTGGCTGTCTTGGGCATTAAGGCCTCCATGAGTGTGTATAGAAAGGGGACTCCTTTCAGGGACCGGCTGGGTCCTCTCCTGGAGGAGTGGGAGGGGCCTGAGCTGCCCTTTTTCTGCTGGGTCGGGTATGGGGCACTGGCGGCTTGTGGCTCATGTGGGCTGGATACTAAGTGTACTGCTTAGTGTATAGAAATCCTCTGCACAGGGCTCCTACCTCTGCTGTGCTAGGAAGGGCGTGCGCTCCTCCCCAGGCTTCACGCAGGTGCGTGCAGGGAGGCAGCAGTACCCGGAAAAGCAGGTTTCAGGAAGAAACACCTAAGTTTCTGGCAGAAGTTTGGCTGCCAAATCAGATCTCATAATTAAAGGTATTAAAATCTTTTCTGAGGAGGTTGATTCTTTGCAGCACAGTTATTAGTGGGTTGAGAGGCAGGCTGCCAGGACGAGAACAGAAAAGGTTGCGTCATGTTAAGCTGCTGGCCGAGTTGAAATGTTTATCTCTGCCGGAAAGCCTCCTGCTTTTTGTCACCAGGGTGAACGCATGGGCAAGTAGGACCCAACATGGCGGCTTTCATGGGCTGTCGTATTCGGGCTAGAGCGCTTGCCTAGGAAGCACAGGGCCCAGCCTTGATTCCGCAGCACCACATAAGCTGGGCGTGGTGGTACGCACCTGCAATCCTGGCACTTGGGAGGCTGAGGCAGGAGGATTGCTATGAGTTCAAGGCCAGCAGCGGCTACACAATGAGTTTAGGACTAGCCTGGACTCCAGAGTAAGACACTGTCTCAAAAAAAAAAAAAAAAAAAAAAAAAAAAAAAAGACCTCAGAGGGGTTTCCTGGTAGATCTAGGTAAGTCATATCTGGCCAGTGTCCAGGGGAGACTCAGGCCATGTGATAAAGCAAGCAGCCAGGAAGAGGCTGCCTGATAGCCGAGTGCAGCTAGTGTGCAGGATGGGTGGGGTGTGGGCCATCACCATAGCATGTGATAGTGCCCGTGCCGGCGACGGTCCACTGAGCTATGTCCTCAGCCCTTGATAAGGTTTTGCTAAATTGTTAGGGTGTCCAGTCTGGGCTTGAACCTGAGATCCTCCTGCCTCAGCCTCCCAGAGTGCTGGGATTCCAGGCCCAGCCACTACCATGATGGCCTTTTTTGAGACAAGTTCTTGGTCCGTAGTCCAGTCTGGCCCTGAACTCACTATGGGGCCCAGGCTGGCTTTGGACTCACAGTAATCCTCCTGTATCAGCCTCCTGAGTGCTGGGATGACAGGCATGCGCCACCATGCCCAGCTTTTATGGTGCTGGGGAATCAAACTCGGGTACTTAGCGCTTTGACTTAGCATTGGCTAGGCAAGTGCTTTAACTTGCTGAGCCATTCCTCTAACCCACCCTGATGGCCTTTTAAAAAAAGATACAGCTCAGGGCTGAAGCCTGCTGTTTCCTGGAGGGCATAAAATTACATCCAGTTGAGTTTATTAGAGGTCTCCTTGGAAACCGGCTCCGTGTTAAAGAGATCAAGTGGATGGTTAGGGCATTAAGTCAGATCACTCAAATCTCAAAGCTGCTGATTGTTTTGTTTTGAAATAGGTCTTGCTCTGTGCTCTGGGCTGGTCCTAGAGTCACTTCTGTAGCCCAGGTTGGACTCAAACAGCAATTGTCCTGCCTCAGCCTCCTGAGCGCTGGGATTATAGGCATACACTTTTCATAACTGCTAATTTTTATGTGGTGTGGGAAATTGAACCTGCGGTCTTGAGCATGTTAGGCAGCCACTTTAACCACTGAGCTTGGTTCCCGGCCTCTTTTTTTACCCCTAAGATTGTTCTAGTAATTGTAAAAATAGCATTTCTTTCTTATAAACTGCCCAGGTAATTGCCTGGGCCCCGGTTTCCCGGTAAGCATGGCCTCAGTAATGTTTAAGCCTCCTGCTCCACTCTTTTATTATTATTGTTATTATTATTTTACCTAACATTTTAAAAATTTAATTTCTTTCTGATTCTGTAATGTTTCATAAAGTAGAACTTCTTCTAGATCTCTCTCCATGTGAACTATTCACGTTGTAAATTAAAACAAGAAAGAAAAAGAAGAAATTCTGCCTAATTTATTTTCCCCCATCATTATTACTTCCATTAGCATTTGCTCTACCCTTTTTTGGGGTACTGGGGATGGAGCCCAGGGCCTTAACTCTGAGCTTCATTCCCAGCCCATTCATATTTTTGATTTGGAGACGGGTTCTCATTAAGCTGCCCAGGTGGGGCTCGAAAGTGGGATCCTCCTGCCTCAGCCTCCCAGAGTGCTGGGATTCCAACCGGCGCCACTGGGGCCGGCTCTGCCTAATAGAAAACTCAGCGCTGTCGTGGGTCTCCGGGTTTTCCTTTGCACATAGCACCTGTCTCAGCTCAAGTCTCCTTAGTTACACTTCTGCGTGGGGGGTGGGGGGGTCTTTTCCCTTTTCCTATCTTGTTCTTCACCTTCTCCTCCTCCTTTTTCAGCAATCCTTCTGCGTGGCCGATGAGAACGTGTACGTTCTGCTAGCTGTTGCTCGGTGCAGTCCCGTTAACAGCTCTGAGTTGCCGTGTTTGAGCGTAGCTATTACACAAACAGAGAGCGGCCCACAGACTCATTAAGTGTTAAGGTGATAATTTTTTCACGTAAAAGTTTAAGTTAAGCGTTCTTCTATGTTTCTTGAAAAGAATGGTCGCTTAGACTACATGCATCGTTTGACTAGGGAGAGCTGAGGAGCAAGGCTGGGTTGGCGCGGCGTGGGGCTCGCGATTTCAGAGCTGCAGTGGAGCGGATGCCCATTGGGCGCTTAGTTCCTTCCTGGGTGAGGTAGGTGCCGTTTCTGGGGAGGAACGCCCTAGATGAGGCCACCGGCTCCCTACCTGTCCCGAGGAGCTGCGTTTACAGCCTCCTGTCTGAATAGGGGCCCATCCCAGGCTGGACCGAGTTATCTGAGCCAGCCCGAGCTCTCTTTTTCCCTTTCCAAGGAAGATCCTTGGTTCGGACGTGAACCCTGGGGACTTCAGCCACAGTGGAGATGTTGTCACAGCCTTCGTGTCCCGGGCTGGGGTGAAACGTAGCCCCTGATTGCAGACGCCTTTTGGGTTGTTTATCCTGAGCGTGGCCTGAAAGCAGATGATGCTTTGAATGAACTCTGGCCTCCCAGAACCACATACGAGAGGAAGTGTGTGCTAAATGAGTGAAGGGAATTCTGTGTTCGTGAAAACTACTATGTCTTCTATGTTGGTTTTAAGGTAGTTATTTAACAAGTGAGTATTTTCATCAAAACTTAGAGTTCTGATTTTTAAGGTGCAGTTTGATCCACATTTAAATTTTCTGACCATACAGATTGCCTGGTGTAGTGGCGTAGGATTACAATCCTAGGCCCTCTGGGAGACGGAGGCGGGAGGATTACAAGTTCCAGCACAGCCTGGGCAATTTAGGAGCTTAGTGAAACAAACAAACAAAAAAATCTCAGAATCTGGGCTGGGATGTAGCTCAGTGTGGAGTCCCTGGGCTCAATCCCCAGCCTACTCCCCTAATAAAGCTGATCCTGGTGGTACAGCACTGTAGGAGGCTGAGGCAGGAGGGTCCCTTAAATTGATGAATTCAATTTGGAATGCTGTCTCCCAGTGCCTCCCAGTTGATGCCAGCAGCGGTAAGGGTCATGTGACATCCTTAAGCCACCCCTTTTCCCTGCTTGGGCCCTTGTTCTCCCCTGACCTCCGGTACCCTGTTCTACTGATGGTTACTAATCTTAGGCTCACCCCCCTACCTTAAGGAGGATCATAAGGCTTTCCAAAAAAAAAAAAAAAAAAAATGTCAGCTCATTACCTCCTGCAGCTGTGCTGGTCAGGACGGAAAAGGCGAGCGTATTGTGGTTTTACTGTCCACATCACATGGTTTGCAGCGCTGAAAGCCCAGTTGTCAGGGACTCACGGGGAGGACAGTTTCAGCTGCTCTGAGATTATTTCTTTTAATCTCTTCCAGCTCCCTTTAAAAAATAACTTCATTTTGAGGGAGAAGTTTTATTGTTTTCCTGGCACAGGATTTCTAAGTTGCACTGTGAGAACATTTGTGGAAAGTTAAAACTCTGGGCTTTCAGCTTCTAGTTTCTGATTGTTCTGGAAAAACAAAAAATCAGCCCCCGTTGTCACGGGGTTTCCTGATACGTTCTCTGGACAGTTGTTGGGAGATGCGGGTGGTTCGGAGGTCACCGGAGTCAGTTCTGAGCTTTGAGCCTGGGGTAGTGGGAGGGCAGGTGGCCGCTCGCCCCGGGCTCCACCAGCCTGGCTTCCCTTGTCCTGCTGCCCCCAGGTGCGTCCCCCTTCCTCTCTCTCCTCTGCTGGCCATTGGCAGAAGCAGACTTCCTCTCCCATCTCGTCCCCGTCGACTTGCCAACATCTATGACTCCTTGCCAACATCAGTGCAGTTTAGAATGACTCAGAGGACTTCGGGAAGCCCGCCGCCTGGGTCCCGTCCCCCGGCCAGTAGACCTGGAGTCTCGCCGCAGTCTCCGGTGTCGCTGCTTCCAGCTTTCCTTGCAGGTGGTTATAATGCATGAGCAGGATGGAAAGCCATTATGGTCAGGAATTAAGAGAGCCCTCAGCTGTGCTAGCCGTTGGCTGCTTCAGCTTTGGGACCCATTTGGACCCTCTCCTCTTGGCGATGGTAGAGTCGGCCTCCGGAAGTGCCCCGAAGGCCGGGATCTGGCACACGCTTGGCCCGTCCCTAACTATATTTAGCAAGGATCTGTTCCCCTCTGTTCTTTTGTATAATGGCGTCTGGTTTATTTAAAGGCTCCGACTCCTCCTTGTTCTGGTTGCTTCTGGACCTGGGTTAACCTACTTCGATGTGTTTAAGAGTTCGGTAAGAAGAGACTAGTGTCTCAGGACGTGTGTAAGGCATGGAAGCTGAGCGCCCACCAGGCTGTCCTGTTGTGTGGGTCAGCCACGTGGTCGCGTGGTAAACCGGTGGCTCTCAGCATGGCCCCCAGACCCACGTGGCATCTCCGCTGGGGTGCGTAATAAGAATGCAGGTTCTCGGGCCTGGCTGCCACACTGTGTCAGGAATTCTGGGCCCAGCATCTCCTGGTGGTTCTGCTGTGAGTTGCGGGGGAGGGGTCTTAGAGCTACTCTTTTGAAGTCATTTGCTGAATGACAAATAAATGATAATTCTCAGGCCATCTTAGCTTCAAAATTCTGGCGAGGATGAAGAGAAAATGAACAGACATTTGTGCTGGGATCTGCTGACTTATATCAGAGCCTCACCTCCCGGGGGATGGTTCCCAGGACAGAGATTCCCCTGTGGTGTGAGGAGGCTAGGGACCATCCAGGGCAGAGGGTGTGTTCGAAGGCTGGGTTGCGGTGGGACTCTGGTTAGTGGGTGACTTTTTTCCTGGGGCTTGTTTGTTTTTGATCTTTGGGAAAAGTGTCTAGTTGTGAGACCAGCATCAGACAAGGGAGTAGCCGTCCTGACTCATGCCCAGACGGATGCGGGGAGTGTGCATGGAAGATAAGGTGGAAACGCGCTGTGCTGGGTGTAATCGGGGCGCGAGGGGCAGGAGCATGGAGGAGGGTGCCAGGCGGGGTGACGAGGGGCGTTGGGCTCTGCTCGGGGCCCTCGAGGTGCCTGGCCTCCCCCAGCACAGCTCGGAGCGAAGGCAGGGTGGGGTCCTGAGATGTTTTTGCTGCCTTCCAGGGCTGCCGGATCCTGGCGGCCGTGAAGCAGGGCCTCCTGCCTGGCCCTAGCAGGCACTGCTGCTGATGTTTGGGATATAAACAGTGTAAGACTGGGGGGCTGGCCAGGGCTGGAGGTCACCCCTGCACCTCTGAGCAGCTGCTTCCCAGTGCTGCCCAAGACACACAAATGCACGTTACCTGTCACATGAAAAGAGAGGAACCCACCAAGACAGACTTGGCTAACAGCCCGTGAGGGCGTGTCCCAGGTGATGGCCCTGAGTGCTGGGTGTCCACAGGGCGGCCACCTGGGCTGCCTCCTCAGGGGACCTGGACTGGCAGATAAGTAGCCACTCTCTCAGATTTCCCAAGATTCGTGGCAGGAGGCAGGTGGTGGCCTAGAGATACCATCCAAAGGGACAGCTGCACTGAGAGGCCTGAGCCTGGGGCCATCGGTCTTACGAGCATGTCCATAACCCGGCAGGTGGCAGTCACAGTTGGGAGTCCTGGGCCGTGCTAGGGCCCTGGGTGGCAGGAGGATTGCAAATTTGAGCCCAACCTGGGCAACTTAATGACTTAGTAAGACCCTGTCTCAAAATCAAAACCACACACACACACACACACACACACACACATCGGTCAGCGGTCAGACAGAGCTGTGCCTGTCACAGCCGCCCTGCTCACAGGCGGTGTGCGGACGCAGGCCAGGGTGCTCCCATTTTGATTCCACAGCATGGGCCTCTGCTTCCACATCTTGGGGACAACTGTCGGGTGTCTCTCGAAAGGATGCTCTCACGGACCCATTGACAGAGGCATCAGGGACCTTCCAAAACCACCAGGCTTATGAAAAAATGTCTAGAAGGCTTGACTCCAGCCCCATGAGACTCGGAGTCCTCAGCTCCTTAGGGCCCCAGTTTGCACGTGGCAACAGGACAGTGGGGTCTTGGCCCCTCAGAAAATCCCCCACGGACTGCTGAGGGAGATGTCCATCCTTGTGCCCGCTGAATTGCAGAGAGCTACAGGAGAAGTTGGAGAGCTTCTCTCCCTCTTCCCCTATTCCAGAAATTGAAAAAGATAGAACTGGTTCCATCTGCTGCCCAAGGCAGTGCCTGGGTGGGACGTGCTTTCTGGGACATTGGTGGCTGTAAACACACACCAGCTTCCATTGAGAGCTCAAGGCCTCTTCTTTCCACCTGAGGAAACTGAGGCACAGAAGAGTTCAGTGACAGGAAGGGGTAGAGGTGGCATAGCTTCCTCCCCATGCCTCTGTAGTCCCAGCTCAGGGATGCGTCCAGGCTGGTTGTGGGGTGTGGTGCACTGTCCCTTGGTGAAGAACCACTTCTGTGGGACATGGATTGGCCCTGCGGGTCCGGCTCTTGTTCTCCTCGTGGGGTCTGCTTCACCGTGAAGGTCCGGGACATTTTGTGTGGTGGTTTAAGGTGACCACAGCTCAGTGGCGCAGACCTGTCACCCCAGCAGATTGATAGGTTGAGGCAGGAAGATCCCAAGTTTGAGCCCAACCTAGGCAACTTAGCAACTTAGAGAGACGCTGCCTCAAATATAATAAAAAGGGGCTGGGAAAGGCAGCTGAGAGTGAAGGGCTGGCGTGTTGCCCCCAGTGACCACCGTGAGCAGAGGGTGAGTGAGGGGAGCCCGAAGAGGAGGAGGACAGGGTGGCGCTTTATTGGCGGGGGCGGGGGGGGGGGGACTGGGAAGGTGGGCGATGGCCCAGCACACGCCGCCTGGCGGAGCTGGAAGTTGTCATTGTGCCCTTGTGATCAGAGGAGAGGAGCCGGGCCTGGGTTCGGGAGAGTGGAGCCTGCGTGTAATTTCCTCACAGAACTTGAGCAAACAGCACACACATGCTCCTTGTTAAATGCTGGTGCCAAGGAGAACGTTTTATACTTTAACCGGAAACGGTTGGCTTTGGATCTGGGTCTGGGACCTCTGGACACCTGGGGCGGAGAGCGCGGCACGCTGCAGCCTTCTGCGTCACCCTGGAAGGCAGCAGGGGAAGCAGGGCTCCTTCACGGACAAGAAACATCCTCCGGGTTTTGGTAGGCCCCTGCCGGTGCTGGGTTCTGAACCACATCTACTCTGTCGTGGTGGGAGGGGCTTCTGTCTGTCTGTTCATGGAGTCTTCGAAGGCCCAAGGGGAGTGAGTGGTAGGGAGGGAGGGAGCAAGAAGAGAGAAGCAGGACCCCCCACCCTGCCCCTCATCACCTCCTTTGTGGGGGGGGGGGCTGTCTGCTGCTGAGGCTCTGGGGGAACAATTCCTCGGTTGTCTGGTATTTCTCATCCGCACGAAAAATAACGTCTCTCCATTATTCTTTTTTTTCTTCTTCTGAGATTAATGGTAGAGATAAAGCTATCCTAATATTTTAAAATATAGGCTGCACGCTGTCCAAGAAAAAGGCCCTAAAAACAATGTCAGCTATTTCGGGGAGATTATATAAGCAGAATTTCAGCGATCGCATGAAGACAAAATCTTTTCTCCTAAATTCCTCTGCCCTGGCAGGAGAAAGGAGAAAGCCCCTGTGGTTTGGTGAGTTGGCACAGGCCGTTCATTTCCTGATGACTTGAGCCAGTGCTTGCCAACTGCCTGGTGTAGTGAGTCGCCCTGGACTTGTCATGTGCAGGCCCAGTGGGATAGCAGGGCGGATACAGTGAAGCCAACGCTGTGTGTCTCTTTGTATGTCTATCTGTCTGTGGAGGGCTTTCAGCTGAGTCATCCCATGAAATCCTTCCATCCAGTTATTTGAACTCACAACCCAAACCAGCTGTGTATGTGGTGACACAGGCCATTATCTCAGCCCTCCTGGAGGCTGAGGCAGGCAGATTACTAGTTTAAGCTCAGTCTAGGCAACTTAGCAAGACTCTGTTTCAAAAATTTTAAACGAAAACTGGGATGTAACTCAGTGTGAAGGACCTTGGTTCAGTTCCCAGGACCTCGCCACCCCCCACCCCCCACCACACACACGAGAATCTCAGAAATATTTTTTTCTTGCTCACAGGACAGTGTTTCAAAAAGTAATTGGAATTTTTAAAATAAAAAACAATTCTGATCTTCTGTGTGTAAAATGGAACTGTCCTATCCTAAAAGGTCTGAAGGGAAATAGGGATGATGTTTGCCAAATAATGCATGATTTACTCTGTTTTCCCGCATGCCTTGCTGTGACTCTTAGAAGGAGCTGGCTGGTCGAGGACGGTTTAGCAGGCTGACACGTGGAGGTGCTTTCTCCTGCCTCACGTGTCGAGCTGGGCAGGAGGTGGCAGAACCTTGTCTGGTCCAGGAGAGGATACAGGATGGTTAGATGGCCTGCCTGATAATCCTGGCCCCTGGGACCCAGTCCCCTTTTCCCAGGCCTCTGGACCTCCCCAGCAGCTCTCTGTTCTGCCCCGTGGACTCCGGCTTCTGCAGGTTCCCTGATGGAAGGACTCTCTAAGAAGACCATTAATGCAGAATTCCTAGTGAAACTCCTGAGCTCTGGAATGGACTGTGAGGGCTGTTACCTAATTTGCCCTTTTATTTTCTGCAAAAGGACATTAAAGTTCAGAGGCCCGAATGAAGCCACTCCTGCTTGCCAGCACTCGCTGGGGAGGATCAGCCAGCTGTCTCGTGAGGACCTGTGACGTGGCTACATGTGGTCCTTGCTACTGGCGCGGCCGCCTTATTTCCTAGGGAGCGGTGAGGCTCTTCCTGTCCCCGTGACCAGTGGCCCCAGGATACCGCTAGGCCGGGAAGGATGGCTTCCTAGTGACAGCCCCTCTATTCCACAGCACTGGGCCACCCTTACCCTAAAATTTTTTTATACAGGATGTCCTAAAAGTAGCTACACATGAAAAAAATATTGAAAGCGTAAAGTGTAATATAGTAAAATTTGTTTTCTCAGGATTAATTCATCATAATATTTGAAGCAAAATCAATGTTTTGAGAAAAAAAAATGACTAAGTTCATTGTGCAGGTGGCCCAGAAGTCACCATTTCACAGACTTCTGGAACCCCCTGTATTTTGACAATAGTTCTTGCTAAGTTGCTTAGGCTGGTCTTGAACTTTGGTTTTACCTGCCTCGGCCTCTTGAGTAGATGGGAGGAGGGTCACAGCCACCACATTCTCCTTAGCGTTGCTTCCGGGTGAGTCTGGAGTGCACAGGACAGACAGACAGCCACAGTATTGCGCAGGACACCACACCAAGCCACCTGGTCCCGGAGGCCTAGGAAGGTAATTCCTTGGAGAACTTTGCAACCCTCAAGAGGAAGAGATGAAGGACAGACCAGCTCCTGGTCAAGGCTGGCCTGCAGGCAGGTGGGAGCTGTTCCGTGGTCCTTTCTTTGCCCTGCCTTGACTGTCTGTGTCCTTGTGAGTGCACGGTGAGCCTGCAGCGTGTCGGGAACGCTAATGGGTAGAAGGCAGGCACGTCGTAATTTGTGGCACTTACGTTGTATTTTGATGATTTCACCTATAATCTTGCCATCTGGAAAGTCACATTTACTGGGACATGGAGCCAGTTTTAGATGGTACTGAGTCCACTGCGTGTTTAGAATGGTTTAGATTTTCATTTGGCTAAAGCCTGGGAACGTGTAGACTAATAGAATAATAATGGTAGCTTTTCCTGAGGAGCCGCCTGGCCTGGAAGGTCTACTGTGCTGCCAAAGGCAGGAATTTTATTCTGTTTCCTAGGAATGAATGGGACCCTTCCGCCTGCCCAGGGTCCTAATGCTGGTGTCTCCTGTGGCACTAGGGATGGAGCCCAGGGCCATCACACTGAGCTGTACCCCTAGCCCTTTATTTTTGATTTTGAGACAGGATCTTGCTAAGTCACTAAATTGCCCAGGCTGTGTTCACGCTCGCAGTCAGTCCTGTCTCAGCCTCCCCGAGTATTAATTAAGATTGCAAGCCCATATCACCAGGTCCCATTCTCTGGCATCTTTTGAAATTAGAAGTTGAGTCTCCAATCTATGGCATTGGCCCTTGTCACCAGCCGTGGTGGCCTCCAGAATCTCTGAGCCTGAAGAACCTTTGCTGTGGACCACCCAGCTCCTGGAGCTTGCCAGCTGCAGCTTCAGTTTAGGCAGGCGGTTAGGACATAGAGGCAGGCTAATACCCCCTGCCGGGCTCCGAGAGGCCTCTCCAGGCTCTGCCCAGCAGCGAGCAGAAGAGGCTGGCCTGGTTTCCCAGACAGCCGGGAGCCTGGGAGAGGTGTGTGCCTTGTCCTGAGAGCTTTTACTGCCCATTAAGGCCATCGGGCACCTTAGGAAAGGCTGCCGCGACTCTGTTAGTCTGCAGCCGCCTAGGTTTTAGCCAGATTGAATATCTGAGCCACTTCATGTATTTATTTATTTACTTACTTACTGTGTGCTGGGGATTGAGTCCAGAGCCCTTACACTGAGCTGTATTCCCCAACCCTTTGGATTTTGAGACAGGCTCTCACTAAGTTGCCGAGGCTGGGCTGCAGTTTGCCCGTCCTCCTGCCTCAGCCTCCCAGAGTGCAGCAGTCGTAAGCCTGTGCCACCAGGCCTGGCATAAGCCATTTAAGTACACACAGGACTCAGTGTCACCCAGAGTGAGCTCCAGCATCGGGGCCTCCTGTGGGTGCGGGGTGAGCCACCCTCAGGCCTCTGCAGCCTGTGTGTGGCCCCAGGCCTCTGTCCTTCTTGGGGATACAGCAGTGAGATGAGGGGCATATTCCTGTGCTCCGCTTCCAGCACCCTCCCCCCACCTGCCCGGCAGGCCCCTAGCCTCTCGCCTACCTGCCATTCCTGGATGCCCAACATATTTTGAGACGGCTCTGACTAAATGCCAGACTGGGCCCCAGTTTGACAGTCCTTCTGCCTCAGCCTCCCAGAGCCCTGGAGTGCTGGATGACGGGCCTGGCCCTCCCAGCTCATGAGTGGCAGAGTGCGTGTGGACCTGTCTGTTCTCTCCACTTCCTGGTTTCTGGGCAGAACTTGTTGCAGAATGTTCAGGGGGTTCAGAATTGAGGGACTTCCACGGGGAGCATGAGCCACCGGGAAGGGGAGGAGTACTGTCTGGCTGTGGGGGCTCCTGTCTGTGTAACTGAGTCCTGCTCCCCCCCCAGGCCGAGACTGTACAGTTGGTGTGTGAGGTGAGGGCTGCTAGGGGAATGAGCCTGTTTTTTCTTTCTGCTCTCCTCTGTTTCAGGCCAGTTAACACTGCCTGAACAGACCAGGCATTGTTTAAAGTACAATGTTCCCTCCGGTTTTGCATTGTCATCAGAAAGCCCCGTGAAATGTGTGATTTCTCCCTGAGGTTATCTGGGCTTAGTTGACTGAGGCTGGTATACCGGGTTCTGGAACCTGGAACTTTCCCTTTATCTACCTGGGTTGTGTTAAAGTTCCTCAGGGGACACTCCAAAATACTTTTATGAAGACCTCAAGGATTCTCTCACTTGGAGGTGACGGGAGCGGAGGACAGCGCGTCCACTCCAGCAAAGGGACAGGGGCCCCTCCTCCTCCTCTCTTTGGCCGTCCTTCCTCGTAAGGCCCGGTCTGGAACCGCCGATCACACTGACCCTGCTCTAGCAGAAGGAAGGGCTCCGCGTTCTAGGCCAGTCTGCTGACCAGCTGCATTGCCAGTGACCTCATTTAAGGTTGTGTTTTGTCATTTTTGAGTTGACATGCTCAAAAGTCGATCTCATAGGTGACTTGTTTTCTAAGTAAATTATTTTCAACCACTAAAATTTATTTTACATATGTATTTTTCTGGATTTATTTTTTAATTGTTCTGGAAGGCGAGTCAAGCCGCAGTCCTGCGGGCTGGGCCTCCCGTCACGCTCTACGCCGGCAACAGAGGGCTGGGGGAGCAGAGAGCGTAGCTTGGCCAGCCGGGCCTTGTGCTCCGGGCTCGCAGGGTGCTGGACCTGTAGCGCTGCTTTCTGCTGTGCTGGGATTATTTTCTGCAGCCATGCAAAAAAAAAAAAAAAAAAAAAAGTAAAAAAGGAAGAAAAGAATGCGCAAACACATGGTTTGTCTGGTGCACAAAGCTTGAAGGAAGATTTATAGTTTTTGATGGAGAGTAGTGATGCAGTCTTACTTCCAAAGGCTATTAGGCTTCAGATCTAACAAGTGATTACAAAGAGATTATGTATTTTACTGGATAAAACACGTGAGGTATGTATTTTCTTAGATGGTAAGGTTCACGGTTGGGTATTTAGTTTTTTATCTTTATTGTGTTGTGTTGGGTTTTGTTTTGAGACAGTGTCTTGCTTAGTATCCCAGGCTAGACATGAACTCACAGCAGTCCTCCTGCCTCAGCCTCCCTAGTGCTGGGATTATAGGTGTGTACCACTGTGCCTCGTCTATGTGGTGCCAGGGTATAAGCCCCAGGGCCTTGTGCATGCTAGGCGAGCGCAGTAGATGCCGAGCTGCGCCCCATCCCCTGCAGTTATTCTGCCATTTGGTTTCCTGAGGTGTTTCCTAGAACACAGCTGTCAGGCTTGCTTGGTTTTGCTTTTGGCCCGAAACGTGAGTGGAACCAGTGTGGAGAGGGCTCCTGGCAGCTCCGAGTCTCAGTACTATTTCTGCGGCCTGTCCCACGAGGAGCTGTGTGCCACAGCCCAGCTTTGCTCAACTTGAGAAAATTGTTTATGAAAAAAGAAAAAGACGAAAAAGCCCGCGAGAGAAATACAGGCTGCATTTGAAGTGGCCTCTGGAATTTTCCCGAGTCCCACGCAGCAGCCCACATCGCGGAGTCTGGTGACGCAGGCACCCCCGCCCGGCGCTGAGGCCTCCAGGCCGGGCCTTGGCTGTCCCAGGCTGCAGGGACACGGGTGCAGCCCGGATCTCTGTTTACTTCCGGTCCAAGTGCCGGGACATTCAGTCCTCAGGAGGAGGGCTAAGGGCTTGCTCAGGCGCGCCTGCCAGCGCTGGCTGTCCTGGAAAGCGCCACCTCCGCCCCGCAGGCTTTTGCAGGCTGTGCTCTGACTGCCAACCCTGGCCCTTCCCAGGACCCCAGCCCCGTTGGAGGCCCTCTCTCCCTGCAGCCCAGCCCTGGGGCGGAGCCCCGAACCCCTCCTCCTCCTCGCGGGTCCTGGGGTTGATAGTTTGAAAGCTGTTCTCTCTGATGCCCCAGAGAAGTTAATTGATTTTTTTGTGTGTATGAGTCTGGAGACCAAACTCAGGGCCTTCACACCTTCACTCTGAACTACGTTCTGAGCACCCCCCTCCTTTTTATTTTATTTTATTTTATTTTATTTTTTTGGATTTGGAAAGAGGTTCTCTGTAAGTTGCCCAGGCTAAAGGTGAACTTGGAATCCTCCTGCCTCAGCTTCCCAGTGCTGAGGCTGCAGGCCTGTGCCAACCAGGCCCTGCACCAAGGAGACCTTTAAGGGACTTTTGTATAGTGCTGTCTTATTCCTGCCCTGAGAGAGCCTGCCTTCTCTGTGTCAAAACGAGAGCGTGCACTAGGCCCCTTCCGTACAGAGCGCTGCCAGGCTGAGGAGGGGCACTTGGAGGGTTAGGAAAATGAAGCAAAGGCCCAGAGCCAGGGCAAACTGGTGGAGAAGCGGGTGGTCTCTTTCTTCCAAGGAACCTTCTCATCCCCTGTGATACTCACGGCGTTAGGAGACTGATTCCCCGTCAAAGGATGTCATGTGCTGTGTGTCATGACAAGATTCCAGGTATCCAGACTGCAACAGCCGTGCTGTAAAAACTTCAGTGTGGAGACTGTAACTCGCCAGCAGGATTTCATTTAAAATCTGTTAAGGAATAATGTTCAAATTTGAGGAAAGGAAAGAAGTAATGGATAGACAAAAGAAAACGCCCGTTGGGGTTGCAGGACCCGGCACTGCCCGGGGCCTCGGCTCTGAGCTCCATGCTGTCCCCAGCCCCTTTTTCATTGTTTATTTGAGACAGCATCTTGCCCGGGCTGGGCTTGAATTAGGGATCCTACTGCCTCAGTCTTCCCAAGTGCTGGGATGACGTGTCTGTGCCACCAGCCCCCGCTAAGAAATGGTTCAAGATGACAGTGCCCAAGAATTAGGAAGGGGGACCCAGCGGGGTGCTTGTCAGAATCGTGCCCTCTCTCTTGCTTTCTGCTTGGGTTCACAGAGAGGCAGCTTTTCCCATCTAGTGTTAGAAACGTTCCCCATGTAGGATATTAGAATTGTGCTGCCTCCTGGGAAGCATTCCCAGCGACCCGTAAGGCTCTTCCCACTCGGGTGCCCCGTGTGACAGAGGAGGGAACTGAGGCCAGAGCTTGCCAAGCTCAGAGTGGCCAGCAGCCCGTGCTCCCAGTCCAGGCCGACTGCCCTTCTGACTGGGAGGAAGACCCATTTGGGGCCAGGTCGGGCATGGCTTCTGCATGGATGACATCCCGGCTTGGTGGTCTTATTTCGCAGCCCCGTGGTGTTGGGGTTCACACCTAGAACCTGTTTCCTTGGGCGTGCCCCATGGTGGGTCGGGTTGGGTCCCTTCCCAGGGAGGCTCATCATGCAGGTACAGCCACCCCGAAGCTTAGGTTCTGTGTGTCTGTCACCGTGGACACACTTGGAAGCTGGCGTGACATGGCCAACAGAATTGACATGACGTAGTCCTCCTCTAAACAAGACCTCTGTCTCGAGGGAGACCCCATCCTGCCCCTGATGGGAAGGCAACCCAGAGTCGGCATGACATCATGGTTCCTGGGCAGCAGGAAAGAGCGGGCCAGAGCCCAGTTTAGACTGATCATCAGGGCTGCTTTTGGGCCAGACCCGCAGGAAGGCCCTGTGCAGGCTGGCCGGGCAGCAGCTTCCTCGTATCTCCTCGGCGCCTTGCAGTAGCATCTTGAGCGCGCAGTGGACGGAAATCTTAGCTTGTTGCTTCCCTCTCCATTGGTGTGAACGGGTTATCATATAGGGAGGCGAAGCTCTTGGGTTCTGTGCAGCACACGGAGCTCGTCATGGGTCCAGTTACCGAGGGAGAAGAAAATACTTCTTTTGAGACAGTGTGGCTAAGTTGTGTGTGCTGGGCTCAAACTTGCGATCCTTCCGCCTCAGGCTGCCAGAGTGCTGGGATAGCAGGTGCGAATATACAACCATACCCTGCTTGCCGCCTTGTGTTAACAACAGGAAAACCTTTGGAAAATCATGGTGTGTTGACGCAAAGGGAAAACTACTCAGCAGTGAAAATGAACAAACTGTGGGTACTTCGTATGGCTGAACCTCAAAAAGATTCCATAAGAAGGAAGTCTGACCTGGACGACCAGATCCCTTGGGTTCCATCTCTGTGAAATTCTAGGAAAGATAAAACTAACCTGTGGTGACCAGATGCAGAGACACACTTTCCTGGGCTGCTGGGAGTAGGAGGAAGTAGCCGGCAGAAAGGGCGGCAGGGAACTTTTCTGGGCAGAAGCAAGATGCCTGGTGTGTTTATTTTGGTGATAGTTACACTGGTACATGTTCATTTGCTAAAATTCACCTAAATTATTATGCCTTAAATGGGTGCATTTTTGTTATATAAATTAGTCCTTGTAAAGTGGATCTGAAGAGAAAAAAAAATGTTTAGAAATGGTTGTGACTGGAATTTCTTCATACAACTTAAAAACGAACAGTCCGTGTGGGCCGGTCCTTGGGACTGTGTGAGCGGAGCCCTCTGCCCGTGCGTTTCCCCAGTGGTTCCTTTGGCCCCGTCCCCCTCTCCTCAGCCCACCTCCTGAGTTCACAGTGGGAGCTGGGGGACCCTTGCCTTCCAGAAACTTCAGTTTCTTTTTAGTAGTGAGCAGAGGTACACCCGTAATCCCAGTTCTCGGGAGGCTGAGGCAGGAAGATGGCCGTGAATTTGAGGTCAGTCTGGTCTACAGAGAGAGTTCAAGGCCAGCTTGAACTACAAAGTGAGACCCTGTCAACAAGAAAAAAAAAAAAAGTGTCTGAAATTGGAATTACTTCCGAAGCTGGGCATTCTGTAGGAGCCAGGGGCTCCCCAGAACAGGGGAGTGGAAGTAGTTTAGGTGTGTATGTGGGGGCAGAGGGCGTGTAGCCTCCGATAGCAGGGCCAGGGTGTCTCACACCTGTCTCAGCAACTGTGCCTACCAGAGAGAGCCTCCCGAGTCCTGCCTCTGACCCCTGGGTGCCCCAGCTGGGACCGCGGTTGCACAGTTGTGGTTTCAGGGCCTCTGAGAAGCCCGGGTGGGAGGGTGCTGAGGGGTCGGGGGAGGGCGCTTTGCATGTTCTTTGCTGTCCAGCCTTCTGTCCCTGTCTCAGAACCCTGAGGAGGTGGAGGGTCTTTTTCTGGGGTGTCCCCAGGGAGGTATCTGCCTTGAGGAGTGTGTAATTTAGCAGGGAGTGGGAGCGTCTAGGTGTTGGGGCTGTTACTGTCACGTGCTCATTTTCAAGTTCAAGGCTTAGGGCCGGGTCAGCATCGGCCTCTCTGAACAGTCTGGTTTGTTGTTAATGGACCACGGTAGCTGGAACTAGCGCAAGTATTTTTTTCTTAGAAGGGGGGATTACACATTAGAGTAACAAGATGTTCTTTTATTGCCTAGTTTATCAAAAGATGTTGATTGCGAAATAGGGCATCAGATATTTAGAGCTTACTGGTTTTTAAATAGATGAGTTTGAAAGGGGGAAAAGTGCTCGTGTCAGAAGGTTAACTGGGCTAAAGGAAAGTTAAATAGTTGACTTGGGACCAAAAAGTCAATACTGTGTTTCTTTAAACCTCCTTTGTGTCCGTGCTCACTTGGGCTTCCTAAAACTATTGGAGTAGTTTCTCTCTCACACCCCAGCCCTCCCTGGCTGACCCCCCTCCCTCCAGAAAAAGATGTTGAAAATGTGTGGGGGTCAAAGGCAGCTTTAGTTTTTTTTTTTTTCTTTTTGTCCTGGGAATCAAGCCCAATTTTTGTTTTTGATTTCAAGACAAGGTCTCACCAAGTTGGCCGAGTTGCTAAGTGGCCCAAGCTAACCTTGAATTTGCGATCCACCTGCCTCGTGCTGCCTTTCTGGTTGAGATTCTGAGTTCAGGTTAAGTGTTTGTTTACAAAGAGGTGAAAACAAAATACAGCTGGCAAATCCACGCCCTGTCTTGCTTGTGGCCACGCATGTCTCCGTGTTGCCTTGAGCCCGTGGGCCTGTGGCTCAGATGCGGCCCAGAACCCATTTCAGGAAAGGGCTAGGGCTGGGCATGAGCTCTGCCCCCGAGTCAGGCCTCGCCGAATCCACTGAATCCGGCAGGGCTGCTGCCTGCTGCGGGCTGTAGGGTGGATGCGCCACCACGCTCTTCTGAGACCTTTCTAGCACGCGTGTTGCTGGGCTCTAGGTGTCAGGGAAAATATGTGGTTGGGTTACTGCGATTGTCATCCGAGGTGTCTTGATGGTGATCTTTTAATCAACACGGGTTGGGAGCCCAGAGTTCAGTTGATCCTTCTGGTGTTTTGATGTTGGACTGGCAGAGAAGCTTTCCCTTCTGAGGCATGCCTGGCGCCCTCCCTGCCCTTCCCTGTGCAGCCAGAAATTGGAAGCCTCGTCAGACCTCACGGAGGGGAGGCCACAGCTTTCGGCTCCTTCCCCTGCCGTTAGGACACATGTGAGTGCAGTGGTGTTTGCAGGGAGGGGTGCGGAAGGCATGCAGCTTTTGGGAACACTGGAAGCCTTGCGGGAAGAAAGGTGAGTGAAAAACACTTTTTATTATAATTGTCATCCTTCTACTCTTCAAGCCAGCCTGGGGCACAGGCTTGTAATCCCAGCACTTCGCGGGGCCGAAGCAGGAGGATAGCAAGTTGGTGCTCAGCCTGGGCAACTCAGCAAGGTGGCAAGGCCCTGTCTCAAAATTAAGAATAACAACAGGCTGGGGGTGTAGCTCAACGTGAAGGCCCTGAGCTCCATCCCCAGTAACACACACACACACACACACACGCACGCACGCGCGCACGCGCGCACGAAAGGTGAATTTAATGACATGGACGACCTTCTTTGCTGTTGACTGTGTTTCCCAAGGATGCTCATTGTGTGAAATGTAGAGGAAATCTTATTTTTAAAGAATCCAACGATTACTGAAGACTCCCTTATCCCTGAGAACATTTAAGTAGATGTTTGTAGTTTCCCTAACTGATTATTTGATGTCCCTTCTGCCTTCCTTTCCCAAAGCTTTAGGATAAAGCCCGTTCTTGTTTAAGGAATCGGCCTAGGGAACTCTTTGCATATAACGTGTGCCCATAGTAGTCTATATGATTCGCACGTGGGTGGGGCGGTCTGCTGGTTCTTAAATGTCATGCTGTCATTTGTCGTATTCCTGACGGGTGTCGTGATTCTGGCAGAAACCGATTGATTACGTGTTAATGGGCCCAGGGTAGGATCCTTCAAGATTTGTGCAGAATAAATACTTGTGCTGCAGCCCAACTTCTTCATTCCGTTTCTCACTCCGGTGCCTTGTTTCCACTTGCCTCCCTGATCCCCCTGCAGTAGCCCCCTTGGGGCTTTGAAGAATGCCCCCCTGCGGGTTTATAATCTGTCTGTCTGTATTATTTGCCACTGAGGTCAAATGCTATATTTTCTGCATTTCTTCCCTTCCCTTTTTGTTAGGTTTTAGCATTAAAAACATTTCAAAGACCATTTTTGCTATTATTTGCCCCCGGTTCTGAGGACTAACAGACCCATTTGAGAAAATTGTGCTGGTTGCCTCCCAGACAGATGTGACCGCATAGGTGTCTTGTGTGTGATTTGCGTAGGATGTCAGTGGCTTACAGGGTTCCCAGAGCCTCGTCTGTAGATTTCTGGTTTGCACCTCTAATTTTATAAAAATGTTCAAAGTATTATAAAAGCGTGACAATGGTAGGCAAGTGCCCCACAGGGCAATGTGTGTGTGCACTAATACCCCCAGTTGAATGTAATTATCATGTATCAGATGCACATGCTAATAAAAAATAATTATTATGGGCCAGGAAAGGAAAAGAAGAATGTCAGCTTGGAGGCGTGGGGACCGAGTTGACGCCGTGCGGAGAGCACGCCGGAAGGTATGAGGGAGCGAATGAATGACTCTTCCGGTGGAAATTATGGGCGGGGAGGGGAAACATGGGCTTGCAGAAAGAACGGGAGGGGTCAAGCAGGACGTGGGCGTGAAGAGACGGACCCTGAGAGAGGCAGGTTGCTGTGCCAGTCTGGGCCTGTGGAAGGACTGGGCGCCTGGACCAGGGGCCCCAGCAGCAGGTGGGCCGGTGAGTGGAGCCCCGCCTCCCGCCGCTGCTGATTGACAGGAGGCGGGGCTTCACACCCTGCCTCCCTCTTCCTACCCCTGCCCTTTCAAAGCTCCGCTCCAGAATCCTGCCCGCCGGGGCGCCTTGGGAGAGTGGTGTTCAGCTGAACTAGTGGCCGTTTCAGAAAGGCTAGGGACCGCTGACTTAGAGAAGAGAGGCGGAGCTACAAGGAATTTAAGAGAATAGAATGCTATCCTGATCTCCCATTTCATTTCACATTATTTATTTATTCAACATCTGTGTTTGGGTGGTTTGGAATATACTTGATGCCCTGTGACTGCAGCTCTTGACGTGGTCTGCAGCCAAGAACCCCTGCGACCCGGCTGGGCCTCGCCTACCCCGCAGCTTGTTGGGCCTGAGGTCGGCTTGCTGGCAGGACACAGTTATCTGCAGAACACACCCTGGGAGGGAAGTGGCTGGGCTAGATAAGTTAGAGTCCTTTCCAACTTTTCTAGGATCCAAATTGTGGCTGATAACCTGAGCCACAAGAGGCAGATAAAATCCCAAAGGACTAGGGAGAAAGCGTCCCTCCAGAGGTGGTCATGTGTCCCCAGAGCGGGGAGCTCATGTGCAGCTGGTGTCCCTGGGCTCCTGCTGTTGTCCTCGCATGTGCCCGAGGCCTGCCACGGTGCACATGCTATATCAGGAACAAACCTCTGCTTTCCTGTAATTTTTAATGAGCACTTAAGTCTGCCCAAGTCTGGATGTGGGTCAGAGAGGCCTGCATGTGCCATCCACCCACGCTGTAAAGTGGTACTAAAATTAGAATTCATTAGCTGGGCCTGGAGGTGCAGGTCTGTCATCCCAGCAGTCGGGAGGCTGAGGCAGGAGGATCACAAGTTGAAGCCCAGACTCCGTCTTAGAATTAACAATAAAAAGGGGAGATGGTGCTGAGGATGTAGCACATGGTGAGGGCCCTGGTCTCAAGCCTCAGTATTGCAGAAATAAATAAAATTCATGCATTGGGTTTTCAAAATCAGGAGTAGCTCCTCTTCCTTTGCTGAAACTAAGAAGTTGTTAAATAACCTCCTCTAAGGTAGAATTTATGGACGTTCAAACCGTGAGGCAGGCCAGAAAAAACTTACTAAAAGACATGAAGACACCACTCATGTCAGAGTGTGAGGCCCTGGTTACTTGGTGCGAGCACGCGTGGGCCTCAGGGTCCAGCTCCCGCGGGGTCCTCTCTGCTGAGTCCCTGCCTCCTTCCTGCCTTCCTGCCCCTGCCCTGACGCTGGAGGGAGTGGGCTCCGAGCTTCACCCAGTCATTTCTTCGTGTTGGCGTGGGTCACGCGGCCTGGAGGAGGTGTGGACTGGCCGGGTCCCACTGACAGGTCGCTGCCCAGCTCTCCTGAGAGGGTCATTTATAGGATGGGGATGACAGAGGATCACCAAGCAATTGCTGAGTGACAAACTGAGCTGAGGCCACTGCTGCCGACCGTCGCTCTGAGCCTGCAGACCTTGCCAGGGCCTCAGGGGAAGTGGGGGGGACAGGGACCTCACTTTGGACCAGTTTAAGTGCAGCATGATTCAGGAACCCCATCCTGAAAGGCCTGGGGCCGTGCGAGGCGGAGGCGGAGTGTTACATGTTTTATGGTGCTTGACTTACTGGAAATTAATCATGGAAACAGACATTGAGGGAAAGAACTCCAAGTATGTTCTGGGAAGACTCCGTTCATGGAATTGGTGGCTTCCGAGAAAGGCCAGCCTAGTTTACATGCAACACAGATGGGTCCTGATCTTTTTTCCCCGATCTTCCAAGCTGGTGGTGGCGGGGGACGGCGACCTCGGGGAGGGACTGTCCCCCACCACAGCCCTCCCCTTCCGTTTCCTCCGCGCTGCCTCGTTTTGGCCACAAGGACTGGCTCCAGGCCTCATCTACGTCTGCTCCTCCTCATTCCCTTTCTTTACCTCTGCAGTTAACGGAAGGGACAGCTACTCCATCGGCCGCGGCAGGAGGACAGGTCGTTAGGTGCCAGTGCCCAGTGCCCCGGACCCCTTGGTAGATCGCAAAAATGAAGAAAATACCAATCTCCTGGAAGTGGCGGGAAGCCTGCGACCATCCCCCCTCATGCTTATTTCCTGGTTGGTTGGTTGACTAAGATTGTCAGATTGTCCAGGTGATTTCTAAAACCTGTTCTTTGTTTTTTAGCTTAAGCCTCAGGGGCTTTGTGGTTCGTGTCTTGGCTAATTTTTCATACAGAGGGAGGAAGCATGGGTCCTATTTATCCGTGACTTTCTAAAAATTAAATGTCTTGCTTGCAGACAATTGCAGACTCACATGCAGTTGTGGAAAATAATGTAGGGAAATCTACATACCCCCGCGGTGACACACACAGGCAAGATCTGGCGCCTAAGGTCCCTGTGGTCCCTGTTCTGAGGATCCCCTCTCCAGGGAGACCTCCCCTTTGCTCTTTCACAGCCACGCCCACCTCCTTACACCTGCCTCCTGACCCCTGCAGTCGTCCTTCTCTGGTCCCTCCATTTTGATACTTATGTCATTTCAAGACCTTATGTAATTAGCCAGGTTAGTGGTGCCCGCCAGCACTCAGGAGGCTGAGGCAGGAGGGTTACTATGAGTTCAGGGCCAGCCTGGGCTACATAGTGAGTTCAGCCTGGAGGCAGAAGGAGATTCTGCCTCAAAAATTAAAAACTTAAAAAGAATATTATATAAGTGGGTGGTAACTAAGTTAGCTACCCTTTTATGGCTTTGATGAAATACTTGATCTATACATCTTCAAAGAGAAAGAAGGTGTCTGAGGTCATGGTTTTAACCCATGATGGACCAGCCCCAGGGCTTCTGAGCCTGTGGAGAGGCGAAGCGTTGCAGCGGGGGATGGTTGTGGCCCTGGACAGCCAAGAGAGAGCAGGAGAGGAAGCGAGGGAGAAGGGAAGGGGCCAGGGATGGTCCCAGCTTTCTGAGGCCTGTCCGCAGGGACCCTCCTCCTCAGCTGGGCGCCGCTCCCAGTGGCCCGCTGGGCTCCGAGCTCGTGGGTCAGCACCGTCGTGACACACTCACTGCGCAGGCCCGGCCTGTGAGTCCTGCTGCGTGTGGACCCGCTGCCCGGGCAAGACTTTATTTTCAAATTCATGCAGTGACTTTTCCACCTTGGGTTTTTCCCATTCATCTTTGTTCCCTGGAGATTTGAGTTCTTAGATGGAGCAGTGCTTCGTTAAAATTTACTGCTGGGTCGTGTTCCATTCTGTGTATGAATCACATTTTATTTATCTGTTGCCCAGTTGATGGTGTTTGGGTTCTTTCCAAACTTCAGGGTTTTTAAAATGAAGCCGCCGTGAACATCTCTGTACAGGTTTTGTTTGGACGTGAGTTTTCATTGCTGTAGGACAGATGCCTGGCGGCTTCATTTTAGGGGTGGCTTAATATTTCACTGTGCGTCATTGCTTTTTGTGTTATGAGCTGTTTCATTCATTTAGCTGATTAACTCTAGATGGATTGTTAAGGGTGTTTCCTCTCCATTCTGGTTTTGCTGGTTGCTGTATCCCTGATGAAATTCTTGGACGTAGGAACACACCTCTGCCTTTATTTCTGGCATTGGAATTGATACTTGACAGTCTGCAAATTTTTAAAGCGTTTCTTTTTCTAGCTTCTCATTCTTCTTTCCTTAATCCTTTAAAACTTCTGCAAGTCGGGCTGGAGGAGTATCACAGTGGTTAGAGAACAGAGGCCCTGAGTTTAATTCCCCAGCACCACATACAGCCGGGCATGGTGGCACATGCCTATAATCCTAGTTGTGTTTAAATTTATCCCTATTTTTTCTTTCCTAAAAGATTCCCTGACCTTGAAGAACGCCCACTGGATCATGCTGTTGTGTTTCCTTAGACCAGTTAGATCTTTGAAAGTTACTGTCTGGTGCAATACAGTGAGGGGATGTTCTGCACTGTGTGAACTCGTGTGTGTGTGTGTGTGTGTGTGTGTGTGTGTGTGTGTGTACATCCGGGGCTTTTTCTTTTCCCGTGGTACCATATTTAAGGTGACCCACAGCTTGTCATGGTGGCACACACCTATTACTCCAGTTGTTCAGTAGGCTGAGGCAGGAGGATTGCCAATAGAGTCCAGCCTGGAGAATTTAGCAAGATCCTGTCAAAAGTAAAATACTAAAAAATGGCAGGAAATAGAGCTCTGTGGTAAGCAGAAGGCTCTGAGTTCAGTCCCTGGTACTGTCAAAACAAAAACTGTCCGACAGAATCCAGGAAAAAGGTTTTTTTTTTTGTCCTCTCCCTTCAGTAAAAGAGTGGATGATTTTAGGACAGATGGTGCTCAGTACGATCCTTGTGCCAAAACTGGTGTCCTGTGTCAAAGATGAAGTCCCTGGTCTCACAGTTAGATCAGACAGGGGGAATCTGACGTTTCCTGTTCTGGAGCTTGTAACAAACTCTTTCCTTCAGAGAGCACCTTGTGTGGGGTGTAGACACACCCACGTCTGCGACTGCGATGGGGTCGGGCCAGGGAGAGCGTCCTCGGTGACCGCTGTCCCCTTCCTCTGGGATGACAGAGGAGAAGCCTGTGTCCATGCTGTCTTTCCAGCCTATCTGGACGCCTGCAGGATCGCCAGTCTCAGTAGAATCTGGAACATGGATTCATATTCTAGGTGAGGGAAGAAGGCACAGGTGAGCGCCATGTTCTTGACTCCCTCTGTCGTACCTGACCACAAGTTTCTGTGCAGAGGATGCCGGGAGGAGACCACTCGCAAGGAGAAGGAAGGGTGACTGTCACTGGGATTTGGGGCAGAGCGTTTCCCAGGCAGCTGTTTGTCCTTTACTTCTAGGTAGTTGTGGGGCCCTGGACTCCGTCAGCTTCCTTGAGGCTCACGGTTTACGTCTGGTTTTGAACTAAAAGTTCTCTGCCTGGTAGTTACGCATGGTAGGGTACCTTCTCTTTTTCTTTTTTCCTTTCTTTTTGTGGTGCTTGAACTTAGGGCCCTTACACAGGGCCCATCCTGTATTTTTGTTGATTTTGAGACAGGGTCTCACCACGTTGTCTAGGCTGGACTCAAACTTGAGACCCCCCTGCCTCAGCCTTCCAGAGTGCTGAGGTGACGGGTCTGTACCACCAGGCCTAGCTATGTAGACTTTTTTTTTTTAATTGGAGACTTATGTTTGCAATGATCATAGAAAGACCTCCAGGTCTGAGAGCTCCTAGAATAGTCTTAGGCTCGGAGAGGGGCCCGGAGAGGTTAGAAGCTCATCTGAAAGGATGATGTTGAGGAGGAGCTGGTGGGAGCTGCAGGGGTCCCTCCGTCCCACAGCTCTCAGAAGCTGCCATGTTTGGTTCAGATCTGAGAGGCTCTCGGGAGGCGAGTCGGCAGCTCCTGCAGGATTAGTTTACTGTAGAGATCAGACGAGAGCTCCTTTTCCTTCCCCTCCCTCTCTTTCTCTCTCCTCCTTCCTTCCTTTTTTAATTCAGCAGGGTCTTACTCTATAGCCATGACGGCTAGTCCTGAGCTCACTCTGTTGCCCGTGCTGGCCTCCAACTCACGGCGATCCTCCTGCTTCAGCCTCCAGAGTGCCAGGTGTGCGCCGCCATGCCCGGCAGCGTAGATATTTCAGGAAAGACCCTGTGGCATTGCGGTGGAGGAAGCAGTAGTCACAGAGTCCTCTGTCAGCGTCTCTCTGCAGGGCGACATGGTGACAATGGCTGGGTTCCTTTGCTCCCGTCAGAGACGTGTCAGTGTTTGTGGGCTCTTGTGCTTTGGGTGGTGACCTTTTGTCCTTGGGGGTTTGGGCAGCACTTGATGTCCTTTGCCTGGAGTGAGTGACTGTACAGAAATGTCATCTCTTCCTGTGACCTGCTAGTATGTGGTGAGCCCGCCGTGTGTGTCGAGGTCCTGCGCGGGTGCAGACAGCCTCTCTTGTTCATCTCTGATCACTGTGTGTGGCCGGCGCTCATGTAGCACACACATGAAGGACGGAGTGATCTAGAAGGGCTGAGGCACCCCAAGCAGAGCATGCTACGCCTCCCATGGCAGGTGCCCGAGCTCCTGCTGGTGCTGGTGCAGCTGCTGGGAGCCTGAGTCGGATCTGGTTCCTCCCAGCTGCTGAAGAGGGACTAAGAGGTCACTTTTGACCTTGACCTGTTTGCAAACAGGAAGCTGGGTTGGTGGTGCAGACCTGTTATCGCAGCCCTGTGGGAGGCTGAGGCAGGAGCATTGCAGATTTGAGCCCAGCCCCAGCAACTCAGTGAGACCTTGTGTCAAAATGGAAAAAAACTGAAAAAGGGGGGGGGGGGGGCTGAGGGTGTAACTTGGTGTGAAGACCCCGGGCTTGACCCCGCAGCACACAGAACAGCAAGGACAACCAGACAGAGAAAGAAAATAAATGGGTTGCTTTCATTGTTCATTGTGTTTGGGCAACAAATAAGCGTTAGAGTTTTGGGGTCTGCTAGAATTCAGGCCCAGAAGCAGCCTGAGAAGCAGGCAGCTTCCCAAATGCTGGAATTGTGGCACTAGCTCCCCTGGGTTTATGCTGGGGAATGGAATCCAGGGCTCGGGGCTTGCTAGGGGGCACTCTAACTGCTGGGCTTTGCCCCAGCCCAGAATTTACATCTTAAAAGGAAGTAATTTGGCACTAGAGGTTGAAGGCCGGGCTGTGTTTGGTGGGCAGAGATGCCGGAGCACCTTCCTGGCTTGTCAGTCCTGTTCTGTTATTAGTTGCCACTCTTGTCTAGATTTATAAAGGCTGGGCAGTTCTTGAGACCAGTTGCACAGTGCCAGCCCCTCTGTTCCCCCTGCACACTGCACCTGGGGTTCTGTTCCCAGGGGCACCTGGGAGGGTGGGGCTTTGCACATCCTAATCAGGCCCTGCAATTGTGGCCGTCCTCCTCCTCACCGGAATTCCTGACACACAGTAGCAGTGGCCCTGGTAGAACAGAAAGCGAAAGGAGAAGAAAGTCTCTGGCATTTGCTGTGTCTCCACACTTCTGCCACCCGTGACAATGGCTGGTCGAGACCATGGCCAGTTGCAGGAACCCCCACTGACAGCTCACTCCTCCTCCTTCCCAGGCAGCTGCTTCCCGAGCATGAAGCCTGGGTTGGGACTGCAGGCCGGTCATCCCAGCATCTCAGCATCCGAGCACTCTGAGGAGGCTGAGGCAGGAGGGTTGCAAGTCCGAGCCCAGCCTGGTCCCTTTAGCGTAACCTTGTCTCAAAGAAACAGTGAAACTGGGCTGAGGGTGTAGCTCACTGTGAAGGAGCTGGACTCTGTCCACTGTACCACAAAAGAAAGAGAGAATGGGAAAAAAGCCAGGGAGACAGCACGCGTTCCCTAGTCCTCTCACTAGTCTGCATGGCTTTTGCAGAGAACTTAGTAGGCATGCCTGTGCACACACTTCAAGTTACTAAAACATGTATTTTGGTCACGTTGGCACGTGCTAATTAGCGTATCATTTGTTGGCTATATATCTATCTGTCTAGACAAGATCTTGCTCTGGTCCTGAACTCGCTGTGTAGCCCAAGCGGGTCTCAAACTCATGGCGGCGATCGTCTTGCCTCAGTCTCCTGAGATTTCAGGTTTGTACCCAATGCCTAGCTGCCCATCAGTCCTAAAATCCTCCTGGGAGCTGGCTTTTACATCACTGCTGGGTACGGTTTTTATTTTTGTCACCCACTGTCATAGGTGGGATCCCCTCAAGGTAGCGCCATGGGGGTTGAAGAAGACAGTGCCGGCTCCACCAGCAGGTGTCCGTGTTAGTTTTTTATTTGTTTTGTTATATTAAAAAAAGAACATTGGGATAATGGAATATTTAGGAGGAAGGCGTCCTGGGTGCTGAGGCCCATGGACGTTAGGCTTCATAGACTTAATTTAGTCCTTCGTACCCAGAAGGACACACACCCTTAGGGGATGGAAGAATTTGTGTCAGTAGACTATGGGAGTTTGCATTGCAGACGCAGTGGCGTTTGGGTCCTGGAAGGTTCTAGGTTCTGTGTTGTAGAAGTGGGACTGCTGGCCTCTGCCCAGGTGAGCGAGGGTGGATCCAGTCCTGCTGTCGGCCCAGCAGGGTGCCGCTGTCATAATCCTGGATGAAACGCAGTGGAGTCCTACTGGAGTGTTCACCGTTTCCTGAGCAATGCTCAGCGTGTGCCTGCGTGCCGCTATTCCAGGCAGCGGGAAACCAGCAGCAAAACGAGGCCTGCCCCCAGCGGAGGGTCCCTTCCCAGGAGGCACAGGCTCCTCTGACAGCTGGTCCCTCGGGGAACTCAGCTGTGTCCTCAGGTCCAGGCAGTGGCAACGTGTAGAGGGTGGGCGGCAGGTCTCATTTCAGTACCTGTTCCTGGTGCTGCCGGTTTCCCAGACCTTGAGATCCTAGAGTTTCACAGGCGAAGGATGCGTCAAGCAGTGTCCAGTCCCACGGTGTCTGTGGGGCTGTGAGATCCTGGAAGGCAAGTTCCCAGGCAGCTCTGAGGAACTCAGGCCTGGTCCCGACACTGTCACACATCAGTGCCTGTTTTCTGCTCTGAGTCACCTTTGGGAAATTGGGTGGTGGACTGAAATCGTTCAGAAAACGGATGCCAGATCAAGGCCTGGTGGTGCAGCCTATAATCCCAGCACTCTGGGAGACTGAGGCAGGAGGACTGCAAATTCAAACCCAGCCTGGGGAAGCTTTGTGAGTTAGCAAGACCCTGTCTGAAAAATCAAAACTAAAAATGGGTTGGGGCTGTAGCTCAGTGTGAAGACCCTGGACTTGATCCTTTGAGCCCACCCCCACCACCCAAACAAAGGAAAAGAAAAACAAAAGAAAGAAGATGCCAGGAGAAGTGAATGGGACATGCCCGCCTCGTTTCAGGTGACTGGGCATTGACCAAGGCATTCTGCCAAAGAAGCTGATTTCTAACTGGGAATTGCCTTTCCGTCCCTAGAGGAAAGTGGCTTATGGATGAGATTGTAGTCACAATCCAGAGTAGAAGGTACTCAAAAGAAAAAAAGAAAAAGCCTTTTCTGCTGTTACTGCAGTCTTTCAACCCAAACAAAATCCAGAAACAAAAAATTACCCAGACAGAGAGCAGGAAACCAAGTATCACACCTGCTGGCCAAGTCCGGGGCTTCTGAACAGAGTGTACTACATGGTGTCCCTTTTAAAATTGTCTTTGGGCTTATTTGAAAACCACTCCCGTGTATTTCTAAGTAGAGAACCATTTGAAGGCTCCTCTGTGGGCCTTGGGGCTTCTATGAGGGTTTACATTTTTAGTAGCAGTGCAGTCTTCAGAAAGTTTGAAGAGGAAGAGAATCTTTTAAGATACAGAAGCTTAACTTTTTTTCTCTCCCTCTAACCCTACCCACCCAGAGGCAGGAAACAGGCCCTGAGTTCCCTGGGTAGATTCGTTCCTATTTCGGGGTAGTTGCTGAAGCGGGGAGCCCCTGGTAATCCACAGTGGACTCCTTTTGCTAATAGCGGAGGCGGCCTCTGTCTCCTGCAGTCCAGGTGAGGAGAGCACTTGGGCAGCGTCATATTGGTCCTCGAGGCAGGTATGTGAGGACGTGATGCCCAAGAGGTTATTGGAGGTTAGGTCTCCAGTGTCCTTAAGATCCACCTGTCGCCTTTCACGCTGCCTGGAGCTGTGGTTTATAAGTAGTAAGCTGAGTAAATGGATTACCTCTAAGCCTCCCTATTTTTAACCTTACCCCTCAAATGAATGGTGAATCGTCACGTCTCTTCCTAAAGGTTTTGTCTCAGGAAGTGTCAGGAGCCTTTTTCCTGCCAAAGGCCATTTGAGTATCGATGACATAACTCATGGGCTGTACAGAATTGCCTACTTAAAATTGGCCTCCTGCCTCTGATTAAAACATTGGATGAACTCGCCCCTAGTGGGACGGTGGCCATCCTGCATGTGGGCCGACACCCCCCAGCCCTGGTTTACAGACAGACCCCGGGAGAATTTCCTGTGGAAAGGAGGATTGGAAGTACTGGGCAGTGTCCACTGGGGATGGAGCCGCCCAGGCTGTTACTTGCCTGGGGCCAGTAGGCCTGGGTCCTGGTCCAGGTTTAGCTGCTTTGTAGGTGAGTCACCTTGGGCCAAGTTACAAAGTTTTGGCCTGATCTCTTTAGCTTTAAAATGAGCCAAAATACTCCTTGCCCTTTCCTTTTCTTTATCATTTTTTTCTTTTCTTTTCTTTTTCTTTTTTTTTTGGGGGGGGGCGGTGGGACAGGGTCTCATTCTATGCTCTAGGCTGATCCCGAACTTCTGTAGCCCAGGCTGGCCTCAACTTCCCAGTATCCTCCTCCTTCAGCCTCCCGAGTGCTGGGATTGTGGGGCACACCACCGCACCCAGCTTCCTGTGTATTGCTTTTCAAGGTGCCTGTGAAAATACCGTGGAGAGGCTGCCTGTGGCAGTGTCATGGGGGAAATGGCGGGTGAGTTTGCTCCTCACCAAATCTCTTCCTAGCGCTTGCAGCCACCTTCAGGCTAAGGTTTCTCTGGGTCAGCATCCGGCCGCCCAAGGGGCAACTTGGTGTCCTCACGTCTTTCTTTAGGTCACACTTTGTCTGAGGAGGACAGAGCATCTCAGGTCCTTCAGCTGCAGCCTCAGCCTTAATTAATAGCACGTACATTGCACATGTGGCTCGAGAACTCATGTGTTGACCATGGGACATCTTCCTGCCTTATTCAGAGTCCTTTCTTTAAATTCAGGTTTTGCAGCTGGGCATGGTGGCACACACCTGTAATCCCAGTACTGGGAGGCCCAGGCAGGAGGTAGCCGTGAGTTCAAGGCCAGCCTGGGTGTCATAGTGCGAGTTTGGGAACATCCTGAGTGAGGCCCTGTCTCTAAATAAATAATTAGGCATGGTGGATCGAAACACACAAAAAGTGTCAAGTTGGGGATCCTGTGTTAGTTAATTTACCTGCTTGGACTCCCCCCGCCACCCCCCGGGACTGAGGATCATGCCCAGGGCCTTGAAACTGAGCTACATCTGCAGCCCATTTTTATTTTTGGTTTTTGAGACCAGTTGCCCAGGCTAGGTTGAATTTGTGGTCCTCCTGCCTCAGCCTCCTCAGAGTGTTGGGATTATAGGCCTGGGCCACCCAGCCCAGTGTGTTCTGATTTTTAAGAGAAAACACATTCACTTTCTGTGACCTTGGCAAGCACATATTAATTGAGATCTGAAGCACTTAAATACCGTTTAAAACAATAAAACAATCAGACACGTTGTCTGATGTACTCACTGTGTCTCGTCAACCCCGAGAGTAGCCCCCTTATTTCTTCAGTACTTCTGATGTCGTACTTACTGTTTTGTTTCCTCCCTACAGTCTTGTTATTTGAGGCATTAAAATGATTTTTCTAGTGAAATAAAATTGCCTTTCTGTCTCTTTTTTTAATTATGGTAATTTACTTTGAAGTTTACCTCTGGAAAAAAATCAAAAATTGAGTGTCAGTTTGAAAACAAAATTGACCAGCTTCCGTGTAATATTTGAGTTCTGATGGATGCGTATGGCGCTCCAACCGAGAGCACAACCCTAACACGAAGCGTTTGCAGCGCGTTCCTCCCGCGTGGGTTTGTTTCTGCCCGGCTCCCCAAGTAGAGCCACGCGGGAGGTAGCTGCAGCCGCGTCTTCCTTTGGCACAGCGCTGGAGACCCTCGCGCGCCCTCTCCCTGTGGCTCTTCTGTTTCTGGGTATTCTTACCTAAACCTGTCACGGTGTCTTACCTGTCCCGGTAGGTGGCCATTCAGCTTGCTTCTAGGGTTTGTTACTGTTCTTTTAGCTGACAACCACGCGTGTTTAACTTTCTGAGAAGCATTCAGCTTGTTCTTTAGGGTGATGTGGTTGGGATTGCGTGTCCCAGGAGCCCCCGGCCCTTGGGTCCGCCAGTCCTTCCTGCTGTCTGTCGTAGATGGTCCTGCATTTGCAGGGGCCGCTAGCTCGGGGTGGCTTGTATCTGCGTTCGGCAGTGACTGAGAGTGTTAAGTAGCGTCTCGTGCGTGTTGAGATGTAGGTGGAAACTGCCCCTCAAAGCCTCGTGGTTGGAAGGGACGCTGTGCTCACCAGTGGATACGTCCACGGATTGGTTCAGCGCTGAACCTGCGTTTAGGAGATGGGGCCTGATTGGACGAAAGGGTCAGGGAGGGTGTGTTCCTGTCCTTGGCTCCTCCCTCTCCGTCTGCTTCCGGGTTGCCACGGGTGACCCGCTGTTCCCTGGTGGCCCTTCCTCCATGCCGTTTCTGCCATGGAGTACCAGACTGTGAAACCGTGAGCCAAAGTCAAGGTCCCCCCTTTGAGTTGAGGGCATTCGGTATTTTGTTCCAGCAACAGGAAATTAATACAGTGTGCTTATTGGTAATCTTTCTGTCGTCTTTGATGAAGTGTGTATTGAAATGTTTTGCCTTATTTTTTAAAAAAAGGATTATATGTGTTTATTCTATTTAATTAGGTATGCTGAACCCTTTTGTTTGTAATCATAAGTAATTTTATAAGCATTTTTTTAGTCTGTGGATTCTCATTTATTTTCTTTTATTTTTTGAAGAATAAATTTTAAATTTTGTAGAAGTTCAGTTTCTCCTCTAGTGTTTAAGAAATTTTTGTCTGATGTGTGGTTGCAGTGATTTTTTTTTTAGCTTTTAAATTTTAAGTCTGATCCGTTTAGAGCTAATTTTTGTATTTTGTGTGAGAGTCTAGATTCGTTTATCCATTGAGTTACTTTGACACCTTTGCATAATTTCTGGACCCTCAGTCCTAGTCTGATAATGTGTGTGTCTCTTAGGCCAATAGTGTACTGTTCTTGTTACTGTAGTTTGTACTAAATCTTCAGGTAAGGTACTTTGAGTTTTCTGATATTTTTGAAATTAGACTGTCTTACATTTGGCCTTTAATGTCTGTCAGCAACTTTTAAAAGCATCTAACATTTTTTATGCATATCTGTCAAATGCATTCTTAAGGACCTCATATTTTATATTCTATTTTACCTTTTTCTTGGGACAAGGTCTTACTCTGTAGTCCAGGCTGGTCCTGAACTTACTGCTTAGCCCTGGCTGTTCTTGAACTCACAACAACCCTCCTGCCTCAGCCTCCTGAGTGCTGGGATTACAGGTGTGTACCACCATGCCCAGCTAATATTGCATTCCCGTCTTCAGAGCTGGCATGTGCCACACAAGTGACATAAAAACCGTTTTCCTATTCTGGGTACAAGGTTAGATTCATGGATTTATCTCCTGAGCTTTGACATTCAGAAAATCAAAGTGGAAGAGAGTATATTCTTACACGCGAAGTTGTCCTCGTTTCTGCACCGCCCATCTGTTTGTGTCCAAGAATAGCAAAACTTTGATAGTCTGTAGTTTTTCTTTTTTGCTGTGCCGGGAGCCTCGCTGAGGACCCTGTGCTGTGTTGCTGTTGCTCTGCTGTTGGGCTGCATCCCAGCCCATAACTCTCTCTCTCTCTCTGTGTTTTTGTTTTGTTCATTTTTGTGGTACTGGGGATTGAGCCAGAACTCTTGTGCTGAGCTACAACCCAGCCTATGTTATTCTTTTTTTTTAAATTATTATTTTGAAATAGAGTCTCACTAAATCATGAAGTTGCCCAGGCTGGGTTTGAACTTGTGATCCTCCTGTGTCAGCCTCCCAGAGTGCTGGGATTACAGGGTCTGTGCCACCAGGCCGGTCTGACTATATATATATATATATTTTCTAAAAAGCGTGACAGCGGAACCATACTGCCCCACTTTGGAAACAGTTTCTCCTGTAGATCCTTGCAACAGGCTGATACCCCTGATGAAAGACCAGCGCCGAGAAAGCGTATGCGTGGTGCCGGCCCGGCCCTGAAGCCATAGGATGTGGTTAAAGGTCTTGACTTGGTGTGTTGCTTCTCAGCCTCCTGCAGGCTTAGCTGTGGAGCCGGGCAGGGGAGCGTCTGTGCCAGTGGGCTGGGACTGGGCACTGGCCCCTCATCTGCCTGGGCTCCTGCTGGGCTCCCCTGCAGGGGAGGGCCGAACATATGTGGAGTGAGGGACTCTCTGCACACACTTGAGTAATTAAATAACTGCCTCTGCTGAGAGCGTGATCCGTCCCCCAAGCCAACTCCAACACAGTCCTTCCTCGGTTAGATCTTGCCTTCATAAAATCTCTCTCTTTTTTTTTTTTTTTTTTTTTTGAGACAGCGTTTGGTCTGTAGGCCTGGCTGGTTCTGAATTCAATATGTAGTCCAGGCTGGGCTCCAGCCCATGGAAGTCCTCCTGCCTCAGCCTCCCTGTGGCTGGGATGACAGGTGTGCACTACCACACCTGGCTATGCTTAAAAATCTTTTCATTATATTTTTGAGGTCAGAAAGACAGAGTACGCTTGTGTTCAGGATCCCAGGAATAAATAAATGGTATCCCTGACTTACCTTAGAGTGCTTACTGTGTTCATGTTTCCTTCTGATTTAATAAGTGGAATGTTTTTCCTTAGTATTTGCGTAGTATATGACTTTATTTCCCCCTCCTCCCTGTGTTGATACTTTTCCTTAATTAAGAGAGAGAGAATTTCTTGTGTAGGAAGTTGTAGTGGTGTTGTGGGCGGCACTGTTTATCCCCTGCGAGATGCAGAAGTGTCCCCTGACCCGAGTTACCTGTGCTTTGCAGGTGAGTGGGGCGGCTGTCCTTTTCCAGGCAGCCTGGGAGAGCGTGGTGTTTTCCCCAGAGAGCCAGGATCTTCTGTGTTAGGAATCTGCTATTCTGAGGAGTCATTATCTATCTTGGAAAGAACTCATATTGTGTTTATCGTAGGGACAATTTTCTTTTTCGCAGTCAGTAGCAGCTGCTGTTGATAGCATATTCCTTAACGATTTCAAGTTGTACTTTTAAATTTGGGTTGGGAGCAGGGAACAGAATTAACGTAAATATTTTTACTTGGCAAAAGTTGCTTTCTTTGACACCAGGCCTACACTGTGTCTTCACCACACGGCGTTTTGTCACTGACCTCGGTACTCTCTGTGCTGTACTTGTGCTCAGTCCCCAAAGTGTGGGCATACGTAGGTGTTTGAGTGAATAACATCACCAGGGTGTTGAAATGCCTATTAAAATTCATGTCTTAGCCAGGTGCAAGCCTTTAATATCAGCACTCTAAGAGGCTGAGGCAGGAGGGTCCCAAGTTCAAGCCCATTCTCAGCATTGTAGCAGCTTAACCTGTCTCAAGATGAAAAATTGAAATGGGCTGGGTTATGTACTCAAAAGTGAAGGCCATGGCCTTGACCCCCAGTATCGCTCCGTGTCCCCTTTCCCCCCACTTCCAAAGATGAAGATGAATAGTATTTTAATTGTGTAAGTTGGGTAATTGTGCTTGAATGGAGAATCTATATTCTTGTGAAAATGGGATGTATGAAAGAAGATGAAAAATATGTATAATTGGGCACATCCTGTGCTTCTTCGTGACTCACCCAGCTGTTGTAATGGCCACCAAGCCCTTCTGAAAGCATGCGTGTGTGTCCTCGCTCTGCCTTAAAAGCCAGGAGCTGCCCACAGCGATCAGCAGTCTCCACCCCTGGCTGCAGGTCACGGGAAGTTCCCAGAGTCCCTGGAGTATGTATGCCCGTGAGCCAGCTGCCTTTTGGGGTCCCAGAGGCATCTGATGTCATTAAGCCAGCAGAAGACTTCCCTGGTCATTCCTTTTGTGTGAATTTGGGGAGTTGGTTCTGGAGATCCAGCCCAGGGCCTTCATGCTGAGCTACATCTGCACCCTGTTTTTTAATTTTGAGACTGGGTCTCACAAAGTTGCTAAGTTGCCCAGGCTGGGCTTGAACTTGCGATCATACAGCCTTCTAGAGTGCTAAGATGATAGGCCTGTGCCACCAGGCCTTGCCTCCTTGGTCATTCTTAAGGCTATGGCAGGAGCCCCAGTTCAAAATATGATTTCCAGGGTAGCATCCAGAAGAGCGAGTTTATTGTGCATGTAGCACCATATCCTGTGGTGAGCGCTTCTTGGACAGATCTGGTGGTTTTCTTTAGCCCTGGGCCGTTGAGGATGAAAGTGTCTAAAAAGAGAAATCTAAGCAGTGGGCCACCTCGGGGTTCATGTCATCCTCATCTGGTAAAATGCGAGTCTTTTAAGTGTTTCGAAAACAAGAGTGCAGGAGATGGGGAGTTTGGGTGCTTTTCTAGTACATGCATGCATGGTGTCCACGCATGGTGGGACTTTGGAGGTGTTGATGACCCACTAGATGACTGTCGACCTGGAAGGATGGGCTTGGGGCAAAAAGAAAGCCAAGGCTTTAAATACACCCGAAGGGAAGAGTTGTATTTTCATTTGATTTGGTGCAGGGAATTGCACCCAGGGCTTTCACACCGAGCCAAGTGCCCTGCCTGTATTTTTAAGTTTTAATTTTAGACGGGGTCTCACTGACACACCATGTTGACTGAACTGGGCTTGAACTTGTGATCCTCCTGCCTCAGTCTCCTGGAGTGCTGGAATTATAGGCCTGCATCCCTGAGCCCAGCTAGGAAAGACAGTTAATCTTGATGGAAAAGGTGCATTCACTGGCCTTTTGTGGTCACCGTGCTCGGTGCCCGAATCTCAGCTCTCCCTGGTCGTAGCTGTGTCGCCTTAGGCAGACCCCTTAGTCACCTTGGGCCTGTTTTTGTTTGTTTATTTTTTGAGACAGGGTCTCATTCTGTAGTCCAGTCTGGTCCTGAACTCACTATGTAGCCCAGGCTGGCCTTGGACTCAAGGCATTTCTCCTGCCTCAGCCTCCTAAATGCTGGGATTACAGGCCTGCTCCCAGCTTTGTGTGGTCCTGGGGTCTTGCTCCTGCACAGTGGATAGACTTCTGGCCTAGCAAACAGGCAAGGCCCTGCATTGATTCCTCAGCACCACATAAACCAGGCATGGTGCACGCCTGTAACCCCAGCACCTGGGAGGCTGATTCCGGAGGATTGCAGAGAATCCAAGGCCAGGCTGGGATACATATTCAGGCTCTGTCTGAAAAAGAAAAAAAAAAGAAAAAAGAAAAAATATATATATATATATTAGAAATATGGTAGCTCAGGATTCATTTGGTATCATATTTGGAGTAAAACTAATGCTTTGAGAATAACAACACAACCATGAAGTTCACTCTGTGATGGCTCTGAGGTCCTGAAACAAAAAAGTGAACTAGCGTTTATAGAGTGCCCTGGAGGGCGGGCGCTGCCCTTCCTGATGAGAGGGTCCTGCCAGGGTTAAAGGGACATAGTGGCCCCACAGAGCACACGCCTCCCTCCCGGGACCGGGCCACTGTTCGGAGGCGGGAGGCACGGGAGTGTGTCGGCCTTTCTCCTCCTCCACTTGACCGTGTGGCCGCCAGCAGCTTTGTGCCTCAGAAGCACAGTCCAGAGGAAGGACTGTTCTGACCTCTCCTGTGCCCCCGCGTCTCCCTGGATGCTAATAGCTGCTTGCTGTTGGAGCGTGATGTGGGTCGCCTGGAGGACACCAGGCAGACCTCTGTGGGACCTGGGCTCCCACTGGTCTGGTTTTCCACACAGGGGCCCTGGCTGCGTGGCTCATTGGCGGGCAGGGGTGGCAGCCACGTTTCCTTGGGCAAGGCCAGCGGGAGCCGTTCAGTACAGACGTGGGGCAGTTTTTTCTCTCTGGGGTTCTGGTGGCATCTTGCAGCGTCCAGTCTGTGGTCCTGGGATGGGACAGGTCTTGAATTCGTGTTCTTCAGGCTGTGTCCCCTCCAAGCAGAGGTCCAGGCATGCAGGGGAGTCAGTAGGCTGTGATGGTTACATCTTCTTTCTAAGAAGATAGGACTTTTCAAAGTGCAGAGTGGTATCCTTTTTTTTTGTGTGTGTGTGTGTGCTAGAGACTGAGCTCAGGGCCCTCACACGTTGATACGTCTTAATCCCCCCACACACACCTTGTAAAATTACTTTTGAGACCCAGTCTTGTTGCCTAGTTGCTAAGTTACTCACACTGGGCTCCAACTCACAGTCCTGCCTCAGCCTCCTGGAATGTGAGAAACCATTGATTTTCAACAAGCTGTGTTCCAGTATTATGTCCAGAAGACTTTAGGCACTTGGATTGTCCCACGGGGAGCCAGCACAGGGCCTGGTCAGCCAGCAGTGGCGTTCCCTGGCCCCCTGCGCTGCCTCTGCTGTGAACTCAGGACCTGGTCCAAAGCCGGGCAGGAATGCTGGCCATTCTGAGGGTTGTGGGGAGGAAGTCAGGACGAGCCACCTTTCCCTTCCTGAAGTCAGGCCCCTCCAGTGTCATGGGGACCCGTGAGAAAGAGTTCTCCAGGATATGGCCTGAGGCCTGACACAGGTCCCTGTCTCTGTGACATGGGGGCGGGAAGCCTTGATGTGGCGTTGGGGGGGGGGGGCTTGGCTAGGAGGAAGCAGAGCCTTGGGAGCTTGTAGGGGAGGCCAGGTGGTCTCGGAGAGCAGAGGGGTTAGAGGAGAGAGGAACCCTTGTGCCTGAGCTCGGCGCCTGAGGCCCCAGGGCTGGTGGGGAGGTGAGGAGGGCACCTTTTGACAGTGTCCCAAGGGATCAAACCAGAGGAAGGAGTCCTTTTCTCCTGGCAAATTATGAGGAGCAATCTTCTGAGGTACTCAAAATTTTTTTGTGGGCCTTTTGCACTGATCTCTATCCCTGGTCAGTTCTGAGACGAGATCTCACTAAGTCTCTGAGTTGATTGGGCGGGATTTGAACTTGGAATCGTCCTGCCTCAGCCTCCCCAGGTGCTGGGAATGAAGGCCTGCTGGATGAGTTTATAAGTGGTCTCCTTTCATGATTTCAGGGTATTGCTGAGTGGGTAGGAGTTGGAGGATGTCGTGCTCCTCGGGGTGGGTAGGTTTCCACAGACCCACCTGTGCACTCCAGGCTTCTCTTCCTGGTGCCCCCTCCACAGCCTGGCTCACGAGCAAGCTGCCTCCTTCGTGCCTCCCTGGGCATCGTCCCAGCACCCCGACTGGGCCCTGTGGTGGACTCCCAGGCTTGGCCCAGCTTTGGAAGAGCTTGGTTTGTCCCCAAGACCGGCCTTGTCAGACTTTGCTTTCTGTTGCCCTTACTGTACAGTTCACAGGCTCTTTCCAGAAAGGAGGGGGAGTGCACAGCAAACACAGATGTAGCAGGTGTGTCGGAGGTGTGATGCGTTGTAACAGAGGCGGTCTGTATGTCTGTTGCGCTAGGGTGAAGAGCGGCAGCTCCCAGAGTGAAGCGGGAAGAAGGAAGCTCGGGGCTTTGGGTGTGGGTGTAGGACCTGGATTTAGTACTGGGCCCTGTGGTGCAGGCCTGTGGTCCCAGCACCTGGGAGGCTGAGGCGGAAGGATTGCAGTTTCAAGCCCCCGCCTGGGCAAGACCCTGTTACGAAATAAAAAATAAAAATGGGCTGGAGATGGAGTTCAGTGTGCAGGCTCTGCGCTTGATCCCCAGTCCAAAAAAAAAAAAAAAAAAAAAAAAGTAAGACACTGACCGCGGACTTTCCCAGTGTCCCCTTCTTTATGAGTGCTCAGTCCCACGGTTTTCCTCCGTTAGTCCAAAAATTAGAGCTGCAAGTTTTCATTGGTTGGTTGTTAGCTTGAATTAGAAGTGATTAAGAAAATCCTATGCAACCCTGAAAACAGGTGGGCATTATTGTTGTTAGGGGGGCACTGTCACCTGGATTGTGAACGTGACAGGGATATCATATGATAACAGGCTGGGGTGTGTTGTTCCCCCGTGAACGTGTTTCCTGGTTTGGGAGTGGGAGACAGGGTCTTGCTCTGCAGGCCAGGCTGCACCTGAGCTCACTGTCAAATAGCTCAGGCTGGCTTAGTCACAGCAGTCTTGCCTTAGCCTCCCAAGTGCTGTGGTCACAGGCGCACACTGCTACACCCAGCTATTATGGGGTGCTTTAACCGCTGAACTGAGTCGCTGGCCCCAACCTAGGAGTGTTCTGAGCGAGAGGTTCTTTCCCCGCTCTGGGGAGCAAGGTCCAGGGCTGTGTCCTCTGATCACAGCGTACCCTGGGCCTTCCCTGGGGCTCGGAGCCAAAGGCTGTGAGGGCGGTGGGGGGGGGGGGGGGGGGGGGGGGGGGGGGGGGGGGGGGGGGGGGGGGGGGGGGGGGGGGGGGGGGGGGGGGGGCGCGTTGGATGTAGGATGTACCTTGTTCCGTTAAGGCTTGTCTGAGGACAGACTCATGATTTTTTTTTAATCCCTTGGTTTACTTTAAAAAGATACTGCTCTCTGGTCCCAATCTAAGGAATTTCAGATGAGGATTGTGTAATTCCATGCCACGGTGCTGAGGGAAAACTGGCAGGGTCATCAGATGGCAGGTGTCTTGCTTAGCAGTTGGGGTGGCAGAAGCCAGTCCCAGGGCCTGGTGGGGGCAGCTTTCTGCTAAGGTCGTCTCACTCGCAGGCCCGTCCCGTGTGGGGCGTCGGGGCACACATTAGTGTCGAATTTTAGCAGAGCCTCCCGGTGTATTTCGTTACCGCTTCTCTGCCTTTTGGCCAATGTCAAGCGTAGATAATGTGTTTGTACTTCTTTCCTTTCTGTTTTTCCAGTAGGTGGAGGGAGCCCAAGGCCTGCACACCGAGCCCTATCTCCAGCTCTCTGTGTTGGTTTGGAGACAGCGTCTAAGTTGCTGACTCACCCAGGCAGGGCTCAGACTTGCGATCCTCCTGCTTCAGCCTCCCAGAGTGCTGGATGACAGTCCTGGGCCACCCGGTTTGGCTTACATTTTATATTCTTAAAACTTTTCTTTCTGTGCATTAAAGTGAAAGTCTTGTAAGCCACATATGCATCCCTGAGTGGAAGGAGGTATCTCATTGTGAAATGTGGTTTTTCTTCTAGCTGCTGGACATTTCTGTATTCCGACTAAAAACTTGATGTGTTGCATATATTTGCGTAAGAGAAAACATTTTATTTGATGTTATAATTTAAACCACAGGGTTAGTGAAGCTGCGTGTACCGATCTCTTATTTCTTATGATTTTAACATGATAGTTGTTCCTTAGTTTCCTTGTGAAGTCCGGCCACTTAACATTTCCTTACGTGTTCTTTTTTTAGCTTGCCCTCCTGTTTAAGTAGAGAAACCAACAGTCTTCAGCCTTCTTTATAGTCGTGGCAATGAATTGTGTGGTTGGCACGGTGGTGCTGGTCCCCCTGGGCGGGCCCACAGCTCCCTCGGCACTCACATGTCCCAGCTGAGGTCTTTATGCCCACCCGACGGATCCCGTGCAGCACCTGATACGTTTTCATTTTTAAAAGTATTAGATTTTTAAAAAGACTGACTAGCCAGGCCCTGGTGGCGCAGGCCCATCATCTCAGTGCTCTGTGAGGCTGAGGAAGGAGGAGCAAGTTCACAGCCATCCTGGGCAACTTAGTGATTTAAGGAGACCTCAAAATAAAAACGGGGGGACTGGGGGGTGGAGTTCAGTGTGACTGCCCCAGGCTGGATCCTAGTACCTCCGCCTCCGCGAGCGCACGCACGCACACAAGATTGATGAAAAGAAATACTCCCCAAAACAAAAGAAACCTTTGCCCCGGCAGCTGTGAGAAGTAGCGTTCCTGCCTCTGCTCCCACGTGGCCCCTGGCGAGGCCTCACCTTCCCGTGACTCAGCCGTGGTGTGACCAAGGATGCGGCACCGTGGGGACGGGGTGGAGATCCTGCCCCCACCCCCGCCCCCAGCTGCCCACCTGTCACCAGGAGCCTTAGGTGGGCCTACAGTCTCACCAGGATTCTTTTGCCCGAACTTACGAAGAGTAGCCCTGGGTCCCGGCTTAGATGGCACAGGTTCGGGGGTGCTGGTAGCTCCCCGCTGCCTTCCCCCGCCGCCTCCCCCCTCAGTCCCCATAGACAGCTGTGTCTCAATCCTGTGGCCGGGTTGCACAAGTGTCTCTCTCTGCTTTTCCTTTCGGTTCTTCTAGGCCGACAGCTGATGGGGGGAAGTTGGGGGAGAGCTGTGAGGGGCCCAGAGAGGAAGTGGCCAGGGAGGGCCCCGACGGGCGCGGCCCTGGGACAGCGGGGAAAGGTCAACGCACGTCCAGGTCACTGCCAAGAAGGCCCGCAGCCCTGCCCCGCGGCGCAGGCCTGTCATCCCAGCATGCTGGGAGGCAGAGGCAGGAGGATCACAAGTTCAACCTCAGCCTGGGCTACTTAGCAACTTACTTAGCAAGACCCGGTCTCAAAATCAGACATAGGCTGGAGGAATGAATGGCACAGCAGTTAAAGCGCTTGCCTTGCAAGTACAAGGCCCTGGGTTTGATTCCCCAGCGGCGCATTAGCTGGAGAGGTGGCATACGCCTGTTAATTCCAGTACTTGGGAGGCCGAGACAGGAGGATTGCCATTGCCTTGTCCAAGGCCAGCCTGGGCCACACAGTGAGTTCAGGACCTGCCTGGGCTACCAAATGAGACCCTGTCTCAAAAAAAAATGGGGTACTCAAAATCGGACGTAAAAATGGGCTGGGGATGTCACTCGGGTGCAGGCCCTCAGCTCGATCCCTGAGGACCCCTCAATGCGGGAGCGGGGGAGGGTGCTGATTTGAGTGATGACAGGACGATATTGGTCTAGGACTTTGTTCTCAGTAATTATTTCATAATCTTGAACTTTTCCTTTTTTCCTAATAAGAGATATTAAATAAATGAGGAGCCGGCTCTTTATGGGATTTCTTCGGCTTTTCAGTGCATAAAGTAGCACCATCTTTAAGCGCTTTGACGGAGATTAAGATTCTGAGCTGATGAGCAGCGGAGCTGTGACTGTTGGGAGGGACCCCCACCTCAGTCGCCTGCGTCCCTTCTCTCGGAGTCCCCTACCTCCAAGTTTTGGTGAGACCCGGTCCTCAAGTGAGAGCAGTAAAGAAGATGGGCCAGGGGTGTAGCTCAGTGTGAAGGTCCGGGTTCCATGCACAGGACCACAGAAATAAGTTAATACGGAAAATGAAATTTTTTTTCAAGTATGTGAAGGAAAGCTCCTCCTAGGGTTGTGTTGTGGTGCACACTTCCTTTCTGGAACAGATAGGAGGACTGTGTCCCTTGCAGCCTTTTGCCTGTCGGCACAGTTCTCACCTTTGTCAGTATTCTTTCCTGCAAGAAAGTAAAATTTCGCGGCTGGAACTAGTGGCTCAGGCCGGTTATCCCAGCGCTCTTGGGAGCTGAGGCAGGAAGATTGCAAGTTGAAGTGCAGCTTGGACATCTTAGCAAGACCTTATCTTAAAATAAAAATTAAAGTGGACTGCGGATGTAGGTCAGTGTGAAGGATATGGGTTCAGTTTTCAGCTCCACAGAGACAGAAAGAAAGAAAGAAAGAAAGAAAGAGAAAGAATGAATTCAGGTGAAAAATGATCTCTCCTTTCAGGGTCCTTAAACCAGGAACTTAAGCAAAAGATAGAGTTCCTCTGTGTAGGATCACGAGTTCTGGCGCAGCCTGGGCAGCTGAGTGACTTAGCGAAACCTTGTCTCAAAATGAAAAAAAAAGAGGGGGCCTGGGGGAGGGCTTGAGAATGTAGCTCAGTGCAAAGGCCCTGAGTTTTAGTCCCCCATTCTGCGGGGGGTGGGGTGGGCCGACCAGCTCTCTGCAGAGAGAGCTTATGCACTGTTGAATTTCAGCACTTAATAGACTCCTGTGGGGCTGGAGGCATGGCTCAGGGGTTAAATCACTTGCCTAGAAATACTAAGTTAAGCACTAAGTACTTGAGTTCGATTCCCCAGCACCACATAAGCCAGGTGTGGTGGTGCAGGCCTGTAATCCCAGCACTTGGAAGGCTGAGACAGGAGGACTGGAAGGAGTCCAAGGCCAGCCTGGTCTCCTTACCCACCTTAGGCAAGAATGTCTGACCCATGGGTGAGAAGAAGGTGGAGAAGAGACTGTGTGTGCACGTGTGCATGTGTGCATATGTACATGTGCCCATGTGGCATTGATAGTTTTTTTTTTAATCTGTCTTTATTTTTATTATGAGACAGGGTCTCACTCTGTAATCCAGGTTGATCCTGAACTCTCTCTGCAGCCACCTGGACCCGCCCTCACAGTAGTTATCTTGCTTCAGCCTCCCAAGTACTGGGATCACAGGCGTGCATCACCATGGCATGATTTTTAAAAAATGTATGCTTATTGTAAAGGGCATAGTATTTAAAATACTATATAGTCTAAAAAGCTGCTGAGTAAAACACACCCAGAGTTCTTTCTTAAAAGGAAACTGTCACTCCATCTTTCGAAGCCAGCTTCCCTTCTGATGTCAAGCATCATCAGGGACCTACGCTGGAGGCCGCGTCCTCGGGTTGCCACACAGCGCTTCTGCCCCCGCGTGGGGTGCCACGTTTGCACGGTCAAGGGCGGCCACGGGCTGTCGGGCATCAGGCACGTGCCCAGCTCGGCGCTCCGTGTTCTGAGCGGCTGGTGGAGGGAGAAGCCAGGGAGGAACCAGTTCACACGCAAACTCTCCCAAGGAAAGGTTGCGTTGCCCAGATCCCAGACCCACCTTCCGGGGACTGACGGGCCTGCCGCCTGGGTCAGTCGTTCACACTCTTCCCAGCAAGATTTAGAGGGTCCCAAATGTGTGTGTGGGTTTTTTTTCTCGGTGAAATGGCGTCTTGCTGTGTAGTCCAGGCTGGCTCTGAACTCACTACGTAGCTCAGCCTGGCCTTGAACTCTAGTGGTCCTCCTGCTTCAGCCTCCCTAGGGCTGGTATTACCACACCTGGATGATTTTTTTTTTTTTAATGTGGTACTAGGGGATCAAACCTGGGCCCTGCCCATGCTAGGTAAGTGCCGTAGCTTCTTTATCGTCCCTGGGGATGAGGCTTTTTGCTAAGACAGTGGTGTGAGTTGTGCAGTGGACACTGGAGCTGGCCCCCCCCCCCCCCCGGCCGAGTCCCGGGTGTCCACATTTTAGCTGCTTCCCTTGAGGGGTCGTGGAGCTGCTCTGTGCCGCAGCCTCCCCGCCAGTGACATGGATTTGTGGTGCCATGTGAGGCGTGAAGGATTGCCTGGTATAAAGAAACCACTGGGTAAACATTAGCAACTGCTGTCTCGTGTGCACACATAATTTATTTACAGAGCTAATTCAGGATAATTCAGGTGTTGAGTATGTGAAGGAGGAGGAAGGTGGCGGTTCTCTCTCTGGCTTGGTGGCCCAGGCCTGTGATCCAAGGATTCTGGAGGCTGAGGCAGGAGGACCACAAGTTAGTTCCGTGCCAGCCTGAGCAACTTAGTGAGATGGTCTCAAAAACAAAAAATTGAAATAGGCTGAGGATGTAACTCAGTGTGAAGGCCTTGAGCTCAATCCCCAGTACCACAAAAAGATGGAAAAGCAATCCAGTGGATTGGGGAGACGCTCCTTCAGACTGCTAGCATACCCCTCTGGCCTGCTGTTTGCCTCATGCTCACCTGCTGGGCATTTGGGCTGTGACTGGCCGGTTGAGGCTAGGTACTAGGGCCCTGTCCATAGCGTTTTTGGCTCTACTTCTCTTTAGGAAGCCAGCCAACTGGGTCTTCTGGTGCAGGTCTGTAACCTCAGCACTCTGGGAGGCTGAGGCAGGAGGATCGCACGTTCAAGCCCTGTCTGGATAAATTAGCAACTTAGTGAGACTAAGTCTCAAAATTAAAATTAAAAAAAAAAAGAGCTGGAGATTGTAGCTTACTGTGAAGGTCATAGGGTCATAGGTCCCATTCTGAATAATGAGGGGGGACCCCCTGTCAGCAGCAACAGAAACCAAGCCTTTAAAAATTCTAGACATGGGATTTGTTGCAGTGACCTGAAGGTCAGGGGGTGGTGGGTAGGGACCAAGGGAATGGATAAAATAATTCATATAGATTGTAAGGCTGGCCATGAGGCTGATGGAGAGTGTGTAGATCTATAATAACGTTCTTTCCACTCGTGTACCTGTTGGAGAGTTTCCATCAGGGGGGAAAAAAGTTTGTTTCTTAATTGAACGAATACCAGGTTTAGTGGTGCAGGCCTGTAATCCCAGCCCTGGGGAGACCAAGGCAGGAGGATCACAAGTTCAAGCCCAGCCTGGGCAACTTAGCAAGGCTATGTTTCAAAATTTAAAAAAAAAAAAAAAACAAACCCTGGAGATAGGGCTCCGTGCAAGGGTCCTGGGCTTGATCCCCAGGTCCACCCCCCAAAAAATTTTAAAGCAAAAATGCAAATTACATAACCGTCACCATGTAGCCAGCACGAGACCGTTTCTGTGGCAGGAAGGGGGCAGAAGTGGCGGCACTCAGGGCAGAATTCATGTCCCTGGAACAGGCTGATCTCAGGGGTGGACCCGGCTTCTGGAAGATGAGCTGGTCACAATAAGTCCAGTGTTTAGGGACAATGAGTAAAGCAACATTTTTGGAAAGCAGAGGGCTCCCATGTGGCAGTGTTTCTGCTGCTGCCTGACTCAGCCCTCCAATGCAGGCTTCTCCTGGCAGCTGGGAGGAGGCGCTTCTGGGCACACTGGGGGCCGATTCCAGATGTGCCCCGCACCGTGTGCCTGGAGGATACCCTGACAGGGACTGCGGTGGTCCTTGAGCCCGTGAGATGTGCACACCGGAAGCCTGAGCCATTCTGCAGGGGAGGGGGGTTCTTAGTGTTCACTCCCTGCCTTTGCCCCTGCACCTGTCATGGGGGAACCCGGAGAGGGTTTGGTTAGCGGAGGGGAGGGCAACCTGCCAGGCCTCATAGCCTCTGCATCTTCCTCACCAGAGTGTGCCCCGTGCTGAGACCCGGGGAGGGGTGGGGAGGTGTAGGAGGCAGGTGCCAGGCATCCCGGGCATCTTGCGGTATTACCATCCATGCACTGGGATCCTGGGATTTGAGAAAGGAGGGGTCTAGGCCATCCCTGCCCAACCCTCCTTCATGGTGCGTCCTGGGAAGTGGCCTCCCAGGGGGTCTGTAGGGCATGCTCCATAGTGTAAGGTGAAGACTGCAGCAAACTCCCTGAGCCAGGTGGCACTGCCCTTTGATAGTTTCCTGGAGAGGAGCTGCAAGAAGCAGAGACCGTGACGTCCACAGCCCTCCACGCCTCACTTAAGATTCCGTCCTCAGACAACCATATTTGCACTAACTGGGAGAAGTTGAGAGAGTATAGGAGCCCTGGAACCCCTTTCCTTTAATCCCAAGCAGTTCTGTGAGTCTGCAGTTCCCAGATGGCACTGGCATCCGCCCCTCAGCTCCCCCTGAGATCCTCAGGTGTTAAGAGTCTCTGAAGGTGCAGCTGCTGGTCCCTGTGTACGCATTCCGCAGCAGGGCTCACGTGACACGGGAGGTGGAGCTCAGGCGGTCCTGGGAGCGGTGGGGAGAGGCTGTAAATGCAGGTGAAGCTTGGCTCACTCACCTGGCCCTCCCCTCCTGCTAGGGGCTGGTTGGGGCCCTTGCTGTACATGGACAGCAGAATAAGGCGGTCTGGGTGGGTGCTGGGCAGAGTTCTGCAACAGTTACCATAACCTTCGGCTTTCTGTCTTCCCTTAATAAAGTTTTCAAAAAGTTGGCAAAAATAAGATACACGGAGCTATCGCGGGAACGCACCTCTCCCTGGGAGGCTACTGTTCACTATTTTACAAGTTGCACACCCCTGGAAGTGTGATTTGATGATGCTCTGGTTTGGTGAGTGCTGTGTGCATATGGATCAGGAGTTTGTTGAGGGGCTGCTGTGACGAGTGACACAAGTTTGGAGAGCCAGAAGCCACCCTGGAAGCCAGGTGCAAGCCTTGTCCTGGAGTCCTGCTTCCCTGCACCTCGGTAGGGGCGTAACGTGCCAGCCCTGGGCTCCCCCCAGAATGGCGCCAGTAGCTGTATGTCATCAGCCTTGATCGTTTTCCTGGGCGTATGTATGGGGTATCCTAGGAGAGTTAGGCCTTGTGGGTTTGTTACACACATCCGCTTCCTGGTAGAAATAAAAGTGGTTGGTTCATCTTTCTGGAATTATGGTTGTGTGAGTTTCACCCAGATACTTTTTTTTTTTAAGACAGAATCTTGCTCTGTAGTCCAGGCTGGTCCTGAGCTGTCTGCCCTGCCGTGGGCTGCCTTCCCACAACATCATGCCTTTCCTCCACTGCAGACTGATTTGCACAGACGGAACTCTGAGTCATGAGCTAAAATAACCCTTTCCCCCTTGAGTTGTGGATAGCAGCAGGTGTTGTGTCTGGGGCACAAGAGAGGGGCTGGGACTCCTTAAGATTTTTCTCTTGTTTCCGTTGTGCAGTTATAATATTGAAACTCTATGACATCTTTTGAAAGGTAGCCCTTTATCAAAAAGAACACGCTAAAATCCTCACGAGTATTAACAAAAGTTTAGTGTTAAGTAAACCCACATCCCTGTCCTCCCTGTGTTGACCTCTGCTGGCTTGTGAGTCTCCCTTGCGCACAGCCAGGGGCATTTGTAGGTATATGGGATGGGGGAGGGATGATATAGGGCAGTAATTCAGATGCAGCCCCGGGAAATGCACCGGTCCACCGGGGGTCTTCAGATCCCGGAAGGAAAGTTGGAGCCGGCCACGCCCAGGCTTTCCACAACTCTTGTCACTCGAGGAGTTGCTCTGTGTGTTGTGCTCAACATTTCCTCTGGGGAAAGGACCCAGCTCCTGGGTATAGTTTGAAAACCCAGGGTGTAGAGGAAGAATGCAGCTTGGGTTGGGGGTAGGAGACTTGGATCCTGGCCCTGCCCTTTGCCAGAGTGCGACATCCAGGAGCTCCTCTCTGAGATGGTGGCTTTGCATGGTGTGATTGTCTGAAGGTGCTCCCATCTCTGACCTTGTAGGCGTCTCTGCAGATGGTGGTAAGAAACAGTGAACAGGGCACAGCAGAAAGCCCGGCTTCGGTTCCCCGCACCACATAAAGCTGGGCCTGGTGGCGCATGCCTGTAATCCCAGCACTCAGGAGGCTGAGGCAGGAGGATTGCCAAGTCCAAAGCTACCCTGGGCTACATAATGTGTTCAGGACCAGTCTGGGCTGTAGAGCGAGACCTGTCTTAGAAAGAAAGAACGACCACCAGTCATGGTGGCACGCACCTGGAATCCCATGCTCAAGAGGCAGGAGGATTACAGATTGCAGCCCAGCCGAAGCCACTAAACATCTGGACAAGACAAGGGATTGAAAATAAATAAAATAAAATAATAGGCAGGGGTTGTAGCTCAGTGTGAAGACCCTGGATTCCACAGTATCATAAAAGAATGAAAGAACAAAAGGAGATAATAAACTCCAGAAAAGGAAGCGGTGATGCCCACCACCCAGGACTTTAGCCAGTGGCCTGTTTCCTCTTAGCGTGTGGTTATGACACAGAGCCCTAGGATCCAGGATAACCTTGCGTGAAGATGGATGGTTTTAGATGAGAGGCCCGGGCTTCATGGGACACAGGGACTGTCGTTTCTCTCATCCTGAGGTTATTCTTGAAGTTCTGCACATGAAATTGATGGTTAGGAGAGAGCTGGAGGAGCCACTCAGCATGGCAAATGGTGTCGTTTCCCCGGGCCATTGAGATCCCTTATCTGCTGTCTCATAGGGACCCTGGATGGCGCTAAGTGGGAAGCTGAGCTCCCTGTGGACCTCCAGGTCTGTGACAGGAGACCTTTCAGGGCAACAGACAGACAGAGGATAGATAACCCCAGATCTGTGTTTTCCCTCCAGAGACCCTGGAGGTCTGACCCCTCCCACCCGGAACAACCCCCTCCCCACCAACTGAGACTCCATCCGCTGTCACTCATCATCGGGCCTTCACTTCTGGGCTTTGGGGAAAAGATTTTTTCATCTCCTGGTACAGAAAGTATGTGGTGTTAATAAATAAAGTTCTCAGTCGTGTGTGCATCAGGCTGAAAGGAGAGAAAGCCAGAGAAGAGTGGGTATTTCCCAGTGTAGTGTCACTCAGAGCAGATCCGGACGCCAGAGACCCCTGCAGAAGGCTGTGTGCGGCAAGTGACCTCAGGCCACCGCTGTGACGGCGTGCTCCTGCCGTAACCGGGTGGCCCGGGATCCGATTCAGACAGGCCCGTCCCATCTACTCCCCAGCTACTCAGGCACCTTCGTGTGTGTCATACATGTGTGTATGTGTGTGTCATGGTCCTGGAGATGGAGCCCAGGGATTTTGCACTGAGCTACATCCCCAGCCCCCTCCCCCCCTTTTTTGAGACAGGGTTTTGGTGTATTGCCCAGGCTGGGCTTGACTTGTGATCTTTCTGCCTCAGCCTCCCAGAGTGCCACTCCTGGTTTTTAAAAAAATATGCATTGGTTTTCAGTTGTATGAACTTTTTAAATATTCATGAATATTTAGAATGTTTAATCAGTTTGATTTTAATCAGGTAACTTATTATCCTAATGCTCTGAGTATGTTCACCACCCAAATTTTGCGCTTTTGCGCTGTGACTTTCCACCAGGTTAGTGAGTCTGGTCCGTTTGTAAGTTCATTCAGCAGATATGCACTTTACACTGGAGTGTGAGGCACGGTTCTGCGTAGTGAGCTCTTTGCTTCTATCGGAGGAAGTCAGTAGTTCAGTGTGTGAAAAGCTTGTTTTAGCTGAGTACGATTTCCTTGAGATGCCTCTAACTGTAAATCAAATTTAAAATATTTCACCATCAACAACAGAACCTGCGCGTTCTTGTCCACACAAGTGGATCCACTGGAAGAACCTTCGGCACACTTACGTTTCACGCTCTGCGTGTAATTTAGGAAGATGCGCACGGGAATATGTACAGCTTAAGTGTTGAGGCCTTCAGAGTTCAGCTCTGAGTGTAAGCCAGCTCAACAGTGCATTGTTAAGGCCTTGAGGTGCTTAGGGACCCTGAGGAGGGTGAGACCACTTCTAATGTAGCAGTCAGGGCAGCACGCAGAGGTGTTCATTCATACCAACAAAGAGCTGTGGAAGTAGGTAGCAGAATCCTCGGAAGAGGATCCAGTGGGTCAGCACACGGCATTTTCCGGCTGCTCCACACTTTCTGTGTCTTGCCAGCTGAGTGGCACAAGCAGCTGTTACACTGACCCAAAAAAAGCTAATGACTGAGAGTAAAAGGCCGAGCTGCTGTCACCCAGGCCACGGCTTACCAGTAGCTAACAACCTTGGAAATTAGAGAGTGGTGCACAGGTAGAGATGGACCCTGACTGTAACCCGTGTGTCATTGTGGGCCATTGGAGAGCCACAGGAAGGACGGGCTGATCCCCCTCCCGAGGGGTTCGTGAGCCTGATCGGTCCCCAGCTAAGGCCGCAGTCATTTTCGTTCTTATCGTGGGTGGTTTCTGGTCTTTGCTTCTAGGTTGGAGCTGTTCTGTGAGGATCCCAAGCAGGGTGCACACTTCACGTGATCTGAGAAGTTAGTACCCAGGTCCTATCCTCATAACAGGAGCAGGCTGTGCTTTGAGTCCACAGACACTAAGTCACAGCGTACACAGATTTCCACATTCGCTTTTGCCCCTGTTGGGGTAGTAGATGTTCTCTGGTCTATGTGGAAAGCTTCACAGGAGGAGGAATTTTCCCATACTCTGGTTCTCGTGTAGTGCGAGTGTCCGGCACAGTACCTCACACCCAGACTTGAAGGAGGAGCGGCCTGTGGTGTCCACAGCAGAGGTCTCAGTTTCCTTGTGGTTGGCCAGTGATGGCGGAAGGACACGGCAGAGGGCCTGGGCGCAGGAAAGCTGTCCACACGTGGAGACCAGAAGCAGAGCTGTGGGAAAGTGTGGAGCCAGCGAGGGTCACGTTCCCTTCCAGGTCGCACTCCGGTGAGTGACCCGTCCCTCCAGCCGGACCCCACGTCCTGACAGCACAAGACATTAAAAATGGATTCGCTCACTCCATCTAATACGTGAGGCCGTGGGAGACGTTCCAGCTCTAAACCATAGCAGCGGACGGCTTCATTTTTAGTTCATTCTTGCAGTTTCATTGAATAAACAGTGAGGTCTTTACCCACGACCTTTTCAGACTTAATGTAAATTATACTGGCGGGAGGGGAGAGGACCTGGGAGGGGCCCAGGGGGCCGACAGGGTCTAGGGGACCACCACTGGCCCCGCCGCGCACCAGTGGGGCGTTACAGCGTGTGCTGCCGGTGCTGGCACTCGGGTGTCTGGACCTCCCTGGCTGGGTGTGGAGGCCGTTGGGGAGCGGGTTTTTGGAAACAAGTGATGAGGCCGCTGGTGTTCCAGCTGGTTCTTGCTCGCGCCCCTGGCGAGGGAACGGGAAGACTGGACTTCAGTGGTGACTTCCTCGCTGGACTCGGCTTCCCTTCCCGGCGAGGCTGCAGAGGAGGGCGGGCAGCCACAGGGCTCCTCATGCTTCTGTGCCATCTCCCTGCCGGCCTTCTGCAGGGTGGGGCCGTCCTTTGCTGGCCTGCAGACAGCCAGGTCCAGCGCTGTCTGCCCCCCATGTCGTGTTTGAGAGGAAGGGACTGGCAGGTGTCTCGCGGGTGGGAAGCATGAACTCATCAGAGTGCGTGTTCTGGAATGTTGAAGCCCCTGCGGGTTCTGGTCCTGCATGCCTGCCCCCAGTCAGCTTCCTGTTACTGTAACAAATACAAAAGACAGTCAGCATGGAAGGGAAGGGCTGTCGTGGCACACGGTCACTGGCAGGTTCCAGTCCGTGGCTGCCTGAGCTCTTTGCTTCTGTGGGCAGTGACAGCGTGTGTGGTAGAGCAGAGCAGCTCACCTCAAGGCTGAGACTTGAGAAAGGGACGGGACGGGGTCCTGCCGTCACCTCCAGCACCCATGACCTCCCGCTAGGCCCCACCTCTTCCACCACCCCTGCTAGCACCATAGACTGGGGTCGTGTGCCCTGCTGGGAACACATACTCCGGTCCCATCCTGGGAGCTCTGTTCCCTGCTCTCCCCTGAGTCCACTGTGTCTGGCTGGACTCTGGAGCTGGCCACCTGAGTTCTTACCCATGTGGCTCTGGGCAGATGGCCAAGCTTCTGCAAGCTGTATTTTCTCATCTATCAAGTAGGAACAGTGTCACTCACATTGTTGTGAGAACTTAAGAGCTGGTGTGCCTGGAGCACTTAGAACAGGGCTCAGTGCCCTGCCCTTCTGCGGGCAAATCCGCATTTGACAGATGTCAGCTATTGTTGTTTGTGATTCGGTGGGGGGGGAGGGACATGCGTGTATGCGTTCCTGAGGATCTCACCCAGGGCCCTCGTACTGAGCTACATCCCAGGCCTATTTTGTTTGTTTGTTTTGATTTTGAGACAAGGTTGCTAACATGCTCAATCTTAGGATCTTCCTGCCTCAGCCTCCCAGAGTTCTGGGGTGATGGGCCTATGCCCGTCTGGTTTTATTGTTGTCCCTCTTCCCTGGCTGCTGCCCCGGAGGCTGCTGGTGCCGAGACAGCCAGTGGAGAAGCTCCTGCTGCCACACTGCGGACACCCTTCGTTCACCCCTTCCTGGACATCCTGGCAGTGACCCTTGTCTCCCTGAGTCACCGTGTCCCCGGGGCCTGAACCTCCCACTCCTGCTGTCACGAGCTCAAGTGTGTTCTCGGCCACCTGGCCCCTGCCCTCTCCCTGACCTTCCAGGTGTCCCCTGTTCCTGCTAGCAGCTAAGCCCTCCACCCTGTGACTCATGGCTGGGTAGCTCACTGCCTGGTCCTTGGTCCTTTTTAGCTCCTGAGCCCCATGTCTTGGGTCCCCTGCCTGGCTCTTCTCCCTAGCGAGACGCTTCCCCAAATGGTATTTCTACAGGTGTCTGTTTGTTTTCTTTCATGGGTGTCAAACTCATGAATGAGACGCAGGGACGGAGTGGGACGGGTTGTGTTTTTCCACCTGTGTTTGTCCATTTGAGTAGGGAGGACCTCGGGGTTGACCTTTTGAAGTGATGGAAGAAGGCGAGGCCTCCCCACGCCCTGCTGCCCTGCGTCGGCCCTCACGTGGGCCTTCCCTTCTTGGGGACTCCTTCTCCCACCTGGCACCCACTGCAGAGCGCGTGGCCTGTGGAGCTGGGCCGTAGTCACCCTGGGATCGTCACAGTCCAGGACCGGGCGACCGAGGGCCACCCAGGTGGGGGATCCTGGGAAGCACTAAGGGTGGAGGGTCTGGGGGCGTGCCAGAAGAAATCGGGACTCAGATGTAGGTTATTTATTCCTACGGAAATCAAACCATTCGTGGACTGGAATCGCTTCCTCAACAGCCCCTGGTCTACCAGCCATTTGTGATTCAGTGTGCCATTCTCTGCTTTGTAAAACTTCCCGCAGTGTGGTTATAATCGAATGAGAAACAGTGTCCGTGAGGTGCCCGGGCCTATGGTAGAGGCTCCTGGGAGCTCCGGGGAGGACGGCAGGCGAGGACCACCGCCTCTTGGTCAGGGCCGTTGGTGTCACTAGGTCACCTTCTGGCAGCCCGGGCCTCGCAGGCTTATTGCTGCAGTGCCAGGAGGGGACTTGGAAGCGTACCAGGGAGCCAGACATGGTGACACAGAAGCTGTCTCAGGCCGGCCAGGGGCGTTGCTGGGTCGTACTCATCAGTGAATGTGCACAATAAAGTAGCAGCCGCCGCAGCCGCCGCAGCCGCAGGCCCAGGGCTACAAGCCTGCCATGACAGCGCGCAGGGAGGCTGAGGCAGGAGGATTGCAAGCTCGAGCCCAGCCTGGGCAACTTAGTGATTTAGATTTAGCAAGACTCTGTCCCAAAATCAAAACTAAAGAATAGTCTCCCGGACTCAAAAAGATTAAATATATAAAGCTGGGCGTAGTGGTGCATGCCTGTAATCCCAGCAATCTGGAGTCTGAGACAGGGAGTTCGAGGCCAGCCTAGGCTACATAGAGAGTTCAGGACTAGCCTATAGAGCAAGGTCCTGTCTCAAATATAAGTAAATATGGGGCTGGTGGAATAGCACAGCAGTTAGAGCGTTTGCCTAGGAAGTACAAGGCCCTGGGTTTGATTCCCCTGTACCACTTAGGGCAGACATGGTAGTCAATGCCTATAATCCCAGCACTTGGAGGCCGAGGCAGGAGGTTCACAAATTCACGCCCAGCTTGGGCAAGTTACTGACATAGCGAGACCCTTTCTCAAAATAATATATAAAATAAAATAAGTGGCCATTTTCTGTGCAGTTGGGGGCGGGGAATGTAGATTAGTGTGAAGGTCCTAGGTTTAATCCTCTGTACCACAAAAATGAAAACTTTAAAAATGACATATTAATAAAATTAATTTCTAAAATTAGAGTTGTTAGATCTGTCAGGATTAGGCTTGGCTGCCTGTGACACAGTAGCCAGTCTAGAGCCAGGCGTGCCTGTGGGTGCCTGCAGTCCTAGCTACTCAGGAACCTGTTCACGTACTTTTTCTCTCCAAAAAAAAAATTCTCCTTTTTTTTGAGACTGGTCTTACTGTGTACTCCAGGCTAAGCCTGAACTCACAGCAATCCTCCTGCCTCTGCCTCCTGAGTGCTGGGATTACAGGCGTGCCTCATCACTCCTGCCTCATTTTTACGTGGTGCCGGGAAACTTAATTCAGGGCCTTTGCACGTGCTAGGTAAGCTCTCTAACCACTCAGCTATTCCCCCAGCGTGAGACATTTTAATAATTATTACTAAACATGTAAAAGAACAGTCAAGTAAAGCACAGAAAGCCATGAGACTTTTTTTTTAAGTCCCAGTGGTGCGTATGAAAATCTTTAACATTAGCGTGTCTTCTATTTTTAGACTTCATGGTGTAAATGCAGCTAGACAAACTGGAATCTATGTACTAGCATAAGGACACCTCACTGTGAGTTAGATTGGTGGTGTTTTGTTTTTGTTTTTTTTTTAATAATGGCCTTTGATAGTCCTTTGGCAGCCAACTTGGGCTGAAAACTAAAAATTAATGACTGGCAAATTGTTGCCAATGACTCCTACAACCATGGCTGCCACCACCACCACCACCACCACCACCACCACCCCCCTCTCCGGGGCGAGGTCCCTGAATGTATCTGTGCCTGGATAATGGGGGCCAGTGACCCATTGCCAGAGTGCATTGGGTTGACCCCGATTTCCTCCTCAATTCTTTTCCATGCACGTCCCTAAACAGAATCACAGCAAATTAATTTTCTGATTGACGTAAGGAGTAGCCAGAGAAAGCTTGTTGTGTTTGGTGGCCAAAATGTCACCCAGCAGGAGCCAAGTCAAACCGCGGCCCATTTTTATAGCACTCTAATTGATAATTATTTCTCCTGAAGCACAGTATTTGAGCGCGTGGCAACATTCCAGTGTTGTTCCAGAGGCATGGGACATAGCCCGTCGCAAGGCCCCTTCTCCTCCTGCCAAAATGGAAGTAGGTTACCCAAGAGGAGTGGGGGGAGACGAAAGGACCAGTTTTCTCTGTGGCCCAACGCCTGGCTTAAATCAGTAGTTAAAACAGTGGCGTGTGAGAGCACATGGGGTTATGAGGTTTGGGGGTTTTATAGCAAAGACTTCTGGTTCATAGTAAATAAGCTAGAAAATTAACTCAGCCTCTTTTGGAGACTCAGAGGGGTCTGGGACAGTGTGCAGAGCACGATTGCTACTGGATCCTGAAACTGCGTCTTGCATTTTCCTCTTTATAGATCCAAAGCTGCTAGGTGTGACGCTGTCAGGTTTGACAGCTGCAGGGGACCCGGGGTCTCCCCGTGCGTGACAGGTTACAGGGACAGAGGTCGGAGGTGGGACCATGACCCCAAAGCATGTCCACTGAGGACATCTCTGGGCTAAGGCAAGGAACTGAGGACAGATCCTTCCCTGAATTTGGCCAAAGGCTCCCTAGTGACGATCTGGACTCTGCAGGAGCCCAGCCCGGTGGCAGGGAATGTCCCCCTGGGCTGGAGTGTCTCCATGGTTAGAGAGATAGGGAGAGTAGACAGTTTCTTTCTTTCCTTTTAAGTCTCTTCTCTCTGTGTCATAGAAAAAGGAAAGAGAAAGGAAATAAACCCACATCTCACACCGCTCTGGTCTTCGAAAGACGATTGCAGTATTGAGTGTTGGATGAAAAAGCGGTGACAGCCAGGGATGGATTGCCCAGTTCATAGCTTACTGTCCTGAAGCCTTCAGGGCCCCAGCAGGCCAGGCCCATCGCTGTCACTTGGTGGACCCCTGCCTTCTGCATCCAGCTGTCCTCGTTCCTCCTGGCTCCTGAAAGGCAGAGAGGAGGCACCGCCCAGGTGCGGCATTGCAGTTACGGCCCCAGGAGCAGGTCAGAGGCCTTAGCAGGGGTCCGTGAGATGCAGGAAGCCAGTGTCCCCTCTTGCACGTTGGCAGCATGCTCAGTTCCCTCCTCATCCTCCCAGCCCGCAGGGCCCTCAGAGGCGACCCCAGTGGCCCACATAGATGCCTGCTCATGTTCCGAGCCTAGGGATCCTGAGTCTTGTGTGGTGAGGGGTGAGCTCCACTTGCTTTTGCTCTGGAAAAGGACCCTATCACTTACCTTCATTGCGGTTCGGGGCTTGAACCTGGGGCTTTCACTCTTGGCTCCATCCCCATCCCTTTTTCAATTTTTGATTTTGAAACAGGGTCTCACTGAGTCGTTCAGGCTGGGCTCAAACTTGTGATCCTCCTGCCTCAGCCTCTCAGAGTGTGGGAGTGACAGGCCCATACCACCCGTTTACTGTGCAAATACAGATGTCCTTGAAAGGTAGCACAAGGCAAAGGGTTATTGTCATTTACCTGCAGGGCCACCAAAGACCCTGGGGACTTTCTTCCATAGTTACTCTTACAAGAAGCTGGTGCCCGCTTCCCTTCCTGCCCCAGGTTTGCCCTGGGGCTTAGCTAGGGACGCCTGCTGAGGTCATGGTGCTGAGTAGAACCGGGTAGACCTGTTTCTGGAGAAACAGCTGATAATACAGGAGAGCAGTGGGCTGTAATGTTTCCCACAGTGCCTTGGGGTTAGAAGTACAGTCCTGCATGACAACCTTGAACCTGAAAATGGCTCCCCGACATCTCCTCTGCATCTCTTCCCCCATTGTCTTGTAGAAGGCCGAACCCCCGGCCTCCCCACCCTCCAGGAGGTACAATGATTCTGACTTCTTGGGCCTTGGAGAGTGATCCGCTAGTTGGTAGTATTAGGAGTCCAGCCCATTTTCCTAATAGTCAGTGACCAACAGAAAGGGACAGAGTTAGGAACCTAAGGTGGCTGACGAGAGGGCCTGGGAAGTTGGGAGAGAGCTTAAGGCAGGAGCCTGCCAACCCGGCTCCACCGTGGCGCTCATCCTGCCTCCTAGGGGTAGCCTGAATCTTTGGCAGCTATCAAGCAGACCACTGTGTCCTGCTGGTTGAGAAGTAGGCACCCCACCCTAGTCCTCCTCATGCGAAACTTGCAGTCTTCCTTCCTCAGACCCCCAGAATCTTGGGGTTGCAGGCCTGCCCCGTCAGGAGTTTTCTGCTTGTACTACTATGTGTTTAGCTTTATTCTCGTGTCGTGACTGTCCTTGCCGGTCACTCCTGGGTCCTCCTTCCCTTTCAGTAGCAGGCACGGCTCCATTTGCGCTGGCGCCCCGTTGGTGAGCCGTCTCCAGGCCTTCTGTGGCTGCACCGGATGGAGCTGAGGGCATACCGATAGGAAACACGTCGTTGGCGTGTGGCCTTTGGAAAAGTGGCCACCCGCCATGCCCACTCAGCTCCCCCTTTGCTGTTGTGTGGGGAACATCCTGGGATTACCCTGAGCGCTCAGTAACACCCTAGGTTTTAAATTATAACTCATAGGTGCAGGGGGAGCTGTGGCAGCGCCATTTGCCTCCCCAGCTCATCTCTCCAGGACCCCAGGTTGCCTCTACTTCCTGGAGTACGTCGCGGTCCCCAGGACATCCCGGGCTCCCTGCTGGGGTCACCTCTGTGTCTGTCTCACAGTGTCCTAGCTGTCACTTCTGTCCCCCTCTTGGCCCCTGTGGGGTTTTTTTGAAAAAGAGGAAAAGAATGTCAGGGTGTTCAGGACACAGAATAGTGTGGTCCTGAGGGGTGTCACAAAAGGGACTGCGCTGTCCTCTGGAAAGAGGATGCCCTCCCCTTGTCCCCCTGCAGAAACCACGGGGAGGCCTGCCCTGGTGCGCGGCCTTGGCTTTGCTCTCGGCTTCTTCCACCAACAGCCCCTTGATTTGTGGTGACCTGTAGGACACGTATGGTGGCTCGTGGAAGGCAGCCCGCCCCTCCCCCACACTGGGCACGCGTGTCCTCTTGGTCAGTGTTCACCCCAGCATTATCCTGCACTCGCTCAGAAGGTGTGGCCGCGCCTCCCGGGTGTCCAGGGTGCGGGTCTCGGCCTCACGGGACCTTGCTGCCAGACGGTGCCCACATATTGGCACGGAAGAAAAACAGGTTGCTCTCGAAATAAGACAAAACAGAACTATGTTTTTGGAGCCGGCACATCTGAAGCACTGGAAACAGTTGTGTTTGTGTACGCGACGCGAAAGCCAGTCCGTCGCGTGCGAAGGCAGCGCCTGTGAGCCGGGCGCGTGGCGGTTTTCCTGGACCTCAGATGTCAGTCTTTCGGGCTGTGTGACGTCCCATTCAGTGCCTGCCCGTGCAGCCCTTTCACGCGCCCGTGTTGTCAGTCAGTGACTGCTTCTGCGGGAAGGCACAGAGCCGTGTGGAGAGCCCTGGAGCCGCTTTTAGGTTTTGTTTGTTCGTTTGTTCTAGATTTTTTCTTCTTTTTTGAAGGGCACTGGGGATTGAACCCAGTGCTTTTGCGCTGGAGATGTAGCTCAGTGTGAGGTGTGGTTTTGAGACAGAGTCTCACTATTACTAAGTTGCCCAGACCAGTCTCAAACCTGCGATCCTCCTGCTAGGAGTACAGGGCTGTGCCCCTAGGCCCTGCCTAGAAGGGAATTTCAGTAGCATGGGTTCATGGAGTCCCCGTGGCATGGAGAGACGGATTGAATCACGTGAGGCAGAAGTTGAGGAAGAGAGCAGGGCCAGCCGCCTGCTGCCTCCCTGAGTGGCCTTCCCTGCCTTCCCCGACCCTGCGCTCTCCACTCTCCCCGCAGGGAGCCGGAGAGGGGGACTGGGGCCGGCAGAGGCTGCAGGCTGCCAGGGATCTGCGAGTGCCGGAAGTGCAGGTTCGCTGTCGGGAATGGAATGTTCCCTGTTGCCCTCCAAGAGCAGAAACAGCTGTGGAAGTGCTTGGAAGGAACCTAGCTATTTAAACAAAGCGCAAATGAGTAGGAAGGGAAAGCCCCGGGGGGACTGGACTGTCGCTCCTCCGATCCTCCAGGAGAAAAGACAGGCGAGGGGTTGACACGGGGTAGCCTGGGTAGAAGGCAGGTCGGCCACTCCGATCACCAGATGGTTGTCACCCATTGCGTGAAATCTTGAATGGGTTTTTTCTTTGGGAGTTATGTATCACATGAAAACTTAAATATTCGGGAGGGGGTTGGGACGTGGCTCAGAGCACCCGCCTAGGAAGCACAAGGCTCTGAGTTTGATCCCCCAGCCCCACATACTAGCTGGGTGCGGTGCTGCATGCCTGTAATCCCAGCACTCCAGAGGCTGAGGCAGGAGGATTACCATGAGTTCTAGGCCAGCCTGGGCTCCGCAGTGAGTTCAGAACCAGCATGGATTACAGAGCAAGGCCCTGTCTCAGGAGAGCCCTCTGGTAGGGAATTGTGGTCGGCAAAGTATACTGGGAGGTCTTGTTTCTAGCCTGGAAATTTAATCCTTCAGCCTAGTTCCAAACAATATTTATTTTAGAACATGAGCGTTATAAAAAGACTCATAACTGTTTAAACTTGTAGGAGTTTTCAGCAAGAGTCAGCCGTGCTGGACTGGGATTTGCCTCGCATTGGTGGCTGGCACAGTCCCTTTTATGAAGGTTTATTTACAGTTTCTTCTCAACCCGAGAGGCTTATTTCTGGCCATTAGCAGTGGCGTTTCCTAGGAAATGAACTTTTATATTGTCCTAATATCTCTGTTTGCTTTTAAACAATGTGTTAGCCCCGAGGTACAGAAAACCCACTGGAAGAGAGTAGACAGTTCCGATGTGGGCGGCCGCAGCGTCTAAGACAATTTTGGGGATCAATGACTGTCCCAGAGCCTCCCTCTTCAGCCTGTCCCTCGTTCTGTGAATGCCCATTAGCCTGCTCTGCGCACCTCCGCACGCAGCAGAGAGGAGCAGCTGTCCCACCGGGGCTGCGGGGGGTCAGGGGCCCTCGTGAGATCTCAGCTTTGTCTCTTTAAGGAGAAGCAGCCCCAGACCCCCGTGCTCTGAGGCCGTTGTTGTAACTGCCCACTGTGTTCTGCAGCGTGACCACAGGTTTCATATCTGACCCTGTTCTTACCCTGACGTTCCAGATGGCTGGAAGTTGAACTTGACCTCACCTGGCGGTGTCACCAAATCTGGGAAGACCAGCAGTCTCAGGCGTAGGGAGGAAGGAGGAGCTCCCAGCCCTGACTGCACCTTTAGAGTAGTCTGGGGAGCGTCAGAGATGTGCTCCTAGCACACCTGTTGCGTCAGAGGCTTTGGAGGGTGGGGCACAGGTGACTAAATGTCCCCAGGGGGTTTTCATGCGCCTGTGCTCTCCTGGCCCAAATGGGACAAGCCTGTTATCCAGCACTCAGGGAGGCTGAGGCAGGTGGATTGCAAATTTGAGACCAGTGTGAGCAGTTTAGCTGCTAGTGAGACTTTGTTTCAAAATTAAAAAACAGTCTAGGGATGTAACTCAGTAAGGGGGGGGGGAGAGAGAGAGAGAGAGAGAGAAAGAGAGAGGAAGGGTGGGAGGGGGAGAGAGAGAGAGGGAAAGAGAGAGGGAGAGGGAGAGAGAGAGAGGGCTGGTCCAGAAGTCCAGAGAACTAACTGTCTTTGAATAAGCCTACCGTCCTAACCCAGAGCCACCTGCCCAAGTCCTCTCCAGGTGTTGCCCTCTGCATGACTGGTTTCCAGTAGGCTGGGCGCACAGCCTGAGCCATCTGTGCTACAGCGGGTGTATCAGTTAGAGTCCAGGCAGTTGGAGTCCAGGCACGTAGCAGCAGGGTCGGGAGGTCACCTGCCTTCCTAGCAGGAAGTGGGGGACTCAGCTCTGAGGTGACAGCCTGGGAAAGGGGAACAAAGGGGCGGGTGGGATGAGGTGTCTTTTTTCCAGGGAAACAAAATGAAGAAGCAGCAGGGCTTTTCAGGGTTAAATTACACAACTCCTTTCTTATTTCTAAAGAGAGTACGGTTCTTGTTGCCATATTGCGTCCAGACACAGCCCTCCCCGTGTTGCAGGGGACACGCGTGCAGCTGGTGTCTGGGTTAGTGACGTCCCTGCAAGGTGATCATGGCCCGCAGCCGTGTCCAGTCGCTGTAGTTGAGAAATTTTCAGGCACTCTCATCTGGCTCAGCACCTTTGAAATACTTTTTAAAATCGACCGTCGTATGTGCATGTGTATGCGTGTGCGTGGTGAGGGAGGGTGATAACTGAGGACCAATCCCAGGGCCTTCGCGCTGAGCTACATCCCCAGCCTGATTTTTGTTTTGACTTTGAGACAGGGTCTCACAAGTTCCTAAGGTGCCCAGGCTGGGCCCGAATGTGCGGTCATTCCGCCTCAGCTTCCCACAGCGGCAAGGTCACAGCCCTGCTCGCCAGCCTTCTGCCTTTTGGCCCGCAGTGCCGAGCGCTCTGGTAGCAGCAGGTGGACATCTGTAAGGTCCCTGCTTCTCTGTGGGGGCCTCAGGTCGCTGACAGCGTCTCTACACCTTTGCACTTGGTGGTGTGGGAGCAGTACGCATCTGAGCTCCGCTCTACCTCCCCAAAGACACCAGAGGTTAACAGGGAGCAGTCTTGTCTCCGTCCTTCCGAAGGGACAGCCAAGGTTAAGAAGGCCAGCGCAGGCCAGAGCCAGTGTTCCAGCACGCTAGGCTGCTTCGGAGCCTGTTCTTCGTGTTCAACATCCCTGTCTTCCTCACAGGCAGCCTGTGACACCCCCAACCCCCATTTTGAGTCCACCTGCCATCACAGCCGCTTAGCTTGGCACACATGGGGCTTTGCTCACCTTGGCACCAGCGATAAATATGCGGTGGAAAGATTCATTCTGTATTTTAACAGTACCAGATCCTGATCAGTGCAGGTGGCTTTATGCTAACTCCTCCAGGGCGGGCTGGGCGCAGGCATGTCCAGGCCGTGGCCTGTGCCGGATGGTCAGCGTGATTGCTTAGGATATAATGCATGAATTAGTGAAAAATAAAGGAGAATTTTTATTGTAACACCCTGGGATTGAGGCAGGGGAGAACCATGGAGATCATGTCGCCCCTGACTCTTGTGGCCTTGGGCAGAGCCGGTGTTTAACCTAAAGTTGACTTACGGACCTTCCCTGCTTGGTCACAACGTGGCTGCTGAGGGAGGCAGTGGGGGGTTTCTGACATCTCACTGTGCCTCTGCGTGGGGCATTGGGCCCAGCGGTGGACAGGCAAGGCGTGTTGGTGGCCTTATCCTCGCCCCAGTTCTGGGCTCTGGATCTTACAGAAAGCCGGCCACCTGGTAAGGGGAAGCTGCCACCTGGGACTCAGCGGGTAGTAGCAGGGTTCTTGTTTGTGTTGTCTTAGTAAAGTAACCGGAAAAACCTGTCCAGACGTTCTGATCATTGTGCGCCTCCAGGAGTGTTCTGCCACTAGTGAACCTGCAGATGACACTTAAACCCGGCGCCCATTTAACAAGGCAGGCTTGCAAGCCGGGGTCTGGGACGCAGGTCTCTAACCCCAGCCCTGCGGAAGGCTGAGGCAGGAGGATGGCAAGTTTGATCCCACCCTGGGCAATTTAGGGACTTGGTGAGACCCTATCTCAAAATCAGAACTAAAAAATGGCCAGGGGATGTAGTTCCATGGGAAGACCCTGGATTCCATCCTCAGCACCACACACACACACACACACACACACACACCAAGCTTCCCTTTGACATCCGCCGTGAGGTGGCCTTTGTCCTCACCTCAGAGCACTGCAGTCGTCACCCACCTGAAGAAGAGGGGACAGAGACCGCAGAGCCAACTTTTACGTTCAAGTTTGCTCTTTTGAAAGATGGACTTTGTGTGTGTGTGGGCGGGGGGAAACGTTCATAAGAGAATTTTGGGGGAAGGCTCCACCAAATTATTACCTCAAACTACTTTGTAAACAAAATTTAATAGGTGATACTTCTGTAACCCTCTTCTTTTTTTTAAGTGTTAGGATGTTTCCTTGAACTTGTAGCACAATTACAGGGTGTTCCCTAAAATTGCCATATAAATGGGCTGGGGTGTAGCTCCCTAGTTGCCTGGCAAGCGCAAGGCCCCGAGTTCAGTTCTCCAGCGTCACATAATCCAGGCATGGTGACTCATGCCTGTAATCCTGGCAGTCAGCTGCTGAGGCAGAAGGACTGCCGTTGAGTGCTCACCAGCTTGGGCTACATAGTGAGTTCAGGACCAGCCTAGGCTACAGAGTGAGACCCTATCTCAAAAAAAATTGCCATATAAAACTGTGAATAATATGTAATACAATATATTACATGTAATGTAACAGAAAAATATAACAATATAAAAATGTATTGGCTCAGGATGACTTTGTATTAATATCTAAAGTAATACTATGAGAAAAAATTAGACTAACATTAAATTCAACATCCAGGGCGTCCCCAGAAGATGCCACCCATAGGAAAAACTGACAAACCTTTGGGGCACCCTGCAGTTCAGTGGTGACTTCTAAGTAACCCAGAGGCTGTCGTCTGAAGAAGTACACAGAGCCCACTGGAGGAGATTCGAGAGGCCTACATTCAATTTGGGTGCTGGCTCTTGGGACCAGGGGCTCAATTGTCTGATGACTCTTAGCCCAAGCCTTCATTTGTAAGATTAGGGCACTGACAGACTAACCTGACAGGTTTATTTTGAGAATTAGGAGCCATAGCCTGTGTAGACCTGATGGGTCAGTAACTGAAAATATGGCGGGCCCCATGCTGGAACCAGGGTGATGGAGCCACTTTCCCGGCCCTGGCACCCTGTGGTTCTGGCTCTCCACGTGGGTGTCCCAGCCTTCTGCCACATGCCCTTACAGAAGCCTATTATCTGTCTCCAGATTTAACCAGTTGGAGCTTGTAATTACCTAAAATTATACATATCTGGAGTCATGCTAAGAGGCAGCTTCCCGAAAACCCATAGGGGACAGTTCAGTGGCCTTTGAGATGTCTCATTCTTCTCAGTAGATTTGGAATTGTTGAAAGGAAATTAATTTGAAAAATAGCATTACCTAAGTGCTTCGGAAAGAGGGGGCTAGTCGGCTACTGAAGGTTGCTGCCTGTCCTTGGTAGGTGTTGGTGTGGGTCTTCCTACAATCTGGAGCAAAGGGGCCATCACGTGGGAAGGTTAGAGAGGCGTCCCTGTTGTCCCCGTAACCTCAGGACCTCCCGTGTTTCTCTCCCGGAAGTTTGCGTTTCTCCTTTTCCTGGAGTCATATGAGCACACCGCGACAGAGGCGCCTTGCTCCTGTGGCATCAGAAGCCCATGACAGGCCTGCCAAGCACTCCTCGTACCTGGCTCAGAAGCTGCCTTGCTGCTTCAAGAAATCCATTTCTGAGCCATTATTAGAGATGCTATCATTTTTTGTAAAAGCTGCGGGAGCAGAAGGGAAGTGGGCCTCCCGTCTCCTGGACAGCATTTGCCCAGCAGACATGCAGCTCGCCTCCTCTCTGGCTTCTCTCAGATGCGTTTGGGTGGCAATTGTTGAATGCCAACTTGGGACCTGTGATTCTAACGCCCACCACCCAGCCTGACCTGCCATCCCTTTTACGTGGGAGCAGAACATGGGAGAGGCCGAATATTTTGGCTTATTTCCTTACAGTAAAATCCTGATGACTTTCTGTGTTCTAAAAACATTCTGGCTGAACACATGTATTTGTATCTTCCACATAAATATAGCGAATGATTGCCAATTAAAAAAAAAGATGATGACTTTTGTATTTTAATACACGGCACCAGGCAGCATCTGTCTATCAGTTGTGACTTCTAAATGAGAAGTCATCTGGTGGGCAGGCGTTGCTCCCGATGTGGACCACCACCCAGGCCCTGGGCGTGCCGCTCCTAGGCACTGTGCAGCCAAGACCCAGCCCTTAGGGCTCTGCTCTGCCCACCGCAGCCTCTGGACTTTGGGCGGCACTCCGCCCCAGCTCCATGACGAGCCTGGTTTCTGGACGGTGCTATCATCTGTCACGGTTATGCCATCCCCGGCGGGGAGGGCAGTGGGTGTGATTGTGGCCATAATGTGAAGGTGGGGAATGGCAGTTTCTGCAGACAGATGCAAGGGTGGGTCACGTGGTTGGTGCGTGTCAGAGGTTGTTTGGAATCTGGGTCACCCCTATCAACGGGGCGTGTCCACTAAGCTAGGAGGAAGTGTCTTGCAAGAAGGGGCAGTCAGAATTTCAGAGGTGCTACCTACTTTTTTGTTTTAATCTTTTATTTTTATAGTAGTTTCAGATGTGCACGGAAGTTAGTGTGGCAATCTCATATGCTCAGCATCAAGTGTCTCTTGTCGCTGACATCTGGTGTATTCCGTGTGTGACGGCAGTGAGCCAGTGGCTAGCACGCTGCCACGGGCTGAAGGCTGCCCGTGATTCAGGCCGGCCTCACCTTCTGTCTCTGTCCCATGATCCCACCGGTAACTCTGCGTTACCTTTAGCTGGCATGTCCGCTGGGCTCTTGGCTGTGATGCTTGAGAGGAGCAGGCATTTTGCCAACATCCTTATTTGGGATTTGGCTATTTTTCTCATCATTTCCCTGGGATGATGGTCTTGAGAAGTCACTGTTTCCGTGCTGTGGTGTCGGGGGTGTGTGTTCCCGGAGCGACTTCTCCCTGCTGGTGCCACCCTTGGTCCCCACCGAGACAGTGTCTGCCACTTCTCCCCTGCACCATCCTTCCTTGTCCTCCTGTCACTGCGCCTGTGGGAGGACGTCACCACGCAGCGCCCCCTCCAGGCCTCAGGCTAAAAGGATCTTCATCATTACATGGGCTCTTTTCAAGAAGATTTTCACCTGCTTCTTTATTCACCCTGGAAAATCATGCCCTGCCCCTTTATGTCTAGCAGATGTTATGTAGTAAGAACAGAGTCAAGGACAGGGTAGTATTTCTGTGTCCGTAGGAGTGATTAAAAAACTCCAGCTGCTACCTCTGTCCCCATGGAAGAGGGACTATAGGAAAGTACAGCGGACACCTAGGATGAGTTCCCCTCACAGAGCCAGGGAGCGGCAAGGCGCAGGGGAGGAGCCGTGTGCACCGTAATGCAGGGAACACGATCGCAGGAAGACCCAGAAATAAGAGACTAAGGAATTCTGGGAAAGCAATGTCTCTGAGCTTCTGTTTTCCTGATTCTCCTGGGGAAGAAACCATGTCCCACCATGCCTGGTGGTATAGGCCTATAATCCAGGAGGCTGAGGCAGGAGGATTGCAAGTTAGAGCCTGGCCTAGGCAACTTAGTGATTTAGTGAGACCCTGTCTCAAAATCAAAACTGAAAAATGTGTTGGGAAATAGCTCAGTGTGAAGGCCCTATATCAACCTCCAGTACCACTGAGGGGAGGGGGGGGAGGGGGAGGGAGAGAGCAACCAGCTGTCTGTCTCCCTCCCCTAGATACAGCATCTCCCATTGTAACATGGCTTCATTTAATGCCAAGCCAAGGAGGGGCAGACAGGTGTTAATCTTTCTGAGTGACCGGTCACTTGCCGTGGGGATCACACAGTTCGGAGCACCCTGGGTCACCTTGCACATCTCCCCTTCTCTCTCCGCAGAACTCCATCCGGCACAACCTGTCGCTGCACAGCCGCTTCATGCGGGTCCAGAACGAGGGGACAGGCAAGAGCTCGTGGTGGGTCATCAACCCCGATGGGGGCAAGAGCGGGAAGGCGCCCCGGCGCCGCGCGGCCTCCATGGACAACAGCAACAAGTACACCAAGAGCCGGGGCCGGGCTGCCAAGAAGAAAGCGGCCCTGCAGACGGCGCCGGAGTCGGCGGACGACAGCGCCGCCCAGCTGGCCAAGTGGCCCGGCAGCCCCACATCGCGGAGCAGCGACGAGCTGGACGCGTGGACGGACTTCCGCTCGCGCACCAACTCCAACGCCAGCACAGTCAGCGGCCGCCTGTCCCCCATCCTGGCCAGTGCGGAGCTGGACGATGTCCAGGACGACGAGGCGCCGCTGTCGCCCATGCTGTACGGCAGCTCCACCAGCCTGTCCCCGTCGGGCAGCAAGCCGTGCGCCGTGGAGCTGCCGGGGCTCACCGACATGGCGGGCACCATGAACCTGAACGACGGGATGGCCGACGACCTCATGGATGGGCTGCTGGACAATATCACGCTGCCGCCGTCGCAGTCGTCGCCGCCCGGGGGGCTCCTGCAGCGCAGCTCCAGCTTCCCGTACCCCGCCAAGGGCTCGGGGCTGGGGTCCCCCACCAACTCCTTCCCTGGCGCAGTGTTTGGCCCCGCGTCACTGAACTCCCTGCGACAGTCACCCATGCAGACCATCCAAGAAAACAAGCCGGCCACTTTCTCTTCCATGACGCACTACGGCGCCCAGACACTCCAGGACCTGCTTGCTTCGGACTCGCCGAGCCACAGCGATGTCATGATGACCCAGTCGGACCCGCTGATGTCCCAGGCCAGCACTGCCGTGTCCACCCAGAACTCCCGCCGGAACGTGATGCTTCGAAGCGACCCGATGATGTCCTTCACCGCCCAGCCGAACCAAGGGGGTTTGGTCAACCAGAACTTGCTCCACCACCAGCACCAAACCCAGGGCGCGCTCGGCGGCGGCCGCACCTTGTCACATTCTGTCAGCAACCTGGGCCTGAGTGACTCGAGCAGCCTCGGGTCCGCCAAACACCAGCAACAGCCCCCGGTTAGCCAGTCTATGCAAACACTCTCGGAGACTCTCTCGGGCTCCTCCCCGTACTCCGCCAGTGCAAACCTGCCCGTCATGGCCCACGAGAGGTTCCCCAGTGATCTGGACCTGGACATGTTCAACGGGAGCTTGGAGTGTGACATGGAGTCCATTATCCGCAGCGAACTCATGGACGCTGACGGGTTGGATTTTAACTTTGACTCCCTCATCTCCACACAGAACGTTGTTGGTTTGAACGTGGGGAGCTTCACTGGTGCTAAGCAGGCCTCATCTCAGAGCTGGGTGCCGGGCTGACGGACCGCGGAGGCGAGGGGGAGTGGGCAGAGCAGGTCAGTGCCTGGCCCTGCGGCGTGATGAGGTGCACTCCCGGGCCTGGTGCACAACCCCGTCATCCCAGCACTCGTGGAGGCTGAGGCAGGAGAATCGCAAATTTGAATCCAGCCTGGGCGGCTTAGCAATTTAGTGGGACCCTGCCTCAAAATAAAAGGCAGAAAAGGGCTGGGGAGGTAGCAGACTGCAGAAGTCCTGGGTTCTGCCCCGAGCACCACCAAAAAAGAAAAAGAAAATAATGTTTGGGTAATGGGGACCCTGTCTTTCATTTGCTTTGAGTGTCACATGGAGAGACAGGGTGGTCCAAGGTCAGGTTCCTTCAGCTAGACAGGGCTGTCGGGGCCCCTCCCGCAGGTGGCCTGGAGACTGGCATTTGGCACCAGTAACCAGAGCACACGCGTCCCCAAATGTCATTCCTATCTGTGCCTTATCCTAGCCAAGCTATGACGCAGGTCCCTCTGCTCCTCCAGTGGGTGAGGACAGAGGCTCAGGGCGGAAGGGAAAGCTCAGGGGGCTTAGGTGAAGGACACCAGCCTGAGCGCCTTCTCGGGCGGACTCGGCGCCCAGCGCCACACTTGTCAATCTTCTGGGTGACGCCTTTTTCCTCTAGTAAAGTAGGAGTTTCCAGTGACTTCAGTTTAACTGAAGGGTTATGTGGACTCTTTTCCGTATATGAGTGTTTCTGCCCCAAGCAAGATGTTACTTTGTTCCTTTTTTTTTTCCTGAGGCAGGCTCTCTGTGCTGGTCCTGAGCTCACTAGTAGTCCAGGCTGGCCTCAAGCTCATGGTAATCCTTCTGCCTCAGCCTCCCGAGTGAGTGCTGGGGTTTTGCTGTGCACCACCGCGCCCAGTTTAGCTGGTGCTAGGGGCTCGAGCCCCGTCCTGGAGATTCCTACGCGCGCGCACTGACCGCCACGCTGTGCCCTCAACCCCTGCCGTGCCTTCATTCGTTAGCCCGATCCTGGGCATCCTTATGGGTCAGCACCTCGGGAGCTTGGGAGCTTAGCATTTCAAGAGGCAGCGGGCTGAAGACAAGGACACAGGGTTGGTGAGCTGCACTCACCCTGTGCCGCCTCCTGTTGCCCAGCTACTGATACCAGACAGACTGGCGGGTGCGGATGGTGACAGGCACTTTTTTTTTTTAACGGTGGCAGCATTTTAACATCACTGTAACCGAAAAGATCAGACGCTTTGGTGCGTGGCGAGAGAAGCTTTCAATCGGCGGGAGGAGGCAAGGCCTATGGCTTTCTGGCTGCAGTCAGGAACGCGTCCCTGCCCCCTGAGCCTCCATTTCCCATCTGGTATAATGAAGATTCGGGTCTATGTTGGTTCGCAAAGTTATTACAAGAGTCAGAAGCAGATGAATGTGTAAATGTGCTTTTTAAAATGTAGCAGGTCGGTGCTGGAGGAATGGCACAGCGTTTAAAGTGCTTGCATTGCAAGTGCTACGTCTTGAGTTCGATTCCCCAGAACCACATAAAGTGGGGCATGATGGCACATGCCTGTAATCCCAGCACTCAGGAGGCTGAGGCAGGCAGATTCTCCTGAGTCCAAGAGTCCAAGGCCAGCCTGGGCTACACCAGTGAGTTCAGGACCAGCCTTGCCTACAGAGCAAGACCCTGTCTCAAAAAAGAAAAGAAAAGAAATAAAATGTAGCAGGTCACGACAGGTTTGTAGCGTGCAGGGGGACACCATGACAGCCAAGCCAGCGGAGAGGAGAAGCAGTTTTGTCCCATAGCCGCACAGCTGGACCCCAGATCCCTATTTAGTAAATGGCTTGAACCGTGACAGCTTGTCCTGATTTTCTCTGGGTCCCCATACCCTGGGCTGGCCGGAGTAGCAGATGGGGGAGCAGCCGCCCTGGGATGCTTTTTCTCAAGAGCAAGGGGAAGTGGAACTCCGGGGGTGCAGTCCGGGAAGCTGAGGCAGGAGGATCGTTAGTTCAAGCTCAGCCTGGGCAAAATGAGCGATACCTTGTCTCAAAAAAAAATTTTTTTTTTTTAAATTTAAAGTAGATTGAGGATGTACCTCACTGTGAAAGCCCTGGGCATGATGCCCATTACCAAGAAAATTTAAAAATACAGTGTAGTACTGGGAGATTGTGCTGGGGGCTTTGCGGCAGAGACACCGTGTGAAAGGGCTGTGCCCTGCCATCCAAGTCCTTTTCTTTCTTTGGTTTCTTTCAAAGTCACTCGGAGAGCTGCTTAGCCACTCCTTTAAATTGTGTAAAAGAGAAAAGGAATTGAAAGCACTGAGAGCCCAGCCTGTTGAGCCCTTGCCTTGGTCCCGAGTGACAAAGGGCCCCTGTGGAGAGCAGGACCGCGGGCAGCAGTAGTGGGAAAACATGTCAGGTGCCGCTGGTGGAGCCGAAGTCTGCTTTCTCCACTCAGCAGCCAGAGTTACTGGTGAGAAAGACACGGGAGCTGAAGAGGGCGGCCGCACTGCGTTGCAGCCCCTCACACCCGCCGAGCTTGGGCTGGGGCAAGCTGGACCTGAGAAATTGAGGTATTTGGTTCTTGGAAGAAGTGCTTTTGTCTATCTTTGAGGAGTCCAAGTGTGGCTGCCTGAGGCCCAAGGAGTTCGGTGAGTGGACCACTTTCCTTCCCTGGAAAGGACCCGTTCCGAGGGACGTGGAACACCCTTTGTTGTCAGACTTTTCAGTTGTAGATGGTTCTTCTTGTTGCATAGCGGACCTTTCTTATGTGTGTGTGTGCGCGTGCGTGTGTATGTGTGTATGATCACTAAATATGCAAAGATCCTTTGAGGGAGATTTAAATACATACGGTGTAACATTTTACTGATGAGCTGTTATTTTGGTGGTGACAGATCCCTGCTTCTGGGATAACGCATTTCACCACTGCCCCCTCCCAGAACTTAGGATCAAGCAGTTGTGTTTTCCCTCAGACCATGTTGGGGGAGGCCGGTGTGAGCAGGTACAGGATAAGCTGCAGAAGGTCCCCGAAAGTGAACTCGCTCCGTGATCACAGAGCGAGAGAGGGAACTCTTGGGCGTGCCTAGCAAGCTCCCATCTTGAGCTACAGCCCCAGCCCTGTCTTTACTCTGTTGCTTAACTTGTGGCTTTTGCTTTATTGAAGATAGGTTTCAGTTGGGGGAGCAACATGGGATACCCCTTCAACCCTGCTTTTTGGGGGTGAATTTTGATTTTGAGACAGGGTCTTGTCAGGTCACTAATTTCCCTGGGCTGTGCTTGAACTTGGGACCCTCCTACCTCAACCTGTGGGTCTGTCTCTAAAGGGAAAAAAAGTAGCATGGCTTTTGGGGAGCACCAGCTAGTGGGGTGCAGGGCGCTGTCCTTCCTCAGATACTCGGAGGCTTGGTTGCACAGACACCCTGGTGGCCGCACACCTGAGCTTCCCTTCAGTGAGCGGGAACGTGGTGTGTGCGCCCTGGCTTTGATGTCACAGGGTGCCCAGGTCCCCTCCATTGACTCTTTGTGGCATTTGGAGACCCTAATTGTGAGCTCAAGATTTAGTTTTGCATCTAAATAACTTTAGGATAAAAATGGGAGACATACACCAAGAGAAGCCTGAACCTGGGCCTAGTGGTACAGACCTGTCATCCCAGCACTCTGGGAGGTTGAGGCAGGAGGACTGCGGGTCCCCACCTAGGAACTTTGCAAACTCCTGTGTTGAAATTGAAAGTTTTAAAATGAGTTGGAACTGTAAGTCAGTGCAAAGGTCCCATGCTCTATCCCCAGTACCAGGTGGGAGGGACACTTCCGTGGCAGCTGCTGACCACATCGCTCATAGAGCTCTTTCAATATTAGGTTTCTCATCTCTCCAAAGAGGACAGAGTTGTAGTTTCAAATGTGCAGAGTAAGTGTAATTCTAACCTTGTTACTTCACGTTCTGTCTGTGTGGTAGCCCTGAAGTGGCCCTAGTTAGGATGTACATGTTGACGTGTGGCTTTGAAGAGGTAGTGGCATGCATCCAGGTGTCCCCAAAAGTCACATACATGGGGAAAATTCTGTAAGGAATATTTTATAAGTAAGTGCGTTTAGCTCCAATTTCCAGCTTGGCTTCGTATGAAGCTCTTTGAGGACATCCTGTTGTATGGAAACCTTTTAAAATTTACAGAGAGATTACTTCCCCGAGTGACTAGGTCTGTGCCGCCTGTCTGACTGATGTTTGAATATTGCTTCTGTCGTGTCTTTAAACTTTACATGGGGGGGGGGGGGGGGGAGAAGGACAGATTCCCACCACCTACGGGTGACCTTGACTATCTGTGTCACGTTCCTCTTGAAGTGGCCGTTTCTGTCCTGGGACACATAACCATGGTAAATACCCACCTGTCTGGGCCGCGTGGAAAATTGATGCTGGGTTTTCTGCCGTCCTGGTAGCTTTTGGTCATGGGACACCAGCCTGGAGAAGTCATTGTCTAGAGTGATCTTTTTTCTGACTTTGTCTGAAATCCTGGAGTATGACCTGTCATCAGAAGTGAATGTCTGTCTATGTCTTGTTAGTGTTATTGACAGTAGGAAACCGGTAACAGCCGTGGAAAGGGATTTCTTCACAGAGCCCTGTACACTTCCTACAAGTTACTGTTCTCTGGGAAGCAGTGAGAGGCCACGCCTCTGCTCCCCGGGCTCCATGGCTTTGTCCTCTCCGTGTCCCCTCTGACCTGCTAGCCACAGGGGCCCCTACATCAAGCAGGTGCATTTGCTTTCTTTTAATTTTCAAGCAGGTTCTGTTGTTATCACTATTATTTTATCCTTGGCACTGCTGGACATGGAAGCCAAGGCTTCCACGCTGTGCTACGTCCCCAGCCCATTTTTCCATCTTGTATTTTGAGACAAGGTCTCTAAGTCGCTCAGTTGCCTGGGCTGGGCTCAAACTTGAGATCCTCCTGCCTTGCCTCCAAGTGTACTGGGATTATGACTACCTGCCACCGAACCCGGCTTCAGCCGGACATCTTAAAACCTTAACAGGCAGTAAGTACACTTTGTGAACCTTCTAGCATAGGGTATGTCATGCAAGCTTACCTGAATTGGGTATTATAAATAAAATCCCTTTTCTCAGGACCTGTGTTCTAAGGAACTTCTTTAAGAAATCCTGTTCCAGAGTATTGGCAATGGAGATGAGCAGGACTCTGGAGGACTTGCCCTTTTTTCTGATGCTAGCTGAGTCCCCTGGTGGGCCTTTGTCACATTACAAGTGTGGCTCAGCCAGGAAGCATGTCCTGCCCGTGGGTGAGCCAACTGCTTGCAACAAGGCAGACCCCTGGTTGGTGGAAGTGCCTACGAACGCCTGAATCGGTACTGAGATTGGTGTGAGCACTTGGGCCCAGAGGATGCAGGTGGGTCAAGTTGGGTCTTCCCACCAAGGGAGGCATGGCTCGGTTGGGAAGATGGTGGCCATGGTGGTGGGAACCATGTGTGGAGCAGAGGACTCTGGTCGGGGTGGTCTCATGTACCTGGCTTTGGGGCTGCCCACCATGCTGGGCTCTTACCACTGGCAGCCAGGCGACTGCGGGAGCCACCGAAGCGCAGGTCGACGTGACGGCTGACACCTGCACACCTGCCCTGACCCTTGACCCCAGGACACTGTCTTCGACATTCTGGAGCCACCGTGGGTCCCTCCTTTCAGTTCCTTATGGTTCCCTCCTTCTGTTACATGAGGGCTGTCTCTTGGCCGCTGTCTGGCACCTGCATATCGTGGTCACATCTGACAGGTAGATGAATGGTCTGGACGATAGGTGGAATGCAAAGTCCTTGGTCGCCGGACCCTCCAGCAGGTTGTTGGCCGCACCCACCTTCCACCTGTGCTCAGGAGATTAGGGCACCCTACCTTCACCCTCTCCTCATTGACCCCGCAGTAAATGCAGAAAGAGTCATGCAGGTGTCGTCACACCCAGTGACGGTAAAGGGTGATAACTCGGGTCAGGGCGATGGCACCGAGCAGTTCTTCCTGGACTGGAGTTCCCGTTTGTTTGCAGATGACAGGCCACATTATCTGTGACAGCATCCTCAGACCAGGGAAGCCATGGAGGCTGGTGGAGAAGGACATGTGCACATGCAAAACAGAGTGGGGGTGGGGGGCGGCGCGTTTTTTTATTATTAAATACCTGGAAAATCAGTTCAGTGTGAAAACTGCCTTTTGTTGGATTTATCTTATGCAAAATAACAATTTTAGAAGCTTAATCTTCCTCCCGAAAAGCAATTGCAGATCCTAGCTCCTGCCTGGTGAGCGGGCAGCCAGGAAGCCATGAGGATTGCTGAGTATTCGAGCGGGCGGAGCGGAAGCATGCCCTCTCCTGCAGGGTGGCTCGTTTGATGCTCCAGCTGCTCTTCCCTGGCCACCTGCTTTGGACTTGCAACTTTGCAGGCTCCGTGGGACACCAGGGACATTTGGTGACACTCCCCAGAATGTTTGCTGCCCAAGGGTAGATCTTCCTAAGACAGAGCTCTTGAGATAGCAGGTACTTTGCAAGTGAGGGGTTTCTGGAGGCTTAGCTTGGCTTTCAAGGAGCCGATGTCTTGGGAGGCTAGCGTCCCAAAAGTAGCCGTTCCGGGCTGTGGTGATGGTGGGCTAGGCGAGCCATGCGGGAGCTCAGTGTGGGCACCCTGAGGGAGGTGGGGCGGGTGGAGAGGAGAGCAGTGCCACCCGGCCAGGTGTCACTGAGCCCAACCCGTGAGGGTGAGCAGAGTGTTAGGAAGGTGGAGTAAAGACAGAACTGGATCCCATAAGGCTTTGTCGGCCATTGTTCTTGGGTATCCTAATTAAGGTTCGTTAACTAGAGAGAATTGAGATGGCCCATGAAGATTTTTTTTCTGCCTTAAAACTGTTTCTTAGAATATAGCGCAAGGGTTGGAGAAATAGCTCAGCAGTTACAGTGCCTGCTTAATAAGCTTAAGACCCTGGATTGGATTCCCCAGCACCACAGAAGCCGGGCATGGTGGCACACTCCTGTAATCCCAGCACTCGGGAGACTGAGGTAGGATTGCCATAAGTTTGAGGTCGGTCTGGGCTCTCTAGTGAGTTTAGGGCCAGCCTTGGGGGGGAAAAAGTCTGTGTGTGTGTGTGTGTACATGCGTGCATGCGCGACACACACAAATTCAAACTTTATGTGCCAGTTTGAAAATTCTGAGACTTCTAAGAAAATATGAAACCTCCGCCCCTTTGCCGTCGACAGTAACTCAAACCAGTCATACTTATGCCGCGCTGGCCTCTGTGAGTACATGACCCTTTCCCTAGCAGTGAGCTGCTCGTGTGAAACTCACTTCAGCCATGAGTGCTCCCTAGGGCTTTGGCAGCAGGACAGTCTCTCGGCACCGCTCCCTGCCCCTCTGCCCTGACCGCGCTGTGATGGTCCCTCTCAGTTTCCCCAGAGGCTGGCTGAAGAGTCATCCATGCACAACCCAGCTGTTAAAGCCTCCCAGAGGCAAAGGATTTTGAGGGGCTTGCCATCAGACAGGTGTTCTGTGTCCCCCTGAAAAGGCCCCAGCACCGCAGGAGGCAGCCAGGAGTCACACTAAGCGTCCGGGTTGTGTGTCTCTGCTGACTAAGCTTTCCGGCTAGGTCCCACGGTGCTGGCCTATCACTCCACATGCTGGCAGGCGGAGGCAGAAGGACTGCAAGTTCAAACCCAGTGTGGGCAGGTTAGCAAGACCCTGTCTTAAAATCTAAAAATTTAAAAAGGCTTGTGTATGTAGCTCAGTGTGAAGGCTCTTGGCTCAATCCCCAGCCCCCCCACCCCAAGTTTTTGAATGATATGTATAATTAAGTGCCTCTCCGTATTATCCTGGGTGTCACTTTCGGCAGGAAAAGCATTGGCATCTAGCCCTGTGTGACAGCCTGACCTCTGGAAGTGCTGACTCAATTGGACAGTTCATAAGCCCAGGGACTGGGTCTCTCGAGGAATACAAACCTGGCCCCCAGCCAGGCTGAACTGCCCTAACGTGTTCTCTTCCTCTCATAAGCTGTTTGGTAGCTAAAATGAGATGGTGACAGCGTTTGTCAGAGTGGGTTTGTGGACACCCAAAGTCTCCTGGGTCATCCCCTACAGCGGACCCAGACCTAGGCTCCATGTGGCTGCGTCCCAGGCCCAAAGCGGATTTGCACCAGCCAGGCCCTGGCCATTGCCCACCGCTGGGTGAGTTTCCATGAGTGTCACTTGTTCCTCTCCCAGCCTAGAAGGCAGCGACAGATGACAGGTCTGAATATTTGCATGTTTTCCTGAGAGGCGCGTCAGCATTAGACATGGCCGCCTAACCTACAATCCGCAAAAATGTTCCTCCTGGAATGGCACCAACTCAGAAGTCCGTGGTGGCTGCTGGCAGGAGATTGGGGCTCATGATGGAATAGTGTCCCCTGGGTCTTTCTGGGAGGGAAACGTGGTGGCAGGCAGGTGTCTTTGCTCTGTCTGTGCCCAGCCCCTGAGCTCCATGGAAGACTACGCTATTGACACGGAGATCTCTCCTTTTCTGTCCCAGCTGCTGCAAATATAGTTCCCAGCTGGCCCCGGGGGGTAGGTTTAAATTATCTTCATCTCTTAAGAGTAAAGGAAGGCCAAGCCCAGTGATACAGACTTGTGATCCCAGAACTCTGGGAGGCTGAGGCAGGAGCAACCCAGTTTCAAGCCTTGCCTGGGGACATAGTGAGGCCCTGTCACCAAATCAAAAACGTAACACGGACTGGGGATGGAGCTCAGTGTGAAGGCCCTGGACTCATCCCCACACCACCACCACCACCAAAAAAGAAAGATTTCACTTTACTTTTGATTTTTCAGGCAGACATTCTTCCAGCCATGTTCCGGTTCTGCCTTGGGGCGGGGTTGACAATCTCCATGAATGTACAACATGACGGTTTTCTTTCATGTCATGTTTGGTATCAGGGTCCCCTTCCCTCGTTCCCTCTTGGAGTATCACCAGTGCCGTGAAGCTGCCGGCGACACCCGTGGGGGCCATGTTGCTCCGTTTGCAGGTTACGGTTGACAGGTTTCGATATCTTGTGTGGTTTGGTGGCGTTCACCTTCCCTCACACACCGTGTGACTTGGCAGTGACAGTTAAGCAGAAGCTTGCCTCCCCTGCAGATGCCGGTAATGCAGAGGGACCAGCCCTCACCGGGGGACTGGATGACAGCATCCACAGATATTTTTAGAACAGGCCCTCTCGCCTCTTGGTCTCCCTGTTTCTTTTCCCCGGCATCACCGGGGACAGAAGTGGGAAGGAAATGGAAATGGAAAGTCACCAGTCAGTGAGATGGGGACTCAGTCATCTTGCTCGTTCCCGGTCCCCTGCCTGGTAACTGCCAAGTCCCTGCTGCAGTGCATTCAGCTGTCTGCCTCCTTTTCCTTCCAGAGTCCCGTCCCCCATGGGCCATGTTGTTAAACCACAAGGCCGTCACTCCACACAGAGCTCTCCCTGTCACCTCCCAAGCCACTCATCCACGTGAGGACCCATGAACCTCCTCAAGCCACCCCCCCCCCCAAGCTCTGGTGCTCAGTTGAGTGTCAGCGGTTCCCCAGCCTGCAGCGGGCTTGCCCCTGGCCCTGCACCCCAGTCCATATGCTCCTCCGAGCATGGGCCAGACCAGCAAGCACAAACCGTGAGCCACGGGCTTCTCGGCACTGCGTGGCTGCTCCCTGGTGGGCTGTTTTTATGACCCTCCTCCTTATTCTGAGTGGCCCGGGTACTCCTCTAACGATGATCCAACTTGTGTTCAGCATTTCGCTGTCTGTTTTTGGTTTTGGGGTGTTTTATGATCTGTTTGTCCTTTATCACACACCCCCTGGCCTGCTAGCTCCCCACATCAAATGCACTGTCAGCAGGAGCTGCCCCTAGCTGGCTCTGCACAGAGCCTGGGTGAGGAGAGAGCCCAGAATCCATCCTCACAGGTGCCCCTCTCCCTTCTGTGATGAGCGCGTCTCATTTCTGATGATGCCACTCCCAGAAGACTGGGGCCTTTGCTGAGGGAATGGGTGCATGGCATGGGGTTGCTGCGTTGTAGTAGGCGGCTTCAGAGCTGCACCGAGTGACGTGATGCCCTGTCACGGTGCCTAGGTACCCTCTGCCTGCCTCCCTCCCTCTCTCCCCCTCCTCTCTCTCTCAGGCCCAGCCCCAAGCTGCCTGCTCTGTCTCTGTACTTGGGGGACAAAATGGGTCACCTTCCCACTGGTCTATCTGGCAGAATAATTAACACCAGAGGGAACCAGGGAGAGGGTCCAAATTAGGTAATACCTTTCCACGTCTCCCTAGGCGCAGAAAGTCAGGACTGGGACTTAGCGACCATAGTCTCCTGCTGACTAATTACGTAGTGATGTTAGGTTGTGATTTGTTAAATGTTAAGGTGAAAGGACAGTCATCGAGACCCTGAAGTCACAAGGGCCCTTGTGGAAGTTCCAAATGAGTCTGTGGTCTGTGTCCTCTACGGGGGGGGGCAGAGGCATGTAACACGTGAGGCGTGCGAGTGTCCGGGTGTGTGTCTCATGATTGGCCACCTCCGCTGGTGAGAAGATCTTGAGCTCATGATACTGTGTTACCTCCTTTCTACTCGTGTCTTGGCCTAGAGGCATTTTTTTTTTTCTTTTTTACTACCATGACATCCAGCGCCGTGTCTCTGTACACAGAAGATCTTGTCTCGGGGCCCGTCTCCCTGCTTCTTTGAGCCTAATCTCTCCGAGTCCACTTTTTTGTGTTAATCTTTTTTTTGGCTCGGCGGTCACAGGTAGGCGGGTGAGATTCGTCTGCTTTCAGATGCTCTGAAGGCTCCTTTGGACTGACTGGCCCTCAGGAGAGGAGCCAAGAGTACAGAAACCCACAGAGCAGGGTTGTTAGATCTTTTAGAAGGTGGCCACGTCCGCTCTCCTGGTGTCACAGAGTGCTAGTGGACAGGGCACCAGGCAGGTGGACCTGGTCCATCTGCCTGTTGGGGAACGAGCAAAGGTGAGCTGTTTTCCCTTTGGTGACCCACTTGCCTCGTTTCAGTGTGACAGTCCCATGTCCTAGGAAACCTGTGGACAACCCTGCCTTAACAAGGCCCACCCAAACCCCCTAGTGGTGCCTTTTATTAACTCCCCAGAAGTGAGTGGTCCTGTGTTCTTGGGCTTGCCAGCTGTAGAGCAGTTTGTCGTAGCAACAAAATGAGGAATAAAGTGACCTTCATGCTTTGGCTTTGGGTGACCAGGCCTTTGAAATGCTGTACTAGCCAGACCTGGTGCTGCAGTCTGTCATCCTAGCAGTCTGGGAGGCTGAGGCAGGAGGATCCTCTGGGCAACTTAGCTAAACCATGTCTCAAAGTCAAAAATAAAAATGATCTGGGTAGGTAGCTCCATGCAGAGGCCCTGGCCTTGCACTCAGTACCACAGAAAGAGAAACAGAGAAGGAAGGAGCAGCTGTGCCCAACGTGCCCTGGCCGCTGGCATGGTGTGCGGAGAGTGCGCCTCCCCGCGACACCCCTAGTCATGACCTCTTTTCTTTTTTCTTCCTCTAGACCCTCAAACTGACACAAGACCTACAGAGACAACCCTTTGCCAAATCTGCTCTCAGCAAGTGGACAGTGACACCGTTTACAGCTTACCACCTTTGTGAGTCCCACGCCATCTTCCTGACCCAGCAGAGACTGTTACTAGCCCCCCACCCTGGGTGAAGCCCTCACCCTTCGAACAGAACTCTGTCAAGTATGCAAAATCTTCCTCTTCCGGGGTGGCCAGCCCCCCGCCCACGAGGACAGCACCCAGCCCGCACCCCACCCTGGTTCAGAGCACACCGCGAGCCCCAACCAGATGCTGGGGTGTTTTCCTATCTTGATGGCTCCTGGGGCGTTTTCCATGTTGTTGGGTTTTTTTCTGTGTGTTTTCTCTCACCTGGGTTTCTCACATGCATTCACTTGCGGTATTTTCTGTTAAAATGTGAGCTGTCCTTCCCTTGACCGGTTTCGAAATAGGAGGAAAGCGATCTACCAAGTTCCGTCTCTGGCCTTTGGGCGTCCCCAGCCCGTGGAGCTCCATCAGCTAACCCGTTACGTAAACCACAGAGGGATTTTCTTTCTACTTTTGTTTGGTAGAAAAGTATCCCTTTCTGAAAGCCCAACAGTAGCACAATTGTTAGCTCTGCACACCCACCTGGGACTGTACCTGTATAGGTGGCGGGAGCAGAGTGCGGCATCTGACCCCAGAGTTTTCAGGTCTGAGGACAAGACCCCAGGGCTCGCCCACCGTGGCAGGGTCAGCAGAGCCTGTGGCCTCCCACAGTGGCCGCAGAGAAACTGGCAGACAGTGTTGGCCTGTTGGCTAGATACCAGGATCGAAAGAAACAGCTCAGCTATTCGCTCTTTGCCAAATGCCACTGAGGGTTTAGTTTTAAGGAGGAGGAAAGAAAAGGGGAGCAGGGGATGTACCCTGACAAGTGAGGTCTGTGCGCAGCGGGCCACAGAGAAGGGGAAGGACGGAGGGGACAAGGCACGTCTCTTCACGGCGTTTGGAATCACACATCCTGGGTTCTCCCGGCCTTGCTGCATAACCTGGTTCTTCAGAGGGTCTGAGTGAAAGGCATGACAGACTGATTTTTTTTTCCCACATAAGCTTAGGTTAGAATTGTACAAGAGACACAACAAAAGTACAAAATAGGACTGTGTTAACTTTTTTTTTTTACTTTTCTGCTTGTATGGATTTCATTTTTTGTTTCATTTTCCAAAAGTTATGGTGCTGTCTAGGTGCTTTCTGTTGGACCCAACAAGTGTGACCGTACGTGTGGCCCTCCTCGGTGGGCCGGCTAGGGATACCTTTTGCCCATTTGAACCTGGTGTCGCGTCGCCCAGATTAGCACAGTGTATACACACTTCTCTGAAGAGATCTATGAATAATCTTTTCTTTGCATAAGAAGCACTAGGCATATAAGTGTGTAAATACATTTCACAGTGTATAGTGCAAATGCAGAGCCTTGAGCATGGGCTTAGGCATGCCATCCCGGACTCATGCTTGACCCACTGGTACGTGGGCTGTGGCAGTGGGCGCCCCTGCAGGCCTGCCACCGACCCCTGCGCCCACAGCCCTGGCTGCCTGGGCCCCCGTGTGCCCTTGCCCTCCAGCTCCTCTGAGGACGGGGTGGCGACCCCCGCATCCTGTGAGCTCCCTGTGGTCTCGTCGCATGTCCCTTGGCCTTGTCTGGACTGCCGCCTGTGAGCGGTGGCCCTGTTCGTTCCCCCGCCCCCGCCCCCGACTTCTGCCAGACCGGTGTGTCCTGCCCCTGTGGTTATCGTACACCTGTAGCTTCACTTTCTACAAAACTGTTCCACGTTTATAACCTTCATTTTAAAAGTATGTATCATTTTTTAAGACGATGTATTCTATTCGTGTGACCTGCTGGTCAGCAGCCAGACTTCCTATCTTCCTTCATATGAACTAATGTCACTTCCTTGATTCTTCAGTAGCTGGCTCCAAGAGTCCCCCACCCCTTGCCCCCGCCCCGGCTCCCTGAGTGCCACTGCCTGGGTGGGGAGTACCACCGAGGCAGGGCACGGGGTGGAGAGAGATCCGATACTAGGGGGAACCCCAGTGCTTCCAGTCCAAGGCCCTCAGAGTTGACTCCCGAGTTCAAAGAAAAAAGCAAACAAAGTCACAAATCAGCACTTGCTATGCAGTTCTGCAGCCCCTGGCAGCTATTCGCTGGCAAGACGGGCACCAGCCCTCGTGTGCCCAGCGCCGCAGTGCCCGGCATCTTTGGGCGTGTTGCTCCTGCCTTTTCCTCCTTTCTGGTGTTCGTTGGGTTTCAGGCACTGTGTCGTATAGAACGTCCTAGAATTTTCTTGTAATGTAATCTGAAGCCAGCTGCGTGAGGGGCAGGAGAGCCTGAGGAGATCAGAGGTGGGCAGCGGCAGGGAGAGATGCTTTGGGGTCTCGTTTTTGTTTCATTGTTGTTTAATAATCCAGACAGCATTTACATGGAGAGCCAAGACCAGGGTCACATCTAGTGTGGGAGTGTAGCACGGTCACCGGGCCTGGTGGCACAGCCCTGTCATCTGCAGCATTCCGGGAGGCAAGTGAGACCCTGTCTCAAGATAAAAGCAAACAAAATATAGTAAGCTGGGAAATGCAGCTGCGTCCGAAGGCCCTGGGTTCAATCTCCTGTAATGGGAAAATAAAAAACACAAAAGTGCAGCGTTGTACTGCGAGATCTGCATGCTGCCCGGGAGGCCTGGCTCCCACGCAAGCGGCTCCTGCGGCATCAGAGCGGGCAGCTCTGCAGCCCGAGCCCTCTGCCTCCTACTAAGCATGTCACCAGCACAGGGACGGGAGGTGGAAAGCAGAGTCCCCGGCATCGAGGGCATGAAGTTCACCCTGGGCCTCCCCACTCTTGGGGCTCCACAGCCCGGTCCCCGTACCAAAGCCAGAAAAGAGCTTTACCACAAGCCACCACTGTCCTGGTGTGAGGACTGGCCGCCGGCTCCGTGTACCCCGCTAACTGTGAATGCAGCCCACATTGGCTTCCTCTGTCACACCCTCTGATACGTAATGAACGCTGAGACACGTTTTTTTAAAAATGTTTTCCAAAATCCACAGCTGCCCATGGGAGGATTGTGCCCACGTGCAGCGTACAAGGCAAACCTGGATTTTGGTGTTGATTTTTGGCATCGTGTGTGCCGCATCCTCGCCCCGAGGAGAGGACGTCATGGCTCGCTACTCAGGACAGATATGCTCCATCTCAGGGTGACATCAGGTGGCTTCCGAAGTTGTACCCAGTTGAAGGATTGTAGGGGGAGAGAGACTTTGCCTCTACCTAAAAAAACAGGTGATCCACTTAAAAAATAATGAACAGTTGAATCTCTTGGGAAAAGTTCATCAGAGTAAAATAGTCAAAAATAGAGAAAAGAAAAGGAAAAAAAAAAAAACCCAGCAGGTCCTCTGACCCACAGGCTGGCGCCAAGGGCTAATCAGGGGTAAGGATGTGACCCATCTCCAAAAACAAAAGCCTGACCACTCCCAGCTGAGCTTTCTTTTCCTCGGTATATTGGAGGAACATCCTATGATTAAACATAGTTTTTTAAGTAAGAAAAATGTCCTTTTTTGTAGAAATGCAATCCCTAGTAAAGAGGTACAAGAAAACCCCAGCCCCTCCGGAGCCGGTGGGGGAGGCCTGAGGGGAAATGAATTTTTGTGGACTCGCGCCCGTCTAGCACGTTCTGCAAGCAGCAGCCCCAGCGGCTGGTGCGCGTACCTGATATTTGATCTAAATCTTAAGTAGGTAACCTTTTATGCAGGTTGAATGAATGGAGTATTTTTTCCTTTTTTTTTTTTTAATTTGTATTTTCCTTTGAAAAGAGTGACTAGTTCCAAGGCCTTCGCCACACTCTAGAAAAATCCTCGTGTGACTGGTTTTATAAACGCCGCTGTGTGTGCTCACCTCTCGAGTTCTCAAGGCCTGGAAGTCCGTCTTCTGTTGCCACTTGTCCTGGTGCGTTCTGTACAGGGGGAAATGTTACAGATGTGGAGGAGGACCGGGAAAAATGGAGCGAATGCAAAAAAAAAAAAAAAAGGGTAGTATGAATTTTGGCTTCCCACGTTGAACTTTTTTTTTTTTAAAGTTGCATGAATGGGGAAAAAAATTCCCTGTATTACAGCACCTGTAAAGCTGTCTCTCTTGCTCACAACCCATACAAACTAGAATTGCATTGGGTGCGTGGCCACATCGGACCACCCGAGAATCCACAGTTCACCCGCGTGGTGCTGCATGGCTCGCCACACGGTGCCGGGGATCATTTCTGCCGTCTTTCTCTCAAGGATCAAAACCTGCTCGACCTGGTGATCTTCGCCCTTTGTGGACAGAGCCGTGCGGAGATGCAGTACTCCTTTCCTTGGTGTTTGTAGATAATTCCCTTGTGTATTCCATCTGAAAACCGTAATCTAGTTTGTAAAAGATGGTGACGCATGTAAATAAAGCATCAGTGACACTCCCGGGCATGGTCTGTCTCCTTCCCTAGCCTTTTCTGTTCCTCTAGGAGTGACACGGCTGGGTTTTGATGGGGTTGGGGATGGATGGGGGTAGGCACAAGGCCTTGGCACAGGGCCACATCTCTAGCCCTTTTATTTTGAGACAGGATCTTGCTAAATTGCCCAGACTGGGCTTCAACTTGGTGATCCTCCTTCCTCAGCCTCCTAGGATATGGCTGGTTTATCCTTATGTCTTCCTTGGGGCTGTTTCCCAGTCTGAGAGAAGTGCCCAGTTGTGAGAATACCCTGAAATCTCTAAAGGGACCTAGTAAACTTTTTTCTCTGACTCCTTTCGACCTCCACAGGCAACCAGAGAACTTAATAAAAGCAGATTTATGGAGTTGCTCGTGTTGGCTGATGGCCACGCATGGTGTGTACCGGGTCCTGTGGTCCCAGAGGAGCTTTTGAGCCTAGGATCAGAATTTAGACACGGCCTCGCTGGTTGCCAGGGGTTTGACCCGAGTGACACCCCTCCCACGTGAGCCTGCCAGGTGGACATTAGTCATGACTTCGGTCATCACCAGGGCCATCCATCCTGCACACCGAAAGTCAAACACAGCTTTGGGCTTCTGGTGACGACAGTATAAACATTTCCTCTGTGGGTGCTCTCAGAGCCTCAGCCGAGTTGGTAGGGACTCCACCCTATTGTAAAACTATTCTTAGCAGCCTGGACTGTGTTTCTTATTTTAATAGACACGTTATAAAAATTACTGAGTTTATAGAAACCCCCGAGAAGCACAGTGGGTGCTTTCTTTTTGTTGTGTAATTTTATTTTGTGATCCTGAGGACTGAGCCACATCCCCAGCTCATTTTTATTTTTTTTGTTTTTGAGTCAAGAGTCTCGCAGAATCCTTAAGTTGCCCAAGCTAGACTCAAATTCGTGATCCTCCTGCCTCAGCCTGCCAGAGGGCTGAAATTCCAAGCCTGCGCCCCTGGGGTCGGATTCTTTGTTCAGATCACGGTGGAAGAGCTCAAGCTGGCCTTCAGAATCAGTTCCGCACAGGTGGAGTGGCCAGCACTCATTGGTGAGTTTTTTTTTAATTTTCTCTTACTGTAGTTTGAAGGTGCATCCTCACCGTCTACGAACACCAGTGCCCTCTGGAAGGCCATTGTGCCCACAGTTGCATCTCAAATTTAGTTGTTTGTGCAAAAGTCAAAGAAATCTAGTGCAAGCTGCCACAAGGTTCTTGGTAGAGTCCCCAGAACCAGGGAAACACATCCAGAAATCAGTCAACTACTGACTGACGATGACCAAGTCAACCTGAGGTGCCGTAGTGACCGAGAGGAGCATGGCCTGGTGACCCGCCCCACCATGGTCATGGCCTTCACCTCCCCCACTGTGGGCTCCTTCCACGGAGTACGGTGGCTGTGTGTTACTTTAAAGACACTGCTCCCCGAGGGGGAGGGCCAGAAGCAGACAGCAGTGGCTCTGTGACGGGGAAGGTGACTCAAGTGACGCGCGGCCTTGCCTCTGTGTGCGGCCGTGTTTAGGGTCTCGTGGATACCCTCATCATCTGGGAGGTGCCTAGTTTGAGCGAAGGGGCACCATGTCCCCATCGAAACGCTGGTTGTCAGAACCTTTCACGTACATAGGAAAGGATCCCATTGGATGTGCTCTTGGAAAGAGTATAATTATTCTTTTGGGGGGCCATCTGGAGGTTTGAACCCGGGGCCTTCACACTAAGCTCTGTCCCCAGCCCATTTTTGCTTTTTGATTTTGAAGCAGGGTTTGGCTGTGTTGCCCAGGCTGGGCTCAAACTTAGGGTCCTCCTGCCTCAGCCTCCCGGAGTGCTGGGCTGATAGGCCTGTGTCCCCCAAGGCCTGGCTTCGTTGTTCTTGTAACCTTACTGGTAGAAGAAAAATCAAGCACAGGGTACACATAGGGCATGTGAGTATGTTAATGACCCCTCAGCTGGGGAGAAGGCTTGGGAGCAAAACAAAAAGCTGGAAATAACTGTCGGTGCTGGGGCACTGTGACCTCCCCCAGGAGCTGGGCCCTTTCTCTCCCTGAAGTCAGAGCTTGTGGGCCACTTGCTGGCTGACTGGCTCAGAGCTGGGGCAGCAGGGACCAGACCGTGTGGCCCTCTGTCCAGCAGGCAAAGGGTTCTTCTTCCTCCCATGACACCTCCAGTGGGAAAGGGGGTACCCGTGCTAGGGCCTGCCCCAAAGTACAGATGTGTCCCTCGTGTTGGGGCAGTTGAATTATGGAAGCTTTTGTTCAAATTCTGTTCATTTTGTCTTTATTATTTTTGCCATAAATAACTAATATTTTCCCCAGAGATATATTAGCATTTTGCCATGTTTACACCCGCCTGGTTCAAAGGCCTGAAATTATAAAAAATACCAGGAATATAGTTCATCGTCAGACTTTGCCTGCCTAGTTTCCCCCCTCCCCAAGTTTCTTGTGTGTTCTTTTAGAATGTGTGCAGCTGCAATAATAAAAACACAGATTCTTATTTTCTCTTTTTATTGTACAGAAAGTATATTTACACACTCTCGGCCACTCGCCTGTTCCGTTTTGGTGGTACGCAGCCATCACACTGAGCTGCGTCACCAGCCACGCTCCCTTTTCATTTTGATTTCGAGACAGGGTCTAAATTGCAAAGTTGCCCAGGTTGGGTTCGAACCTGCGATGCTCCCGCCTCAGCCTCCTAGAGTGCTGGGATTACAACTGGCCATCTTGCTTTTTAAATAATTTTCTCACACGTGGAAGAGCCAGTACATCAGGAGTTTCCCACCCGTATCTACAGTTTTATAGCATTCCACTGTATTAATGCAGGGGTTCCTTGTTTAGGGACACAAGACATTGGGTTGCTTTCAAGCATTTCTTGTTTGCCACACCGCAACCAACCATCTTACGTGAACGTTATTTTATATGTGTGCAAGAATCCTTGTAGAATTAATTAATGCCCAAACATGGATTTGCTAGGTCAAAAGAGATCGTTTTTAATTTTGATAAGAATACCCTCCAGTGTACCAATCCGTTCCACCAATATCAGCCAAGTGGGAAAATTTGTTTCCTCACAGATTCCAATTTTCAGGGGGTGGAGAAGGTCCTAGACATCCAGCCTCGGTCTATCATACTGAGCCACGTATGTCTCCCGTCCACTTTTTATCTTATTTTGGTGTTGAGGCAGGGGCTCATGAAGTCACTAAGTTGCCCAGACTGGGCTTGAACTTGTGACCCTCCTGCCTCAGCCTCCCAGAGTGCTGGGGTTATAGATCTATGCCATGGGACCTAGCTCAGTCTCATATTTTTTTAATGTCTTAAAAGTGAAATTACAAATCTGTGTTTCTTCTTCCCCTTCTGCATGTCCTTTAAGTCCTACCGAGGTAAGGGGAGAGCCTGGGTCTGGGTGCTAGGAGGAGGGCCGGAAGGGGTGGAGGCCTGGGAGGTGGAGCCAGGGTGACCCTGGGTGGAGGGTGGGGCAGCTCGAGCACTCAGGTGACTTCAGGACTCCGACCTGTCCAACCAGTCTGGGCTGCAGGCTCCTCCCCTCACGCCACCAGCTTGGCCCGCCTAGCCTGACCTCCCAGAATTTCCAGGGGAGAGCTGTCACCCTGGAGGAAAGAAGTCTGGTCTCTTTGGCCACAAACCACATGCCCAGACCTATTCCTAGCCGGATTGCGCAGCCTACTGGAGGACAGCCATGGGCTAGGACAGCCACGCAGTTCCGGGCCACCGGGCCTGGCTGTTGCCAGGGCTCTGCAGTACCTGCCCACCTTGTGGGTTGTCACGGTGGCTGAGACCACCGCCAGGAGATGGCATTTGTCATGGAGAGGCCTGGGTCAGGAAGGAGCCCCCTATGCCTCTGAGGGGAGGATTTGGGGGGAGACTCGATTTGAACCCAGCCAGCAGGCCACCAGTGATGGCGGGTTAGGGCACTGGGGGTCCTCCGGGCCTCTCTGTGGGTAGATGAAGCGCAGTCAGGGCCTGGAGGAAGAGCAGGCCTCCGAGCGTCCGCGCTGCTCCTAGCAAGTCCAGCCCCCCAGGCATAGTGCCATTGGCTCGCCCTCCACCGCTGGCTCTCACCACAGGAAAACGTATGACAAAACTAAGCTGGCATGAAGGCGCCCAGCAGTACAGCTGGATGGCTTAGTGGCCAACAGGGAAGGCCGCCAGCCTGGAAGGGGGCCTCTGCTTTTGTTTCCTCTCGTGTTCTCCAGGGTCTGTTGGCCAGAGCCATGCTAGTGGTCAGCTTCCTGCATAGGCAGGGAGCCCCAGCTCCCCACCACCACCACGGCCTCTTCCGGAATGGCACCGCAGAGAAGAAGGTGAGCTGTGGGCCAGCAACCTTAGCTGCTTCTGTTTACAGCCGTGCCCCACCAGCAGCATGGCCGCCTGAGCTCCACCTCCTGTCAGATCCGCAGCGACACTGGCTTGCGGAGGAGGGAGAACCCTACTGTGGACTGCACGTGTGGATCCAGGTCACGTGCTCCTGATCAGATCTGATGATCTGAGGTGGGGACGCCTGCGCTGTCCTCCCCCCACCCCCCACAGCTATCCCGACTTTGTGGAAAAATTGTCTTCTACAACACTAGTCCCTGGTGGCAAAGAGGTTGAGGATGGCTGCCTGAGAGTCACGTCAACACCAGGAAGACCCAGATGTCCTGGAAAGACAGGCTCCGAAGTCGTGGCCGGCCAGGGCTGTGCGTCCCTCAGTTGTTTCTGTTTCTGCGGATGTCAGTCGCCCCACCGCAGAGGCCCCTGGGGGATGTCGCAGACCTCACCACGTGGCCACGCAGAGCCCAGGCTTGGGGCACAGACTTGCAGACCACCCAGCATGGGAAGTCAGGAAGGTGGTGAATGCTAATATATTGATTCTCAGAAGGGAAACTGAGGCAGAGCCTGACGTGGGTTTAAAGGGTTACTGCTCCAGGAGAAACCTGCCCTGTGGCCCAGGCCTCAGAGCCGCAGTGGCGGGAGCCTGTGTTGAGAGTTGGGGTATGGGGTCTGTGCAGAGGGGTTGAGAAAGCCCCAAGAGAAAAGAGGTGGACGAGAGCGGGAGGACGTGTAGGTGGGCATGGAGCAGAAAGGGCGGCTGGGGCCATGGTGGTGCCCACTCAGGCGTGTGCCTGGTCACATGGAGTCCCTCCAGTTTCTGTCCCACCAGCGTAACGTGCCGCAGGGGCCAGGGGCAGCCTGGTGCAGACCAGAAGCCAGGGTGGTCGGAATGAAGGGGTGCTGCTGTCCCCTGGCTTGTGTGTCCTTCCTGACGGCTGCTGCTGTCCCCTGTGGGTGTGGACGGGGCTTCTTCCTACCCAGTGCTCCCTGTTGGGTCACTAGGGAGGAACGTAATTGAAGAGGACCAGCAGGGCAGTGTGAGCTGGAAGTGCCACGCTGACCGCTGGCTGCAGGGACCAGGCCTGTGGCCTCACGCCCCTGCCCAGCTGGCCCGGGCTCTCTCCCCTCTGGAAGGTTCCAGTCTCTTTGCCCTGGCTGGGGTCACCTGTGGGCCTCACTGAGGCTGGTTAGGGTTCTGCTGATGGATGCCACTTTCCAACCCTAGGACTCAGCAAAGGAAGTTTACCCTGACCAGCCTCTGAGGAGAAAATCCCATACCCAAAGTGCCTGAGGCCTGCAAGGCCTGCTGGTAGGAGCGGGTGCGGGCCTCAGGGCTGGGGTGGTGGCTGGGCTTCAGGGCCCCTCTGTGTTTCATGGGGGATGAGGGTAAGGCCTCAGATCACTTGGGGACCCACCTATCTTTTTCCTCTCTGATCCAACGTGTGTTTAGTTGAGGACCTACTGTGTGCCGGTGCTGGAGGCAGGAGACTGCAAGGTTGAGCCCAACCTGAGGCAACTTAGCAAGATTCTGTCTCAAAATAAAAACAGGCTGGGGATAAAGTTCTGTGTGAAACCCCTGGGTTGGATCTTCGGTACCAAAAAATAAAGAATAAAAATGAAAGATGGAGGAAGAGCCACAAATGAAGGACAGAGACGAGACAGGGAATGTCTTCTGTGCCAGGGTCGCCGGAAGGCACGGCCGGGCCACCTCCTGGGTGCCATGCCCCACGCGACACGCCCAGACTCCCAACCTCAGAATCCTAAGTTAGGGCATCTGTTTGTGTCAGGCAAAGATTTGCAGTTTGTGGGGACCTTTGCAGGCAGCGGCAGGAAGTGGCCGCATCCTCTTGCAGGCTGGATGCGTGCCCTGAATCCAGCAGGGCCGCCAGGTCCCCGCAGCTCGTGGGTTATGCCTGCAGCGCAGCTGACCTTCTGGGCCACTGGGCCCATGCACCGCTGCGGCGGCTCAGCTGTTGAGCAAGCCTTTCGTGCGTCAGGGGCTCAGTGTTTACAAATTGCAGACAGGCCAGCCGCTCAGAGGATCTCGGTCACGTTATTCACCCCAGAGAACCTGGGCCACCTCGGATGGCCGCCTCAGCTCTTCCCAGACCTCTGGGGGTGGAAAGGGCTGTGCTAGGAGACCTCAGACCCAGGCGGAGTCCCTGGAGCTGGGAACTCAAGGAGCAGCGCCTCCCACGCGCCCCCACCCCACGCGTGGACGTGTGGCACAGAATCACGGAATCCTACAGCGTGAGCAGACGCTATGGACCCTGCACTTAACAAAGCGTTTGAGATTCATCCATCACAAACCTTCTGCTCTTCCAAAATCATAAAAATCACTTGGACTGGGCTCAGCAGCGGAGACCTGTTCTGGAACTCTGGGAGGCTGAGGCAGGAGGAGTCCTAGCTCAAGCTCAGTCTGGGCAACTTAGGGACTTGGCAACACACCGTCTTTAAATCAAAATTTTTTAAAAATGGGCTGAAGATGTAGCTTAGTGCAAAGGCCCTGGGCTTGACCCCCAGTACCACAATGCTAGCAGTATTAATAAGTAAAAACAGCATCAGCCTTACAGCCTTGCAGTGCTAAGAATCAAACCCAGAGCTTGGAGCAAGACCTGTCTCAAAAACAGAACAAACAAAACAAAACCAGAGCCTGATGCAGGCTAAGCAAGAGCCCTAAGGCTGAGCCACATGCCCAACCTTACAAGATGGGGCCTTACGGACCACTCTGGCCCTTCACAGCCCTGGACAGTACACAAAGCTTTTGCTCAGCTGAGTGTATTTAGTCTTTCAAACGGCCTGGAGGTTAAGAGAGGCCCGAATTTTACTTGCCTCCTCCTGAAAACAGGCCGCAGGTCAAGGACACGGGGGGGGGGGGGGGGGGGGGGGGGGGGGGGGGGGGGGGGGGGGGGGGGGGGGGGGGGGGGGGGGGGGGGGGGGGGGTGATGAGCTGAAGTCAGCGGTGCCCTTGCCCAGTGGGGACCCTGCATCTTCCCGTTCTCAGCCCAGGGGGTCGGGATTTTCAAGTTTGTGAGCTTCTCTAGTTGGGTGATTCCCCAAAGCTCTGATGGTGGGCGCTGTCACCCACATGTGCCTCTCAGCCCTCTCTCTCTCTCTCTCTCTCTCTCTCTCTCTCTCCTTCATGTGTGTGTGTGTGCATGCACGTGTGGCCCTGGGGACCAAGTCCTGGAACTTGGTACTGAGCTACATCCCCAACCCATGTTTTATTATTAATTTTGAGACAGGGTCTCACTAAGTTGCCAGGCTGGGCTCAAACTTGCATGATTCTCCTGCCTCAGCCTCCTGGGGTTGCACTGGATTTTTAACCCACACACCCTGCCTCCCTGGTCGCGGCAGAGGACACCAACGGGTTAATCGGGAGGCCTGGAAGCTGGCAGCTGGGGAACATCGGGGTGGAGATGGAGGCCTCCAGCTGTGGGCAGAGTCCCTGTGTCTCCCTCAGAGGAAACTTGGGCTGCTAACTGTTTTTCTTACTTCTGAGGTGGGTCGTTGGGTCATACGCCCGCCCGCGGGGAGTTCCGGGGCCCAACGTGGGTTTGGAGCCCTGGCCCCGGGGATTCCCGCGGTTGGTGACTTGCCACGTCTGTGGGCCCGTGTTGCTATTGATGTTGGGCCAAGGCACTTAGAAACTGGGATCTTCCGAGTGGGAGAATTGTGTGGTTTGGCCGCAGTGTCCCCACAAGCGCAGCCAGCACTGGGACAGTGACCCACAGAGTGGGGCTGGAAGCCTGAGCTTCTCCTCAGTGTCCCTCTCCCTGCTGGGCCCTAGGGAGGTGGCCCCAGTGCAGCCTGACTACTTGGTGGCCTGGGGAACTTCTGGAGGGGCCGGCTGTGTTGGGAACCCCTACTGGGCCCTGGGGAGGCTCCTGGGAGTGGTGCAGAGAGGCCCGGAGAGTGAGCTGTCCCACCTGCAGGCACCGAGGTGCTCAGAGCTGTGGCAGAGGACCAAGAAGGGGAGGCACCTCCCAGCTCCACCTTGTGAAGGCCGAGTGGGGCCTCCCCCATCCTCCCATGTGGGCCGCGTCCCCTCCCCTGGCAGCACTGGTGGCACTGTCCCACCATTTCCCAGGACCTTTGGCTCCCACAGGTAGTATGGTGGGTACTAGGGTGTCGATGGTATGAAAGAAAGAGCCCCAGGCAGGAGTCCATTTCGCAGCCGCGCCTGGCTGGATGGGCCTCAGGAAGCAGAGGCAGGTAGAAACCTTCGACACCTGGAGTTTTCCTTTTCTTGTGGAAGCCTTCAGGCCCTTCACACTGAGCTCCATCAGCTCTCTCTCTCTCCCTCCCTCCCTCTCTCTCTCTCTCTCTCTCTCTCTCTCTCTCTCTCTCTCTCTCGACTAGACTCACTAAATTGTCCAGGCAAGGCTCAGACTTGCAATCCTCCTGCCTCAGCCTCCCAGAGCGCTGGGATGACAGCCCTGCACTACTAGGCCCAGCAGCTTCTTCCTCTGTATTCTGACAACTCACCAGGAGCAAGAAGCCAGGCTTACTTGGGTGCATGGAGCCCTTGTCTTCACGGCCCCTGTGGCTGTGCCCAGGAGGGCTGTGTGCCAGTCCTGTGTTCCTTCTGCAGGACTCACGGGGGCAGAGGACAGGCTGGCACGCTTGCTCTTGACCGTGGCCTCCTGCCTCCCCCTGGCACACCACAGGTTAGCATGCGCGTGACTGCAGAGCAAACTCAGTACAGCTCTGGTAGGTGCCGGGGTGGGGGAGGAGAGGCTCCAGGGCCCGTGCACAGGGACTTAGCCCCATGGGGGAGTTCCCCAAGGCCAAGCCAGTGGCCCCTGCCTTCCACAATTCCCTCCACCCCCACCTTTCCTTGCCTTCCTTCCGTAACAGGCTCGGTTTTTTTCATCCATGGAGAATTTCATTCAAGCTTTTTCTTTCACTTTGTAGTACTGGGGATCAAGCCCAGGACCTCCACTGAGCCACATTTAAATTTTTTTTTTTTTTGATTGTGAGACAAAGTCTCACTAAGTAGCTGTATTATCCAGGTTAGATTCCATCTTGCAATCCTCCTGCCTCTGCCTCCCAGGGTGCTGGGATGACGGGCCTGTGCCAGGAGAGGAGGGCAGGATGCTGCTCAGGAGTCCGTAGACATGGAGCGGACACACCACGTGTTCATAGCTACAGGTCCTCTTGGGGATGGCTTTCCTCCTGCTCCCCACGTCCTTGGATGGTTTCTGCACGGAGCCAATGGGTATCGTAGGTCTCCCCTGCAGAGGTGCCTCCCCTGTGGCCGGGGCTTCGTGTCCTCGGCCATGCGGGCCCCAAGGTACCTTCTGCGAGACCTGGCATCCCGGTCAGTTCACTGCGGAATTAAGGGTGAGGACGCTACGGAGGGTCGGGGGCTGGAAGGGCCCCACCACCACACGGCTTGCCTCGCTCCATGGCCTTGGGGTGCAGCCACCTACAGATCCTACCCTCTCCTCCCCTCTGGGCAGGCCGAGGGCAGCAGGTCGGCTCCCTGCCAGGCCCAGAGAGGAATCCTGGGCCCTGGCAATTTTCCCTGTTCCAGTGAAGTCCCGTGGTCTGTTTCCTGGGCCCTTAATTAGCCTCCAGAGCCTGCCCAGGCTGCCCCTACCCACCCAGGAGAGGCCTGGCTGGGAGGGTAGAAGCTGACGCCCTGCTCCACAGAAGGGCCAGGGCCTGGGGTATTTTTACATCTGGAAGGCTGTGGAGAACAAACTGCCGCCCCCACCCCCCCACCCCCCCCTTCCCGCCAGTTACACAAGTCGGTTGGAAGAGGGAGGGGGCAGAAGAGCCGTTAGGTCGTCCCTGCTGCTTTGAACTTGGTCATAAATCTGCTCAACAGGAAGTGGGGGCTGGGAGGGCTGGAAGGGATGGCGGGTGTGGAGCTGGAACCCAGCCCTCCCTGCCTGGTGGTGGTGTTGGGGTCCCCCTGGGGCCTGGGCAGGCACTCTGGGTGTCAGGGCTGCCTGCCTCATGGTCTCTACAGGCTTCTGGGTGATTCCTAGGCTGGCTTCAGGCCACAGATACAGATTTTAGAATTGGGAGAGATGCTAGAGACCTATTGATGAGAGTTTTAAGGACAGCAGAAGGAAATTAAATTACCCAAAGCCACACAGCAAATAATAGGAGGTTGGGGTTGGATTTTTTTGTTTTTTCCTTTGAGACAAGGACCCACTAAACTAAGCTGGCTTGCCTGGGCTTCAACTTATCAGTCTTCCTGCATGCTGGGATTGTAGGCCGGTACCACTGGGCCCGGCTGGGTTGGGGTCTTTGCCTCGTAAGTTAGCCCTGTGCCAGATCTCCCGTTCGTGTTGCTGTCTCTTGGTTTTCTTAGAGACATGAGTCTTCCCACAGAGAGGAGGAAAGGTGTAAGGAGAGACGACACACCAGTTCAATCCACATTAACAGCTGGACAACTGCTCTGTACTTCACTAAGATTTTGAGGAGCAGGAGGCCCCTGTGCTCCACAGACAAGCCCTTCTGGGCACAAGTGGCTGGTCCTTGCTTCTTAGGGGTCCACCCTAACCAAGAGCTTCTGGAAGGAGCAGGCAGAAACAGCTGAGGCCTACGGTATCCTTGAAATAGGGCCAGCTCAGGCACAGTTCAGTGGTTAGAGTGCTTGCCTCGTGTGCGCGCAGCCCAGAGTCTGGCTCCCGGTACCACATAAAAACTATCCAGGCATGGTAGTACACAGCTATAATCCTAGCACCTGGAAGGCTGAGGCAGGAGGATTGCCCTGAGTTTGAAACCAGCCTGGCCAACATAGTGAAATCAGGACCAGCCTGGGCTACAGAGCAAGATCCTGATAAAACAAACAAAAAACAAAAAACAAAACAAAACAAAACAAAAGAAAAGGAAAAAAGAAAGAATGCCAAAAAAAAAAAGAAAAAGCTCAGTGATTTGCCCAAGGTCACTCATCCACGTGTCAGGGCCATGATGACACCAAGGAGGACTTAGCCTAGAGCCTATGCTTCAGTCAGCCCATACTGCTTCCCCTGGTGAGTGAGGGTGAAATTCTTTAGCGCCCAGTGAGAGTTAATAGCGAGAATGAAGAATTGCCGTGTTGAGAACCAGCAGAGCGTCAGGCCAAGGGCTGACATCGGTGCGGCCCTGCGGCGTTCTGGGCTTCTCCTGTGTTGACTGGTGTACATTTCTGTGTTTCTGGGCAAAGGGCCTGAATCGCCGCCTCTCTTCTCACTGGCAGGTTGTGGGCTGTTCATCCCATTCCACCCTCCCTCCATGATGGTCCCCTAGCTGTCACCCAGCTGGTCTCTGTGGCCCAAGCCTACAATGATCTGATGCCTGCAAACTGCAAGCGAAGCTGGATCCTGATCCCCAGCTATACGAGTCACATGGTACCGTGTGCGTCCCTGCCCCCACTGCTTGGCAAAGTTTATTCATCTTTTAGGTCTCAAACTATCTTCCTAACTCGCCTCAGTTTTTCAGGGAAGCTGATGCCTCTGACTTAGGACCCTGGCACAGCTCCCCACCACCGGCCTCTCCTCAGCTTGCAGTTCCTCATTAGCTCTAGCTTTATTTAAATTAGTGTCCTTCCGCCACACACAACTGTAACTCATTTCACAAGGGCAGGGTATTCCTTGTTGCATCCAACGTCCTCTATCTGAAAGCTCCAAAGATACTTTTTTTGTTGTAGGAAAAAAGTTCGCTTCTTCTTTTCAATATATTTCACGCTTCAGCTTTGTGCTGTTGCCTCGCCGGCCTCCTCCAGCTCTGGAAAAGAGAAACCTAGCTAGTAAGCTCTCTCACCTCGCTCCCTCCGTCCCCTGCCCCTCTGGGCCTTGTACACACTTTGGACTGGCCCTACCACCGAGCTACACCCCAGGTCTTATCGCTCTAGGGATGAAGCCATTGCAAAGAGCCTCTTTTAACTCTCGTTCTAATTTCCAAATGGACATCTCGGCCAGGGCCAAGGCTTCTGGCCGCCCGCCCAGGGGTCTCTGTCTACACCCGCGGTGTGTGTGCGCCACTGCAGGGGATCAGCGCTGCGACCTGGCGCCGGGCCTTGCCTGATATCCGAAGGGTTATTGGGCCTGTCTGATTCCAGCGTCTGATGTAGCAGGGCATCATCCCTAGCGGGCATTAGCACCACTCCTCCGGCCGTTGCGCTGCTGATTGGCCCATCCTCAGTGCGCGCGCACGCACGCGCACGCACGCACGCACGCACGCACGCACGCACGCACGCGGAGGCCGTGGCTCGCGTCCGCAGGGAGGCGCAGCGCTCGCTCGCTCCTGGGGCTTGGCCTGGCCCTTGCTGCGTCCTGCCCGACTTCAGGCCTTGTCCCGGCTGTCACACCGCCCAGGTAGGCCGCCTCACTACCCGGCTTGAAGCCTGGGCCGCGCCACCGGCACGTCACTTCCTCCCGGGGCCCAGCGCTGCCCGCTTGCCTCTACCACTGAGCGGCAGCCTCAGCTCCCCAAATAGCAGAAAATGCTCGAGTCTCTCTCTCTCTCTCTCTCTCTCTCTCTTTCTGTCTTTGCCTCTGTCTCTCTGTCTGTCTCCCCCCCCCCCCCCCCAGTGCTGGCTACTGTAGGTAGGCGTCTGTGTTGTACCCCTGAACTACATCCCCAGTCGCTCTGAATCCTTTTTACCTTTTATTTTTTGGTAGTTTCGATGTCTCGGGTTCGGGGGTCCCTTGACTTCCAAAGCCAGCCCGGCTGCTCTTCTTGGTCCCCAGCCCTCGGTGTCTTCCTCATGGATAGAGCCCCGAGCCAGGCCTACTCCTCTGAGGTCCCCCGCTGGGGCCTCAAGCGGGGTCATCCCCTGTGAACGTTGCCCTGACTCCGCCTTTCACTTACTGGTGTCCTCATGACACGTCTTGTCCACCTGATTCTCCACCAGGGGCTGACACAGGTGGGATTGGAAGCGGGCCGCAGTGGAAATCTGGGGTGACCGGCTCCCTCAGAGGGACTTGAGAGGACTGGTGGCGGAGGGGAGGACAGACACTGCCCATGTGGGTTCTGCATTCGAGTTCACGCCTTCCTAGGGGGAGGCTTCATCACTGGGACGGCCCACAGTTCACGGAGACGGCCGGGGCGGGCGGGGGCGGGGAGAAGGCTAGCGGGGTGATTGGTTTCCAGTTTTCTGCTCTAGCTCATCAGGAGGTAAAAGTAACACACACACACGCATGTGCACACACACATCTCCTTCAGGACGGACAGAAGGACTGAAAAAGTTAGTATACACGCAGTGCTTGGAGCAGTGCCAAGCACACTGCACTTTCTGAGGTTATTTTTTTTTTTTCCTTTTCCTGACTGTGACATCGAAGTGCAGCGCCACTGGGACTGTGAGAGCATTGTTCCTTCTCACACCTCGCTGGAGGAAGCGAGTGTGTTAAGTCCGAGACACATGGAATCCCCAGTCTCACTCCTCAGCCAAAGGTGTGGTTGGCAAATTTCTGAATCTCACCATTTGCACAGAAAAATGCTGAGATGTTTAAAAAATCTCCCTCAGCTGGAGAGAGGAGGTACACTTTTTTTTTTTTAAAGCAAAGATGACAGTGTATCACTTCTGCTGAAATGTCCCTCCATGGCATCATCTCAAACTTTTAAAGCGGCCCTCCCTGGTGAATGACAAAAGCCAGAGTGTCCTCAAGAGAGAAGAGTGACAGGAACTAGGTGGGGACTGGAGCCAGATGAAGGATACTTTATAGGAGGGGGATGGAAAGCTGGAGCCCTCTGGAAAGAGTCGCCAAACCTCCCAGTGTAAGAGCCAGTAGTCTGCACAGGCAGATATCTCATTTCATGGCTGTGACAGCGTCGTTTAGAACAACCAAGAGGAAGAAGCTGCCTAAATGACCTCCGGTCCATTAACAAATAAACACGTTAAGAATCTATGGAATAATAATCTATACATAGTAGAATATTATTCCGCCTTCAAAAAAGTGACACCCTTTCACGTGCTACAACTGTGAATAAACTAACTCGGATTATGGGGAATAATATTCCGGGTATGGCGGAATATCGCTCAGCCTTCAAAAGGAGAGACATCTTGTTACATGCTACACAACAGGGCTGACCCTCAGGGACATGATGCCAAGTGAATTATCCAGTCAGTAAGACAAAATGTTGCATAGTTCCATTTATAGGAAATAACCTAAAAGCCTCAGAATTCACAGAAGGTCCACCGTGGTTGCCAGGGTTGGCTGGGAGGGGGTGATGTGGAACAGGAAGGCGTTTCGTGGGCATAGAAATTCTCTTGTGGGGTGAAAAGATCTGGAGGTGAGAGGCCATAGCATCATGATTAAACCTATCTCTACTGAACTTCCTGGCTAACATTGAGTGGCGTGATGGTTTGTGGATTTGGGCTCCAGTGGCCAGAGGCTGTGGCTTCAGCTTGAGCCCAGGAGGAGTAGGAGAGGGGTGGGTGGGGGTGTGTGTGTGTGTGTGTGTGTGTGTGTGTGTGTGTGTGTGTCTGTGTGTGTGTGTCTGAGAGAGAGAGAGAGAGAGAGAGAGAGAGTGTGTGACGGGGCTGGGGAAGGTTCTGTTCTGCCTAGAACTTGCTCCAGAAGTCCTACAAGTCCAACTGTACCTGGGAACCTAGTCACTAGGGCAGGTGGCTTCCCACAGGGACGACCCCCTCCCCCCCACTACAGGGAATGACTTTGGCCCAGAGTCTGGTGGTCACTTCCCTTAGATTTCTAGCCCCTGAGAAGAGTTGGAACCCGGCAAGCTGCCAGGAGCTCAGATACCCTCTCTGCCACTTACTGAGCTGTGTGACCTGGTTTCTCAGCTCGTTCCTCACCTGTGAAATGGGGCAGTCGAGGCAGGCCTGTGGCAGGGACTCGGTGAGTCAGCTCGGGGAGGCACAGGTGTGTCGCATGCACAACGTGCAGGTGGAGGAATCGTGCTGGCTGCTATGAAGGGGCAGGCACATGGTGGCAGTGTGTTTGGGGATGGGGCTCCATTGGCTAGAAGAGAGCAGCCACCTTTTGGGACCCAAGGGTGGAAGGCAGTCCAGGAGCAGTGAGGTGACAGGAGGCGAGGGTGGCCGGCACTCTCCAGGGCCTATTGCATACCTACGCGGGTGGGAGGAGGTGGCACAGGTGTGTGGGAGGTGACAGGCCACATGTACAGGAAGTGGCAGATGCCTGGGGCTGGGGCACTGGGACGCTGGCCATCTCTGGCCCAGTGCCTCCCAGCCAGCCTGTCTCCTCTGAAGAATGGCTCCCAGCTCCTCAGGGTGCCTTTCAGACCAGTTAGGCCATCCATTACCCCTGCAGCCCCAGCGGACACCTCTGATGAGGGCACCACGGCCACCAGGACTCCAGTGCCAGTCTCTCCTATGGGTTACTCAGTGGTCAGGGCCTGGGTGAGCCACTTCAGGTGCCAGCTCAGAGCCCACAGTTACGCGAATCTCATGCTGCCCCAGGAACATCTCCCTTGGCCTTGGGGAGTACAGGGATCCTGCTAGGGAACAGGTGTGTCATCATGACGCTGAAAGATGAAAGGTTCAGGGGAGGCCCGGGGCAGGCTTCATCACATCTCTGCTCTCATAATCATCCTAGGAGCCAGCCACATTATTATTCCCACTTTATGGACCAGCAGACTGAGGCTCAGAGGTATTTCCATGGCTGTTAAGTCCCTTGGTGGTGGACTTAGGATTTAAACCTAGGTGTGTGAGACTCCACGTACCTTTCTATCTCACAGTAAGGACGAAGGCCCAGCCTCAACCCATCTGGCTACACTTGGGAGTTGGAGGACAGGTCAGGCTGCTTGGGGACAGCTGTTCATGCAACAGTGAGACAGACCCCAAGAGCGGAGCAGGTAGAGGTAACCACTTTCAAAAAAGGGGAACACTTTGGACCCTAAAACTCCAAGCCTCCCAGTGCGACCCCACAGAGCAGCTGTGTATGCCACCAAGCAAACAGCGTAGGACATAGCCACTGGAAACAGGTCCTGCTGGCCTGGACTCCTCTCCTCTGCTAATGGGGCCACAGAGCCAGTAGATCAGGGAGGCACTGGTGATGAGCTACATCAGGATTTCTTGGGACTCCCTGGTCCGCTCTGTGAGCCCTGTTGTCCTGAGCCTGTGGACATTTGTAACCAGTAGCTTGAAGAGCAGATAAGTAGCGGTGGAAGGGTCAGTTAACACGGAGGCCCAGGTAGGCTGAACTTACAGCCAGGGTATAGTGATCTTCCTGCCTCAGCATCCCAGAGGGATTACAGGCTTGTGCTACGGGTCCCTCGTGGATGAAATACAAGCAGAACAAGCTGGGCTTGGTGGCACATTTCTGTGGTACCAGCACTTGGGAGGCTGAGGCAGAAGGATTGCCCTGGGTTCAAGGCCAGCCTGACCTTCCTAGTGAGTTCAGGACCAGCCTGGACTACAGAGTAAGACTCTGCCTCAGAAAATAAAAAAGAAATAATTTTTTAAAGGACAATGGGGCAGGGGGTAGTGACCCCACAGGAGAACAGGTGAGGTAGGAAAGGACCCAGGGTTGGCCAACTTGCAGCCTGTCATTTATTTACTTATTTATTTGCTATTGATTTTTTTTCTTTCTAATGCTGTAGTGAAAATTTTAAAAGAAAATTTTAGTGCTTATATATAGTACATTAAGTAGATTATATGTTTCATGCATGACCTAAGACAGTTCTCTCTGCTCAAAAAAAGATTTTTTTAAAAAGGGCAAAGAACAGAGCAGGCCACAGGTCGGACACAACTGTACATGCTTGAAGTGAGGCGGGAAGAGGGATCAGGAAGAAGGGAAGGCGGAGGTGAGGACCCAGGGCGTGTGCCTGGCTCCTGCTCCCTAGGCTTGGGACCTCTGCTAAAACCACGAGGCCCTGGACACGCACTGCACACACGCACATGCGGCCCAGGATGGCCGTGGAGGGCTGGGTTGAACCCAGGTGGGGCCCCCGCGCCCCAGAGGGTCACTTGGAAGCCAGGCGCTGTGGGCTTGTTACTTGACCTCTTGTCTGCTCCCTCACCTGCCCAGAGGAGGCAGCACTACTACCACCTCCTAGGAAGCTTAAATGTGCCACCTGGGATGTGTGTTTAGCACAAAACTACCAGTCAGTAAAAGTTCGCTTTCAAAAATAAAAATTCCAGGGTAGTAAGTTCCACGGCACAGGCCTGGAATCCCAGCATTCTGAGAGGCTGAACAGGAGGGTCACAAGTTCAAGTCCAGCCTGGGCAACTTAGCAAGACCCTGGCTCAAGGTAAAAAATCTAGACGGGCTGGGACTAGCTGCCCAGTACCACATGCGTGCACAGGCATGGGCACACACACACACAGCACACACATCCCATGTTGTACCATCCCCAAAGCCTGCAGGGCTCACTGCAGAGGCCCCGGGCCCCGTGTGGTCCTTCCCACTGTGGGTGCATGCTCCGTCCTGTTCCTTTCAGTACCTGTGTCTCTGGGGCAGCATCACGTTGGGGTCAGTGCCCGGTCTGCTCACCTCTGGGTCAGTTTGGAGAGACAGGGGTGTTTGAAGATCTAAAGAGCAAAGGAGACGGGGACTGGCCTGGTGTGTGTGTGTGTGTGTGGGGGGGGGGGTGCTGGGGCCCATGGCTCCAGGAATTCCAGTTGTCAGGGGTCCCTCCCCACCATGGGCCTGTTCCTGCCTCCCCTCAGGCTGCATGTCCCAGCGTGCTGACCCCTGGCTGCTGACTGGGCACTGCCAGCCAGAGAGACTGGAGTGTGGTCACGGGCAAAAGGCAGCCCAGTATGGCTCCTTCCCCTCCCTGCCACCCCGGCAGCAGCTGTGCTGTCTCAGCCACTGTAGCTGCTGTTCCCTCCGGCGACCCAAGTGCCGGGCCTCGGCAAGCCCACCTCTCCCGTGGTCCTTTCTGTCTCAGCCCAGAGGTGGCAGTCTTCTGGTAGGTTCCCTAACCTTTGTATTATATTTGTTTTTGTTGTGGTGGTTGGGGGAGGGGGGTTGAAACTGGGCCTGGGACCTTCGCGTTGAGCTACCCTCCCCCTCCCTTTTTACTGTGAACTTGAGACAAGGTCTAACTTGCCAAGCCTGCGCTTAAAATTGTGATGCACCTGCCTCAGCCTCCCGGAGAGCTGGGATGGCAGACCTGGCTTTTTATTTTTCTTTATTCTTTTTCTTCTTTCTTTCTTCTTCACCTCTTTGGTCACTTCCTTGTGTTCAGTTCAGTCGCCTCCTCCCTGTTCATAGATCATCAGCTTTAACATCCAGGCAAAATGAACACATGTAATTACACTCAATAGGGAAAACAGGGCTTCAGAGAAACTAAACGATTTTCTAGTGTTATCAGCTAGCAAGGCGCACCATAGACAGGCTTTGACTCTGACCTCACTCCCTAGTCCGTTCTCTTTCAGTGCGCCTCATTGCCTTCTGGAAATACTTGTTGGTCACTCTTTGGGGCAGGAGTCACAGACACCCCTCCCTTCGTTAGGAACTGGGCCCCGGGGAGTGAGCAGTAAACCAGTGAGCAAAGCCTCACCTGAATTTACACCCATCACTCACGTGACCGCCTAAGTTCCACCTCCTGTCGGATCACCAGCGGCACTGGATTCTCATAGGGCAGGAGCCCATCTGTGAACCGCATAGACCAGGGCTGCTCGCCCCTAGTGAGAGCCCAGTGCCTGGTGGCCTGAAGTAGGGGTGGTGGGGTGGTGGTGGGATCGCCGCTAGTGGCATCCCCTGCACCACCACTCTCAGCTGCGTCTGTGGAAAACTGTTTTCCACGAAACTGGCCTCTGGTGCCAGGAATTTAGGTACCTGCTGTTTTGGGGAACATTTGAGGCCGTGGGAGCAGCCAGCCTGAGGATTGTCAAGGCGGGTAGGACGGCTTTGGCCTCCTAACCTCACTCTGGCAGTTGCCTCCTCCGTGCCAGGGAGCTGGGAAAAAATATAAAAATTTAACCTCTCATTTGAAATACTTTCAGAAAATCTGAATAGAAAGAAATCTCTCAGAGCCTACCCCAGCTTGTCACTCAGGCTGCTGGCAGCTGACGGAAACTGTTGAGCTTAATGGGAAATGGAGGGAGATGCTGTGACTTTTTGAGCAGCAAGAAGCCAGACTGAAAAGAGATGCCAGCTATAATTAGCCAATATTACAGTTAAATCCAGTTAATACCAACGCAAACAAATTTTCTCTCCCTGTTTTTTTTTCTCCATTACTTCTCTTTTAAGACTGTAAGTCAGTGGCTTCAAGCAAGAGCCATGCTTTGCGAACTGGATCCGGGTGGTGTGTTCCTAAGGCCAAGAATGTAGAGTCTTCCTCAGTTCTGGGGCAGTGCTACTGAGAGGTGCGCAGAGGAGAAGAGATGGGGATTAGGCTCCAAGGATGATATTTTTCTCGGTGTAAAGGTTTTCCCACTGAAGTTTTCTAAATAATTATCTGAAAATCCATCCATACGTATGTGGCCTTGAGTCTGGTGTCCAGCATGAAATGCAATTTGATTGATCATCAGTACTTCAGAATAATGGGAGAGGTGTTGCACAGTGGCCCTTGTGCCGCTATAACAAGGTTGGCCTCGTGGGTTCCAGCGGTGCAAGTCTGTCATCCCAGTACTCTGGCAGGCTGAAGCAGGAGGATTGCCAAGTTTGAGCCCAACCTGGGCAGCTTAATGATTCAGTGAGACCCTGTCTCAGAAATCAAAAACAAAAAATAGTATGAGGATGTGGCTCAGGGCAAAGGCCCTGATCCCAAAATCAGTAACAAAAACAAACAAGAAAACACAAGTTGGCCTGAAATTTGCGCCTGGCTCTTTGTGCCCTGAGGGAGACCCCTTCTGGAAGGGGCCGGGGTGCCCCAGACTCATTTTGGTTCACATTGCCCTCTGGTTCCCAGGGACGGGGACCCGCTGCAGGTGGGAAGCTCCTGTGTGGGAGCTTGGGCTTCCTTTTCTCTGTTCCTCCTCAGACCTGTGAGTGGCTCCAGAGGGTGACGCCATGGCTCCTGGCAGAAGGCAGGACCCGAGCAGCCCTTCCCTGGGCACTTCAGCCCCAGGCCTCACTTGCTTCCCAACCCCACTAGCCATCCGCAGAGAGGAGATTTCAGATCCGGCTGGTATCATTGCGGGCTTGGTTAGTGACAAAGTGTCAGGTGATGATTTTTCCTCCTTTTCCTCCACCCACTACTCTCTGCATTGCCAAGGCGTGGGCTTTGCCCATGTCCACTGTCACTCGGTTTGAGGCAGGGCAGGTCCAGGACAGAGCATGTAGGAACAGAGGAACAGCTGCTGTGGATGCTCATGACGAGAGCCTCACTGAGCTGGAGTCACTCCCATGCCACTATGGTGGCTCTCAGTGACAACTAGGCTCTGAAAAAGATCTGATGTCTCCAGAAAACAAAGCCCTTTTCTTCAGGGAGCCCAAAGTGTTTGCACACCTTGGCCCCATTCCTTCCTGCCAGCCCCACCTGAGAGGCAGCTGGGTGGGGAGCCACCTGCAGCTGCTGGGTACTGGCCTCAACGCGTGACCTGCACCTGCGGCTCATCCATCTTCATCCCAGTGACCTTATGGCCTCAGGTCGACTCCTACCCTAGTGACAGGAGATAGCACATCTCTTCTTCTCTTCCACAAGCTAGGTGACCCTAGTGACGTCACTTAGCTTCCGGGCCCAGGTGTCATATGGGGAAATGATACCTAAGTTACAGGGATGCTGAGAGGACAGTTTGGATGAAATACACCAAGGGGTTGGCATCCTGGCTTAGCTTTCTTCTGCATCTGTGAAACAGGCGCACACCTAGCGAGACTGTGCTCCTGCTTGGTCCCAGTCCCTCAGGGCTGGCTGGTGGCAGGGCGCGAGGAAGCTGTGCTCTGGAGGTCGGGTGAGCGGAACCAGTCCCTGCTACCGAAAAGGTTGGGGATCACATCTGACGCAGAAGTTAAGACTTCTGAAATATGATGTCACTAAAAATGAGTAAAACTACATGAAGCCTTTATGCCAGGCCTGGTAGCACAGGTGCAGGCCTGTCGTCCCAGCACTCTGTAGCCTGAGGCAGGAGGACCAGAAGTGTGAACCTAGCCCCAGGCTACTCAGTAATTCAGTGATACCCTGAGAAAATCAGAAAACAAGAAAACAAACAAAAAACAAACAAGGAAAGGGCTGCGCTGGGGACAGAGCTTCCTGAGAAGGTTCAGTCCCCACTACCACAGAGAATAGATAGTAAGTAAATAAACAGAACTTAAAGGCCAGTGGTACTGTGGAAAACGGATGGGTTTTGGAGTCAGGCCTCATGGGGTTGAGTCCGTACTGTCCCTCAGCGGCCCCGGTGAGGACACTACTACTTTCCTGCTGGGGGCTGGCATAATGCAGACAGGTGTGATCAGCTGTGTCTCCTGACCTGCAGCGATGACTTGGGCGGGAACATCCTGGCACAGCCTTCCCGTTTATAGGTTGGCTTAGTTTCTGCTCGGGTGCCACAGGCGCTGAGCTCCCTGGCTTCTCGTAGGGCTTGGGCCTCCCACGCCCAGCGCCACTGCCCTCCAGCTGTTGGGACAGGTGGGTGTGGAGGCGTGCAGCCCAGGAGGGACAGCCCAGGAGGATTGACCAAGCAGGCCCGGGGGTGTGTCCCTCCTAGAGTGCCCAGGTCAGGCCGTTCAGCGCCCATCACCCATGGGCTGGCTGCTGGAAAATCAACCCTGCTCCCTTGCGTGCCAGCTGAAGAGGTCACTGTCAGCTGCGCCCAGTTCGGAGGGACAGGTGTGGCTCTCTGCTCAGCCAAGGAGATCCCTCTGCAGGCAGTGATGGCAGGCCGCCCTCAAGGAGCATCCCTACTAAATCCTGAGGAATGGGGCCGCCTCCCATCTGTGGGAGGGGAGTTGAGGGCCACACACGGCCAGGCTCCAGCTCTGCGTCATCCGGGAGGAAACAAGCCCTCGTGACCCACCACGATGGCCTCCAGCTGGGCGGATGTGTGCCTGGAGCGCCTGAGGGAGGTGATCTGGACAGGCCAGCTTCACCGTGCCAGCTATGGTGGTGGGTGGGCACTCCCCCGCTTCGCCCACCTCAGGCTACCCTGCTCCACTGCCACACCTGGCAGCAGGCGCGTGGGCGGCCCTCACTTGGGGCGGCCTCCTACCAGACCCCTTCCCAGGGGGCATAGGCTTCCGGCTCACCTCGCCTTCCAGCACCTGTGATGCAGCTTATAGCAGCGGCCCCCTTTTCCACCTTGTCCTCAGAGCAGGGCCCCTCCACTCCTGCCCTCAGGAAGTCCTGCCTCTGCCAGGGAGCCCCTCGGGGGCTGTCCTGTGGAGCACCTCTGTAGTCCCCCAGCACCGGGGCCCCCAGTGCAGTGCAGGCGCGGCCATGATGGGAGGACCTGGTTGTCTGGTTCTCCCTTCGCTTTGTGTCTAAGTGTGGCACACCCAGGTGACTGCCGAGGACCACAGTGTGACCCCACCTGCCTCTGAAGGCGAGGACCACAGTGTGACCCCACCTGCCTCTGAAGGCTGCTGTGGGCTCCTGGGGTGCCCCTCTCCTTCCTCAGGTAATCTCAGGCGGCAGATGTGAGCCCAAGGCCAGGAAGCTCTGGCAGTGGAGGCCACCTGGGGACCAGTTGAGGGTGGCAGCCTCAAGGACCAGGGCACCTGCTGCTAGAAACAGAGCTGCTTGTCAGTAGTGACTGCTTTGTGTGTGTGTGTTGTCACATTGTCCCAGTAGCCCCAAGGAGGCCGGGTGGTCTCACAAAGCAGAGATAACCTTTAAGACCTAGCCTCAAGTCATGTGTCTGGAACAGGAACCCCCTCCCCGTCTGAAACCCCAGCACTCTGGAAGGCTGAGGCAGGAGGATCGCAAGTGTGAGCCCAGCCTGGTCAACTTAGAAAACTAGTGAGACCCTGTCTCAAAATCAAAAATAAAAATGGGCTGAGGATATAGCACAGTATGAGGTCCCTGGGTTAAGTCCCCAGTACCATGAAAAAGAAAGAAAGAAGGAAGGAAGGAAGGACAGAAAGAAGGAAGGAAAGAAGGAAAGAAAGAAGGAAAGAAAGAAAGCCTACATCACTATGACTCTAAGCCCCTTTTCTCTTTCCTGGTTCCTTGTGGGACAGAGGCCCAAACCTTCCTGACTTCCCTGGGGGCTAGGGGCAAGGGCTGTCAGTTAAGGCTCTAGGTGCTGCCCGAGGGCCATTTACCCAGCAGTGGGAGGACAAGGAGCAGCCAGTGTTTCCGCAGAGCTTGGTTCTCAAAGTGATGATTTGGTGCTGCAGTGGGTGTGCCCTGTTGCAACCCTATCTCATTGTTTTATAGCTGTTCTTCTCCAAGGTCAGCGTGTGTCACAACTACAGGGTAGGGACTGGCGTTAGAGTAACAGCCTGTCTGGTTTCACCCAGGGTTTCAAATTCCGCATGTTTGGGGTAAGGCTTGGTGACCACTATCTCCTCCTCCTTTTCCTCTTTTTCCTCCTCCTCCTCCTCCTCCTCCTCCTCCTCCTCCTCCTCAAGCCCAAGGCCATTGTACTGAGCTCCATCCCCAGATTTATTTGGAGACAAAGTCTGACTAAGTCATCTAGGCTGGGCTTGAACTTGTGATCCTCCTGCCTCAGCCTCCCAGATTGCTAGGATTCCAAGCGTGTGCCACCACGCCTGGTTGATTTTGCATTCTGAATAAATATCAGCTGGTGCTGGCCTAGAGCTGGCCTAGAGCTGCACTCTGAGACCCAGGCCCGTGGCGAATCCTCCTAAGGGCAGTTGTCGTTTTTATTTTTCCACAAATTCTCTGATGTGCAGGGAGGTTAGGGTGGCTTGTGGCTGGGGACAGTTATTAAAAGGGCTGGGCTTTAACCCGATACATAGAACTCCACATCATGAATCATGTGAACCATCACTTATCACCAAATCTGTCCAGTCCTGAGCTTTCTGCAGTGAGAATCCCAAAATGAGTTCTTTGAGGCTCTGGATAGCCTCAGGACCTGGGCACAGCCTGCCATACAGAGCACACAGCTGCAGAAGGGAATTACTGTGTGAGGGGCCTCCCAGAGCACCGGGCATGGAGCAGGCCGGGCTCCAAAGTCCACGTGCAGCCTCTGCAGACAGGACACACACAGCCTGCTCTGTCCTGTTTCCACCCAACAGCTGGTCTCAAGCATTGGCCAGGAAGAGCCAGACCTGGAGGTACAGACCTATAATCTCAGCACTGTGAGAGGCTGAGGTAGGAGGTTTGTGGATTCCAGTCCAGCCTAGACAACCTAGTGAGAACCTGTCCCCCACAGTCCCCTAATAAAAGCCTATCACCCCAGCACTCTGGGAGGCTTGGCCTCAGCAGCTTAGTGACCTAGTGAGACTCTGCCTCAAATTAAAAATAAAATGGGCTGGGGATGTAGCTCAGTGTGAAAGTCCTGGGGCTTGATCCTCAGTATCACAAACAAAACAAAACAAAACAAAACAAAACACCCACACACTCACCCCACTCCCCACCCCCAGATTGGGATTTCTAGGGATAGAGAGGCCAAATGTCACTTGTGGGATGTCCCTAACTCCAGCTTCCTCAGTTCTCAAGTGCTATGGCTTTTCTTTCCAAGATGAAGTTGAATTATAAAAACATGATTTTAAAAAGCTTTGATAAGTGGAAATAAAGAACATAAAACAACATTCCCTGCAAAAGAAAATGTTTCCATGAGCCACGGTGGCCTGGAAGGTCATGTACCAGGGTGAAGGGTCCCAGGTCCCAGTGGTCCCCTGGCCCCCTGAGATGGCCATCCATCAGGGGACCCAAGGCCTGTGGCCAAGGAGGCATTTGGTGGCCTGGTGTGGGGGAGAGTATTAGATGGTAAGGACTCCTCCAGTCCTTAGTCCTTCACACAGCCCGCTGGGCTTCCAAGCCCCAGGGCTTTTTTTTTGTCTGTATAATGAGGACTGTAGTCATGTACTCCCCTCCTCATATAAGTGACAGACCATGGAGTGAGAGCTGGTCCAAACTGAGGTGCCAACAGAGGTTCCTCGTGGCTGTCCCTGAGTCCTTTTCTGAAGTGAGCCAGCTGCCCAGGCACCTCTGTAATTCTGCTCTTTCCACTGGCTGCCCATCCCACCCCACCCACAGTACAGCAGCTGCTACTTAGTCCCCAAGGCCAGAGGTGTCAGATCCCGGAGGCCACCTCCCAGGGCTGGGGTGGGGGCCGTTCCGTCCCGCTGGAGTGCCAGAGCTGGGCATGGCCACGAGAGTTCCTGCATCCCCTCCCTGTGAGGCACAAGGAAGTGAAACCCCAGGTCTTGACCCCTGACCCTGGGGAGTGAGTGGCACAACCAGGAATCACTAGCTGGGATTCTTTTGTAAGAAATCCTCTCTGTTCCCATTCTTTCTCTGTACACAAAAATGAGGGAGGGAAGGTGCCTGATTTGTCGGAGCCTGTGGTTCACCGGGAGGAAAGAGTGAGCTGTGCAGAAAAGCCAGAGCCCTCAGCCGGGAGGAAGCGTCAGCCTAGATTCAGTGCCCAGGAATGGAGCCCAGGGGGCAGGGACCCCAGGGAGGAGATCCTGGGGTGGCTCTGGGGCTCCAGAGCTAAGGACAAGACCAGGAGAATCCCCATTTTTCAGTAGGGAAGCTTATGTCTTTCATGTTGGTAATTCCAAGCTGGGTTTGGTGGTGCAGGTCTAGAATCCCAGCAGGAGAATCACCTCAGCTGGACAATTTAGTGAGACACAGTTTCAAAATCAAAAATAAAAGTGGGCTGGGGATGTAGCTCAGTGGGAAGGCCCTGGGCTTGATCCCCTGGCATGACCACCAACTGAAAAGAGGGAGAAAAATTCCAAAAAAATCATTTGCAGGTGGGGCAGAGGCCTGGCAATGCACCATTTGCAGAAAACCAAAGAGGTGGGGTGGGCTAATGAGAGGAAACAGGAAAGGCTGGGCATCCTGATTGGTCAACGGATATGTCAATCCTCTTATTTGGCAAATGGCAGTGAACCTTTAAGGAACTTTCCGGCTTGATTTCAGGTTGCCAAATCATAGGACACGTTGAGTTTAAAGAAAAATGATTTTGCTTGAAATGAAAAATGAGTTAAAAAGAGAAACATTAGCCTTGGGAATATGTAAGCTCCAGAGAGGTCAGGTTCAAGCAACTTCTTCCCAAGCTCAATTTTCAGGCTGTCATTGGTCCACTGGCCACAGGGACAGAAAAGCAGCGGGCAGGTGGTGAGCTTCAGTGGGAGTGAAGCCCCACCTCCTGTCAGCATGCCCCTATCGGGTTCTAATACTACTGCTGATTGACAGGAGGTGGAACTTCATCTCCCTCCCCCCACCCCCAGCTGCTGCTGCCCTTTGAAAGCTGCCCTCCTGCAATCTACCCTATAACAAGTCCCCATCTCCCGTTGGGAGAAGGGTCTTCAACTAAGCCCCTCACTGGTGTCGAAAAGGTTGGGGACCACTGCTTCAGAATGTGACTTTTTCATTTGTGAATTATTCCATCAGAAACCTGCTTTGTGCCAGCTGCCACACGATACTTTTCTGGTAAATGCCCTCAGCTATCCACACATGTAGGATCATATCAGCAACACAGAAGCAGTCCAGAGGGCTTTTCAAAGATGATAGCATGCAGGCAGAAGCCTAGAATTAGTGTTTAATCATAGTGGTCAATCAAGAAATTAAGGGTACTTAGAAGTCTGAACTGTCCTCAAGGATGATGGGTTGTGTTTAGCCAAACTCGTGCCTTAATACTGGCAATACCGGATGCAGCTTCATTGCTAGAGGTGACTTGACTTCCAGCTGATTTGCCAAGAAAGGAAGGCAGGGAATTCGGCATCGCTGTTAGTCAGCCTCAGGTTGCGGTGAGAGATCGCCCGAGATAAAGCAACTCAGAAAGAGAGGACTCTTGGGCTCACGGTTTTAGAGGCTGCAGTGCAGACTGGTTGGCCCTGTTGCCGTGTGCCGTAGGGAGGCAGCACAGTGTGGCCAGGAGAATGAGGAAGGGCTGGAGTCTCACTGACTGTCCCCTTTACAGGTACGTCACAGAAGCCTTGAGGGTCTTCCGCTGGGCCCCATCTTCACAGTGCCACCTCCTCCCAGCGACGCTGTTGTTGGCCACTGAGGTCCACACATTAGTGTTCCTGGGTTTGTCACTGACCAAATCACAGGAGGCCATTAATCTGGATGAAAATGAAGAAGCCAGCCCCGTGGAGAGGGAGGGGCCACGTGCCTTAAATCCCCATGTCCTTGTGTATAGACGTGTGAGGGCCCTTTAAAGCAGGAATCACGGGAGAGGGGACACAGTGAGACAATAGACATATGTCCAGGCTGGTTTCGTCCCTTCCCAGACCCTGGCCTCTCCCCTCTTGCCTGGAAGTGGAACTGGATGTTGCCCACTTGGTGCCAAGCCTGCAGATTATGCCAGTCCAGCTGGGTGAGGAGAGGCGGCGCTGGAGATTCGTGCCCCGGGGGAGTTTGGAGAACCTGCTTCTCTCTAAAGGAAAAAAAAATATCTAACTTTTAAAGTTCAAATTTTTCATGCCAGCTACAGCTCCACCCTGGGGTCCAAACCTTTAACACAAAGGCCTGTGGAGGCCACTGCGCATCTGATTAACCTGGGGTTAATTCTGAAATGTGCCAAGGGAAGCTGTGCCCTCTAGATGGGTCTGTCTGTTGAAACTGAGTCACGCTCCCACACAGGGCAGATTTGAGGTGTATCAGCCCCGCCCTAGGGTACAGACTCCAGAGGCGCCAGGAGAAACCTACCTGTGATTCAGGACTCTGAAATCTCTAACTCTTCTTCAGCTGTGACTTCACTTCCACTAAGTATCTCTGCAGTGTCCAGGACTGTGACTTGGTGGCACCCAGGGTGGTCATGAGGGGGAAGGCAGCAGTCCGTCTGTTCCTTGTCAAACCCTGCACCCCACCCCTGCACACTATGTTCCCCGCTCTCAGCTCTCAGTGGTGCCCACTCTGTGGTAACATCTAGGTCTGCCCGCCCCCTCTGGCCGCACAGGAGGGCTGGTGGTGGGAAAGCCCCTGTCTCACTAACTCCTCCACCACGCCCTGTGATGTCAGGAGCTGGCCTTTCCAAGTCCCCTAGGCTCCTGAAGAGGGGCTGCGGGAAATGCCCCCCCTGCCCCCCAACTGCCTGGAGAAGCTGTTCCCTCTGCATCAGGTGAACTCACTCAAGTGCCTCATGTCTTCTAAGCAGGCAGTTAGCTCCTGAATAATTACTAATTGGTAGTAGATATTACGATTTGCTAAGAACCCACCCCTTCCACACTGCGGGAGCCCTCAGGGGCCAGTAGGCGACCCATCCTAAGACAAGACACCGAGAAGCCAAGCTTTGCCCCTCAAAATGGATGTGAGAAATTCGGGCATCTCACATTTGAGCTGCGGGTTCCCTGCTGAGGAGGACTAGGTGGCTCCGGGCTCACCAGAAGCGCCTCTGTGGTGGTCACAGGGTCCACAGCTGCAGCCTCAGGGCAAGGCACCATAGACTACAGCAAAGAATTCTTTAAAAACATTTTTCCTCTTGTGATGCTGGGGATACAACCCAGGGCTTTGCCATTAATGCTAAATCCCTAGCCCAGTGCTCTCTTGCGCTCTCTCTCTCTCTCGCTCTCTCTCTCTCTCTCTCTCTCTCTCTCTCTCTCTCTCTCTCTCTCTCTCTCATTGATTTTGAAACAAGGTCTTGCTAAGTTGCAAAGTTGCCCAACTGAACCTTGTGCTCATCCTGCCTCAGCCTTCCAGAGGACAATAGACCTGTGCTGCCAGGACAGGCTCACAGCCAAGAATTCAGAGGTCAGTTAGGTCAGCACAAAGCCCGGTCAGACCGAATGTGGACTCCCATTTCCAGAGCTTCCTCACACCCAACACCAGCTGGAAGAAGCCACTTGAGGTCACGAAAGAAGGAAGAAGCCAGCCGTCTCCGCAGCTTGCCTTGGGGAGCTGGGGGAACACACTTGAACTGAAGCTTCCTCATGCTTGGGACTGCCAACACCCTCTGTTGATGGCCACAGAGAGACAGCAATTAGTCCAGTTCCTTAAAGGGGAACTGCTGCTTGCTTGTCTTGAGAAGTGAGGTGTTAGGATCTGGAGAGGCCGGGCCCTGCCCCAGGGTGGCCCTGAGGGAGAAAATGCTCTTTGATGGGAGGCGCTGGGGTAACAGTGTTAGAGGAGAGAGAAAAGCAGGCCCCAGGACAGATGACAGAGGAGGCAGGCAGGCAGAAGTCTTGGGTGATTTTAAAAAAGAAATACATTGAGAGTATTTTCTGGCTTTTTTTCTTATAATGATAATGAAGGGAAGCAGTGATCACTTGATTATGTCCACAGTCACAGAAAGGCCTTTGATTTGGGCTAAGAAGATCATAGCATAGTTGTGAAAATGCCTGCTGCACAAGAGACTTGGCTTTATTCTTTAAAAAAAAATTATTTTAAAATAATTTCAGTACCGAAGATGGAACACAGGGCCTTCACACTGAGCTACATTCCCAGCCATTTTTTATTTTTTTGATTTTTAGACAGAGTTGCTAAGTTGCTAGGTTGTCCAGGCGTCTTCCTGCCTCAGGCCTCCAGTGTGTTGGGATTACAGGTCTGCACCACTGCCTGGCTTCCTTTCCCAAAAATGGCTTCTGAATTTATAAGTTTGCATAACTATAGAGCTAGACTATAGTCTGTTGAAGTATGTTCTTCCAAAACTGGAAGAAACTGGTATATGGGTATATTTCTTTTAATTGGTGCGTATCGTAGAAACTAAACCGATGTCTGATTTCTAAACTCTGGCAAGTTCATATTTCACTGGAACTTGCTTTTTCCTACCCTCCTAAACTTCATCATAAGGCACACTGCCTAACTAAATCCTTTAAGGAAAATCAGCCTGAATTCCTTCCCTGACCCAAATAGTCTTTGAAGATGGAAGCAAAAAAAGTCTTATTTTCCTTGGAAAATGAGCTGGGTTCTTTCATGAATTGGAACTTTTGAACTTAAAAAGTTTTATGTGCAAGAAGTGAGAACACACACTCATCCTCCTGCTGCCTGCCTCTTGAGGAGGGGTGGTGCATGTGGACCTTTCTAGAATGTCCCTGTGCCAGGCTCTCCGCATCTGCACTGTACACCTGTCTGCCAACACTGCCCTCCTGTTCTTGGTGGGGAAGCATGTCTTTTGTGGCAAAAGGAAATCAAGACTATGTCAACATCCTTTTTTTTTTTTCTTTTTCTCCTGAAACCCAGAGACTGTTTAGGCACACATGGGCTAGTGGTCCCTGGAGGGTGTAGGAGATGGCCCTGGCTCCTGGTGACATTGTCTGTTTAAATGCGACACCCGTCAGCCTGGGCTCCATAGTGAACACAGGACCAGCCTGAACTAGGAAGCCATCCCTGCCCTACTCTGTGCCCCCTGCTTCATAGATGTGCTGCTTTTCTGTCAAAGTGGACATGCTCAGAGATGGATGGAGAGCTGGATCGACAGATGGATGGGTGGATGGATGGACAGATGGATGGATGAATGGGCCTGGGCAAGATGTGCAGTCCCCCTCTGAACTTTGCCTACAAACCTACATCCTCCCATCTTAGGCTTCTGTGTCCCTGGTCCCAGGATGCAGGAGTGGCCTGACCTCTGAGTATTTCTGAGCAAAATCCTGGGAGGGGAATGTTGGTGGCTGGAAACACAGAGATGGGGTGAGAGAAGCCTGTATCTGGGTACAGCACCCTGCAGCTGGGGTCGGAGGGGGACGTGTCTGCTCTGTGGCCTGTGGCTTTGCCCACGGGGAACATAGTCGGGAGGCCGGCTCTTATCTTCAGTCCCAGGCAGCACACACCTCCGTCAGGCCCTTTCCCTCTCTCGCACGCTTCCTCCTGGGCTCAGGTCACCGGTCAGACTGCCCGTCATGATTATATCATGCTCTGGAATGCAGGGCCTGGGATCTGGGTACCAGAGCCGCTTTTCAGAGCTTCATTCAGTGTCTGCTACGCCACATCATCAGAACCCAACAAACATCCCTCATGTGTGTCACCTAAGTTGCCTATACCTGGCTGTGGGACCCATGGCCCACACTGTGGGTGTGCCTGCAGGTGTGAGTAGGTGGAGGGGAGTCATGGGTGACTCGGGCCATTGCAGCTTGTGATACCTTGTGAAGGAGAGGTTGGGCTGGCTGGAAATGACACAAAGTGACTGCCAGGAGGGACAGACCAGGTAGGTCTGTGTACACTTGCACATACGTGTTGAGTCTCTATATCCAGTGCAAGGCTTGGCACATAATAACTGATGCTCACTGGTAAAGTCTGCATGTTCTAAGTCTAAGAGACACTTGTTTCTGAGTGTGTCCCCAGCTCTCTGGCCCCCATCCTGCATGGGAAGCCGGCCTTTGGTGAGGGCTCCCCTGCAGTCTTTGAAGGGGCTCTAGTTAAGGATCCTTCCTGAGCTTCCCCAGGCCCAGGGCCTCTAGTTATGACAGCAGCCTGCAGCTTTGGAAGGGACATCTTCTCATTGGCAAACTGGGTCTCTTGGTGACAGTGGTTGGTGGTAGTAGAAAAACAACTACAATAATTTTCAGGTGAGTGTGGGCATTGCTCAGGTAGATTTGGGGGCTTCGGAATGAGGAGTTCAGGGCAGGATTTGCAGTCCTGACCCAGGAAAAGCTTGTGGGGTGAAGGGCAAGGAGGCGGTCACATTCACTCTCACTATTGGGGCACTCACAAGCCCCAGAGCAGCACCATGTTGGCCGCCAGGGAGGTGCGGGAAGAGAGGAGGGGACTGAAGGAAGGGAAGGGGGAGGGAACTAAAGGAGAGGGAGGGAGGGGGTAGAGGACCAAGAGAGCAGCACAGAGCCTGCTTTCGGGTCTCCAGAGGAGCAGGAGGTGGTTGGGAGGGTGTGGGAGAACTCCCTGGCATTGCCAAAGGCGAGGGGCTTTTCAGAGCTTCCTGAGCCATTCTCCATTCACTTGCACTAAAATGCGGGTCATTTGGCAACCTAATATCACCAGGGACCCTGGCCTCTGGAACCTCACAAGTCTCTGCCTTGGTGGCTGATTTGAGACCAGGGGGAGGGAGCTGGGCAGGCATCTCTGTGCCCTGTGTCACAGACCCAGGTGGGTAAGAGTGTGGGCACCTTCTCAGCCTGGTCCTAGGACAGGGCAGTGCGGGCTTCTGACCCAACAAGAGGGAGCTGAGGACCTTTCCTGGGTCGTGTCGTCCCCCCACACCCCGAGCCTGTAGGAGCACAGGAATGGGGACATTTTCAGAGGCTTTGGGGCCTCCGTGACCCCCCACAGACCCCAGAGCCTTCACCTTCCATTGTTTCCCACCTGGAGTCCGTGCTGCATGCCGAGGTGCCGTGGGATGGACGTGAAACACGAATAGAGTAGATGGGGGGAGGCCTGAAGGCTGCCCCTCTGGGAGACTGAGGCAGGAGGGTTGCAAGCTTGGTTCCTGTTTGTGCGTTCACCACCTTAGCTCACAATCAAAACTAAGAAATGACTGGGGTTGTGACTCAGTATGAAGGCCTTGGGCTCAGGTCCCGGTATCACTGTGTGCGTGTGCGTGCGCGCGCGCACACACACACACACACACACACACACACACGAGAAAGATGATTGTAACATCCCCATTTGCAGGCGGCAGGCAGTGCAAAGCTTTCTGGCCAAAGCGCCTCTTGTTTAGATTTCATGTATAGCTCCAGCCCCTGTAGCATTTTTGACTTTGACAGCTCCCCTCTTTTCCTTAATTCAAAGGATTTTTTTTTTTTTTGCTCTTGACCAAACAATCTAGGCCTTGTTCTCAATTTTCACTTAAGATGTTAAAAAATGCCCGTGTAGAACAGTCCTGCCATTCAGAAATTCCAAATATATCCACGGGCCTTTATTATCCCTCAGGGTTATAGGAATTTTCCTTGGAAACGATTCGAGTTTGGGGTGGAACTTCTGCTTTTTATGTTTTCTCAAAGTTTTTGAAAAGGAATTTTGGGAAACCGAAGCCTCCAAGCTTATATTTACTTATTTATTTATTTTGCCACATTTAGCCTGTCTAAATATGCTTTGTTGTTAAAAAAAAAAAAAACACCCAGGTTCTTTCAGGCTCCTCTCCTAAATTTCCTTGTGGGGGGGGGGGGAAGAAAAAGTGGGCAGGATGCTACAGGAGGCCATTTGCCACGTTCAGCATACGACTGGCGTTGCTGTTCCAAGATAAAGCCAGCTGAACTGGAAAACGTGAACTTTGGCTCCTCTCCGTACAATTGGGACAAAACCTTGACAGCCACCCATCTTCTGGCCCCAGCTTTCCCGCTTAGATCCCAAATTCTAGGAGCTCTTTTATTTCTACAGGGAGAGACTTTCCCAAAGAGAAGGACACATTTTGGATGGTGCCCGCAGAAATAGAAGTGTTCATTTGAGGCCCTACTGGAGGATGCAGGTGGCCCTGGTCCTTGCTTGACATTTTGGAGTGGGAAGTGACAGCACTTATGCAGTGGCCTGTCCTTGGTGGCAAGTGTCTCCTTTAGCCATTGGATCTGTCCAGCCACAACTTGAGGTACCTTGGCACGGGACTCTGCAGAGAGACTTCTGGGATGCAGGGGAAGATTCAGGCGGAGGGACGATGTCACCACTTCTGACTTCTGCTGGGAATCAGAATCCTGCCTTGCTTGCCAGGGTGAGCCTTCAGGGACCAGGCTGCAGGACTCTAGAAGTTGTATGAAAAGGGGACAGCTGTCCTCCTGCCCGCACTGCTCCATCATGGCTCCCTGGGGGCTGCCAGGAGCCAGAGGACGCCCTGTCGGCTCCTGCTTGGCAGGCGTGACCGGGCGGAGGGAAACTCACAGCTTCAGGATCCCATGATCCTCGGCCTTGGGCCTCCACTTCCTGTCATCCTCGGTCACGTTCCCATTGCTGGGATACATCTGGCACCCACGACTTGAGGAGAGGTTTATTCCAGCTCACAGGTTCAGAGGCGTCAGTCCTGTCCCCTGGGGGAACAAGACTTTAGCACACGGGCCTCTGGGAGACATCCAGCACCTAAACTGTCACGGAGTCGTGGCTTTGCCTCAGGGAGACCCATCCGAGCAAACCGAGTTCCTTCCTGGCCAGGATGGGGTGCAGGACTCTCCTGTACCCAGCACCGCGCGTGAAATAAAACTCCCAACCTAGGGGAAGACAGGAACAGGTGACCAGGCAGTTCCAGGACGATGCAGTCAGGTCACAAAAGAAAAATGGAGATGGTGTCACCCTGGACCCTGCCGCACAGGGTGGGGCGAGAAGGCACTCACTATGCTGTCTGGGGAGAAGTGGTCAAAGTGGGCTCTTTATCTTCTCTCTCTCGGTTTTTTGGGAGGGCAGGGGTGCAGGCAGTGGGGATGGAGGCCAGAGCTTGTACTGAGCTACATCCCCAGCCCTTTGGGTTTTTTTTTTTTTTTTGGTTGGTTATTTTATTTTTGTCTTGTTTTGAGACAGTCTCATCAAGTTGCTAAGTTGCCCAAGCTGGGCTCGAACTTGTGACCCTCCTGCCTCATCATCCCAGAGTGCTGAGATTACAGGCCTGTGCCACCAGGCCTGGCATGAAGTTGCACACTGTCTTCAGTTTCCCCTGGCATACGGTCAGGAAGTGTCCTGAGCAGCCCTGGCCGGGGACCTCCTTATCCCTGCATGGAACACAGGGTAACGCCCTGTCTGTGTCTTTTGCTAACCTGCCTCTGGAAATTGGTTCTCATGGGGCAAACATCACAGCAGTTCTGATAAGGTGGTGGCGGATGATCAACCTGCGGCACACCCTGGAGAAGTCACCACTGGCCTGAGGTCACCTTCCCTGACTCACCACTTGGTGGCTTCCCAGCCACACCTCCAAAGCGGGCGGAGGGGCCTTGCCCTGTTCTCTGCCCGAAGCTAAGGGGAGGACATCATGTGGGCTCCTGCCGTGTGCAGGTGGGCAAGGGGCGCTGGGTGGGTAGGTGGCCCCGGACACATTACAGGGAAATCCAACCGTCCCTCCCCTCCTCTGTCGGGTGGGGTAGAGCCTGGTGGGCGGAGCTCTGCGGTCCAGCCAGGAAGTTGCAGCTGTTGCTTCTCTGTTTTCTCCCATCATTGTCTCCCAGCCTGCTCTGCCAGATGGGTTGGTCACATCCAGGCCAGTCCCATGATGCTTCAGTCCCTTCTGAGGATAATAACAGTCCTGGTGTTACAGTGGCAAAGGGCTCAGCCCAGGGTGCGTGTAAAGTATTTCCCTTGAGATTCCGGGATCTCATCCCCTCTGCCCTGCTCAGGCCTGACCCATGGTCAGAGACTGCACAGCCAGGCGCGGTAGCATGGGCCTATCCCCCAGCACTCTGGCAACCTGAGAGCGGGTGATCACAAGTTCAAGCACAGTCTGTGCAGCTTAGTGACTTAGTAAGACCTTATCTCAAAATAGAAATCAAAACGGGCCTAGGATGTAGCTCTGTGTGAAGCCCTGGGCTCAATTCCCTAGCACCCCAGGAAAACAACCATGAAGATCACCTACCACAGCAAGTGTTCACCAGGAAGGGGGCTTGGGCTGGGCTCCCTTCACTCCCTGCTCTCTGAGTGTCATTCCAGGAGCTACCTGTGCTTGAGTGGCCTCCCACGGTGAGCAGGCAGCCGTACCCTTCCCCAGAGAGGGGGAAGGAAAGTGAATGCGCAGAACTTCCCATCTAACCTACCCAAAACCAGCTCCTAGATCCTCTTCCCCCCCCCCCCCCCCCCCCCCCCCCCCCCCCCCCCCCCCCCCCCCCCCCCCCTCCGAGACAGGGTCTAACTCTATAGTCCAGGCTGGTCCTGAACTCACTGTAGATCCCAGCCTGAACTTAAACTCACAGCAGTCCTCCTGTCTCAGCCTCCTGAAGGCTGCGATTACAGGTGTGCACCACCATACCCGGCTTATGTGGTGCTGGGGAATTGCTGGACAAGCCCTCTAACCACTGAGCTTTGCCCTCAGCTCCCAGAACTGTGTCTCCTCTCCTTTTTTTTTTTTTTTTTAAAATCTCTCTGTTGTTCTGACCAACTCCTGCCAAGCAAGGCCTGAGGATGGTGAGCGGCACCCCTCTCAGCTTTGGGCACCAGCAGGAATTCTCAAACAACAGCAAGGTTCCAGCTGAACTTTCTGTTACTCATTTGTTCATTCGGGCATTTGTAATATTATCCTGCAAACATATATCCTGTGTCCAAGGACCATGCAAGGTGTGTCCCATAGAGAGCAACAGTGAGCCCGGCCAAGGGGGCCAGGCCTATACTCCTAGCACTTTGGAAGCTGAGGCAGGAGGAACAAAGGTTCGCGCCCAGTGGGACAACTTAGCAATTTAGTGAGAGACTCTGTCTCAAATAAGCAATAAAAGGGGGGGGGGCGGTGCTTGCAGTGAAGGCATTGCGTTCAATCTCTAGCACTGCAGAGATAATACAAAGGGCACGTGACAGGGGCTCTGTTCTCTAGATGTGCTGGCTTGGGAAGGGGTGTCCACTGGTTAAGCTTCCTCTAGATCTTTCAAGGACATCTGAATCCTCAGAGGTCACCATCCTACTAACTGGCCTGATACCCTCCACCTGACGTGTTACTGTGGAGTCAGAGGTTGCCCTGTGTGTGTAGTTACTGTCCCGACCACATCACGATCTTCAAGTGGTCTGTGTTCTTACTGATAAGGTAATTATCAGAATTATTTTAATGTCAAGTACATTTTGCAGATATCTGATTCTTTAGCCAGCACAAACTTAATTATGTGTCTATTTTAAAGCTAAACAGACCTGTGCCCTGAGACAGAAATGGCTTCCTATAATCAGGGTATTTGTCGGGTCAAATCCCATGACATGACCAGGCTGGGTCCAGAACACATTCCTGTCTACAGAGTAGCCCATAATTAATTCTGTGATGATTGTATGTAGAGATTTGTGTGTGTGTGTGTGTGTGTGTGTGAGAGAGAGTGTGTGAGTGAGAGAGAGAGAGAGAGATAGAGTGTGTGTGTGTTAGCTTTTTGTGTGTGAATGTTTTCTCTTTTGCCCCCCCAGACATCCCCATTTTTGGCTTGCCGGGATAACCTTGAAATAGTTTAACTTGACTTTTTAATGCAGAGATAATATGTTTTTAAGACCCGCCTCTGTTCTTGACATTGCCAATCCTAAGCATTCACCTTAGAATGTTCGCTTTGTCCCTGAAATTATAGGATATGTGTTTTGATTTTGTGGGTATTTTTTTTTTTTTTTCGCGTAACTCAGGTGGAGAAGGTGTCGCCACAAGGCTGTATGTGGCTCCCAAAATTGTTTGACCCAGTCTGGCCAGGGAAACCATCACATTAGGGATGAGTTAATTATATAATAATGAAATGTTCTACCAAATAGAGTAGGCTTTGTTTTAAGTTTACCATTTTGTATGGCCTACAGTTGATGTCATCAATATCCAACTGGATATTGGCAGAAAAATGAGTCCCAAGCCCTGAACCAATGAAACCTCAGTGTAGTTGACAACTTTTGATCTTGTGTAGGAAAGACACTGAAGGATATTTGCCAAATCATTTTATAAGTCACAGTTATAAAGTATCACATTCTAATCCCAGTTTCCTGGTGTAACACATAAATCTCATTAGCCTTATAAGTATGATCTTTCAAGAACAAAGAACTTGCACCTGCCTTTATTACGTCTAGTTTTCATACCTGCACATGGTCCATGTGTTGGCAGATGGTACCATTTTTGAAGGGCATTGAAGTATAGGAATAACTTCGAACTTGCAGATGTGTCATGAAATATATGCCATTAGTCACTTACTAGTTGAAAGGCAAAAAAAAAAAAAAAAAAAAAAAGGGCCACCTAACAACAGTGTATTGTCACTTGGGATTGGAGAGAAGCTATTCTATAACCAGAGGTGAGTGCCCCTACTTTTGAGGGTTGCCAGGCTCCTTCCTTGCAGTATATGTGGCTTTCGGTTGTCCATTCTTGTGTGAATGACAGTATGGCACCCTCAAAGGCTGATCGTTGGTGGCAGAGGGGTGGGGTGGGAGCCTTCCGACAAGGTCATAGTCACTCCTGTGCAGAGACACCATGGCTACACATGGCAGCCATGCTTTTCCTTTGTAGAAACCTGGCCTTCCTCTGTCTTCTCCCAGTGGATCTCATGGAGTGAAGCTGTCCTTTCCCTCCCCAGACTCAGGAATAAGAACCCAACACTGACCTACTTGGGAGCCACTTGGTCCCCACCAGCCATGCGGGTGCATCAAAGGCAGAGCTCATGTTAGCCTCGAGCAGCTTGGGCTTCCAGAAGGTTCTGTTCTTATACCAATTAGGGCAGTGTTACAGTTTGGATTGGGAATGTTCTCCAAATGCTTCCTGTTTTGAAGGTGATTCAATCATGGGTCCAGGAGGGGAGATTTGAGCTGGGCCTCCAGCTGCTTCTCTTGCTATGTGACACTCCCGGAGCTGACCCCAGTTGTGTGGCCTCATGTGGTGGGGAGGAGCCCATACCCATTGATTTTCTGTGCTGATTGGAATGGGTGGATCATTGGGGCATGACCCAGAAGGGGTGGACCACTGGGCATGACCTGGAAGGGTATAAGCTAGCTCTGCCCTTCCTCTTACACTCTGCCACTCAGCTTCCTGTCCGCCACAGGATGAATGGTTTCTCTCCTGCTAGGCTTCGCCAGACCCTCTGCCATTGCTGGCTGCCCGTGAATGGATCGAGACCTCCTGAAACTGTAAGCTGAAATAAATGTTCCCTCCCTTAAGTTGTGGGTGTTGGGTGCCATGCCCCAGCAGCAAGAGAGTGACCAGAAAAGAGCAAGCATTAAGGAGTCTCGGGAGATAAGGCGGAGGAGGAGAGAATGGAAGGAGACGGCCACCACCTGCCCTCTGCTGGGGAGACGTTGCTGAAGGAATCCTGTTGGCCCAGCATGGGGAACCATTTTGCTGGCATCCCTGAACCCTGTGGCAAATACAAGGTCCAGACTGAAGATACAAGCCTGGTCCCCAAACTGCCCCCTTTCAGACAAGAGTTGTATACCTAGGGGTGTTCCTAGAGCAGGTGTGTCCTCTGTGTCACAGAGAAATGGCAGCAGTCAGATACTCTCGTGCGATCAGGTCGCCTCTTGCTTTCGAGCCTTGGCCTGTGCTGGTCAACTAGAGTAATACAAAGCCACATGGTGGGGTCTGCGTGCTTGAGGGTATGTGACAGGGGTCTGTGTGCTTGGGGGGTATGTGACGAGGGCCTGTGTTCTTGGGGGGAGTACGTGATGGATATCTGTGTGCTTGGGGCATATGTGATGGGGGTTTGCGTGCCCTGGGGTTATGTGACAGGGGTCTGCCTGCTTGCAGGGAGCCAAGGTTGCAGGGGCAAGCTTTTTCTCCTTTGAGGGAAGGGAAAGAGGAAAGAAAAAAAAGGATAGAAAAAATGATCAAAAATGGCTCGCACCAGACATAGGAGATGGTCATTATTGTACAATATTGTAAGTGTGATTAGTGACACTTAAAAATGATTAAAATGGTAAATTTCAGGTTAACTCACAAAAAGTGGCATAAATACGCCTAAACCTAAACGGGATGCATTTTAAATGGACAGATTGTGTAGTATCTCAATTTCTACCTATAAAGCTGTTCTTTAGAATAATGGTATTCATGAGGGCTGGGGTGTAGCCCAGGGGTTAGGGCACTTGCCTAGCAAGTGCAAGGCCCTGGGTTCCATTCCCTAGCACCACATACCTGGGTGTGATGGTGCACACCTGTAATACCAGCTTTTGGGTGGCTGAGTCAGAAGGATTGCCATGAGTTCAAGGCCAGCTTGGACTACAGAGTGAGATTCTGTCTCTCTCAAAAAGAGGGTATTCATGAAGGAGGACTGGTGGAACCTGCCCATTGTCCCAGCACCCTGGGAGGCCGAGGCAAGAGGATCTCAGGTTTGAGCCCAGCCTGGTCAACTTAGAGATTTAGCAAGACCCTGTCTCAAAATCAAAACTAAAACAGGACTAGGGATGTAGTGCAGTGTGAAGACCTGGATTCAGCCTCTAATACCAAAAAGAAAAGAAGAAAGGCATCCATGTGGTAGTGTGTGTATGCGTGTGTGTGTGTGTGTGTGTGTGTGTGTGTGTGTGTGTGTGTGTGTGTGTGTGTGTGTGTGTGTTCACTAGTCACCAAGTTCCTGTGCTTGGATTCACTTCTCACTGCTGACCAGTTCAAGGGAAGCTGTTTCTTTTGGTGGAAAGAAAAAAGGATTTTCTCAGAGGGGCTCATCACCCTGCATCTGTGTGCAGATGGATTAAGGTCTTTTTGTGTGTGATGCTGAGGGTCGAGCCATGGTTTTCACATGGAGCTATACCCTCCAGCCCATTTTTATTTTGGATTTTGAGACAAGGTCTCACAAAGCCACTAAGTTGCCCAGGCTGGACTTGAATTTGCCATCCTCCTGCCTCAGCCTCACACAGTGCTGTGAGAACAGCCTGGTGTGACAGCTCGGCTGTGTGAGGTCTTTTATAGTGAGGAGCAGCGGGGAAGGGATAGTGTGAGCTGATCAACACGTGGGCTTGTTTTGTCCCTTCGGGGTCCTGGATTCCAGCGCAGCCTCTGCCTCTTGTCCCCAGGGTGGTGACTGTGCCCCAGGGCATGAGGAAGTTCCCTGACCTCCAGGTGCCAGCACAGCATCTGCTTGTTTTTTCTATTCATGGGGCTGAGGACAGGTGAGGTGTCAGCTGTACCCACAGCATGAGGAAGTTTGGAGAAGCCACAATTCTAACCTTTAAAATCTCATTTTTCCTTGCACACATGAGGACAAGATAGAGTTCTGGTGACCTGGTCCAGTAACTTTGGGTAGAAGTCATCCGAGTGGGGACCAGGCGGGATGGCAGGAACAGTGTGACCTGTCAGCCCATTGTCACAGGTGTCCTAGGTAAGGGAGAAAAAAGTAAATTGTGCCAGGTGTGGTGGCCCTCACCTATGATCCCAGCCCTATGGGAGGCTGAGTCAGGATGATCACAAGTTTGAGTCCAGCCTGAGTAGAGACTAGACCTTCTCTCAAAATACAAATTGGGTTGGGACATGGTTTAATGTAAAGGTCCCAGGTTCAATCCCCAGTGCTACAGACACACAAAAGGAAATAAATCATGATAAATGCTAAAAGAATACCATAATTTACACAGTCCTAAAAGGAGGGTCCACGTCAGAGCCCCTGCCTGGTTCTGCCCACTGTTGGTGCATTTTGCTTACAAAGCCAGGCCTGGGGGAGCTGAAGGAGTAGCACAGAGCTTAGAGTGCTAGCCTAGTGAGTGCGAGGTCCTGAGTTCAATTCCCAAGCTGGGCATGGTGCTGCATGCCTGTAATCCCAGCTCTCTGGGAGCTGAGGGAGGAGGACCGCAGTGTTTTTGAGGCCAGCATGGGGTACATAGTGAGCTCAAGACCAACTTAGACTATGGAGCAAGATCCTCTCAAAACACAACAAAAACAAAGCCAAGCCTGGAGAGGACAGGACATGGGTGGCCAGACCAGGCTCCTGCTGCCCCCTTGAGATGTCCGGGTGCTCAGAAATGGGCCCATCTCCTTTGGTTGCACCCTGGCTCCCCTCCCTTTCCCTGGGAGCTCATCTTCAAGGTCAAGGTCAAGGAGGCCAGGTCAGGTCTAACTCATAGACCTACCTCTTTCCGCCAAGATATCGGCCATGAAGGCCTAAGCTACCCTGGCCACAAAACGTCCTGACGATCCTTGTTCTGTCCTTGTCATGAGGGCTGATGCAAAATCCCGACTGGATTCCCTGTGGGAGGTGCTGGAAGCTGGGAATCTGGCGCTTGCAGATCTCCTCGGGGCGCATGGAGCAGAAGCCCAATCGAGAGCCAAAAGGGAGACGCGTGGTTGGAAGGAGACTTGGCCACCACACAGAGGCCGTGGCAGGACGTCAGGCTGTGTCCAGAATTGGTCGGGACAGCTGGGGCGGCAGCAGCTCCCACCAGGGGGTCCCCTCTGCTTGTCCATCTGTTTGCCTTTCTCCCCCTCCCCGCCTCTTTCTCCTGACTAGCTTCTGCCACCCTGACTGTCGCCAGGCCCAGTGTGGCCGCCCCCATGGCTCCTGTGATTCTGTTTGAGCCAAGAGCCTCTCTCTCTCTCTCTCTCTCTCTCTTTCTCTCTCTCTCTCTCTGACTGACTGGGGACTGAGCTCAGGGCCTTCACGCTGAGCTACATCCCCAGGCCATTTGAGGGTCTAAGTCTCTAATCTCGCCAGGCTGGGCTTTAAATTTTGACCCTCGGCCTCAGCTTCTCAGAGTGCTGGGACGGCAGACCTGCCCCACTGGGCCTCTCAAGAGCCTAGGTTTTCCCATGAGGCCCTCCTTCAGCTGTGGCTGCCTGTCAGGGAATCAGGAGCACAGCCCGTCCTCACAGAGGACAGAGCTACCTCCCCTGCCCGGCCAGCAGTACAGTGTGAGCCAGGCAAGTCCTGGAGAGACTCCTTTGGCCAACTGGTGGTGGGATTGTAGTGGTCAGGGAGGTTTTGAGAGCTTCCTGGCTAGGGTCCCCATCTGGCAACCTGCTGTGGTGGCTTCTCTTAAGTGTGCTTATGGCAGGATGGAGCCAAGCAAGGTGCACTAAGGTGATGCCAGGGGACCCTCAAAGCCGCCCAGCAGCCCCCATGCTGGGGAGCAGGCTGTTTTGTCCATGCTGGCCCCAGAAGGTGGACAAGTCACCCAAAGGTGCCAGGGCTGCCCAGCTGCGTCTGTCAGTCCTGCCGTTGTGTGAGTCATCAGTGTGTCTGTGGCTCTGTACTGATTGTGCCCCTTATAGGACAAGGCTGAGGTGTGTGGTGGCTGAACTGATTCCTTCATTGTGGTGGTCTAAGTCCCCCTTCCCCTCCCATGAGAGGCTTAGCAGGTTTGAGGGGGTACCTTTGCTCTTTTTGTCTTTCTGCCTTTTTTTTCCCTTTTGTGGTACTGAGGATAGAGCCCAGAGTCTTCACACTGAGCCACATTCCCAGCCCACTTTTAGTTTCGATTTTGAGGTAAGATCTAGCTAAGTCACTAAGTTGCCCAGACTGGGCTAGAACTTGAGATCCTCCTTCCTCAGCCTTCTAGAATGCTGGGATGGCAGGCTTGAGTCTGTGACCCTTTGAAGCCACCTCATTACACAGGGAGGCTACAGGTCCCCCTGTGCTGCCAGCATCTCCCAAGGCCGGCGCACTGGGCAGCCACCCGAGGGTAGCGCTGGCCGCTTTGGGCTCTGAGGAGCTGGGCCTGGCCTGCTTGTTGGTTTCTTCCCCAGAGCAGCTGCCTTTGCCCAGATACTCGGATGCTGTGGAAAGGTGGTGACGAGGCACAGGGGCAGTGGTGCCAACCTCAAGGAGAACTCGGAGGACAAAAACCAAGCTGCTAGCCTCATGATGCAGGCCTGGAATCCCGGCACTCTGGGGGTCTGAGGCAGGTGGGTTCTGAGTTTGGGCCCAGCCTGAGCAACTTAATGACTTAGTGAGACCTTGTCTCCAAATCAAAACTAAAAATGGGCTGGGACGGAACTTAGCATGAAAGTCCTCGGCCCAATCGAAAAAGAAAACCAGACTGGGTCCAATCTGGTGATGCCTCTGACCCTGTTCAGCTCCTCGCCTTCCACTGTTCCCTGCTGTTCAGTGCAGGTGGCCAGTGATGTGACTGACCTGCACAGCAGAGGACAAAGCTGAGAGCAAGGACAAGTGGACTCAGCCTATCCCTCTCCCAGAATTTAAAGGGGCCGGCACATCCTGCAGGATTTTACCTTCCAGAAGCCACCCACCGATCCCGGCCCTCTTTTTAGTTAATGACACCAGTTGGTGCTGTTGTCACCAGCTACTCCATCCTCAAGGCGCTTGGTGCAGGTTATTGTATCGGTTACCTTTCACCCACCGAGACACCGAGGCACACACTATGTCCAAGTTCACCCAGCAGGAAAGTGGCACAGCTGGGTCAGGGGTCCAGGCAGCCAACGCAAAGACACCTTCTGGGCATTTGCCTCTCGTGATGGAAATGAACCCCTGAAGACAGGGAGGAGGGGTCAGTGCTGTGCGAACCTGTGGAAGTTTCAATGATTAACAGATTCTAGCCAGGCCCAGTGGTGCAGGCCTGTTATCCTAGCACTGTGGGAGGCAGAGGCGGGAGGGTGGCCAAGTTTGAGCCCAGTTTGGGCAACTTAGCAACTTGGTGAGACTCGGTCTGAAAATTAAAAATGAAAAAAAGAGGGATGGTGGTGCTGGGGACATAGCTCCGCGTGGAGGCCCTGGGCTCGATCTTTGGTACCACAATTAAAGACAGTTTTAAAACTGTCCATAGGAAAGTCGAGCTTTGGGACTAAGCTAAGTGACCGTCAGTGTGCGATTCTGTCAACTTCCTGAGACCGTCCTGCAGGCTCTCGGCCTGGGCCTTGATGAGGAGAGGCTGGACAGAGGCAGGGCCTTCCGGAAGCCATATGACTGCACTGGGAATGAACAAAGGGGGGACTATTCCACAGATGCTCCCCTGGCATGCATGGTGACCGCAAGCCCTGGGAACATATGGCACTGACTGGGAACAAGGGAGAGCAGCAGGAACCTGGAAGCAAGTCAGCTTTGGGAGGAGCCAGCCACCGCTTCACTCCCCCCCATTAGGGTGGAGCAGGCGGAGGCCTCTGCCTCTTGGCCAGCCTATCCTGGCTGTGCCCTTCTGGTTCTGATGGATCTGCTTCCTTGTTCTCCAGGGCTCATGGGGACCTGGCATGGCCCAAGGACATTTTGTTTTGGGATTCACGTAATCCTTGGGGATTAGAGCCCAGTTCTGCTTCTCTTGTGAGTTGAGGGTCCTCAACAACGTGGCCAGGTGACACCAGCCTCCTCTCTGGAGAGCAGTGAGCCCCTGATCTTCCCCTCTTGCCCGGCACCCTGGTTTCCTCACCAGGCACTGTCCTTTCCCATCTCTCTGCCAGGGGCTCCCTAACTTCCCCTCTTGTGTCTTTCTGTCCTCTATATCTTGAGCTCCTCAAGACTCAGCACATTCTCCCCGTGACCCCCACTTCACTCCATCACCAAGCAGCCACCCCGTCACCACCACTCAGTGGCCAAGGACGGTGGCATTGACCAAGGAATGAGCCTGCTGCTTCTCAGAGATTTCTGAATCCTCTCCTTTTTGACCCGGGTTGATTGGGGAACTAGGGGTGACCCCAGGATGGAAGCCTGCTGGGAATGACAGAGGCCTAGGGATCTGTTTCCTGGGGAAACTGAGGCTCCCTAGGTGACTGCTCTTTCACTTAACAAGCTGTCCTTAGGCAGCAGCTTCCTGTCCAATCTCATCCCTCCAGGAAACCCACGCAGAGTGCCAGTTTCCTAGCTGGTGTCCACCAGGCCTCTTTTTAGTAACAGCCCTCCCAGGGCTAGTCTAATCAGCATGCATTCCGTGGAAAGCTTCTCCCAGCCTCCCTTGCAAGAGGCAGCGGTGAAAGTTATTGGCTGGGCCCTTCAGGGAAACCCTCCTTTGCAGACCCTTCCTGCCTTTCCTTTGGGGTGTGGGTGTGGTGGCTGGAGCTGCAACACACCTATTGAAACTATGAAGAAAAGTCTCAGAGTCACAAAGCCCAATCTTCTTGAGCCCTAAATCAGCAAGAGTAAGTACTCGTATTTGCTTTTTTCTCTTCACGGCAGGAAGAAAGTAAACCTTTGTGTGTTTTAGCTGCTGTAGGTAGTTCTCTGTTTGGGGGCTCTAAAAGCAGTTCCTACCTGCAATTCTGCAGTGGGGAAAGGAAACTGGGTGATCACTAGTGACTGTACGAATAGAGCGCAGAGCCCTGACAAAGGGGCAGTTCTCAGAGCTGCTGCCTGCTGCCACCAGAGTCTGTGCCCTGGATACAGCCAGACAACCTCTTATTTACTTACTTGTTGAATACTGGGGACCAAACTCAGGCCCTTGGTGCTGAGCTACATCCCCAGCCCATTTTTTGTTTTTGATTTTGAGACCAGGTCTCACCAAGTTGCTAAGTTGCTCAAGCGGGACGCCAACTTGTGACCCTCATGCTTCGGCCTCCCAGAGTGTTGGGATTCCAGGCTCCTGGCCTCCTTTTCGGCGGCTTCATTCTTTCTATACGTGGCATCCTCAGGATTGGACCTCTCACCATAGTTAAATACGAACTCTGAGACATCATACGCTGGCAGTCCTGTTCCCCAGAAGCCAGGCTGTGCCCTCACACTTGGTGTGAATCACCTGGGATTTCTCTCTGTCCCTCCGTCCCCCAGGGTGCAGGAGGCGAAGAGATGGGAAATGAGGCTCCCACTCAGCTCCTTCCCAGCACCCTGCCGGCTTCCTGCTTACTTTGCAGTTGGCAGCAGAGGGAGACTCCTGCGATGTGTGCTCCGGGTGCTTCTGGCTGAGTTTGTATCCCACAGATTTCCTCCCTTCCCCAGGGCACTGGTGCTGGAAGCAGGTCTGGGAAACACTAGCCCCACAGCTCTCATTAATAACCATTGGTCCGCTGGGCCCACAAGGGCAGGCCTGGAATCCTAGCAGTCTGGAAAGCTGAGGCAGGAGGATTGTAAGTCGAAGCCCATCCTGGGCAACTTAGTGACTTAGTGAGATCTTGACACAGAATCGAACATTTTTTAAAAAGGGGGGAAGTAGGGATGTAGCTCTGTGGAAAGGTCCTGGTTCCATCCCCAGTACCACAAATCGTCTGCGTCCTCTTTGGTCATCATGTTGTCCACAAACACAATCCTTCCTGTCTCAGCTTCCCACCTCCTCTGCTTTTCTCCGGCCAGCTCTTCCTTCGGGGTACTACGGCCACTCACACCCAAAGGATGTGTTCCACGCTGGCATCAGCAAACCTTGTGCCTCGTCTGCACGAGTGACAAGTGCCAAGTGCCCCCCTGTCCTCTCACTGTTGTCTCCTTGCAGCTGCATCTTCCTTGTCCAGTAATTCCTTCACCTCCCAGGAACCCACCCGTCACTGCTCTGCGCACTTCTCATGATCCCCCGCAAGGCCTGTCTTCTCTTCCCGGCTCTGCCCTCTCATCCTGCCCATCACAGGCACTCAGAGTTTGGCCTGGCAGGCAGGTGGTCAGAGCCGGCTGGAGCTGGGTGTGAGGTGGGGTCAGTGCTGGGACTGCCATTTCCAACATGGGCATTTGATTAAACAAAACTTTCCACTTACTGGGCACGGTGGCGCAGAAATATAATTCCAGCTACTTGGGAAGCACAGGTGGGAGGATCGCAAGTTCAAGGCCAGCCTGGGTTATTTACAAGACTCTGAAAATTAAAAGGGCTGGAGATGTAACTCAGCACTTCTTGCACTCAGGCCCGTAAAATGGAACAAACCTCTCATTCGCCCTGAAGGGCTTGGAGGAAGTGTTTTTGGTGGTGCCCGCAGCCTCCCCTTCTTCCTCTGTAACTAGATTTCTCTCGGAGGTGACTTCTGGAAGAGCCTGCCTAGGTGCTCTTGGCACTAAAACTACATGTAGACGATTCCATCATCCAAGTGACGGCCATGAGCAGGCGTCGCACTGTTGGGCTGGGAAGCATATGAGCTGTTCAGCCAGCCTGTCAGGAACGAGGTCTGGAGAGGCAGTTGTGTTACAGTCCAATCTCCCTGGGCTCCCAAAGCTCTCAGGGAGATTCTTAAAATGAAAGACAGTCAGGATGCTTATTATTGTTTTGAATCAAGGACTAATGCCTTATTCTTGCTGCTATAGACTGTTAGAGATTCTTCCCAAATTCGTATGCTGAAATCCTAATCCCTGACGTGGTGGTATTAGGAGAAGGCGGTGATTAGGTTACAAGGTTGGAGTCCTCATGAAGGTATTAGTGCCCTGGAGCTGGGCTCTTCAACCCCTAGCCTGGGGCCTGTGAAGAACTGGACCACAGAGGAGGCGGTGGGCAGTCGGTGAGCAAGTGGGGCTTCATGTGTATTTACAGCCACTCCCCATCACTCACAGGGCTGCCTGAGGTCTGCCTCCTGGTTAGATCAGCAGAACTGGTCCCTGATACTGATAAAATGTGGTGGTATGTGTTCTAGAGAATTCTCTTGTCCCTACTTAATGTAAGTGGAAAAGAAATGAGGGCTCTTTGTCTACAACTGGGTAGCTCGTCAGACACTGAATCTGTTGGCACTTTGATCTTGAACTTCTCAGCTTCCAAATCTATGAGAAATAAGTATGTGTTTGTTTGTTTTCAGACAGGGTCTGTTGTGGATTGGATCTGGATTGTTCCCCAAGTCTCGTGTATTTGAATGTTATATATGGAACCTTGTGCTGTTAGGAGATGGGGCCTGGTCTGGAGGGGCAGATTATGGGCATGTAGTGGATATAGATTACAGACATGTGGTGGATTTGGGACTAGAACCTGGAAGGGGCGGAATCCTGACGCTGGACCCAGAAGAGGCAGAACACTGGAACAGGACCTGGAAGGATAAATGCAACTTCCTTCCGTCGTCTGGGACTTAGCTTGGCTTCCTGTTTGCAATGCTGTAAGGAGTCACCTCCACCTCCGCCTCTGCCATGTGCTTTTATTGTTGCCGGTAGCCTATGAATGGGCTGTGAGCTTCTGAAACTGTGAGCTAAGATAGACTTTTCTCCCCTAATTTGTGTATGTCGAGTCTTGAGTTACAGCAATGAAAAAGTAACTAAGATAGGGTCTCGCTCTGTAGTCCAGGTTGGTCCTGAAATCACTATGTAGCCCAGGCTGGCCTCAAACTCATGGCAATCCTCCTACCTCAGACTCCTGAGTGCCGGGATTACAGGTGTGCACCACCGTGCCTGGCTTACTATTTATTAAGCCACCTAGCATGTGGCATTTTATTATATCTACCAGAAGTGATGTACTTACTTCTGCAAGATCCTAAAACTCATTCTGAAAGGAAAAGCCATTTATAATTTTTAAGTGTATGGTGTATCAAGAAAAAATTGAACTTGACTATGAATTACAGAGACTTGAAAAACTGGACCACAGATAAATTGCAGTTAAAGTTATTCATATGAAATAGCAGTCTTGATGGTGGGCACCCACAGCTTCACAGTGCCACGAGGAGTCCGAGTTCCTTCCGTATTTTTTTGCCATCCCCAGCAATGGTTTCCATCCTCGTAGCTGCCGTGTGGTCACAAGATGGCTGCTGGAACACTAGCCCTCAGTCCATGTTGCAAGTGGCAGGAAGGGCCAAGAGCAGAGTGTACATGCTGGTGAGGGTGAGTGAGTCTTCTCTTTTGAAGGAGTTTCCCATGAGTTCTACCCAACAGCTTCTTCTCTCATTGGCTAGATTTAGTCACCTGGTCAGGTGAAGGCGGCAGGAATAGGCAAATGTGAGCCAGACTCAAGGGTGCCTCAGGCAAGAATTGAGTTCCATTCGTAAGGGAGAAGCAGCGAAGCCGCCTAGTACTCTGTGCTCTCTGTGTAAAGGAAATTTTCTGTAAGAAGTCTTCTATTGGCTTAGATTTTATAATCAAAGCCTATTTGAGTTTCATGTCACCTTTTCATTTAAAAATCTCATCACTTTGTAAAATCTCAGACAGAATTTCCAAAGCTCTGACCTGGGATGGCTTCAGAATAAAGCCGTATGCTGAGTTCTTAATCATCTCGCCAGAGCCAGCTCTCTCGGGCCTCCTGACCTCCTGTGAGTGAAATGGTCCTGCACTTTCAGACTCCTCCTGCCTGCTCAGCCAGACGTCTTATCAGCCCTGAACATCTCTTCAGTTGGTTCATTCCTGTCCACCCTAACCGTCCATTCTACTGACTGTCCTGAAAGCCAAGCACAGTGCTAGGTATTTTTCTTTTCTTTTGTGTTGCTGTGATTGGAACCCAGGATTATCCATAGCCCTTTTTTGGTCTCACGAAGATGCCCAGGCTGGACTCAAACTTGTGTTTCTCCTGCATCAGCATCCCAGAGTGCCGAGGTGGCAGGTCTACACCACCAGGTTTGGCTACAGCTTTTTGTTTTATTGCAATGATCCTGAGTTACATACCTGTGCTTAGAGGTACAGGTGAGGTTCCTGATCTCCCTCTAGACCCGTCGTATTTTTTTACCCATAAGACCTTTGTTTCCACACTAGCTTTTTCTTTCTGCAGGGTGTGGTCCAAGCCTGGGTTTCCCAGCAGCCTCTGTGCCCTGTACCTCTATGACTGTGCCATCTTGGCTTCGCCTGGTCTTGTGGGAGAAGGGTAGATCCTAGATAGATTCCTGTCTAGCCACTTCCTGCCTCTGTGGCCCTGGACAGCCCTGGAGCTCCCTGCGGGGGGCATGCAGGTACCCACACAAACACACAGCTCTCACCTCAAAGAGAGTAATAGTTCACTCCCTAGCCGAATGTGCGTGAGCATAGATAGATTCAGGTCACCCCAGCGACCAGGTTCCAACAAGGTAGCAGTCACGTGCCAGAGTTGCAGTCGCAGAACAGAAGAAAGCTGCAAATCAAAGCAGTTTAAAAACATTGGTGGAAGCAGCAGGTAGGCGGGTCACCCACTGAGCGTGGGGAAACCTCTGTTGAAGGCCTCAGACGCTATCTGGGGACATTTTTAGCTCTCAGGTGGGTGGATTGGGCCCTACTTCTATATTTCAGAAGAGTTTACTTAGTGGTCAGAGGAATGTCGGGCAGGTGCAGAGGGGGACAGCAACACAGCCATCGAAAGGGGCTGAAATCACCCCAGATAATTTGGTTGTGCACCATCTCAGCCTCCCACTGATCTAATCAGTCGCTCACCCCATGGGTCCCTCACACCGGTGACACGCGGCGGCTTTGTCGGAGAGCCTCGGCGCACCAGGGCGGTGGGGAAGCCCAGCAGCCTGAGTGTGTTTGTCACAAGGAGAGAAGGGAGAACATTGTTGCAGGGAGGCCCTTGACGTCCTCCTGTCGATTCCAAGAGGCTTCGATGACTCTCGAGAGGATTAGGCCAGGAGAGCTGGGGAACTTGTGCTTTTGTTTCTCAGGGTGGGAGCACGCAGCGCGTGCGATGCACAAACGACTCTGGGGGCTACAAGCGACCTGCCGGGGCCCCTAGTGCCGTTCTGCACTGCTTTAGAGCTCAGGCTATTCAGACACACTCAAAATGTCATTTAACCTTCACCACCACTGAATGAATGCTTTCAAAGAACCTGCACTTGAAGATTTCGCTAGCAGAAGCGTCCCCAGCAAACTCAATAACCATCCAACAGGATGGTGTCCCCACATGTGCTGCCTTCTTCCTTTCTCTGGTAGAACTTGGTGCAGGCCTGTAATCCCAGCACTGTGGGAGGCTGAGGCAGGAGGATCACAAGTTTGAGCTCAGCTTGGGCAACTTAGCCACTTAGTGAAACCCTGTCACAAGATCAAAACTAAAGAATGATCTAGGAACAGAGCACGGTGTAAAGGCCCTGGGCTCAATCCCAGTCACAGACAGACAGACAAAACCAAAAACAGAATGACTGTTGTTAGAGCTCTTGCCTAGGAAGAGGCAAAGTGGGCATTACTGGGGCTATGTGGCTGGGGGAATACTGAGCAAGTGGTGATGGGATTTTTCCCGAATCACAGCAGTAAAGGGTAGAGTTTGGAAGCAAAGCCTGCTGAGGAGGTAGCGAGAGCAAAAGACAGTGAGGTGACAGTGAGGGGCAGGCCATCTCTGTCCCACTGCTCCTCCTGTCCCAACCCTCAGCAACAGGAGGAAGAGCTTGTGGACAGGAGCATGCTGGGATTGCATGAGCTGTGCTGGTGTGTCCTGATATGGGCATGCAGGGCATAAGGCCATGTGAACAGGTGGGGGTCTCGAGGAGGAGAGAGAGGAGGACTATTGTCTTCCAAGCACCTTCAGGTGGTATGGGTGTGCAGGGAGGATTTGGCCAGGGAAGTAGACACTTGCCCTTGGAGTTGCCCCCCGCCCCTTAGTGGTAATCACAGTCCTGGAAAGGATCCACGGGGGTTCCTGTCGAGGTTTGGGTTTGGAATGTCCCCAGAAAGCCTCATGCGTCTGGATCTGTGGATTATCTGTAGATTTCACGAGCCACTGGGGGCAGGCCTGGTCTGGGGGGGCAGATCACTGATGGTGTGATGAATTAACGAGGGTGTGGCGGGAAGGAGACTGATAATTTCAGTGCTCTTTAAACTATTTCTAAGCAAAGAAAAAAGTTTTTCTTGGACTAACGTTGATATTAAAACCTAACTAAAGTGGCTTGGGGGCAGAATGCTTGCCTAGCATGCATAGGGGTCTGGTTTCCATCCCAGGTCTGAGACAGATAACAGCAGTAAAGCATGAGCAGATGACCCAAATAAATTAAACCATAGCCCAGTCCCATCTATGAATATTGATGCAAAATGCAAAATAGAGAAAACAGTTCCATTAAGTCAGAACAATAAAGACCCCTATATTCACACTGGAAATACTAGTCAGCAGAATTAAATAGGAGAAAGAGTAAAGTGTAAAAGCTTAGAGTGGGAAGCCGGGCGTGCTGGCGCACACCTGTGATCTCAGGACTCCTGCAGGCTGAGACAGAAGGTTCACGAGTTTGAGCCCAGCCTAGGCAGCTTAGCAGCTTAGTTAGAACTGGCCTCAAAATAAAAACAGCAACAGCAGCAGCAGCAACAAAAAGAAAGGGCTAAATATATAGCTCAGTATAAAAACCCTGGGTTCATGCTTCAGTATTTCAACAAAATAAAACAAAGTAAAAAGACACTTGAAAATAGGAGGTAGAATTATCACTTTTGTGGCTGGTATTGCTTACCTGAAAAATAAAATTAAAAGGAGCAAATAATATTGTATTATAAATAATAAGAATGTTTCCTTAGGCTGGCTACAGAGCTAACATTAGGAAATTAATAGTGTAATTATGTAGAAACAACAACCAATTAGAATGTGACAGAAGAAATCTCATGTGCAACAGGAATGAAAAATAAATTGTCTAGAGCAGAACTGAGAGGAAATCATGTAAGGACCATGGAGGGAAAAATTTAAAATACAAATTTAAAAAGTCATTTAATATAGTATGTTCTCAGGAAATTCGACATCGCAGACATGTCAGTTTTCCTTAATTTGTAAATGTAAAACAATGACAATAAAAATGCTATCAGATTTTTTAAAGAATTAAGCAAGTGATGATATAGCCTACCTGAAAAAATTGTTATTTAGAAAAAAAAATCTGAAAAAGCATGTGTTATATGTGTTTTCTATTGGTATGTTTAAAAAAAAAATCACAAAGTTAGTGGTTCAAAGCAATTCCTACTCAGTAACCCCTAGTGTTGTAGGCCAGAAGTTGTGGCTTGGCAAGCAGGGTCCTTAGCTTAGGGCTTAATGAGATGCAAGTCCAGGTGTCTGTCTTGGAGGAAGAGCTGGGGACAGATCACAGATCATCCTCCAATTTATTTCAGATTTTTGGCCACATTTAGTTCCTTGTGGTTCTAATTGAGGGGTCCATTTCCTCTCTGACTGCCAGCCCGGGCTCTTGGCTCCCCAAGGCTCCCACGTTCCTGACCACACAGCCTATACCACCTTCCCAGCCAGCCAGGCACTGTCTCCTCCTACTGACTCCCTTTCATGCTTTTACCGGCCTCTTCGGGAACAGCCCCTTCCCCTCAAGGACTTCAGTTAGGTCAGATGCCCCCAGGTTAAATGCCTTTCCCTAAGGCCAGCCAAGCAAGTGACATAACCCAGTAGTGAGTGAAACCGTTCCAACATGCACAAATCCCAGGGATTTTAGAGGAAATGATACCAGGTCCCAGAAATTTGAGGGTTGGCTTAGAATTCTGTCCACCACAGGGAAGAGAGTCTTACCAAGTATTACAACATACTAAGAAGCTGCAATAGTGAAGGCAGCATGCGGGCTGGGGCATAGCTCACTGGTTAGGGCACTTGCTCTGCATGCCCAGGGTTCAATTCCCAAGCACCATATAAAAATTATGCAGGTGTGGTAGTGCTAATCCCAGAACTCAAGAAGGTGAAGATTGTTGTGTGTTTGAGGCCAGCTTAGACTACATAGCAAGTCTGGGTTCAGCCTGGACTACAGAACAAGACCCTATCTTTAAAAAAAAGTGTGATATTAGGGAACAAATTGGTCAATATTTATGAATCAATCAATTATAGACTTACTAGATTAATAAATTGATTTGAATCGAAAGTCCACATATAAACTTAAAAACATATACATATATCCAGCAATAGGCATTTTCGAAACTAGTAGTGAAAACGATCAATTATTCTGTGATGGTCTTAGTCACTTTCTTGATGCTAGGACCGATAGCCCAAGGGAGGGAAGGTTTATTCTAGCTCCCATTTCAGAGTGCTCAGTGTTTTCACGGTCATCAGCAGCAGCACGCAGAAGGTTTGGCAGAGAACAGCTGCTCACAGCACTCTAGGAGGAAGGAGAGGGGCCTGGGGAGAAGCTGGGATGAGACTTTGTCCTTCCAGACTGCCCCTCAGCAACCCGCCCCTCCCGACCAGGCCCCACCTCCTAGCCACACTGAAATCCATACACAGTCCACAGCTCCCAACACATGAGGCTTTTGAAGGACATTCCAGACCGAGACCATAACAGCAGTGCTGAAATCATTGGTAACCATCTGGAAAGAGAAGACCTAATATCGCTTATTAATACATAAAGTCATGCCCACTGCTTCAAGAAGCAAACCCCAAGTTCTCTGTGCCTTTAACACAGTTAGGTTTTATTCTTCACTCGCAGAGAGCAGTTGGCTGTTCCTGTTGTGCAGTCTTCCCTACGGTTGTTCAGGAACTCCTGTTCATCTTAACGTGTCCTCGAGCCACCCTGTCTGTGCTGGCCTCTAGTTCCACGTGGCTACTGAGTGCTTGGAATGTGCCAGTCCTAAGTGAGATGCTCCACAAGTGTAGAACACATGTCAGATTTTGAAGCCATGGTATGAAGAAGTTAGAAAGAGAGGTGGTAGGGAGAAGCTGGGACCAGAGTTCGACCTTCCAGACCACACCCTCAGTGATCCACCCCTCCCGACAGCACATGAGCTCTGTAGATAATTGACAACATACCAATACATAAGGATTAACTACATCATTAATATATTTTAAGAGGAGTGTTGCAGTTTAATTCCAAAATGGCCCCTAAAGTCTCCTGTGCTTAGAAGGTGATCAGGTCATGGGACACTAGACTCACAGGTTTATTCAGCTATGAATGGTCTTGGAGCCTAGTTGGAGGGATGGGTCCTTGGGTTGGGCTGAACTGATTGTATTTCCTTCCCCGCTTCCGTTCCAGGCCGTCCCACCACTGCCATTTCTGCTTTGGAGCAGCTGACAGCGCAGGGACTGAGGCCTCTGAAACTGTAAGGTCACTTGCGGGTGCTGGGCATTGTCCAGTGACAGGAAAGCGATTAAGGCAAGTGATGAGCAAAAAATACAGTGAATGGTAGTTTTTAAACAATTATTAGTTAAAATTATTGCCGTTGTTATTATGATCGTTAACCGCCTTCAAAGTATTCTTTCTTGCTTTGGACACACATTCTTGGCAACGTGTCTATAGCTGTAATAAGTTTCTTGAAAAATTTAAACATTGACCATAGTTTTCAGTCACCCTTTCAACACTGACTAATCATCAAAACGCTAATATTTTAACTACTGTGTTAAAAAATATATCATTGCAGTTAATTTCATATTTTTTCAGTTAATAAGCTATGGCTTCTAAAAATTTTAAATTATACATGTTTTACATGTAAATTACCCACTTATGGCTCACACTTAATTCTGTGGGACAGCAGTGCCCGGGGTCAAAGTCTGTCTGAATCAGGTGACAGAAGCTCTACAGACGAGATGTCACATGACCAACCCCCCATCTAAAATGTTGCCCCAAAGGCTGTGTTTGGAGGGTGATTGGATCAGCGGGCACTGAGTTCAGCCGTGGGTTTATCCTGGGATGCTTCCCTGTGCTTTCAGGAGGTGGGAGCTACATGTGGCCATGTGCACCAATAATTCCAGTATTGTGGAAGGCTGAGGCAGGAGGATCATGAGTTTGAGCCCAGGCTGGGCAACCTAGTGAATTAAAGAGATCCTGTCCCAAAATAAGGAATAAGAAGGGTTGACAGTATCGGTCCATGCCAAGGCCACGGGTTTAATCCCAAGTGCAATAGAACAAAGGAAAGCAACAGGTCCTGTTTGGAGTCATGGGCTACTGGGGTGTGACCTGGAAGGACATACTCTTGATACTCATGTCCCTGGCTCCTTCCCGGTCTCTCTGCTTCCTGGCTGCCATGGAATTAGCAGTATTTACCGCCATACCCTTCTGCCAGTGCAGAAGTGGGGGGATGGGGGGAGGGGCTGGGAGCCAGCCAGTCACTCACAGACTGAGACCTCTGAGCCTGTGAGCTAAAATTGATCTCTCCTCTTTCAAGTTGTTGCATATTGTGTTCCAGCAACTGGAAAGTGATGAGGACAGCTGGTGAGGTTGTGGGGAGAAAGGACCCCTTCTCGCTGTTGGTGAGAGTATCAACATCAGTACACAGGTTCCCAGAGAACTGCAAAAAATAGAAGTTTCAGTTGACCTATCTTCAGGTCACACCCTCAATACTGCATTCCTCCACTCAGGCCCTGTGTTCGACAGACACCTGCTCGACACACGTGCGTGCACGCACACACACACACACACACACACACAGAGAGAGAGAGAGAGAGAGAGAGAGAGAGAGAGAGAGAGAAGGAGAGAGGGAGGGAGACGGAGGGAGGGGAGGTGAGGAGGCTGGAGACAGACCTTCAGGAAGAAGGAAGGTCTTCGCCACTGGGAGCCATGGAGGTGGAGAAACAGGTCTGTCTTAAAAGAACTGGGACAGGCTGGTCAGCTGAGGAAGAAGGGATGTGTCTCCCAGGGAAGAGAGCAGCTTTGCTGCCTCTGAAGGAGCACAGGCAGTGAGTCTGGATGCAGCTGTGTGAACGGCCAAGCAGACCCGAAGTGACAGTGGTCCGGGAGGGCCCTGATGGCAGAGGCCCTCCTGGACTGGCCACTTGGACACTTTTGTGCCCATGACTTTTGTGTCTCCCCTTCGGCCCCCTCTGTCATCCTCCCCTCCCACCTCTGCTCCTGCTCCCCATCCACTGTAGACTCTGGACTTCCCACATGGGCTTCTCCACAGCCTGGAGTCACTGGGCCCTGCCCACATCTGGCAGAGGAGAGGCAGCAGGCCTCTGCTGAAGACCCCACCCTGGAATGGGGAAGCACCTTGAGGCCACCCGACCTGAAGCCCTTTCTGTAACCTTTGTCCTTTTGCGAGCCAACCCCCACACCAACCAAGATTTCAAAATCTTCTATTTGCTAATCGAAGCAGAATGCGCAAAAATCTACTTGGGGTGGGGGGAGGGAGGAGTGTTCAACTTTTTGTTGTTGTTGATGTTTTACAAATGCTAATGAATGACCCCACAAGGGTGCTTGGTTCTTTTTTTTTTTTTTTTTTTTTTTTTGAGACAGCGTCTCTCTCTGTAGCCCAGGTTAGTCCTGAACTCACTATGGAGCCCAGGCTGGCCTTGGACTCACAGCAATCCCCCTGCCTCAGCCTTCTGAGTGCTGGGATTACAGGCATGCACCACCATACCTGGTTTATGTGGTGCTGGGGAACGGAACTCGGGTACTTAGCGCTAAGTGCTTTAACCCCTGAGTCATTCCTCCAGCCCTCCACAAGGCTTCTTTAACAGGCAGTCCTGAAAGATTTAATTTCCCTTTGGCTCCACAAACAATAGGAACCAGACACAAAGTTGATACACAGGAGCTCACTGGGCAGGTCCCAGGGAAGGGGAAGGGCCTAGGGCTGGGTTGGAGCTCCAGCCTTCCCCCCTCAGTGCCAGGGGTCATGGGGGATCTCCTCTTTGTCCCTTGGGTTTCCTTTTGACAGCTCCTTCCCCAGTCTAGAAATTGTCTGCAGTAGACAGATTGGAGGGACAGAAGGATTTCTTCCCCCTCCTCTCGTCTTCCTTCTTCCTCCTTCTCTCTCTCTGTCTCTCCCCCACCCCTCTTGCTCCCTCTCTCAGTTTCTGCCTGTCTGTCCCATACCTTATCGAACAGGCCCTGTGAGGGGTGGGATGAGGAAGAGGGGAGGGGGAAATGTCAGTTCCCCTGGGCTGTCACTCACCCCGGATCCTTTGGGGTGGATTGACAGGGACCGGAGGCAGGCCAACCAGGTAGAGCCTGGCACCCACAGGACTAGTTCTGACAAGTACAAGAGTTTGCAGGGGCTTGACTTCCTGGATACAGTGAGGGAACTTCCTTCCTGTGATTCCCCAAGAGGGCCTGGGCGCCAGCACCAGGAGGGGCCAGCCTGGGTCCCCGGTGAAGGGTCTTTCGTCATTTGCTCCACTCCAGTGGAAGAAGGGAAGTGTGAAGAAAAGAGCAGGCTGTGTGGCAGGCTGCCTGGAGGCTGCCTGTGGGGAAGGTGACAGGAGACTGCCTCCTACGGGCCAGGTTCCAGGGAGGTGTGTGCGAGGGGCAGGGAAGATAACCCAGGTGCCCATGGCACGCTCAGCCACCTTGCTCTGCCCATCTACAGACCACTCGGAACCCTTTCCTGACAAGCGAGCCTTTCCCAACGAAGGGACTTTCCCCCAACAAGTGCGCAATCTCGGGGCAAGTTCCGTGTACGGGGGAAAGGGTACCCACACCCCCGGACCCACAGTGAAAACGAAACGTGCGTGTATCATTTGGCTGCAAGGTGCCACGGTGGACCCCATGCCTACACCCCACTGAAAATGCCGTGGCTGCCCAAGAAAAATGATCAGCGTTGTGAAACAGTCAGGTGTGGCCTGGCTGCGCCGTCCTGGCAGATGAACAGGCCACACTCTGGGAGGCTGAGTCAGAAGGATCTCAAGTTCAAGCCCAGCCTGAGCAATTTAGTGACTTAGAGATACCCTGTCTCAAATTCAAAAAGGGATGGGGATGTGTCGCTGTGTGAAGACGGTGAGTTCAAACCTCAGAGGCACCAAAAAAAAAAAAAAAAAAAAAAAAGGCAGTTTTAGAGTAAGGGCGGACATCACCCATCTCTGCGGGTTTAGGGGTGGTAAAGAAGGCGAAGTCAGGCTCAGAGGAGGAAATGGAATACAGTACAGAGACGGGAGGCCTCCTGTATGGTAAGAAGGGCGGGATAAGAGCAGAAAGGCGTGGGGTGTCCCCCGAAGCCACATGTATTTGGGGATGTGGGGACCGGCTATGGATTTCAAGCGCCGTCGAGAGGCAGGGCCTGGTGGGGTGCGGGGTTGTGGCCGGGCCTAAGGCTCCGGAGGGTGTACTCTCACCCCGGCTTCTCCCCTAATCCTCTGGCCCTTCCTGTCACGGTGCCGTGAGCAGCTGTCGTCTGTGAGACGGTTCCTCCATCACCAGCTGCCCGTGCCTGGACCAAGACCCCCTGAAGCCGTGAGCTTTCTCTCTTAAGTTGTGGGTGTCGTGCATTGTGTCCCAGCAACAAAAAATAACTAAAACACTCCCACATCAGCTCTTTTCCCAAAGTAAAGAAGAGTTGCCCAGATGGTGGAGGGAGAGCTGCTGCAAGGTCTCAGGGGCCCCAATGGCAGCCCCCAGCCGTCCTGTGGACGGCAAGTGCCACCGTTATTGCCGTCTCCCATGGCAAGTCAGATCTACGCAGCATCTACCCGAGTGGGCTCTGAGGGGCCAACCCCCGCCCCTCATGGAGCAGGGCTCATGTAGGTATCCGCGTTTCTTTGTTTATGTGAGCAATGATAGCTGGGATGCATGAGTCATTTAATGAGGGACCTTGCGGTTCTCTCCCTCCCAGCCACGGCGAGTTATGAGGCCCTCTGCCCAGCCCTGCAGGATGCTGGGCAAAGCTGTGCCCCAGGCAGGCAGCACCTCCCCAGCAAGCATCAGCTCGAGAGCAGAGCTGGGCTGTGGAGCCTGCTGCAGACATCAGGTGAAAGGTGGGGTGCCAAGGCTGTCCCTCCAGGAAGCAGCATGGGAAACAGGCAAGGAGTCCATCGGAAGAAGGGAGAGGGCTGTCCGGGGCACACAGGCTGGGCAAGGGAGAAGAAACCAGGACCTGCAGACCTAGACAGGAACTGGCCAGAGCTGTTTTGCACCCCTGCCAGTGGAGGGTGACCTCTTGCATTCATGGGTGAACAAGGCATAGCCAGGGATACCAGATCTCCCCAGAAGTCCTGTGGGGCTCTGTGTTCATCGTGCATCAGTAGGATCCAGTTCTCATTAGCGCTTAAGCTATTCTCTAGAAAAATGTGAATTTAAAGACCCCTCTAGGTGCTGTTGTGTCAGGACACCTGGATTAACAGGGTCTTTTTATTGTTGTCCTTTTTTTTTTTTTTTTTTTTCTGAGACAAGGTCTCACTGTCTAGCCCAGGCTGGTCTTGAGCTCACTATGTAGCCCAGGCTGGCCTTGAACATAGAACAATCCTCCTTCCTCACCCTCCTGAATGCTGAGATGACAGGTGTGTGCCACCACTGGTTTATGTGGTGCTAGGGAATCAAACCCAGGACCTTGCACTTGCTAGGCAAGTGCTCTAACTGCGGTGCTGTTCCTCTGGCTTCCACAGGGTCTTCTGTCCCTTTCCTAGGTGTGGATAGGAACCAGGATAATTTCGGTTTCTTTATCATAGAGGTGAATAACATGTACTGTTTTTTCATTCATTTTTATTTGTGTGGAAATTATATCTGTGTATTTATTTGGTGTTATTTCAGTTTACCAGCATGTATTTTACATTTGTCTACATAGGTGCTTTTGACATACAGCAGGAGCACCCTCATTTTAATGATGAGGTTGTGTTGGACCATACCCATAATTTATATTTTATTTGCTCATTCTACACCTGCGGGTCAGGTAACTTTTTTCTACTTTATTTTGCTGTTGCACAGAGGACCAGAAAGAACATTCTTTTCTTCCTGAGATCTCCTCAGGCCTGTGAGTCTCTTGGGGACTTCTAGACACATAGCAAAGAGCCTGTGGTCACAGTTTGTGCGTCCACTTTACGAGATGTTGCTGATTTGTTCTCCCAATGGGTTAGGCCAGTTTGCTCTGTCAGGAGCCAGGGCAGAAGTTTCCTTTCTCTGTTCTCATCAATGGTTGGTATTGCCAGAGTTTTTTGTTTATGTTCTGTCTTAGTTACTTTTTTGTTGCTGTGACTCAATCCCTGACATCCACAAATTTAGGGGAGGAAAGACTTATTTTAGCTCACAGTTTCAGGAGGTCACAGTCTGTTCAGGGGCAGCTGGCAGTAATCGAAGTACATGGTAGAGACAGAGGTGGAGGCAGCTGCTCACGACATCACACACAGGAAGCCAAGTCAAGGCAAGTTGAGTCTCGTCCCCCAAGGAAGGCAGGAAGCAGCTTATATGTCCTTCCAGGTCTCATCCCAGTGATCAGCCCCTCCTGGATCCAGGTGTGGAAGGCGTGGTAAACCCCCACTACATGCCTGTAATCCATTTTATATACCTGCAAATCGAATTTACATGCCTGCAACCCACCCCTCCAGACTAGGCCCCAATCTCTGAACAGCACATGGTTCCACAGACACACTGTAACATTCAAATACATGAGACTTTTGGGAGACATTCCAGATCCAAACCACAATATGTTCCCAAGAAAACAGGCATGTGATTTTATGTATATTTTATTTTTCATCTCTTTGACTTTTAAATAAGTACTTTTTCATGTGTCTATAGACCATCAAACGAACTTAGAGGGTTTAACGATCTATAGACACTATTATGGTTTGGATCTGGAACAGCCCCCAAAAGCCTCATGTTGGGAAGGTGACAGTCGTGGGAACTAATCCATCGTTTCCTGGGCTGGAAGACATGGGGTTTGGTTGGAAGGGCCAGATCACCGGGACATGGCCTGGAAGGGTATATGCTACCTCTGCCATTCCTCCCTGTCTGCTTCCTGTCCACTATGCCATGAGCAGCTTCTCTCTGGCTAGGCTTGCGCCATGCCCTTCCACCATTGCCAGTGGCCCGTGAATGGACTAAGACCTCCTGAAACCATGAATTAAAATAAATCTTTCCTCCCTTAAGTTGTGAGTGTTGGGTATCGTGTCCCAGAAAGAAGAAAGTAACTATGACAGACACGTTGGGAGCAGGACAGTCTATAGATACGTCTTCGTGAATTGATGATATCTTTTGCCTTTTTTGGTGTTTATTTGTAAGAACTTGTCATCTATTTTGAATACTAATCCCTGGTTCAGAATATGAGGTGGAACTGTTTTCTCCAAATCTGTGTTTCTGTTTTGTAGCTTCAGCATCATTTATCAGTAGGAACAGTTTTTTAAATTATGTGGTTTAATACATCACTTTTACATGATATTTTTGTCTTTATCTATTTTTAGGAATCCTGTCCTTCCTAAAAGTCACATAAATATTCTTCTGTAGGTTTGTCTAAATGTTTACAACTTACCCTTATATCACTGACATCTGTTTTTGTTCAAGCAGTGACGTATTCAATTTAATTTTACCTTTGAAAATACTACTAGCCAACAGTTCTGGGCCCATTTATTGACTACCTATCTTTCCTCCACTGATTTGCAAAGTTACTTGTCATATTTCAAGTTCCTATTTCTCTGTATTTCTAATTTTTTTCGGAAAATCTGCCTTGTGGATCTATTTCCTCCAATGCCGATATCAGAGTAACGACTGTAATTTTGCTGTAAGCCTCATTACCTTGTAGCATGAAGCTTGTTTCTCTGTACTGTTTCAGAATCATCCTGGAGGCTCTTGGGCTCATTAATCTCCTGATTAGACTTTCTAGTCTTCTCATCAAAGTCATTGAAAAAACTTTCCCAGGACTTTAAGTAGAATTTATGAAATTGATGGTGTAAATTCAGGAAAATTAATACTATTTCACTGTTTTCTTCCCATTTATGAATATAGTATATCTCTGAACTTACACAAGTATTTTCTTTATATGTTTCAGTGATATTTTAGAGCTTTCTCCATCAACATTTTTCATATCTTTAATTAGACTGATTTCTAGGTAGCTTATGTTTTTAAAATAACTTTGTAAATGGCATACATTTTCATTTCTAAATAAAATGATAGTTCACTGTGTACAGAATTTTAAATTAGCAGTATTTTTCCTACAAAGCCTGGCCTCGTGGCACAGGCCTGACATCCCAGCACTTTGGGAGGCTGAGGCAGGGCAATTGAAAGTTCAACACCAACCTTCAAAATATTCTGAGTATATTTTCTGTTAAAGAACAGGAAATAGGAAGAAATATTCTTAACCTGAAATCTACCAAACCACTAAAGCAAACATTATTCATAATGAAATGTAACATCTCATTTTTTCCCACTTTATAAATATGCATATATGCAATACATAATGTTTACATTGAACTGTAATGTCTCATTTAAAGTCAGAAACAAGAGAAGAAGACGCTCAAGTGTAATGCTATCCTAATTCCTAAGAACAAACAGAAAATACATTTAAAAACCCCCCACAACATAGAGCTGGATTTACTGACATGAAGTCAGTCTTGCAGTTGATTTGCATCTGAATCCCAGTCCTTAGCTTGGCTCATTTACATGATGGTGATCACTAATTCATGATCTTCAGTCTCATTCTGTGCTTCCTGTTCACCCAATTTTCCTTTGTTCTCCTTCTTTACTTTGTAAGCAACTGGTCAATATTGTCCCTAAAGTGATAACTGTTTCTATTTTTTAACACTTTTAAATTTAACAGGCATACCATTCAACAATCCTATTGGCTAATCAGTATCCCTGAGGGCCTTAAAATGTTTTGTCTAATCCTATTTCTTTTCTCTTCATATAGTATTATTTTCCACATATTTGTTCCATTTCTAATAACTTCTATTAGTGCTTTTGTTGTATTGTTTCATATCATTAATACTTAGATTTGTCTGTGTACCTGTTAATCTCATTCTCCAATACTCCTTTTATTTTTACTTGTTTGTTTGAGACAAGGCCTTCCTTTGTCATTCAGGGTAGCTTTGAACTCATCTAGGATCCTCCTGCCTCAGCCTTCTTAGTGCTGGGAATGCACCACCACCTCCAGCTCCACATGCTTCTTTTAGAGGCGTTGTTGCTGAAATAATTCACCCATTTCAGTGTACAACTTACTAGTGTTTAGCATATGCACACGGTCAGCATAATAAACTTTGGAGTGTTCTCTTGAGCACCTCCAACTCCCTCCCCACAAATCCTTTATTAGCAGTAGGTCGTTTCCCCAGCGGTGCAGCCCTGGGCTCCCACTGATCTGCTTTCCATCTCCATTACCTGCTCAGGGGGATGGAATCAGACAGTGCACGATCCTCTGCGCCTTCTAGCATGTAATACAGTGTTTTCTGAGTCCATGTATGTTGTAGTGTGTGTTAGTGCTTTGTTCCCTTCTCTCTCTTCCTTCATTCTTCCTCTCTCTCTCTCTCTCTCTCTCTGATACTACAGATGGAGCCTTGAGACTTCACACTAAGCTGTATCCCCAGCTTTTTTTTTTTTTTAATTTTTAATTTTAAGAGACGGTCTTGTTAAGTGGCTAAATTGCCCAGGCTGGGCTTGAACTTGTGATCCTCCTGCCTCAGTCTCCCCTTTAGAGCCAAGCAGTTGTCTGGATGTATTACCTTTTACGCATCCATTTATCAGCTGGTGGGCATCTGCATTGTTTCTGCTTTTTGAATCCGTGAATGTGTCTGTGAACGTTTGACAGCAGTTTCTATGTGTAGGTGTGTTTCCCCTCTCCTGGGTGTCTGTGTAGGTGCACAGTGACAGCTCTGGATGTGACCTCTTCAGGGCCCTGCAGGTTGCTCTTGGAAGAGGTGGAACTACCTTCCAGCCCCCCAAGTGGGGATTTCTACACACCCTTGCCCAATGGCCATCTGAATGGGGTTTATTTCAGTTATTCGATGTTTCCTGTGCTTTTTCAATCTAAGGATTTGTATTTCCACTCTAGAACATTCTTTGCTGTTAACTTCTTGACTGTTGTGTTCCTCTAGTTTCTCCTCTAGTAAATGTTATACTTTCTCATTTTATCTTCTTACTATGTTTTGGCTACTTTTCATAGCAGGACACAAGATCCTACAAGTATAACTTAAGGGAGGAAAGATTTCTTTTAGCTCAGTTTCAAAAAGTTTCAGGCACCTGGCAAGGTGGAAGGGCCTAGTGGAGGCCTAGCTGGAGAAAAACTCTTTATGACATTGGAAGACAGGAAGTAGACAGGGAGAGGAAGGGCAGAGCTAGTATATAATCCCTTCCAGGTCACATCCCAGTGATCCACCCTTTCTGGGTCATGCCCCAGTGGTCTGCCCCTTCCGACTTCCTTTCAGCTCATAACTACACAGAAAACCAGTGGCTCAACCAACCCCCATAGTTGAATCACCTTCCAGTACGAGTCTTGATCATTTATGATACAAACATAACACCACGTCTTTATTTTTGTCACAAAAATCTCACTCCAAACTGTATTTTGAATATCTTTTAGCAAAAATTCTAGTTCTTTGCTGTTGTTTTTTAATTTAACACAAAGTAAGGAAGTTAACTCTTCTCACAGAGGATATTAAATGCAAAAAAGAGGGATTAGAGTTTCATCTAGGGGAAAATACATCTAGGGGAAAATTTTTCCATAAAAACAAATTATACCTCACCCAGTTGTACTTTTTAAACAGAAAGAGGAGTCTTCAGGTGGCTGTGCTTTATTTTAATATTGATATTTATTATGGCGAGAAAATATCTCTAAAGATGGTGGTGGCCCAGGATTGGCCCTATGTTTTATGACCATAATTTACTGTTCCCCCTTCTGCCCATTGCCTCTGGCAGGTGAGTAGCACATGGATGGACAGGGGCGCTGGGGCAACCACACTGGTGTGGGACTTGGGCAACTTATCTTAACCTCACTGAGTTTTTCTAAGTCTTAATTTTATCACGTATGAAATAAATCCAGAAGATCCAGGCTCAGTGGTACAAGCCTGTGATCTTTGCACTCTGGGAGGCTGGGGCAGAAGGATGTCAAAGTTGAGCCCAGCCTGGGTGACTGCAACCTGGTAAGACCCTATCTCAAAATCAAAAATAAAAACGGGTTGAAGATGCAGCTCAGAGCAGAGGCCCTGGTCTGGATCCCTGATCCCCCCCCCCCCAATACGCACAGTAATAATAATAATAATAATAATTAAAATAAACCTGGTGGCAGTGTCACAAGCAAGTGATGACGTGATGCGTCCAAAGGCCGTGTGCAAAGCCTGGACGAAGATGGAACTTTCTGAGAACTGGTTTCTTTCTCTTACAAGAATCCCTGTGAGACATGTGGTTATCCTCCTCGGGTATCTGAGATCCTGTTCCAGCCTGGATAATGCTTTCACTGTGACGGTCCCACCCTAGAACACTCAGATGAGTAGTCACTATCAGAGAGTCATCACTATTTCTTCGTGGAAACCCTTCTGGTGAGATTTCGGCCCTTTCCTCAGGTTGGTGGCCCGGCCCCATCCCCACGACCTCCAGGACTCCTAAGAGCTAAACGCTTAGAAAACGGTTTCAGTCGAAACGGAATGGTTATGAGCGCACATTCCCTGTCATTTTTCAAGCTAATATATTTAATTCCGTCTGGCAGCATCCTGTAAATTGAATTCACTTTAGACGAATGAGCCCTTTGCAAGGACATAATGTACTGATGCTGTGGTCATCCGGCCTGTGGTGAAGGCAGCCAGTGGCTCCAAAGGTGGGGTCACCTCCTGCTTGGGTGAGGTGGAAATCCTGCCTCCGCGAGGCTGTCCCTTGGTGTCTTTCTCCTGGCATAGTCAGGACAGGACACGGCATTTCCCTGCAAGCACACTCTGGTGATGGTTATGGCTTAAATCTGAGCTGTCTTCCCAGGTCTCCTGGGATTGGAAGGTGTTTGGACTGTGGGGTGCTGGGCTCATCTGTAGATTCATCCACGCACGATTTCCTGGGCTGTTGGTAGGTGGGGCCTGGTCGGAGGGATGAGTCACTGGGGGGCTGACAGGAGAGGGTGTCTCATCTCACCTCCTCCTTCTCTTCCTGCTTCCCGGCCACCGTGGCATGGTTAGCTTTTCTCCTCCAGGCCGTTCTTCCAAGCCCTGTCATTACTGTCTTTCCTGCCTCAGAGCCGCTGACCATGAACGGACTGAGACCCCTCAAACTGTGAGTTAAAACAAACCCCTTCTCTGTTAGGTCAGGGGGGTTGGGTGTGGTGTCCCAGCAATGGAAGAGTGACAAAGGCTGTGACTGGCATCCTTTGTGTGCACTGCATTCAGGTCTTTTCCTTGGTGGAGGAGTAGCTGAAGGAAGCTGCTCGGGGCGTGGCAGACAGCTACTGGAGGGAGGAAGGGCGGGGCTGGTGTGTACTCTTCCAGGTGAGGTCCCAGTGCTCCGCCCCTCCCAGGTCACAGCCAAGTCATGTGCCACACCCTCATAATCTACTGCCCAGCCCTAACCTACCACATACCTGTAATCCATCCCCCTTGACCAGGCCCGCCTCTTAACAGCCCTTGGTTCTATAGCTCTTCCCCAACGTCCGCATACAGACATGAGGCTTTAGGGGGGACATTCCAGCTTTGGGGGGACATTCTTGGTAACACCCCTCCTGTTACGGTTTGGACCTGGAATGTCCCACACAAACTTTTTGTATTTGGAAAGCGGTGGAATTGTGGGGGTTAATTGTATCAAGTGGATGACTCCATTGATGGTTTTCCATGCTGTTAGAAGGTGGGGCTTCATTGGAGGGACGGGTGATTGGGGGCGTGGCCTGGAAGAGTGTGGCTTCCTTGCCACGTTCCACCCTTCTCTCCATCCGCTTCCTGTCCATGTGGCAGAATGAACAGCTTCCTTGCATCCAAGCCCTCCACCATGGCCTTCCGCAATCGCCCACCAAACACACCTGGCCCGAGACCACTGAACTGTGAGCTGCGATAAATCCTTGGCTCTTCATTTGTAGGTATCAGGTGTGTGTCTCAGTAATAAGACAGTGACTAGACACATATGCCTATGTGCACTCGTAATTTTCTTAAAGGACACATGACAGCATCTTGTACACACGGTTCTTCTCCCGGCTTGTGCCTCCTACTGATGCTCTGCAGATGCGGTCAGTGCCACCTTGACCTTTGGGGGCTTCTGCAACTCCCCACCCAACTGCGCGATCTTATATATACTGTTTTTAAAGTTTCTTTTCTTTCCTTCCTTTTTTCTCTTTCTTTCTCTCTTTTCTTTTTTCTTTTCTTTTTTTTTTTTGAGACAGAATCTTGCTCTGTAGACAAGGCTGGTCCTGAACTCACTGTGTAGCCCCGGCTGGCCTTTGATCTCATAGCAGTTCTCCTGCCTCAGCCTTGTGCTGAGGTTGCAGATGTGCACCACCACATTCAGTCTATGTGGTGCTGGGGAATCAAACCCAGAGATATGCCCGTACCTCATACCAGCTCTTTCTAAAGGACTTTTAGGTTGCTTGCAGTCTTGTGTTGTCTCAAACAAAGCTTCTGTGTATACCTGTCTCTAGAAGAAATTCCTATGAATAGACTTACTGGGTCAAATGGTATGTAGCCTTGTAATACTGTAAGGTAGTTTAAACATAAAAAAGTGTTTAAAATGTAGCCAATAGTGTGATGTGCCAGCACAATTACATTTCAGCAAAGCAAGACCCCTCCATTTGATGAGCACCGAGGTGTTGTTTCACGTGTTATATCTTAATCACTTGGAATAAAGGTGTTCTGTGATTGGCTTTAAGATCGGCATGCCTGCTGCTCAGAGGGTGCTAGGATCATCAATGAGTGACATTTGGTGGCCTCAGCCATGTCCCAAGTGAATTGTTTTCTCCAGCACATCAGTGGTATGTTTCTGGGCGTGATTCTTTGGTGTATTTTACTCACATAAATGGGAATACCCAGGCCTGGCCTGGAAAGGTTGAGGGTTGACATATGATCTTCTGGTGACTGTGTGGGCCATGCATAGTACCCTGCAGACCTGCCATACAAGCAAGAGCCTTTCTAGGGGTGTTTTATGTATTTCATTAGTTCTAGGGATTATGCCCAGGGCCTTCACACTGAGCTACCACCCAGCCCATTTTTATTTTTGATTTTGAGACAAGCTCTCACTAAGTTGCTAAGTGGCCCCAGCTGAGCTTGAGCTTGTGATCCTCCTGCCTCAGCCTCCCAGAGGGCTGGGAATACAAGCCTGGGCCACTGGGTTGGGCAGGGATGTTTTATTTCTTATAGAATGAAACAAGCTTTCTCAATTTTATTTGTATCTTTTAAATTAATTAAATTTAGATTCTGCACTGATAGGACTCTAGTGGCTACAGTTGTCCCATTCTTCTCTCTTGCCACCTCTTTCTCTGCAAGAGTTCTCAGTGAAGACAATGCCACCTCAGCTGGCGGCTTCTCATTCCTTTGCAACAGGGTGAAACCATTAAAGCATTCACTGCCAGAGCACGCCAGGCCCCGCTCAGCCTACTGTGGATGCTGTATTGCGCCATCCCAAGGATGTAGCCAGCTTTTCCCTGAAAATAGAGAGCCAGGCCTGGTGACACAGGCCTGTCATTGCAATACCCCAGTAGGCTGAAGCAGGAGGATCAAAGGTTCAAGCCCAGCCCGGGCAGCTTAGCCAGCCTCTTGGAAAGAGGCTGTCTCAACATGAAAAACAGTCAGGGATGCAGCTCAGTGCGAAGGCTGTGGATTTGCTCCTCGGCACCAAAAATTCGATTTAGTTAATGAATTCAAATGAATAACTGTAATTTCTGTTCCTGGGGCCTGAGATGGTCTCCAGTCCATCGTTGTTTCTGGTTTTCCTTTGTGCTGCTGTTACTCCATCAGAGTTGGATGATGGGATCTGGTTGTTGGAGGGAGGGAGTGTACTGGCTTCATCATCTACCGGGACAGGACGTGGTCAGTTGACACTACACACCATCTTCCCAGGCATACACGATCTGCCGTGCACTGCCTGACCTCTGCTGCCTAAATGCCTTCCTCCCTTAGTGACAGAAAACCCAGCAGACACTGGCAGCAGCTGAGCTGTGGCAGCCATTGGTCCCCAGCCCCATCTCCTCCCCTGGGGAGGGAGAGGCAGCCGGGGAGGTAGCTCATCCGGCCACATGTATCTGGGAGAACGGGGTTCAGTCAGCTGCTTAGACCCCACTGGGGCGACATCAACCAGAGGGGCCAATGGGTCAAGGAGAAGAGCGCTCTGGCCAGGCTGCGTGGGCTGAGGCTGCCCAGAAACTGTCACCCTGACACCTTTTTTTGCACCAAGCCAAAGTCCCAGCCCCTCCCTGCTGCCTCCTGCAGCCCTGAAGGACACAGAATGGCCTCTGAGAGTCACCTGGCGCTAAGTCACGTGGGGCCAGGGAACAGGTTCATTTATATACATGTATTTTACTGGCAGAGCAGATCTGTACTTAGATAAACACATAAAACCTGCCCCGCTTTGGAAAGGGCCCGCTGACACAGGAAAGGCCACACTCTCCTTGCTGATAAGAGATTCGTTTTCTGTCCCCACTCTGGAAGTCTGTCCGAGGCCCCAGAACCCAAGAGAACGTTGACAGTAGGACTCCAGGCCTGGAGGCCGTTGCACAGCACCAGCAAATGTCCTGGCTCAGGAAATGATGCTAAAGACACTTGAAAAACTCAAGACTGGCTTGACACAGCGTTGGCCCAGGATGTGTGACAGGAAGCGGGTGGCGAGTGTTGATAACAGCCCTGGCCAGGCCAAGGGTGGGTGTCACACACCAGGCACAGGCCCTGCAGCAGGAGTCAGCTTGGTATACTGGAGAGAGGAGGTGGAAATCTATGGGGCGTGAGGGGTTGGAGGCTGGGGAAGGGGGCAGGAGGGACCCCCTGAGGGGACCAGCAAGGACTTGTGGGGCCCTTGAGCTCACAAGCTACTCTTAATACAATTATCGGGCTTGGCTGGGGTTAGCCCTGCTCAGTCCTGCTTCCCCCAAAGTGTGGGCCTTGGGACAGGGACTGCAGCGTTTGTCCGCAGCGTCACTCAGGGAGAGCCAAGCGGTGTCCCATATGCAGGAGTCCAGTGAGGACGTCTGTTGCTGGTGACCATGTGTGGCAGAGCAAGCGAGTCAGGCCTCGCGACCCTTTTCTGGGCAAATCTTCCATGAGACGGAGCCTGCAGCTGAGCTGCTCGGGAGGTGGCCCTGCTTCCAGACGGTCCTGGTCTGTGCCACAGGAAGGCCTTCCCTTCAGATTGTCGTTGTTTCCACTTGTCACGCAGATTTCATTTTTATATGCCACTCTTAAAAAAACAGAAAAGAACATTTCGGGCATATGACAAGGAGCTTCTCAACCCTGCGAATATCTCGTGTTGGGACACAGATGGTGGGACCCTTGCCCCTGGCACTGGGGCAGTTTTCCAGGCTTCATTCCCCCTTAGTCCCCACAGCTCTTCTTATTTTATTTTAATTAATTTATGGATTCATTTTTGTAGTACTTGGGATTGAGCCTGGGGTCTTTGCACTTATCTACATCTCCAGCCTGTTTTTCTTTTCTTTTTCAGTTTTGAGGCAGGTTCTCCCTATATCCCTAACTTGCCAGGTTGGGTTCAAACTTGCAGTCCTCCTGCCTCAGCCTCAGGCCTGCACCACCAGGCCTGGCTTCCACAGCTGCATTCCTAAGGATAAGCCATCACTTCTGCTTGGATCTTGCCATGGAGCGGGAAGGGGGACTTGGTGGCACTGCGGGTTTAGGCCGCTGTGATGATCTGCTTGGGTTACCTTATGGAGCAAGAAGGGAGCGCCATGTCCCTGTTCACCGCTTTGGTTCCTCAGTGTTGTTGTTTGAGTACAGGGCAGCAGACGTCTCCAGAGTCTGCTTTGACCAACAAGTTCTGCATGGATTCTGAAGGGTCATCAGGTTATTGAAGTGATACTGGAGGGCCAGGGAAGACAAAGAAAGGGCTGCCAAAGGGCCAGCTCCCTCGCGTTACAGTTTGACGAACAGTATCTCTTCTGTCCGGAGTGGTCTCTGTGGGCCACAGGATGATAGGAATTCTCCCCTGTAGCTAGACAGGGTTCCAGCTCCAAGGTTTTCCACATTCAGTGTTTGTTAAAATGAACGTTTAAATTAAAACAATTATGAACAACACATGACCAGTGATGCCCCCCAGAAGATCGCCCCTGGCTTCAAGCACACTCATCCCCTCCTTCTTGCCGCTTCTTGGAGCGGCTCTGGAGATGTCTCTGGTGACTGTCCTTAGGAGGTGTACTCAAAAATATGGCCAGTGCTGCTGCTGAGCACCACGCGAAGGAAAGGCCGTCAGTGACAACATGGCAGGACCTCCCATCAGCAGGATCGGGCACTGTGCCCCTTCGGGCTCATCCTGAAGTCAAAACGGCCGTGAAAGGTCAACGTCCTGAATCCAGGACATGGAGGCAGCCAGGACAGCGCAAGTACAGAACCTCCTGGAGAACTTCCGGAGCCGCTCCAGGAAGTGGCAAGGACGAATGCATGCTGCACGGGGCAGGGCGGATCCTGAGAACTGGGCTCAGACTGCCATACATTTTTAAGAAATATGAACACACAACATGTGTCTTGTTCACACTTCATAAACGTCACTGTAAGACAGGTGTGTGTGTCACACTGGTGAAGAGCAAACTCAAAGCTCCACGTGTGGTCCAGGCCTGCCCTGCAGCCTCTGGGCTGGACCTGGGGGAAGGAGGACACAGCCTCAGTAGGCAGACGCGCCACTCTACAGCCTTAGGACGAGAGGATTCTGACTCTTGGAATAAAGGTAGCAAGGAACTCAACACAGGGAGTATGAGAACGGAGGCCGCCTGGCAGGCTGCCGAGAACTCCTGCCGGCCGGGCAAGGGCCCGCAGGCCTAGTAGTCAAGGCTTGTAGGCTCTAAAGAGAGACAAGCTTTTCCAGCTCGATACTTTCAGTCGATTGTGCTAGAGTTCACAAATATTGACTACTCCTCCCCAGGGAACGGGATGCTTTGCTGTTCATTTACAGGGGCTTGTCATGTGACTGGCTTTGGCCAATGAAATGAGAGCAGACGCATGTCCCTTCCAGGAGGATGCTGTCAGAGCTGCTGTGTGCATCTTCCCTGGTCCCTTGTCCCATTTTGTGAAGATCAGTGAAGTCCCAGAGAAGAGATGAGCCTCTGCTTCAGGCTAGACCGTGGAATGGAGACGGGGCAGCCAGGCCGGGTCTCTGTCATGGGGCTTATGAACATCTGCAAGCACTGAGCCTTTTTACCATGAACTGAGGAGCCTCCCACGGTGCTTGTTAGCAGAGTACAACTTAGCCTAAGTTGACTGATCCACATGTTATGAAATGTGGGGTCTGACGCGACAACCTTTCCATTTTGTTTCATCTGCAGTGCTGGGGATAGAACCCGTGGTCTTTACGTTATGCCACGTCCCAGCTCATTCTTCACTTCTAACTTTTGAGACAGAGTCTCACTAAGTTGCACAACACAGGCTCAAACTTGAGATCTTCCTGCCTCAGCTTCCCGGAGTCTAGGATTACAGGCCTGTGCCACCAGGCCTGGCTGAGTCAATCACATTAAACCTCAGTTTCCTTATTTATGAACTGGAGGTAATAGCATTTCCTTCAGAGGATCATCATGAGGTTAAAAATGAGTCAGTTTCAAAGCCTTTAGTGTGAAGTTTGTAGCCCACACAGCAACTCAGCTGGGGACCTTTACACACACAAGGAAAAACGTCTAGAGCAATTCATGCCAACCTGCGAACATATGGGTTCCAGGCAAGGAGGGGGTGGTGTGGTGTCCAGGCTGGAGACAGGACATTGGAGTTAGCACAGAGATGACATTTCAGTAGGTAGAAAGGACGGGACCAGCCAAGGAGTAAGTGCAGAGGGAGAAAGAGGCTGGGGACTAGAGCCAGGCCCCCCAACATTGAGGAGAGGGGAGAGAAAGCAGGCAGCACATCAGAAGAATGAGCCCTGAGCCAGGGAGGAGAAGCGGGGGGCGGAGTTCCCAAGGGGCTCAGAAGGCGTTCCAGGGAGGAGCACCTGGCCTGCGGCCTGCGGCCTGCGGAGCCCTGCCAGGTAGGGACCCAGGAATGCCCACTGGATTCAGCAGGTGGCCTGCGGAGAGCGGTGTTGTGGGGGTAGGAGGCCTGCCTAATGGGGGCTCCAGAGAGTCTGGAGAGAGGAGTTCGAAACAATGAGTTTAAGCAGATTGTGGGACGAGTTTGGCTGCCAAGGAGGGTAGGAAGATGGGGTGTTAGCTGGGGGAATGGGAGCTAGGTGAAGGGTTTTCTTTCTGTTGCATTTATGGTAACTTCCAGGGGGTTCAGGCTGGCAAAGGAGAGAGCGAGATTGATGACAGAGATGAACCCGAGGGCTGGTGGAAGGAGGGTTGTCCTGGGAGGTAGCGGAGGAGCAGAAAGCAGGGACGGGGGCTGGAAGCCCAGGCCGGGGCTCGGCGGGCTTGGCGGGAGCTGGGGTGCATGGTTGCTTCTTCTCTACTCAGTGCTGCTTTTCCTCTGGGAAATAGGAAGTGAGCTCATCAGCTGAAAGACAGGACGGGGAACGGGGGTGGAGGAGAATTGAGAAGGGAGGAAGAGTGTGATGGTGTGGCTGGGAGAAGGGGAGCGTGGGTGGTCCAATCCTGCAGGACCCCCAGTGCCATGGCAGCTGATTACAGTGAGTGAGTGCTGGATTGTACCATTCTCTCCGCTGGGAGGATGCAGTCTCTGCACGGGCCGGGATTTAAGTAACGCAGAGACTGAAGAAGGAAACTGAAAGAGAGAGAGCAGGGTGCAGGATCAGGAGCAGACATGGCCAGGGGAGGGCTGGAAAGGAACTGAGGAAACAGAATTTTTGCGAATGGAAGGAATTTGTCAGCTTCAGCCAAACTTGCCAGCTTAAAGCAACACACGTTCCTACCCCACAGTCTCGTGGGTTGTGGGCTGGGCATAGCTCTGCTTCCTGAGACTGCAGTTGAGGTGCCCCAGGGCTGGGGTCTCATCTGAGGCACAGCTGGAGAAGGATCCACTTATCCACTCACATGGCTGTCAGCAGGATGCGGGTCCTTGTGGGTCTTCAGACTAGAGGCCTTAGTTCCCTGCTGTTATGAGCTGGTCTGTGGCTGGTTCCTCTCCACTGAGGCCGCTCTCCATGGTGAATTATTTCATCAAAGCCATCAACGGAGGGAATCAACAGACGTGGCCAGCAAAAAGAAGTCAGGTCACAACCTTATGTAACATAACCTCTGGTGGAGCAATGAATCTGCTTTCTATAACTGTAACAAATACCTTGTATATATCAGTTTATAAACAGAAAAAATATTTTGGCTCATGGTTGTGGAGATTTTAGTCCAGGGGTTTCAGCCCATTGCTTTTGGCCCCATAGAGAGGCAGTACGTTGTGGCAGAAATTGTCTGGTAGAACAAAAGGCCACTTACCTCCTGGCTGGGATGCAAAGAATGGAAGACACCAGACTCTGACAGTCCCCTTTCATGTCACCTCTCATAGGTCCCATCAAGTGCAGTAGTACCACTGGCTGGGGCACAAGCCTGTCAAAGTTTGAATGGAAATGTCCCTGGAAGGTCTTGTGTATGAAAGGTGATTCAATTATGGGGCTTAATCCATTGATTTCCTGTGCTGTTACAGGGGGGTGCCAAGCTAGAAGGGGCAGGTCACTGGGGGTTGATCTGGAAGGGGTGGGTCACTGGGGCTTGACCCGGAAGGGCTAACTCCAAGCTAGCTTCATCCCTCATTCATTTGACCTCCTGTCCCACCGTGCTGTGAACATCTTCTCTCAGACTAGACGTCCACCAAATTCTTCCACCATTTCCAGCCAGCCATGAATGAGCTGAAATCTTCTGAAACTGTGACCTCAGATAAACCTTTCTTCTCTTAAGCTGTGACTATCAGGTATTGTGTCCCAGCCATGAAAAAGTAACTCAGACAAAGCCATCAAAGGGGACATTTGAGATCCAAACTATAGCAGACATCACCTTTGCCAAAGTCCTTTTGTTAGAAGCAAGACACAGGTCCCCATGCGTGCTGTGAGGAGAAGATCCCCGAAGGGGTAAATGCCAGGAGGCAGGGACGGTTGGGAGCCATTTCAGAGGCTGTGTGCCACAAAGAGAGATGAGTGAATTGACAGATTTTTGAAAAGAAATAGGAGGGAACAAAATATAACAGGTGGCCCGTCTCCTAATGAGAAAGGGGAGGGTCACCCTTGAGGAGGTCTTACTGGAAGGTGTGAAGAAGAAAATGTTTTGAGGGGGAGTCCTTTGGTGACGTGAGAAGTTTCTGGCCAGCTGCCAGGGCCCTTACAGATTAGAAAGTGTGGCTGTGGGATGGAGCCAGTGAGGAAGGACATGATTGGGTCCAGCAATAGATGGTACCCTGACTTCAGTCATAGAACAAGGTGGGGATTGGACAGACTTGGGTGCAGGAGTATGAAAGAAGTTCAGGGCCAAGCGCTGGCTAAAAAACAAAACCCAAGTGACTCAGTCATTTGTCTACCTCCTGTTTCCACAGTCCTACTTAACCAGCTAATGTCAGCGTTCTGGGTCGGCCTGGCTCTGTGAAGACCGGCAGTCTGCCATGATGCATTCACATCTGACAGAGCTTCCAGGAGGCCCTGTCGGGGGCATTGCAAAACAGATGCTCTCTGTTTAGTGCCAGGACTTTCCTCAGAGGCCTCGACATCTCTGCCTGCCGGGGCTCTCTGGTGCTTCCTTGGTCTTTCATCAGCTCCTCCCTATATTCGTGACCTCCCTCCCCCATGGCCACCACCTCCACCATGGGACTTTAGTGCCTTCCCAGACACGGCAGAGAGTGAGTTACTTACCCAGTCAATACACTGACCTCAAGTTCACAAGACCACGGAGGTTAAAATACTGGAGTACGTAGATGATAATTGTGTTTTGTTTGTTAAGAAAGTCGATTCTCAGTCTGTGGGATTAGTGGTTGTCTTTTCTTGACTGTACTGGCACTTCAGTTTTCCTATTGACACAGGGCTAGACCTGCAAAAGAGAGCGTCTTTTGGTCCCTGAGGGTCATACTGCCAGCCTCCTTCCTTCCAGCAAAGGGGGTACTTACAAATAATAATTCTGCGTGGGAGGATTTCAGGAGGACAGCAGCACGTGCCTGCGTGTATCTCTCATGAGTGAGGAATATTGTTATTTAAAGCTGCATCTCAGTGTACATGTTTCATACCCCAGAAAATCTTTAGCAAGGATCACTGCTTTACCTCCAAGTAGGGCTATCAGGTCTCACTCCTTTTGGCCACATGAGCGCCCAGCCCACTGTGAACCCATAAAGCTTGTTTGATAAGCATTTATTGACCAGAAGTGAGCGGACCTAAAAGTGAGACATTAGTGAGTTACCTGCATGTGATGCTGAATAAGAGAAAATCAGAAGAAATCCAAGGGCTTCAATTAAGAGGCCAGAGATCCGTCTCTGGGATCCTGCTCCTGTGGGGATTCCTTTCCTGTCTTTCCCGAAGACATCCGTCTGCAAACACAGGCTCCAGAGCTATTTTTAAGAGAAAACTTTGGGTTTCAACTCATGCAGACTGGGAGAAAACAGTAACTACTCACCTTGCCACTGTGTAGAATTAAGTCCTATCAACATTTCGGATATTTTGTTTGCAGGCTCGTTACTCAGGATTCTATCTTTAGAACCTACAGATGTGCTGGAAAATACGACGTGTGTCCGCATGTGTGTGTGTGTGTGTATGTACAGATGTTACAGTGAGCTCACACATAGAGGCTTACACATCCCGACTCACTTGCCCTTCCCTGGCATCTCTGTGTTGGAAGGGACTATGTCACAAACCACTGTGGTAATAATGAAATAACGGACCCATGTCTTCACATGTCAGTGGGACATGTGCTACTCTGTTCATATATGTCGATAGCATAAAAGCCTTAGGGAACACAGACACACTGAAAATAATCCTATCACGACCCTGTGGCCTCCAATCCTGAGCTTCCCCTCTAGAGACAACAGCGCTGCCACTCTTGTGCCTTTCTCCAGACAGATGATTTGCACATGTGTAAACACACATCTTCTGTTTTCCTACACAGATGGTAGCATGGGATGTGATCTCTGTTCCTCCTTACGCCTTGGGTTTTGAGCATTTCAGAAGCGCTCCGTATTGGGGACTCGCCAAGTGCTGAGGTGAGCCGTCACTGCAGGTGGTGTCTGACCCACTCGCAGGACGGATCCCTCTGAGTCACAGGTTCCCTCCTCCCTGCTGGATGCTGTGTTCTTGCTCATTCTGGACACCATCTGACTAAGGGGGTCAAGGAGGGCCAGGAGCCTTACGTACGTGGGTTCTGTCTGATGTCCCCAGTCTCCAGGTCCCCTCTGATGTCCCAGCCTTCAGGTAGAGGGCTCTGCCCAGGCTCACTAGTTGGTCTAAAGTGCTGACTTGGTGAAAACCACCTTGGCAACCTTGTATGATTTAATAGGCTATGAAAGGCTTAATTTATAGCCAGTCAATAGGCAAACATTATGATTTGTTGTCAGGGGTCCACAGAGCTAGGACCAGGGACTAAGTGACATTGTTGTAGGTCGTATTTAATGGTTTCTTGTTACCAGACTTCCTAGCCATCTTTCCTGTCCTTACATTCCTTCCACTCCTTTACTTTTATCACTTCTGATAAGATACCTACTAAGGGGATGTGTCACATAAAATCCTTCTGTTCATTACCAGAAGTATGATGTTAATGAAAAAGCCACTGCAGGCACTTCAGGGACACAAAATGCAACATCAATAACGTATTTAGAACAAAAGCTTTGACTCATGAATAAGAATTCAAAGGAAAATGAGAAACATATTGTTTCCTTAACTTTTGACTCTGGAGAAGTCAAGGAAACAATTTAACTTAAGAGCTATTCCTGACAGGGAGCGTGGTGGTGTCAGGGAGGCGCAAGTCAGGGGGGAAATTCGGTCAAATGAAAGGAAGCTGATGTGTAACGAAACTATTAAAATGTCAGCACCCCTCTTGGAGGTGGACCTGGGCAACCCAAATGAACCCCAGGAGGTAACAGAGTCACTTAGCTTAGCTAAGGGACCTGCTGTCCCGGCAGGCGGCTTCAGGTCTCACTGCTTCCGTCTGGGATTCAGTTGTTGATGTGCCTCGCGGAACCCAAACATGGCGGCCCTGGCTCCAGAGCCGCCGCTCGGTCCTTCCCAGCTTGCGGGAGACTCAGCAGGGCGCACACTCTTTTTTCTTTCCTTTCTTCTCTTTTTTTCTTTTTTGCGGTACTGAGGGTTCAACCCAAGGCCTTTGCACTGACCTATATCCCCAGATCATTTTCTGTTTCTTCTTGATTTTGAGACAGGGTCTTGCTAAATCACTCAGGCGGGGCTTGAACCTGAAATTCTCCTGCCTCAGCCTCCCAGAGTTTTGGGGTTACAGGCTGAGCCACTAGGCTTGACTTCTTTAGCCGCAGCCACCTCCCCCTTGTCGTCCTCCTCCTCTTCTTCAGTGGCTTTATGAGTTTGGCATAAACCACTTCGGATCCTCATCTGGAACCAAGTGGTATCAAAATAAAATTGAAAATGTCTTTGCAGGGGCAGAGTCCTTGTGGCTCCCCCCATGGCACCTGGGAGAGCCAGCACGCCGCCCCGGAGTTCAGGGGTCTCCATGCTCTGTGGCAGACCCCACAGCTGCGTAGTTCATCCTCAGTGTCCTCCTCGTGGAAATGACAGCCTTGCAGAGGCTTCTGAGAAGTCTGTGCCTGGCTTGCCGCCAGTGTCCGTCACCTTCCCATCCCTGGGACAGAGTACCCGATTCCCACACCCGAAGGAGAAGAGGTTTCTCCTGGCTCAGGGTTTCACTCCGGGATCCATGGCTCAGAGGCAGGAGCTGTGTTGCAGAGGGGGCGTGGTGGTCAGGAAGCGGAGACCAAAGGGACAAGCCGGGGACAAGACTCTCCCTGCCAGGTCACCCCCGCAGCGACCCACCTCCAGCCAGGCCCCACCTCCCGGGAGCGCAGTCAGCTACCGGACTCACCCGTGGACCAGTCACCGCCCAAACCTGTGAGATTGCTGGGGAACACTTTACCTCTGAGTGGTAACAGCCCTCTGCTCAGGCGTCTCTCCTCCACCTCCACGGCAGCTCGTCCGGCTGTAGCGTTCCTCTCTCGTTCTGTCTCCAGTATTTGTATCTCCGGGTGCTCCCCCTGCCCCGCCCCCGTGCACCATCTTCCAGCCCAGGATGGGGCTGTTGGAGGTCGGGCCTTGGGATGACCTGTCTTTTGCAATCCCAGAGAGCTGAGTGCAGTCCTTCGCTCACAGGTGGGACTCAGTGCATGGGTGCTGGTTACGGGTGGGCCGCGCACAACAGTCCTTTTGCAGGGAAACTTTTAAGAGCTGCGTGCTCAGACCACTTGTGGAAGTTGTCTGCGCCGACTCTTGAGTGGTTGGGAGCTTCAGGCCCTCCCAGGGGAGCCAGCTGCGTTGCCTTTGCTTGGCAGGACCAAACTTTCATCGTGTGGCAAACCATCGCACAGTGCTGCTGCCACCTTGCCTCATAATGCTCTCATTTTAATTTGCATGGAATTAGCAACTCACCCACACAAATTAAAATTAAGTTGGACTAGTAGGGGCAATTTGATTGGGATCAAAAGAACTTTGTTTAAAAAGCAAACTCAACAACGGAGGCCCAGCTTTGAGATGAGTGGACCATCGGGTACATTCGGAAATTGTTTCTCCACTTGGAAGCAAAGCTCCGGCTCACCCCACAACTGCTGTGACAGAGGACATCAGGCAGTCCTCGTTCTTCTTGCCACCCTGACACCCATGGTCAGGCTGTTAAAAGACCATCTCAACCTGCCGCATTTGTTTATCCCCCACTCACTGCCCAAACATGCACGGTACATCACACTAAGACCGAAAGACAAAGAGACAAGGCAGAGGAAACCGGGGGGGGGGGGGGGGGGGGGGGGGGGGGGGGGGGGGGGGGGGGCAGAGTGGCAGACAGGCGACAGGAAGGTTAGTAAGCAGAATTCCCAGGCCGGAAATTCTCTAACTTCCAAGTTTGGCTCTGAATTTCCTGGGATCGAGGCAAAGAAGGGAGTGTAGTTGGCCACAAAAGTCATCATGTGCCTCAGATCAAACCCACTTCCTTAGTGCCTGCCTGCTGCAGCGCACCCACATCTTAGCGTCCCCTTGAAGAGGGGTGCCTCCGTAGCAGGGAGGCCCCAGCTAAGCATAGGCCCGGCCCTCTGCAAGCACAGCGCCTGCCTGTTCTTTCTCTGAGTCAGCCGGACCAGCCTCACTTCGCTGGCTGTGGCGGTGCCCTGTGCAGGATGGCCAGTAGCAGTCACAACCACGAAGTGCCACCACGAAGACCTCAGATGAGTCCCAGGAGGTGAAACAGTGGGCACCCACTGCACTGTGCATGCTGTCCCCTTCTGCCCTCGGGAGCCCTAGTGTTTTCTCGTGCCTACAGTCCAGTTCCTCCATCCCAGTGTCCCTGGCTCACCCGCGCAGCTCAGGGTTGGCCCACCCCTCGGGTGGCTCTCAGAGGAGGGGCCGTTGAGGGCAGGCCCTCATGCTGAGAGGGGTGTGGCTAGGGTCAGTCTCTCAGGGGTAAACTTTAGTTTTTAACACTGGCTTTTTAACCCACTTAAAACTAATTAACTGGCTAGAGGATTGATTGATTAATAGATTGTGTGGAGAACAGAGCTTGAGGTTTCTAAACCCTAGCACTGCCTCTGTCTCTGGAACGTCTTTAGTGACCACTTGCCATCTATCAAAAGCAAAAGATCTGGCTTCTACAGACATGCAACCACAGCCTTGGCCACATGTGACGTCCCCTGGCCCAGGCACCTCTCTGAGCCTCAGTCTTAGTTCATACAGGGGAACAAGGACTGAAGTTGTTTATCTGGGACATTTGGACATGAAAGTAATTGGCGTATGAGACCCCTTCCCTTCCCTCCCTCTGATCCTCTACCCTCCCTCCCTCAAACCCTTGCCAGGGTAAAGACTTAGTTCATGCTTGAACTCGTGTCTTCTTAAAATCACTCTGCTTCTCCCTGCCTGTCGTTGCTCTGTTTTTTTCTGGACAGTGTGTAGCAACTTCTCCTGTACACTGTGTCCCAAAAGTCCCCGTACATACAAAAATATTCGAAATATGAAATATAATGGAAAACTTTGTTTGCTAAGGGTTAATTTGTCATGTTATCTGAGATAAAACTAAGGCTATGAGAAAACTTATTTTTAAAATTTTTATTAGCATACATTTGCAATCATACTAACTGTATCCGGCTTGGTGAATAGTATATATATGTACGTATTTCATTTTGATCATTTTTACTTCCCTTTCACCCTCATTCCCACCTTTCTTCCTGTCTTCGTTACTTTTTCATTGCTATGACAGAATATCCAACATTAGTGGAGGAAAAGTTTATTTTATCTCACAGCTTCAGAAGATCACAGTCTGTTCCCAGGTAGGTGGCTGGAAAAGGGTGAAATTACATGGTGGGCTGGGTCCAGGCACTGGAGCTGGAGCCAGAGTTCCAGAGACAGAGCCCCTCACAGCATGGCGGAACTGAGACAAGTCGAGGAGGAAGGGCAAAACCAGCACACACCCCTCCAGGTCAAGCTGTAAGCATCTATCTGCCCCTTAGAGCTGGACCCCATATCCAGGCAGTACACAGTATCTGTAGGTGCATGAGGCTTTTAGGGACACTCCAGATCCAAACCAGAACATTCCACCACTACCTCCCAAAAGACTCATGTGTACCTCCTTAAGCAAAATGCATTTAGTCCTTTTCCAAGAGTTACCAAAGCATTAACAGCACCAGCACTGTTAAAAAATACAAGTCCAAAGTCTCCTCTGAGAGGCAAGGCAAACTTTCAGCTGTGAGCTCCTATGAAAACCAAAGAGTTCAGCACTTCAAACGTACAAGGTCACAGGGTAAACATTTCCATTCCAAAAGGGAGGAATAAGAGAATAAAAGGTAACTGGACCAAAACAATTCCTACACCCAGCAGGGCAAGGGTTAAATCATAGTCTTGTATCCAGCACCTGGGGCAAACTGCAACAAGATAGGAACTCCTAAGGGCTTGGGTGGCCCCATCCCCCGCAGCACTGCTGCTGGCCGCAACCTCCATCTTCTCTCCTTTGGGCTGGATTGGCTCATGGCCTGCAGCTTTCCTCAGTGAATGATCATGCTCCTGGCTTCTCCAAATATCCGGGCTCTCCACTGCACCTTAGCCTTCTCCTTTACAACTTCACACACCGCCCTCCCAGGGGCACACTGCCTGGCCTCCAAGGCATTCCTCTGAAATCTGGGTGGAAGCCTCCATGAAGCCACAATTCTTGCACTCTACAAGCTTGTAAAGCCAGGACCTGGTAGACATCACCAAGATCTGCCACTAGCTTTTATTCTGGATGATGGGATGCTAGGGATGAAACCCAGGTCCTCAGTCCTACTAAGCACTGAGTTCCAGCCCCAGGACCCCACCACTGTCCTCTATTTTGAGTCCTCTGTTTGGAGAGGGACTTCCTATCCCCTTTGAAGGACAGACTGACAGCATCAGTGTTAATCCTGTCCCTGGCTGCTCCGGGGTGGCAGGTGCCATCCACCCAAAGAACTTCTGGAGGCCCTGCCTTGGTCATTTCCCCTTCACTGCCACCTTCAACTTACTGGAGGAGACATTTGTCTTGGCTTGTGGTTTTGGAGGATTCAGTCCATAGTGCAATGGTGCCAAGGCAGACGGGTCTAGTGGAAGGATAGCTGCTCATCTCATGGTGCCCAGGAAGTGAACAGCCAAGGAGGGAGCTCCACCTTCCAGGCCACACCCCCAGGGACCCACCTCCAACCAGGCCCCACTTCCTAACAGCGCAGGAACTCATCAACGGATGAATCCACCAATGAGTGTGGTGCCCCAGGATCCTGTCACCTTCCAAACACATGAGGCTTGTAAACCACAGTAGGCCCCTTTAGTTTTCTCAGTGAGGGGGCAAGCTGTTTTCAACTACTAGCACATGGCAGGAAGGATCTTCCATAAAAAAAGAACAGGGTGCTATTTCAGAGGGAGGAAGGGTGCTGGACCCCTGTGTCAGAGGAAAGCTGTCCAGACAGGATTTGGGAATGTGGCCACAAGTTACCTCTGTTTTGTTTTCCCTGATAATGAAAATAAGGCTCCGAAGGCCCAAGGAGAGGCTCATGTGTATGTGTCTATTACATCACCTTTGCAGCCCTGGACCCAGAGTGAGAGCTTGGGGATGCTGTGGGCTGCATGTAACAGGGAAAGCTCAACTCAGCTGGCTCCAACATACAGAAATATATTATCCCACATTAAAAAAAAATAGGGCCTAGATTGGGTGGCCCTGGGCTGGTTGATTTCTTGGTCAAGTAATGTTATTCAGGGTCTAGATTAATTCCATGTTTCTGTTCTGTTGTTCTAAGTGGGCTGGTCACTGGGGTGGCTGCCCCAGCTCTGGGCTTCAGATCCCACACACTCCACTATCCAGAGGTAGAACAAAGGAGTTCTTTGTCTTTAGGTCTCTTTTAAGAACTAAATTTTTTTCTGGGAAACCCCTCCCTGATGTGTCTTTATGACTCACTGGTCACGCTCAGGCCACACGTCTCTTTTTATGAGTTACCATGAAAAGAAAAATAAAAGGGAATTCCCACAGTTGGAGACTTCCCGATAGCTGAGAATGGGGCTCAAAGCTTCCCAAAAGCTCACGGCCACTAACAGAAAATGGGACAACTGGACCACCTTGAATGAAGTTTTATTAGCAAATTGCAGACGTCGGGCACATTTGTGGCCCCCCATATTGGAGGTGTTATCCACACTGTGAGTCCTGCCCACTGAACACAGAAGCAGAACTCACCTTCCTAGCAGGCATATGTGCCTGGAGCGCAGGTAGGTTACCTGGACCCCACCAATCAGACACACCGGCTTAAAATTTGACTTCAAAACCCAGAAAGCGAGGAATTAGGTGCCAGGAAGGATCTATCTTGGGTGGGAGTGGAGGAGCACTGCAGGAAGATGGACCGTTCTCTGAAACAGATGATGGTGACATCCCCTGTGTGGCATCTGTGTCCTACGTAAGTGGCAAGGGACATAGGTCTCCACTGTGGCCATTTAGGAACTCCTCCAGGAGGTGTAGCCATTGGTATCTTCCAGTCCTCCGGGGAAATAGCAAGTCTCCCATTTCTCCAAATGAATCATTTTCTGGCTTAAACCACAAGGCAGAAATGAAGAACACAGCCAGGTAGGCAAGTGAGTCTGCCACAGTAGAGGGCCAATGGACATTTGGTCCTGCAGAACACCAGCGGGCCATGTTCTCTGTGCTGTGGCCCAGTGTGCCACTTACCAGGGACAACCTTGGGGGCTGTCCCCAAAACTGGTCCCCTGCAGCCGTACCCGGCCTCTTTCTGCCACTGCTTCTTCGTGGGAGAAATCACACACCACCTTAGCCAAGCCACATCCACACCAAATTTAAACTTAAACTTTCCCCCCATAATTATTATTTTTTACCGATATATATTTGCAGTGCAGAGTAATTACCATCATCTTGAGGTGGTGCAGAAGACCCGTGCTGCATGGTCATTGGTTTTGTTTCCTTTAAACTTTTTAAAAAAGAAAATGGTGTATTTGTTTGATTTCAAAACCCTTTACATATAACACAAAGGGAGTGAGTCATTTCTATTAACTTCTTTTAAAAAAACATTTTTATTAAACAAACCCATCGTGGCTGCATTGACAGTACTTTAAACGACAGAAGGAAAGCCTTCATTTTCAACCATGCGTTTCTCGGCAAGGCTGTGCGTGCCCCTTACTCTGTTGGATTATCTGCGCACGCAGCAGCTCTCCATGCCTTCGTGGTCATTAGGTAGGTAGCATATGTTCTGTCTAATCTAGCTATTTAGGTAGGTATGTAGGTGACTTCTGGCTTGCTAGCATTTTCGTATTATTATTATTTGTGGTCCTGGGGATGGAACCCAACGTCTTCACCCTGACCGGCATCCCCAGCCCGTGTTTGGTTTTGATCTTGAGATAAGGTCTTGCTAAGATGCCCAGGTTGGGCTCAAACCCGCGATCCTCCGACCTCAGCCTCCCAGAGTACTGGGATTATGAATTTGTGCTAAAGAGGCATCATCAAGCATGGCCCCTCCCTGTGGATAATGCACATTCCTGAGTCCCGTAACCGGTCCTCATGCTTCACCTGGCGCGGTTACATTTGCGTGGTGAGCAGTGCGTGCGAGTGCCTTTCACTACCCGCTGCCAGCCACGGGTGTGCTTTCACTATTTTATTCGTCGGGAGAAAGATGAGGCTTATTGCTCGGTGGTGTCAATTTTGATTACAACCAAGGGTTTGTGACGATCCTGTGAAGACTCTCGGGTATGGTGTGGTGGCAGTCTGCTGTTCAGAGGCAGCCAGGGCTCATGAGCTGCAAGTGCAATAAAGATTAGCTGTTATTAAGAATGTTTTGGAAAGTGCCACGTGGTTTTCTTCAGGAGCTGGCGGTAGGCAGAAGTAATCCCTTTAGAGGGTTATTACGCTGGATTGCCCTAGTTATGTCAAAGCGGGGTCTGGGGAAGGGGTTTCTTCATTGTCTCCTCATTGCTGAAAGTTTAATTTCTTTTTCTTGTTTTTCTTTTTGCTTAGTGCATAATGGAGAATGTCTACCAAATGCTTGGTAGTAAATGTAAGCCCATAATCTTGACATTGCATAAACTTGAAACAGATTAATGCTACAGAATGACATCGGTTCCTTGTGACAGCCCTTCCCCAAAATAAGATTGCTATTTTTCAAATATTGTCACCTCCTTTATTTTCCCCTCCTATTTTCTCAGCTAAGGAGTCACTTAAAAAATAATAACAACCGTAAGTGAAATTTACATTCTGGAAAACAGGCTTAATTTTGAATGGTGGTATAGAATTTTTCCAGGAAAGTGCTGGACCTGGGAACAGAATGCGTTTTTTTTGGAACTGCATTTTTTAAAAGGGAAATTAATTGTAATTCCTGCTTTTCCAGGCTGTGTCATCTTTGGAGGAGAACAAGCAAAAAGAGAGGAAAAAAAATAGTGTGGGCTCCACGTGACGCCCACCCGCGGGAATGCTGACACAGTGCCTACTGGACCCAAGTGCCCACTTAATGGAGTCCTCCCTGGCAGCCATCCCTGCTCCGCCCCCTGGCGGCCGTAGGGCACCACTGCCGCTGCGGTGCACGAGTTGGTCTTGATGGTGCCCAGAGGTATTTCTCCTTCTACCATTATTCCGCTCTTTTGAGGGTGGGGAGGGACCGGGTGAGTTACCGGGAAGGGATCCCGGAGTCTTCCCACAGAGCTTCATCTCCAGTCCATTCCTTAGGTTTGTCTTTGAGACAGGGTCTCATGAAGGTGCTAAGCTGCCCAGGCTGGGCTTGAACTTGGGATCCTCCTGCCTCAGCCTCCCAGACTACTGGGATTACAGGCCTGCACCAGCAGACCCGCCTTCAGTATCACTCTGAAGCACACACTCATTTAATTACAAACTATCATTGGTTTAGATCTAAAATATTCTCCAGAAGTCTTAGGTCTCTGGCAGGTGACTGGGTTCTGGTGGAACAGCTCCTCGCTTAAACTGTGGGTGACAGGTGTTGCGTCCCAGTGGTGAGGAAGTGCTGAGATGTCTGTGGGTCCCACGTCCTCACAGGGAGGATACGGAAGGTGACCCTGGAGGACAAGCCCTCAGCACCCAACAGTCTCTCCTCCTCTTCATGTGATCAAGATACGCAACCAGGCGTGGTGGCAGAGACCAATGATCCTAGCACTCTGGGATGCTGAGGCAGGAAGGTTACAGTTACAAGCCCAGCGTGGGCGATTTAGTAATTTAGACTCTGTCCCAAAATCAAAAAGACAATTGGGCTGAGGATGTGGCCTTGGGCTCGATCCTCAGTGATCCAACAAAACAACACAAACTGACCCCAGGGACCACATACACACCAAAATGACCCACCAGGAAGGCCTGTGTCAGCTTGGAGCTCTGCCTACAGAGGCACTGCCCTTTCTTCCTGGTGACATTCTTGCAAGTGAGGGCAGCTCTGGGAAGGAGCTGTGCACTGGTGCTGGGGACAGGCCAGCACGCTGTCCCACTCAGCATGAGCTGTCCTCCCTGCTAGCTGTGACCTCAGGATGGCTTCTGGTGGGTGACCTGCTGTGGCCTACGTCTGGAGTCGCTGTAGGAGAGCAGCTGGTCCAAGATGCAGTTGTGACTTTTCCAAAGAATGTAAGACATTTAGCCTAGAGCCTAGAGGAGTATTCACATCGAAAGTGGTGGCCTGTCACATGATGAGCACGTGACTTGCTGGGGGCGTCGCCTGAGGCAGCTGCAGCCAATGGACCAGAGAGCAGTAGGGTCCTAAGGGGCAAAGGGTGTCTATCCCCATAGAAACGAGCTGCCACCTCTGCCAAGAATTTCTTTTAAAAAATAATTGAATTGGAGCTCTCAAAATCAAAAGGAAATCAGAAAAATACCTGTTTTATTTTCCACTTCTAAGAAGAAACAGTGACAGTACCACTGCATTTTAGCCATCTGTGTGCATGGCCTTAGAAAACCCAAGAAAGAGTCATTCCTTTTGGTGACTTTTAGCACCCAAACTCACTTTTCCTGGGCTCTCAACACTATTGGCTCTCAAGTTTCAGAGGGAAATTGTTGTATCCACACTGTTTTGTGGGGTGAGCATCTCATTTATTTCTGAAACTATGGACTTCCTTGGTATTTTCATGGTGACTTTGCACCCGGGAGCCTCACAGAAATCATGACATAGGAAAAAAGAAATGACATGGTCCATTTTAAAGTTTTTATTTGGAGCTCATTGGAGATTCACATGTGGGTGTAAGGAATAATACATAGAGATCCTGGAAGGCCGCATATGCCAGGGCTCCCAAAGTAACTGAGACCCAGGGTGTTGTGGTTTAAATGTAAGATGTCCCCAAGGTCTCGCACACTTGGAAGGTGCTTGGATGACGGGGCACTGTGCTCATCACTGCACCTGCTCATTGATGAGTTTCTGTGCTGTGAGGAGGTGGGACCTGGCTGGAGGCGGCTCACTGGGGCCATGGCCCAGAATAGTATCTCTCTCTCTCTCTCTCTCTCTCTCTCTCTCTCTCTCTCTCTGGCTCATCCCACCTCAAAACCCTGTAGGAAGCAGCTCTCACCCACACTGTTGCCATTCGGCCTCAGAGCCAACTGAACCGTACGTGAACAGAACCCTCGGAAACTGTGAGCCAAATTCAGCCTCTCGTCTTTTAGGTTGTAGGTGTTGAGTGTTCTGGCTCAATGACAGGGAAGTAACTAGGCACAGGGGTGTGGGGCCTCAAGGACATCACCATGAGTCTGTGAGCAGGGATTTTCATTTCTGGACCATGCATAATGAGGTTTTTCTTCATTTTTGCTGCCCCGAAAGCCAAGGCTTCTCTCTTTCAACTGCTGTGCTTGAGGAAGGGCTCTGTTCTTTGTTAGGTCTGGGCTCCTTGCTGGTAGTTGCATGTGACGGTTCCCTCAGCATCTCTCAAAACCATTGAGCCATCCTTCTGCACCCCACTCCTGCCAGTAGTAAAATCAGACTGTCAGGGTGGGTGTGGGCAGGGATGGGTCTTTAAGCCCTCTGGGCAGTTATACTCTCCAGGCAGTAGTGGGGAGCATGTGACAAAAGCTGTGGTCTCCCTTCTGGTGTGAGCACCAAACTAGAACATCCTGCCTTGGCCTTGCACTCGTGGGTCTCTCATTTCACGGAGAATGTCCCACCCCCAGCACCTTTCTGGGAACAGGAGGCACTTCTTAGTAGTTGCCTCCGACCATTGCAGTGGTCATTGGCATCTACTCAACAGCTGCTGTCCCTTCATTCTGCTAAACAAACTCCAGCTAATTCAAGTTGAGGCAGCAAAATGCGCAGAAAAGGTGGGCTTCTGACCCAAATCTCAGGATGTGCAACTTGATTAACTTTTGCATCTGGAACGTCTCCCCAATGGTCCCTGTGTTGAGAGCGTGGTTCACAATCTATAGTGCTATTGGGAAGGGGTAGAACTTTTAGGAGGTGGGGCCTCATGGAGGAAGTTGCATCATGGGAAGGGTGTGCCTTTGAAAGGAATACTGGGAGTTGAGCTTTTCCTCTTTGCTTCCTGGCCACCATGAATTGAACAACATCTTCTGTTGTGTGCTCTCACCCCAATGTCTTCTGCCACCAGAGCCCAAAGCAATGGGAGGCAAGTGACCGTGGACAGAAACCGTGAGCTAAAATAAACCTTCCCACCTTTTAAGTCCTTTATCTTAGGTTTTTGTCCCAACAATGAGAAGCTGACAAACACATTGATCTTCCTCTATTGCAGTAACAGTAATTCTACTTATCTCATGATTGCAGCAAATGAGATGTAAGGAGAATACGGCCAAGGGGCTTCTGGGAAATTTTTTCCTTCCCATCATGCAGCTGTGTCTGGAAGGAGCTTTTCTTCTTCTCATTTGACCCTGATTTTTGACACTGTGATGGGACATGCATAGCTCAGTGCTGCCACAGCCATCTGTGGCCACGAAGGGAAACATGAATGATACTCTGAGTTGCAGGACCCATCCTGAAATAGCCCACTTTCTATTAAGTGAAACTGTGAGCATTTTGATATTTAAGCTATTTTGATGGAGTAGCCTGTTATTCACAGCCCAAAGCTTCCAAAAGATAAAGGCATACTAATGTTTCATAGGTCAATGGTCCCCAACCTTTTTGGCACTAGGGACTAATTTTATGGAAAACAGTTTTCCACAGATGGGAGAGAAGATGGAATAGTGCAGCCTCAGCTCTTCTGCACATCGTCAGGATAAGGAGCTTGCAGCCAGGATCCTTCACATGTGCACTGCTCATGCTCTACGGCAATCTAGTGCTGCCACTGATCTGACAGGAGGCAGAGCTCAGGTGGTCCAGAGGGTGACGGGGAGTGGCTGTAAACACAGACGAAGCTTCAAGCCTTGCCCCCTCATCTCCTGTCAGGTAGTGAGTCTACTGTCTGGGGCTCGGGGATCTCAGTCATAGGTGGTCTGGACAAACAACAGGTTGCTGATTGTCTTAGCAGGACTCTTAACCTAGGAGTGGTACCACCACATGTTAGGCATGAAGCAATCGCTCATCCTACAGACTCTCACCCTGCTAACTAGACCACCCTGTCCTTCAGCTGTGCGGAGGGAGCAGGTGCTTAAAGGACAAGAAATGCCTAGGGTGCACAGGTGAGAGCTGAGCCACATTCAGTGGAGATTTTCATGGAACTTCTTTAGCTGCTCGGTTCTCGTTCCGTTCTCCTGTCTGTCCAGTTCCATGACGCTGGTTCCTTTTCACTGCATTGTAAATTTCCACCAAGTTGCCTCTGAATGTGTCTGTGCTTTTAAATTTGTATGCAAAGACTGCCTAGGCTGTTTGATGAACTCCTCACAGCGACAGTATGATGAATGTAATTAATGCTCAGAAAGTCCATATTGGCAACAGCAGAATGTCTTCAAGTGAATATTAGAACTCTAAATTGGTGACTTTCTTTTCATCTCAGAAGCAAGTTTTTTTATGTAAGTTGTATCTGTATAGTCACCATGGGGAAGGGGGCTGTGAGCATTAATAAGCTGCTTATTTAGCCTACGTCTATTGAAGAACATACCTAACAGATAATCAGATATACTACAGAAATTAAATACAAGGTACATGTAATTAAAACTATCATAAAAACTGCAGAATTTACTACCAGAGTCTACAGATAAAAAGTGTCTATGAGATTGTTTGCAATTTTTTTGCATCTAAGAATGCACATGATTATATCATTCTCCAATCATATATATATATTTCTGAAAATCCGGAAATCTAGCAGGTATTTTCAAGTGACTGGAAAGACTCTTAAGCTTTGGTCTCTGTAGCCCCACACAGCCTAGGAAGTAGCTCTCCTCCGTGTGGACGAGGCCATGGGCGGAGAGGTTAGATAGCAGGACAGTCCAGTGAGCACCGGGCCTCAGACCCTTCTCCTCCCAGTGGGTCTGTGGAGGGCCACTTACTCTCTCTGATTTCCACTTTCTTCTCTGTAAAATTGGGATCATAATCCTTGAACTAAACTTTTAAGCTTACTGTAAACTCCACATAAGACAACAGATGTGAAGTGCTTCAAATGAAGTCACTTTGAAAACTACAATGTCCTTCATAAATGTCAGAAGCTAAATACATAATTAGTATTTTGCCTTTAATCTTTCTAAGGTTCGCAGAGCAATCAACAATACAGTGACTATTTGGATTTTTAAACACTTAAGACAGCCAAGAAAAAAGCGGGGAGTGTGCTGCAAGCTGGGGTGGCACGGGTTGGCTGCTTCAGGGGGACTCATGGCCATGTGACTTTTCTGCTATCCATCATTAAGTAGTAACCATTCTCTGTAGTTTTGATTGCCTATTGCACATGAGACATGTTGACAATCGTGGTTCTACAAGGATTCCACCTGCACGGCATAGCTGTTGGTAGCCATTGGCTAACGGGGGCGGCCCAGTCATTGTGACAGGCCATTTCTGTGACAGCCTAAAAACACTGTTCACGTCACGTAACTCCTAACCATAATTCTGCCCTTGTCATCGTCCTCCTCCTCCTCCTCCTCTTCTTCTTCGTCGTCGGCTTCTTCTTCTTCTTCTTCTTCTTCTTCTTCTTCTTCTTCTTCTTCTTCTTCTGGGAATCAAACTCGCAAGCGCTCCATCTGTAGCTCCTATTTATTTACTTATTTTCATTGTTGTGACAGGCTCTCACTAACTTTCCTGGGTAAGACTCGAACTTGTAGTCTTCCTGCCTCCGTCTCCCACATACCCGGCCACCCTTCCCATTCCTACCTGGTGGCCCAGCTTGCCTGGTGCAGGTCCCCTGGCCTATGGAGCTGGCAAGCACTGGATTCCAGCAGGGGGCTCACGAGGTCAGCTTTAGCCTGAGACCCTCCATGTACCAGTGTAGCTGGAAGTGGCCAGCAGGGTTTTTGCTGATGTCACAGCTAGGGTGGTCACCGTAGAATCACAGGGTCCAAATGGAGGTGAGGCAGAGTGCTCAAGGAAAGACACAAAAAAGCAGAGATGACCCCCCGCCCCCTGAGCTCCCCAACACCACAATTATAGACCCGTGGTCCAGATAGAGGGGGAGAGGGATCAGATCCTGGAGGCCGAGGATACATGAGAGAGGAGTGTGGGGTGGTGCTGCCTCTGTCTAAAGGCAGGAGATGGGCCTGCCAGAGACCCCTGCCCCCCTCCCCAGGGTAGCTAGGTGTAGCACCCCTGGGATGAGCCCAGGTGCTCAGCATCCACAGGGTGAAGATGACCAGGTTTTCCTTGGAACCCATCTGAACTCACCCCTTTCCCTTTGCCGGGACAGAATGCCTGACAGTCTTCAAGAAGGAAAGGCTTATTTTGGCTCAGGTTTCAGTCCATGGCTGGTGGCTCCAATGCAGAAGGGGCATGGTGGAAGGGCCTGTGGAGGACAGCTGGTGTCACCTGTGGGAGCCAGAGAGCACAGAGTCGGAGCCCCAAGGGCAAGAGGACACCCTTCCAGGTCCCCCTCCAGTGACCTGCTACAGCACCCACCCACAGATGGGTCCACGGATGAGCACAGCTTGAACACACCTGATTAAACCATAGCATCTCCTAAGGCCAGTGAGAGTTGGAAAGGAACCTGCACTTTCAGATACAAGGGAGGGTCCGGAGCAGCCAGTGACCCGCACCCCTGGGTCAGGAGTCCCCAGGGTGGGGCCCCACCCATGAGGAACTCTGGAGGACCCAGGAAAGATCTGCATGAGTCCATGTAACCAGGGGCCAGGGCAGCAAGCTTGAGGTCACTCACCTCCAGGGGGAAGCGTCCGTATCCTGCTTCCCCGTCTGCCCACGTGGCCCTACGCTGTGTCTTAAATAGGCCCAGGACCTAGCCAAGGAACACATCCGGCCACTGCACACGCTCTGCGAAGGTCTTCAACAGCCCCTCAGCCTAGGGCGGGCTAAGCAACCGAAGACCTCGTGTCCAGTGACATCTGGCACCTTTGTGTCCTGCATCTGACATAATTTGATTTTTAGTTATTCTCAGACCTTAAAGTATCTAAGAAAGAGAAGAAAATTCAAGGGCTGTACTTAACTTTTTTTTCCCACGTGGAAACAGACAAATAGCATTGAATACATTTACAAGTGGCTACAGGAGACCAAAATAAAGCTGTGTCTTATTATAGCCCCTTAATCATGACTTCAGCATGCCAATGATGGCTTGATACAGAACCAGTGAGGGTCGCTTTATGTGGCAGAGCCAACCGAGTGATAAACTGGTATGATAAGTTCATGTCGATTTGCTGGAAAAGTTTTCAACCTGACTGAAGAACACAAATACCCTGTTTCAGGTCCTGAAGTCAGTCAGCTAATAAGTATGAAATCTTACGGATCTTTTGAGGAAATTTTACCCTCCTTTACTTCAGGGATCATTTCTCATGAAGCCCATAGAACCCACTCAAAAATATTTCCAATTTAATTATTCTTTACAAGCCACTTAGCACCAAGGGACGTGGCAATTTCCCCTGACGGTGACAGCAGCACTTCCGCTGAAAAATCCCTGTTTGTAAATCGCGGTGCAACCCTGGGTGGAGAGCGATTAAGGTCTCAGTTGTGTGTAACACTGCGGAGTGTTGCTGAATGATGTAAGGAACAGCATGTAAACGAGAAACATGCAAACGGGCTGTTGCTCACTGTTCGACCACGAATCGTAAATAATATTCACCTGTTCCATATCAAACCATGATTGGCAGGAACACGACATGACTGCCCACCGGGAACCTAAGCATCTGGTTCTGCCACTCACTAGCCCCCAGGCCCGAGCCCTTCCCGGTACCCGGGTGCCAGGCAGTGAGTACCATACCGGGAAGACAACGCATAGATTGACCGCTTTCTACCTGTTTTCTCATCTGATCTCCATAAAACCCCAAGAAGGAGCTGGGTTCGAGGCTTTATCGCCCCTCACCAACACAGGTGGGAACCGAGAGCGTAAGGAACGGCTCCGGCACGACAGCGTCTCAGCTGCGGACAGTAAATCCTGACTCTTAGCCCCAGGTAAATTCAGCTGTGGTCCTGCCTAGTGGACCTAGGCAATCTGGCATTAGTTATTATTTTTAAGGTCCTGGGGACCGAGTCCAGGGTCTTCACACTGAGCTGCATTGCCAACCCCCCTCTTTTTCTTTTCTTTTTAGATTTTTTGAGACAGGTTCTTAGGACAGTTAGATGGCCCAGGCTGGGGTCCAACTTGGGAGTCTCCTGCCTCAGCCTCCCAACGTGCTGCGATTACAGGCCTGTTAATAGGGGCGCGGAGATCTCGTGGGGACGATGCTTAACAAGCCTGGGCAAATTTCTTATTGAAGCGAATTCTCCACGAAACCCTCGCGCTTTCGCGGCTCTGACCCCGCAGCCGGAGTGCCCACACCTGGCGCTGCCGCGCCCCGGCACACGTCCGCATGCGCAGGTGGGCGAGGCGGGCCCGCGCATGCCCAGTGGCCGCCCAGTGCCCGGCATGCCCCGCCCACCCGCTCCTTGCCGCGGCGGGAGGAGAGCGGGAGCTGGAGCCGAGTTCGGCCCGTGGCCGTGTCTCCGGTGCCCGTCACAGGTGCTGGGGGGGTCCGCCCTGAACCCGCTTCCCTACGTCCAACTCCAGCTCGTGCCCTGAGCCCTCCGCGCGCCCAGCGGCGGCCTGGCTGTGCGCGGTGGGCGCCGAGGCGGCGGTTTGTGTACGGTTACCATGGTGACGCGCCGGGCGGGCCTGGCGAGGACGCGGGGGAGCGCTGCGCGTGTCCGCGAGGATGGGGGCCCGGCGGGGGAGGGGGGGCCCGGGCGGGGGAGGGGGCCCCGAGGGCTCCCCGGACGCCGTCCAGCCGCGGTCGCCCTCTGCCCGCGGGTCCGGGGGCGCGCTGCCCTGCGCTCGGTCTGCGCTGCTGGTGTCCTGCCCGCGGAGCGCCGGGCCTCGGCGGTGGGTGCGGGGGCAGCGGGCGCAGACCCGGGCCCGTCCCGGGGGACCCGCTTCCCACGGAGGGCCACGGCCGGGGCCTGCTTGGTGTTGCTTTTCCGGCCCTGGGGGTTGAACGCGGCCTTCGCCGCCTTACGCCCCAACTCCTCTTTGTTATTTAAGACAGAACCGAAGCGGCCCAGGCTGCGCCCCGGTCCCAGTGGGTACCGTTTGTTAATGCAGTGGGTGGAGGGCTTTTTGTTTGTTTTATTCGCTTTCTTTTGAAAGTGTGGGGAACGGAACCCAGGGCTTCCAAATGCCAAGTGCGGGCTCCACCGTCCAGTGGCACCCCAGCCCTGCCAGGGGCCCTCTGAAAACAGCACACCTGTAATAACCGCTTAAGTTAGATGCTGTTGTGAGCGTTCTCCTTGTGGTGAGAAAACTGTTACCGTGAGCGAGGCGATGGATGCACATTTTACATGTGACCAACCGCACGGAATTGAATACTCACACGCAAGTGAGCAAAGTAAACCTGGGGAAATGTCAGTAAAAACCAGTAGCCACATCAGCGGCAGCCCCTCTTTAAAAAAAGATAAATGAGATGTTGGACTTAGTGTATGTCCCCAAATAGAACGTGCAAGTGCACGTGTGTATATCCAGAACACTTTATATAATTTTAAATCACACTGTTGTAAAATCAAGAGCTCATTATGCCAGAAGTGAAATAGTCCGGGCCCACCCTACTTCGCAGTAGCCGTGTTAATGTGGTTAATCCCTTGCTTACATTTACAGTCTAGCATCAGCAGTTCTTAACATGGCGTTGCTTGCCCAGTAGCTTCCCCCATTTTAATGCGACACCTGTGAAGGGTGACATCTGCAGCTTTTCCTCCAAGTCTCTCCGGCCGGGAAGAGCTGGACGCGGGCTCCTGTTGACAGTTGTTCTGTTAACAGCTCAGTGTAGAGGCGGTGTGACGCGTGGCGCGTCTTAGGAATCTCCTGTTCACTCTGCTGACAGAACAGAGGCTTGTTAGTTTCCCTAGGCATATGTCACAAAATAGTTGCTTTACTGCAGAAGCCATTCTAAAGCTGAGAGCTGAAAATGTGAATAATTTATACACTCCTGTGTGACATTTTTATAGGGCTAGAGGAGGTATTTTTAGGGTTAAAGCTATTTTAAGAAAATGAATACTTAATACCATATACTAATACAAGTTCAGTTTTTTTAAAAATGTGGACTGTTTGCAAGTAGATGGCCTGGTGTACTCTAGCACTTGAGAAAGGTCTGTGTTCTCATGGCCCTGGCACATGACTTTAGCTCCTCAGCTGAGTAAAATGGGCTGGGAAAGGGGCGTTTGGCATCAGTGGGCTGTCTAGGACACTGTATCAAGTTGTGGGTGATTTGAATCAATGAATTCCAAAATATCACAGACAAATATGGGGCTGAACCGTCCTCAGAGGTTTGCTTGGAAGTAGACCCCACCTGTGGAAAATTGAATAGGGGAAAAAGAAACTAGTTTTAAGTGAACCTTCCTGTGTTTTCCTATAGGTTGAATATGCAGTGTGGGTTGGGGTATAGCTCCATGGTAGAGGCCTGCCTAGCATGTGTGAGGCTGGGGGTTCAACCTCTAGTACCAAAAGAGGGGAATGAAAAAGGAGAGAGGGAGGGGGAGAGGGCGGCTCTTCCTGGGTTTCTTGCCTGCAGCCCTTTCCCTCAATCCCACATTGACCTGTCTGTGAGGCCTGTAATTCTGGGGGCTCTTCTCAAGTCTTTACCCTCTGTTTGGCTTTTTAACTGAAATTTGATTATATATATATATATATATATATATATATATGTATATATATATGTATATATATGTATATATATGTATATATATGTATATATATAATTTTTTTTCAAACTAATATAGAGAGGTATGCTTTAGTTTAGGGAAGGCCTTGAGCACCCCTTTCTAAAGTACTGGCCCGAACTAGCTGCTGTGTATGTTTCTGTGCAGGGGACGGTGTCTACCCGAAACACGCGTGACTTTGGAAAGATGCTGTCCTCCAATGACAAGAAGTCGGAGAGGCTGGACCCTTTCTACCGGCCCTCACCCTCCAAGCAGAAGACCAGTGCAGAAATCATCAGTGAAGCCCGGAGCGCGCTAAGGGCAGTCGGGACCCGAAGGCCATGTACGCCTCGGGAGGACCAGAGGAGGCTCTTCGGACCCAAGTCATCTAGAACTCCGGAAAACAGGCCTCCCTCCTCCTTCAGGTACAGGGCGTTTTACTCTCACAGCCCCGTAGGTATTTGGGCCACCAGATTACACTTTCTTAATTCTGTTCTGTTTGTCCTTTTTCCAGCCCAGGGCCTGTGCTGATCTTCCCACGGCCTCCGTAGTTTTGCCTTTTTTCAGCTGGCTTCTTTTACTTAGTATGCTCCTATGCTGCCTGTAAGTTTCCTCTGTGGCTCTGTGTGGCTTGACAGCTCATTTCTGGGTACCGAGTAATATTCCATTGTCTGGATGTACCACAGTTTTATTTATCCATAGTAAAGGATATTTCAGCTGCTTCCAGGTTTTGGAAATGACAAATAAAGCTGCCATCGACTTTCCTGTGCAGGTTTTTATATGGATGGGAGCTGTCAGCTTCTTTGAGTAAACGTGAAGCTGGGCAGGAGTGTCTTCCGTTTTATAAGAAACTACCAAAGTGGCTGCGTCATTATCATTTCTGCCAGCAATAAAAGAGAGTCCCTGCCTCTCCAAGTCCCTCCCCAGCCTGGGGCGGAGTCAGTGCTGGATTGAGGCTATTGTAATAGTGGGGATTGGCCTCTCTTGTTTTAATTTCCATTTCCCTGATGTTACGCAGTCTGGAGCATCTTTTTGTCTCCTGTTTGTCTTCACTGGCCACATTTCTGTCAAAGTCTGTGGCCCAGTTTTTAAATGGGTTGTTTGTGTCCATAATGCACTTTTTTATTGTTGTCTTTTTGTTGTCTTTGGGTTTTGAGATAGGGTCTCATTATGTAGTCCAGGCCAGCCTCCAACTCAGTCTTTTCTGCCTCAACCTCCAAAGTGCCAGGATTGCAGACATGTGCTGCCTCACCCAGATTATTGTTGAATTTTAATAATTCTTTGAGTGTTTTGAATAAGCATCTTTTATCCTGTAAGTCTTGTGCAAATATTTTTCGCTAGTCTGAGGTCTTTGTTCTTAATTTCTTCTCACTATAATTTATATGGCAGACATTTTTAAATTTAGTGAAGTTTGGTTTACTGAGTCTTTATTACATGGATTGTGCCTTTGGTGTTGGGTCACCTTACCCAAGGTCATCTAGACCAGGGGTTTTGAGGCCAGGGACTGTTGTAATTGAAGACCATTCTCCCGAGGAGCAGGGGTGGGCTGGTTCTTATACTACAGTCCGCTGCTGGAGGAGAGCTTGACCAGACTGAGGCAGCCGGAGGGGGCTGGAATGAAGCTCCGCCTCCTAGAAACTGAGGGGAGCTGGTGGGGGCGGAGCTTCACGCACTGTTCACCTCTTGCTCACCCCTCATCTGTCCCGTGGCCTAATCCTCCCAAGGCCACAGACCCGTACCACTTTGCAGCCAGGTCACTGGCGACCCCAGTCTAGATTTTCTGCTGTGTTGTAGGAGTTTTGTATTTTTAAGTCTCTTATTTAGGGCTGTGAAAGAGTTTGAGTTCATGCTTGTGAAGGGCCTGCAGTCTGTGCTGATGTCCTCCTCTGTCTCAGTGCTGCCAGTTGAGAAGGCTGTCTGTCTGTCCTGCACAGAGTCCCTGCCTTAATAAGGGCTCAGCTTCACGGTGTCAGACTTTACAGTCTTGCAGAAGTGATAGAAGTGATAGGTATTCACTGGGAGCTGGGCTGTGAAGTCTGACCTTCTCCTGGGCTGGCCACATGCAGTGGGACACTCCCGTGTGGTGCAGGGTGGTAGCAGCAAGCTCTAGGCTCCAGGCAGCCATGTGATCCTGAGGGCAAGCACCCAGCACCCTCCTAGGAACAGAGCCGCCCAGCAGGCGTCGAGTGATGGGCAAGGGAGTGAAGCTTCATCTGCGTTTACAGGCGCTTCCCGTCACTCGTACTGCTGCCCAAGCTCCACTTCCTGTCAGGTCATCAGTGACATTAGATTCTCATAGGATTGTGAACCTTGCTGTGAGCTGCACATGGGAGGAATCTCGGCTGTACACTCCTTGTGAGAATCTAATGCCTGAGGGTCTGTGGTGGAGCTGAGCCTGTGATGCTAGGGCTGGGGAGTGCCTGCAAATACGGATTATCATTATGGTAAGTTATGTAATTATTTCATCATGTATTAGAATGTGATAATAGACATAAAGTGCACAATGAGTATAATACACTTGAACTTGCCTAAAACCATCTGCCCTACCCTGTTCATGAAAAAAATGTCTTCCATGAAACCAGTACCCAGTGCTGAAATGGTTGGACACTGCTGCTCTCCGGTGTGCTATACTGCTGTGCTGTGGTATACCTAGGAGAAGTATGCTAAATACATCTTTGGCAACAAAATTTTTTCAGCGTGTTTTTTTTTGGCTATAACTCCTTTATGTGTCAAGGAAATCTTCATTGCTTTTGCTCCTTTGTCAAAGATCAGTTCACCGTCTGTGAATCTATTTCTGGTCGTCTTCTGTTCCAGTGATCTCTTCTACCGTTTCTACACTGCCTTAATTATTGTAGCTTGTAATATTATTTCGAAGTCAGGTAGCATCCATCCTCTAAATCTGGTCTTTTCCTTCAATATTGTGTTGGCTAGGCTGGGTCTTTTCCTCTCCAAATTAAATTTCTTTGAAACAGTTTAAAACTCCAAAAATAACTTACTAGGATTTTGATTAAGATTACATTGACTCTCAGATCAGTGAGATTGGGAACAGCTGACATCTTGACAGTATTGAGTCTTCCCCTCCATGAAAATGGAATACCTACTTATTCAGTCCTCCGATTTTTTTCCATTGAGTCTTACCTCTCTCATGTGTACTTCTTGTACACATTTTGATAGATCTGTACCCAAGTATTTTACCTGTAGGGGTGCTAATTTAAATGGTATTGTTTTTTTCTACTTACATAGCGAAGCAGCTGTCTTCCTGTTAATCTTGGATCTTTCAACCCTGCTATCATTGCTTTCTTGTTCCAGAAAGGGGCTCTTTTTGTCAATTTTTAAGGATTTTTCTATGTAAATGATCATGCCATATGCAAACAGGCATTTCGCTTCTTCAGTCCCCGCCCGTCTGCCTTTTATTTCTTTTTCTTACTGCATTAGCTAAGACATCTGGTATGATGTTGCAAAGGGTCTTCCCTGTCTTGTTTCTGATCTTACTGGGAAAGCTGCAGATTTCTCATCACAAAGTATAATGTTGGGTACAGAGTTTATAGATATTCTTTGTCAAATTGAAATTTTCTTCTTTATTTACTGAGTTTTTACCATGCATGGGCACTGGGTTTTGTTACATTCTTTTTCTGCTTCTGTTGATATGGTCATACGATTTTTCTTGTTTATCCTGTTCAAGGGGTTGTGTTAATTGATTTTAAGGTAGTTATTAAGTTTGGCTTTGCCTCAAGACACCTACAGATAATTTCTAGACCTTGGGTTCAGGATGTTACTTTGTAGAAGTTACCTTGTAGTAGATCATCTATGTAGAATGAAATAATTACTGGCTGTGATCATACCTGCTTTATAAAGTGATGAGAAAATTATTGACAACCATTTGCGTTTCTTCTTTTCATTATTCAATACTTTCTGATGTTCACTAAAAGTAGTGAACAGTCTGTTGATAAAATGTTTTTTAAGTACTATGACATTTTAAAATTGGCACTTTCTCCAGGCTCACGTATTGAATGCTTCTACTTATTTTTCAGCTAGTATAAATTAACCTATTCTAGAAATAAAAGGATCGTTCTTCACCCACTAAAACTCTGCACTGTCTCTTACGCTAGCCTTCATGCATCCAGCTTCGAGCCGCCCGACTCCAGGCCTATCTCTGGCACCCGCCTCAGTCCTCTAGAGCTGGTGAGTACTGCAGTCACCATCAGGGTTACCAAAGCAAGCCGGTGCAGATACTTAGCGTGAGCATGCCTACGTGTGAGGGAAATTCTCACATGGGTCTAAATAGACTCATAATTTGATACAAAACCAAATTCCTTTCTATTTTTTAAATAGAAGCACTTCTATGATTTACCTAGAGTTTGATAATTTTTTAAAATACAGTAAACAGAATTTCATATTTTAAAAATATTTTTCTTCACATTATTTTCTTTTTAACATATATATACATATATGTATATACATATATACATATATATATATACACACACACACACATATATATACATATATATAACTTCTATATTTAAAAGCCGCACATGCACTTTGTATACATAGAAACTCAGACAAAGATGTGTTAGGCCCAGAACCAAATGGAGGACAAAGAACCTAGTGGAGTCCTGGTCCCTGCTCCTCCTCATCCCCTGCCAGTGGCTTCCTTGCGGCACATTGTTTTGGTGCTTCCATCCAAGTTTCTAAATGCCACGGCCATCCTCAGCCTGAGGAGCTTGAGAAGCGGATGCCTTCCTACTGAAGACTGTGAAGATTAGGCCGGTGTCTGTCTCTGTCCTTCTGTGACGGCGTGCTCGCTCTTTTCACCCCCACTAGCTCTCCCAGCACAGGTGCGTCCAGACCTCGGTCAGGCCCCTTTTCTGGGACTCTGTCTGTGGGTGCCCTGCTGTTAGCTGAGCCTTAAGCCGAAGTGACTAATATGGACTCCACCTCCCAAACACTACTTTTTTTTCCTCTGGTGTTAGCATTTGCCTTAATTTTTTAAAATTTGTATTATTACTAGGTCAGCTCCAAACTTTCCCCCCCAGAATCTTTTTGTGCAGTCAGGCACACAGGGTTTTACTATTGATCGCTTACCCAGAGAGCTTGCCAGGTCTGCTGCCAGACACTCGCTCTGGGCACCAGGTGCACAGTTTTCCTTAGACCCCTTTCTGCCATCCTGGAGGCAGCTCCTCCCTCTTTCCTGGGTCCTGAGTTTGTCTCTTTCTTGATAGACTCTGATTTTACCCTCTCATACCTTCCTGTGAAAAGTTGCACGGGAGGTAAATTATCTTTTAAAGAACCTTCAGTGCTTCCTTTTCACCCCACATGCTGGGCACTTGCAGTGCCCTCCAAGGAGGGGTCCTGTGCCTTTCAGCTCTGGTAGGTTACCTTGAATGATTTTAATCATGTCTTCTCACTTTAAAAATTTTTGTATTAACGTACACCACTTGGGTTGAAAATGAAATGTCCTTACTTGCATACAGTGTGCACTCATACATCCGTTTGCTCTTCAAGAGTGCATTATTTGGATGCAGGATCTTTCGGACCAGCTGTTCCATTTTCTCGTGTTTTCTTTGTGCATCTTATTCAGGAAGAGATTTGTATCCTAATCCTTTGAGTTCATTTCTATTATCCTAGTTTTAATTTTCAAAATCTTTTTCTCTCTTCAGACTATACTTTTGTATAGTATTCTGTTCTTGTTTCATGCTTTCAGCATCTTGTCTGAATATATTAGTGACAGTTTTGTAGCAAGAGAGGTCAAGACAGGGTCTCATTGTGTAGGCCAGGCCAAACTTGAGCTCATGATTCTCCTGCCTAGCCTCCCAAGTCGTTTACTGGCATGTGTAACTGCCCCTGGCTAGTTTTGATTTTTTCACTCCATTTTCTTCTCCTTTCTTTTCTTCTGCTGCATATTTATGTTTGCTTTGGCTTCTGTCCTCCCTTCCTTTCCCTCCCTCCCTCCCCCCTCCCTCCTTCCTTCGTTCCTTCCTTCCTGAGATAAGGTCTTGCTCTGTCGCCCAGGCTGGTTGGTCTTCTGTTTTCTGTGTCTAAGCGGCTCTGTTCTGACACCTCGTGCTGCTTGCTGTTGTGTGCGTGGCTTGTCACCCACAGGCACCCCTGTCCTTACCTGTGGCTGGGGGCCTGCTGGGGCCTTGCTGCTGATGCGCCAGTGGCCTGTCTGTGACTTCTTTGGGGACTAGCCACGTTCCCTAATGCAATCCTGTCCTCTGTGCTCTTTCTTGGAAGATGTCTGTGCTGCTGGCAGCTGTGCGGAGCGCAGAGGGGGGCAAAGGCAGGAGTGCATGACGTCAGTCGGTGTGTAGTCAGTCAGCGGCCACACTCCTGGCAAGTGCCCGGCACTCAGTAGTGAAGGCCCTCAGCATGCCAGGCATAGTGGTGCTGTGGTCCCAGCACTTTGTGGGGTGAGGCAGGAGAATCTCAAGTTTGAGCCCAGCCTAGGCAACTTAGTGATTTGGTAAAACCCTGTCTTAAAATAAGAAATAAAAGCGAGCTGGGGATGTAGCTCTGGGAGAAGACCATGAATTTAATTCCCAAGTACTGAAAAGAAAAAAAAGGCACTTCCTGTGCAGAACCCTTGGACTGACACCGGTTAGAGATGCTCTGATTTACCTTCCCTAGAGGCCAGATGACCCCCTCTCTCCTGGGTTCAGGAGCCTGAGCACGTGGAGTGGGAGGGGGTGAGCCACATGGACTCCCAGCCAGTCCTCCTTTATTCAGGCCACCCTCCCCTTAGCCCTCTGCTGCTGCTACGAAGGGTGCTTGATGGCACCTGGACCTTCCACCTGCCCCTAGACGGGACATTGTTGGCCGATCTCCGTGATTACCACTGTGCCTGTGTGCGGAGTTTGGAGGAAGCTATTTGACAGGAGGCTGCAGGCGCGATTGTGCTCCGTCCGTAGAAGCTCATATGCAAGTTTGCGCTTCAGACGCGCAGAGCCAGTCTCCACATGACTGCAGTGCCGTGGGCAGGGCTCAGAGCATGACATCACCCACTTGGACCATCAGAAGTGGATAGTCCGTGTCCAAATGGCCTTGTGCACCTCAAAACATATATTTTAAAAATGCTCATCAGAATGCTTCTGAGGTGTTTCTTGCAGATGAAAACATAAGATACGCTAGGTGCACACATGGCCCCGGGACCGCTTGGTCTGGGCTCCCTGTGGGTGACATTTCACTGTGGCTCTTCCTGTGGCTCGTCGTGACTCCCTTGGTTTGGGCCTGCCCCTTCCCAAAAGTCTCTGTCTAGTGTGGGCGTGGCCCATCTTGATGCGGCCCAGTTCTTGGGCTGCAGGATGCAGGGGTAGACGAAGGTAGCGGAGGCATTCTTATGTCTCTTCAGGTCATCAGAATGAAATTTCTTCACTGCAGAGTGTGTGGGTGCCACGTTCAAAATAAGAGTAGCAGAGACAACGGAGAAGTGACACCTAGGGGCGCCAGCGCCTCACATGGAATGTGATGACTGTGTACCGTAAGCTTACGTTAATGCTGATTACATCCAGGAAAAGAGTACGAGTTGCCCCAGAAAGCTGTGTTAAGTAAAACAACTGCTCTCGTTTGAAATCCTCTTGTCATGGTAGACTACATAGAGGTCTTAAATGTATTTCATTTCACACAAGAATAAAAAATGGGAGATTCTCAGTCCAAAGCATCCTGCGAATGACCTCAGGCTCCTGTCCTACGGCCTTTCCTCCGCCTTGGCACTCTGGTGGCCATGGAACTGACCAGGGAGGGTGAGGAGTGGGAGACTGGAGGCAGGAAGAGGTGATGGGAAGGGGGGACTGCCCGTAGGTGGGGCGCATTTGTAGAAAGAGTTGGCTAGCCGTCGCGTTCGTGGTCTAAGACTTTGCCTCCGATAACTTTGCCCTTTTGCATTTTCTTAGTCACGGAAGAGACTTTGTGGGCACCCAGTTCCAGCTCCTGAATTGGCTGTTAGCTAAACCCTGTGCCCCTGGGTGCTGGCTGGCTGCTTCTGCCCTTCTTGTCTGGCCAGGCTTTCCTACACCCTCCAGTGGGATGTGGGCTACCCACATTGGGTGCCTAGGCCTCTGAGAAAGATGGGAAAGGGCTGCCCCTACTTCCTGCCTGGGTGGGCCTTGGCTGCAGCCTCCCATTCTCATGAAGGCTCCTGGTGGCACTTCCTGCGACCTTCTCTGTCCGGCAGGTGCAGCGCTGTTGCTTGCAGCCTCCCCTGGCTTTGCGTTCCCCTGCTGTGTAGCTGGCCAGGCAGGCAGGACTCCTCTCCCTCAGCTGCCCCCCGCCTTTCCGCAGCAGCCCCAGTGGTTGGGCCTGTTTTATTCTCTGTGCACGTGTGTACGTGCCAGTAACGCCTCTCTTACTCCAGATCGAGTAAAGAGATAGGATTGAGGGAGAACGTAGGAAAGTTTGTTTTTTGCATTATCATCATCAAAATAGCTTCATCAAATTTCTTTGTTTCCTGAACTTACAAGGTTTATTATTTAAGTTTTGAGTATGTTTACTCAACTTTTTATTGACATACAAAAGAGCCACAGATTGTGGGAGGGCAACTTGATACATGAAACATACTCAGCAGCTGGCATGTAGAAAGAAGCCGCACACCCTTCCAGCATCACCAGAGAGATGGTATGTGGGGTCAGACGCTGCTTCCTCAGGGCAACTGATCAGCCGATTTCCTAACCCTACACATTAATATGATTATTAATGGATTACTTTTTTGTGGTACTGAGGATCCAGTCCATGGTCTTCACACTGAGCTATATCTCCAACCCATTTTTATTTTTGGTTTTGAGACAGGGTCTCACAAAGTCACGAAGTTGCCCAGGCTGGGCTCTAAGTTGAGATCCTCCTCCTGCCTTAGCTTCCCGTGGTTCTGGGATAACAGGCCTGTGCCATATAGATTACTTAAAATGAAGCTGTGAACCAGACTCCATGTATCTGACAAGTGAAACAAAATACATATTTTCAAAAGAGACTTGCGAATCCATACATGTCTTGGGGGTGAGATTAATCCAAGGTAGGACAAAGTAGAATGATAATATGTCAGTGCCGGGTTCCATTCCAGTGTTGTTTCTGAAGTGGTAACATTATGGAAGTGAGTCACTTGCTGTGGGCTCAGAGCAGCCCAGTGTGCCTGTGGAGGAAGTGACATCTGTGGACGTGTGAAAGCAGCTGCCATGTCTCCCAGGTGGGAGGGGTGTGGGAGGTCGTTTTCTGTCTGCTCGCTGACTTCTCAGAGGTCTTGTATCATGTGTGTGTCTGTGTGTGCGGTTATTGTGGTTTGTATCTGGAGTGTCCCCCCAAAACCTCATGCCTTTGGATGTGATGGGATACTAGGGAACCAGGCGCTGTTAGGAAGTGGGGGCCTGGTCTGGAGGGTGGATTATGGGTATGTGGTGGAAGGCAGGCATGTGGCAGATGATAGATTACAGGCATGTAGATTGGATTACAGGCGTGTGATGGGAGCTTTTACCTGGAAGGGGTGGAACACAGGCTGGATGCAGAAGGGGCCAATCGCTGGGGTGAGACCTGGAGGGGATATATGCTGTTTCCTGCCTTCCTTCAGACACTGGACTTGACTAGGCTTCCTGTTTGCCGTGCTGTGAGGAGCAGCCTCCATTTTCCCTCTGCCATGGGCTTCCAATGTTGCTGGCCAACTGTGAATGGACTGTGACCTTCTGAAACTGTGAGCTAAAATAAACCTTTCCTCCCCTTTATTTGTGGATGTCGGGTACTAAGTCACAGCAATAAAGTAACTGAGACAGACATCTGTAACTTTACATGTTATGTCATGAGCAGCTGTGAAGTGGGACATCGCAGGCCCCTTTCCAGACCCTCATCTTGGTCAGGTGGGGTGTGAGAAGTTAAGGGTAGAAGTCAGTCAAGGGCTGTGCTGCTGGGTGAGTCTGGCCAGCTGGATCCCATAGTGTTCTGTGAATTGTTCATCCTTGACTGGGCAGTTCTCTTAGAGCTGTCTGTGTGTCTTTGTGGGCACCGGTGGAGTCATGAGCCAGAACTCATGATAAAACCTGGCTTTCCCATTGTGTTGGGCAGCATTCCCATTGCTGGGGCAAAACACCTGGTGCCAGCAACTGCAAAGAGGAGAGAAAGGGTGATGTGGCTGATGGCTTGTGAGGGTGCAGTCCATGGCCAGCGGGCGCCCAGCAGGGTCATCATGGTGGGAGGGCACGGCAGAACACAGCAGCTCAGCTCAAGAGGCCAACAAGTGGAGCACAAGAGGAGCAGCAGAGAACACGTGGCAGGGACCAGCTGGTCTCCAAGGTCACTTCCTCATGACCCACACAGAAACACCAAGAAGTGAGCTTTACTCATCTGTCAAGCCAGTCAAGTCGGTGCTGAAGATGAACTGTCAAATAGTGCCCTGGAGATCTTGTGGTACTTTGTTGCAGTTGCTAGTGATTGAGCCAGAGTTTTGCACTGAGCTGTGTACCCAAATCCTTTTTATTGTTTGAGACAGGGCCTTGCTGAGTTGCTGAGGCTGGACACCAACCTGCCGTCCTCCTGCCTCAGCCTCCCAGGGTGCTTACAGGCATGCGCTGCCGCCCCTCAAGGCACCAGTTAGCCTTGCGAAGGAAGGAGGGTGCAGTTCTCAGGTGAAAACTGAAACATACTTGCAACAGTCGCTGACAGACTTGTTAAGAAAACGCTTTCTGCTGATTTTCTTTGTAAAACCATTTTGCTGCATAAAGTGGGAGAACCTTTTATAGAACCCAGCATAAAATAAATTTCTTTCCTCATTGTAGTTGCTGGCACCAGAGTAGTTGTGCTTTTTTGGGGGGCGGAGGGAGACAGGGTCTCACTGTGGAGCCCAGGCTGGTTCTGAACTCACTATGGAGCCCAGACTGGCCCCGTACTCACAGCATTCCTCCTGCCTCAGCCTCCCGAGTGCTGGGATCACAGGCGTGCACCACCACACCTGGCTTAGAGTAGTTTTGCTCTTGAAGAATTAAAAATGCTTTAGGGGTATTACCTTAGAGTCGGTGTAGTCCAGTGAGATACGTGTTCAAATGGGATAGATGAGGGGTAAAACAAAAGTTCATTTCTGCAGACAATTCCCTGTTTGTGCACTAGGAAAGTAATGCCTTTAATCCAGGAGTCATTTGGGGGCTTTATCTTGCTCACCAGAAATAATTTAGCTACTTTCTTTTGGAGAAAAATTAGCTTTCTAGACTACATTTCCTCCCTTAATGCTCTCCTTTGTGTAGTACTCAGACCACGTACAGCAGCTCAGGTGTGTGGACAGGGAGCCGCTGGCTCTGGCATCTCCATCCGTATTTTGTGCCCTGGTCCTGCAGGATGCAGGCTGTCAGAGATAAGGAAACCACCCATCCACTTCAGGGTTGAGGTTAACCTGAGGCATTTTGTCTTTAATGATGACATAGAAAGCACTTACATTTTCATGTAATGCTTTTTGTTTTGTTACTATTGTTAATAGATTCCTGATCTAAGTCACATTCTTAGGAAAATTTTGGAACAAATTGAGGGGAATAAAAAGTAGAGTGAAAATGGCCGGTGGTTTATGCCTGTAATCCCAGCACTTGGAGGCTGAGGCAGGAGGGTTGTGAGTTCCAGGCCAACCAGGGCAGTGTAGTGAGTTCAGGATAAACTTGGACTACAGAGTGAGACGTTGTCTCAAAAAATAAAAAAGAAAGAGTGAATTAAACACACTTCTTATGCAGACAAGCGGGTAAGCCTCCTTCTGAGCAGACTGCTGAGCGCCCAGGGTCTGTGTTCCAGCCAGGTTTTTTCTCAGGCCAGACCTTGGCTTTCCAGGAGGATTCAGAGTAACTGGGGCCAGGCACCGTGGCACATGCCTGTAATCCTGGCAGCCAGGGAGGCTGAGGAGGAGGATTACAAGACCTTGCTGCAACATTTTAAAAATAAATACAAAAAAGCTATGGATGCAGCTCAGTGTAAACTCTTCCTGGGTTTAATCTCAGTCCTAGGGGGAAATAAAGGTAACTGGGAACCACATACAGTCGTGCACAGAGAAGGCAGTGAATAGGGTTGGTGGAGGTTCAGCACCAGGTGCTGTTGGAAAGAGCAGCATCCCCAGGACGAGTGCGTCCTGTCCCCTGAGTGTAGCTGGACAAGGTCAGGACGCAGCTGGCCCCCAGGTGTAGCTAAGTGGCAGGTGGGTTCCTTCCCAGCTATGCTTGGTCCCATGTACCCTGCCTTCCGTGTGTGTGGTGCCAACTGCTTCGTTTACGTTTTCTGCACAGCCGTAAAACTAATCCTTTTTGGTTTGGTTTACAGTCTGACTCTGGATACAAATGAACAAGAGAAAATAAGTATTTTAAAGCAGATTATTGGGACTGAAATAAGTGAATCCTTGCCAGGAGAATTCTAATAGTTGTGGCTGTTTGTATCGATACTTTTCATTGCTGTGACTCAGTTCCCGACATCCACAAATTTAGGGGAGGAAAGGTTTATTTTAGCTCACAGTTTAAGAAAGTCGCAGTCCATCGGGGCGGCCGGCCACAGTTAGAAGCACATGGCAGAGGCAAAGGCAGCTCCTCACGGCGTTGTTGACAGGAAGCCAGGTCAAGGCAGGTTGAGCCTGTTCCCATAAGGAAGGCAGGAGGCAGCTTACTATCCTCCCAGGCCCATCACAGTGTTCTGCCCCTCTCCAGCCTCAGTGTTCCACCCCTTCCAGTGTGGAAGTGTGGTAAGCCCCCACCACAGGCCTGTAATCCAATCTACGTGCCTATAATCCAGCACCCCAGATGTGGCCCCAATCTCCCAAAAGCACCTGGTTCCATAAACAATCCATAACATCCAAATACATGAGACTTTTGGGGGACATTCCACATCCAAACTACAATACTGTGGTTTTTGTTTTTGTTGGTATTTTGAGACAGGGCCTTGCTCTGTAGTCCAGGCTGGTCCTGCACTCCCTATGTAGCCCAGGCTGGCCTTGAATTCACAGCAGTCCTCCTGCCCGAGCCTCCCAAATACTGGGATTACAAGCGTGCACCACCATGCCTAGCTAATTTTTATGGGGTGCTTGGGAGTTGAACCCAGGGCCTTATGCATGCTGGGCCAGCATTCTAACCACTGTGCTATACCCTCAGCTCAAGCTGGCTGTGTTTTGTTAGAATGGGAAGAGTATCTGAGAGACTGTGCCGTATGGTAGAGATGATCTCTCCCATTTTCACAAAGTGCCTGTGTGAATTTCACACTATATTTTCAAAAGACTTTGATTAACTTATTGGCCGGTGAGTTACGTGTTTCACGTGTCATGGACGTGGCTGTAGGGACTTCCATTGTGTCTGTTGGAGCACTACGAGCCCTTGACTTGCCGACAAGTGGCTGCTCCTTCATGAACAAACTATTGCACTATAGTTGGAGGCGAGAAGGGCACAATCAACAGGTATCACTGGACCTGGGATCGTCGTAACTTAGGACCTTTGGGCGCCATGTGAGAAACCAGGGCCACCTGAGGGTCAGGCCTAGAGGGAACTTCAGGAGTCACAGAGCTTGGTGTAGGTTTAACAAAAAGTCTTTTAAGACTTTTTAGACATAGGGTTTAAAAAAAATATTATGTGGTAGTCTTAAGAGTGGCACATACCTGTAACTCCGGCACTTAGGAAACTGAAGGAAGAGGATATCGCAGTTAGAAGCCAGCCTGGGCTACCTAGAAAATGTCAGGCCAGCTTGGGTTATACAGTGAGACCCCCTCCCAGAAAAAAAATAAAATGAAAAATGGGGAGATGGAGTCATAGCTCAGTGGTTAGAGCACTTGCCTAGAAGGTGCAAAGGCCCTGGGTTGTATCTCCAGCACTATGTAAGTTACACAGATGTGCCTTTAATCCCAGTACTCTGGAGGCTGAGGCAGAAGGATTGCCATGAGTTTGAGGCAAGCCTGGGCTGCACAGTGAGTTCATGACTAGCCTGGACTGAGACCCTGTCTCAAAATGAAACAAACCGAAAAAGCCCCATAAAGTCATTAAGGGGTTAGAGCCTTGCCAGTCCTGGTAAAAGTTATTTGCAGATAATTCTTGAGATACAAAATTTAAAACATTTTTATAAGTCTAAGAGAACTTTTTACTTTTACATCTTGTGGCATTTTCATTTAAATTATTTAAAAATTCAGTATCATTAAAAGTATTTTGTAGGCTGTGTAAAGGTATGAGTTATAGTCCACATGTTTTGGTAAATAATATTTCCTGAACTACCCTGAGCTCAGAATTTTGTAAAGCAAAATGAATATGTGCTAATTATTTTTGTTGTCTCTCATATTCCTAAAATCTCTTTGCTAGTGCGGGTAACTTTTTAAAAAAAAATATGTTAAGTAATGTAGTAGAACAGTTAATCCAGTGTAACTGACAAAAAGCTTAAAAATAGTGTCTAGCTGTGTTGCAGACTTGGGCTGCGCGTGTGCAGGGGGCCGGAGGAGGGCGGGCTGAAAGCCCTTGCGCCCTTCCCTCCGGGAGGCTTGAGACCAGCTCTGTGACAGTGTTCTCATTATTACTGTTCTTGTTTTGTGTTGTAGAGATTGAACCCAGGGCCTTTACACTGAGCTACATCCCCAGCCCATTTTTATTTTGAATTTTGAGATGGTCTTGCTGGTTCTCTGAGTTGCCTATGCTGGGCCCAAGCTTGCGATCATCCTGCCTCAGCCTCTCAGAGTGCAACACGGGGCTGGGGGTGAGTTGTATTTGACATACAGAACTCATGCCTGTCATTTCCAACCTCTCTCTTCAGAAGCCGAGAGCTCTGGCATCTCCCACTGCCGAGGAGGATGCCCACCTCACCTTCCCGAGGCCCCCGGTGGACCCCGCAAAGATGAGAAGGATCAGCAGTGCGCGGGCGCGCTTATTCAGGGCGGCCTCCCAGGGCACCCTCCTGCCAGACAGATCCCTCCCTGCCACGGATGGTAAGGCCACGGGATGTCCCTTCAACCCTGGGACAGGCACGCCTCCTGGTCTGCATGCAGGCAGTCTGTAGATAGCTTCTCCTGATCCCCGATGATTTTAACATATGCAGAAATAGTTACTATTGGGCACTTATTGTCGTGGGACCCAGGAGAGAAAGTGCAGTGTGTGGTCACACTAGGGTGCCGTCACAAGCGTGTGATTAGGTAGTGTGCTCTGACCTGGGTGTGCCGCTTATTTCTGTTATAATGCAGTCATAGTGTACCCCTGCCAGGCACTGGCCACCGTTTGGGCCAACAGAGCCCTGACTCGGAGAGCCCACAGTGCAGGGAGGGGAGGCTGCCCGTGACAGCAGATCTGGCGGTGCCCGGAGGGCGATGCGCAAGATGAGGAGGTTGAGGGGCCACAGCAAGGGCCGTTGTCTCTAGCACAGGGGTCTCCAGAAGGTGTCAAGGAGAAGGCGGCCAGGGGACATCAGCAGACGGGGCGCAGTGCTGGAGGAGGAGAGGTGGGAAGGGCTTGGTGGACAGAGCTGGTCCCAGCCGGGCAGGCCATGGTGGGGCTGGATTTCATCTTTCTGCCCATGGAGGGAAGCCTGGTACTCAGCTGTCACTGCCCAGCCTGAGAAGCACCTGAAGAACTCAAGCTCCACCCTTGCGTGGGGGGATCCTCTGTGGGTCAGCTGGGGCCGCAAGGAGCAAAGTGCCTGTGGGGATGAGCAGGGACAGCCCTGGAGCCGGGGTCAGTTCCTGTGAGCAGCACGGTTGGCTCTTGAGCTTGAGCGCTGATCCTCGTGGTTCAGTACCAGGAACTGAACCCCGCCTTTTGCCTTGAGCTACTTTTTGATCTCCTTTTTCGATCTCCTTTTTCCTCCCACTTTTTTTTTTAAAGAAAAGTCTTACTAAGTTACCCCTGTGTGGCTTGAATTTGCAATTCTCCTGCCTCAGCCTCCCAGAATGCTGCAATTATCACATACTGAACTCTCCGCAGTTCATACTGGCAATCCTCTCTGCTTGCCAGCCTGTTCCTGTGGATGTGAGATTGCGTCACCATCCTCACCCTTAGGGTTCCCCAGCTTAGCTCCTCTGGGCGTCTGGCCACAGCCCCGTGCAGCCGGCCCACCTCCCAGGTGCCCTGACTTGCATGGCTGTGGCAGTTCTCTCAGCCACCCTGTTGACAGTGGACACACAGCCCCACAGACCTGTGTCAGCACACAGGAGACAGTGGCATAAGAGTCATTGTCATATTAAAAACATACATCAATTTTAAAAAATCCTGATGCTCTCCACCTCATAATCCCATCGTCAGTTTGGGAGCTGCCACGCCACGTGGGGTTCAGAGAAGGTAGACCGAGAGCCAGCTGTGCTCGGAATGCAGTGTACACCCTTTCCCTGGGTGAAGCCACGTGTGGTAAGGGTGCGGCAGCAGGGAGCGCGTGGAGATGCCGCTTCTCCTCAGTCCTGGTAACTCTTTCCATCACCAAGCTCGCCACAGCTTCCGAAAGACTGCTCGGGCCTCGGCCCTTTTTGCTGCCGGCAGGGCGTGGCTGGGCATGGTGGACTTGCACTCGTGTCCGCATAACTGGAAAATGGTCCCATACTGTGTGTCTCACTGCACCAGCCTCTCGGGTCAGACCCTGCAGAGGCCCCTGTGCCTGCAGGAGCGTTTGCAAGGCGAAGTCCCAGTGAGCCCCAGGGACCCCTGCTGGCAGAATGTGAATAGCTTTTCTTGGAGGAAGTCGGACAGCGCTGCCTCCCCTGCCTGCGGTGCCTAGGAGCCCATGACGGGGTCTCCAGGGCCATCGAGGGTGGAAGCTGGTGACCGATGCAGCTCACCTCCCCAAAACTGCCTGACTGTGTCTCTCGGGAAGCACTAACCTACACTAGCAGGTAGCCAACTTGTTCTAGAAAGGGCCTCAGGATGAATATTTCAGGCCTGGTGTGCCCCCTTCCGTCTCTCTCCACCCTGGTCAGCCCTGTCACTGTCACAGAGAAGCAGTGCTGCCTGGCTGTGGCCGCCACAGTGGGAGCATCGTGACGCTTTCCTTTGTCACAGCCAACGCTCTTCCTTTGCTCCGACCTGCCGTCAGCCATTCTAAAGCAGAGAAAGCCGCTCCTAGTTCGCTAGCTGGGCTTGGTGGGGGTGGTGTTGGCTGGCCGCTGGCTGACGGGAGGAAGTCCCATCTCCATGTGCCCGGCTGCCGGGACGTGGCCCTGGCTGGAGGCTCCAGACCCTTCTCTTGCCCCCAGCCGTCCGCACACCCACCCTGCCTCCTGAAGCCGCAGGCAGGGCCTGCTGTGTGTAACTTGCTAGGCTGGGCACACAGCAAGAACGCGGTCCGTGTCTAGACACGAAACTTTGAAACTGGCGGTGGCTGAGCTTTGAGCCCGGCGTGGGCCGCACACTCTATCTGCTGTGACACTTTGCCCGCAGGCATTTGCCTTCTTTTCTTCAAACCATTTGGCTCCTGTTCCCCTTCTGGAAGCTTCTTCAGCTCTGCCCACCCGTGAAGCTTCCCCTAACCAGCTCCCCACTCTGGAAGCCTCCCCCTGCAAGCTCCTCGCTTCCCGGCTGGTGCCGTGCCATCTGCCTTTCTCTCTTTTCGCGTATGCTGCTGTCTTTCCTCCTACACTGAGCAACCTTGGCGGGAAAAGTAATTTCAGTACCTGGGGCCCAAGAACAGTTAAGAGCTTGTGGTACGTGGCTGGTGTGAAATGGGACTATCCCTGTGGAGTAGTGGGCCAGGTAGCTGTGTCCTTGGAAGGTTTACCCACAATCCACTGCAGAGTCAGCTCTCTCCTTTGTGATGTTACCCATAGCCCATTGAAAAGTTAACATAGCTTGTGGCGCGCCCTTGCCAAGGATACACAGAGCCTCTCTCAGACACATGCCCAGGTGAGTGGTTGGCCTCCTGCGGGAGTCAGCCACAGGGAGGACAGGCAAGCTCACTCCGTGGTGGGAGCAGATTGTAAGGAAACAGTTGTGTCACTCTGCTGTCCAGTACAGCTTCTGGAAGTGCTGCTGTGGCTGGGAGTTGTTGTTCAACCAGAATTTCTCATATGTGGAGCCGGTGCTGGCACACGGCGGTGGGTGCTTAATAACTGTTGGGAGTGAATGAGTATAAAAATGCTAATATACAGTGATAGGCTAAAAGTGCTTTGTAATAAAAACATAGAATATAATCTTTGTAATTTAGTCATAAGGTGACACCAGGGAGAGGGCCACGGCCAGAAGTTAGGATTCTTAGATTCCAGTAGTGATGGTGATGTTGGCTCCTGAGTCGGGAACATGCTGGCCCTGCATAGTCACTGTACTAGCCTACATCATTTTGTCATTTCGCTCCCATCCCCGAGAGGCGGGGACCACTGGAGAAGGGGTGGGAAGCGGCGTCCCACTGACACCCCGGAGTGGATGCTGGGGTGGAAAAGCACACACTCCTCTTCCTCTGTAGTTCTGGCTCTCACTGACCGCGGACAGGTCTCGCAGCCTTTTGGGTTCTTGTTTTCTCATCTGAGCGGTGACGGATGTCTTGAGCAGCCAACTCCGGGTTCCTCTTGGCTGTGACACTCAGGGTTTTGAAAGCAGGGAGCTTGGTCAGAGTGGTAAAGTCGGTGGTTTTGTTATTGTTGGGTTTTATGGGCTTATTGGTTTCTAAATAAGCACAGAAAAGGAAACTTTGAGTCGTTTTGGAGAAACTTGCGAAACACTGCTTTCCTATACAAAGTGCATTCCCCACCCCATGTGTGAAGGAGGGCGGCTTGCTTCCTTTTCGCCAAGTGCTTTGTCATGGATAAGAGCTGAGTAGTGGCAGAGCCGGTGAGCTCTTCCCAGTGAGCACGCGGGCCTGAGGGTCCGCATTCGCCCCCAAGTGCCCTCCTCAGCCAGAGGCAGGCTGTCCTATTGGAGCCCTTGGCTTTCTCCAGTGACACCGTGGGCTTCCCCCGGGCCTCCCACTCAGAGCCTTCACGTGGAGCTGCGTCCCCAGTCCACCTTCCAGTTTTGATCGGGAGACAGGGTCTGGCTGAGGCCCGCAGTTGCCTGGGATGGACTTGAACTTCCATCCTCTTGCCTCAGACTCTCCCAGTGCCGGGGTCCAGGCCAGCACCCTTGGGCCTGGCTTGTTGCCCCTGATGTACGGCTCACTGTATGTTCATGCCTGTTGGAATCCATGAGGTCAGGGCCCACTGTTGTGTCACAGCTGCACCCCAGGTGCCTGGGACAATGTGTGATGGAGAGAAGCTCCTGATTGTGTGTATCCGTGGCACTGGTGCATTCCAGCTGGGAGTCGTGGCGAGGCCTTACACACATCTGGCAGAGGCTGTGGCCATGGGACTGCAGTCTCAATGATAAGAAATGCACAGCTTCTAAAAGATGCACATCCTCAGGTTGAAAGCTGGTGATTCCCTAAAATAAATGCTTTGACCAAAACTTTCCTTGCTCATTTACAGCAAAGAAGACAGTGGCGTCCCAGGAGACAGCGACGACGGGGGACGGGCCTGTGACAATAAATGGGTTGTATTTGCCAGGGCCGAGGGCTGCTGGCCACGTGAAAAGCCACCCACTGCAGCGGACTTGCGACGGGGGCTTCGGAGAAACCGGAGAGCCAGAAGCGTCCCAGGGACCAGTGCCCTCGCCGCCTCATCCTCGGAGTGGAGGGTCAGTACTGTATTTCATTTTGGGGGCAGGATCACTGCGTGACTTTACTAGTTTATTCCCTGTCTTGTAGAGACAGCTGATTTGTTCTTTCCTTGTCACATCAACGCATGTTAAGTTAGTGCACTCGTTGGACTGGGGTGATTTTCCATTATTTCCTGTTTCACCCTCTATCCCCAGTCTCTACCTGCCTGAGTGCCACTCCTCTAGGACCGGCAGAATTAGGTTGGTTGAACGGTTCCCAGAATTGGGTTCGGTTGGTTGGTGGTGATGAGTGTTCCCGGGGATTCTGGCCCCGCCTGGCCCGTCCCCCACCTGGCTCTGCTCAGGCTGCTGATGGCAGCTCCGCAGGGGCCGCCCCTCACTGTTGCTCTCTGTAGAAACTTGGATCAAGTGTTGACTGTGCAAAGGAGAGGCTAATGTTGGAGTATCCCTCGGGTTTCTGTGTCTGTGCTTTGTCTCTGATAACCACATGTAAACAAAAGGTGGGGAATTTCTTTATGTCACTCAGGGCTTCCAGGAGAAGTGGCTTTCTGACCACGTTAAGGATTTACAGATACACAGACATGCTCACGTGGGCCGTGTTCGTCCTCACCCTGTTGCGCTGCTTTAACAGCCTGAATCACTGGGAGCTGGAGTTGGGGACAGAGCAGTCCCAGCCAGTTGTGATGCTAAGGTGGGCGGAAGGGCTTGCGCTAGGCAGTGTCGGTTCAGGAGATATTTTTTTCTAGAACGTTCCACCATTCTGACCTTGTCACAGACAGCCCCCTGCTTCAGATCGGCCTTACAGGAGGCAATTCCACAGGCCGATCTAAGACCAGGCCCTTCTTGTTCTTCCCTCTGGACTTTGGGTCTGATTCTGGCTTAGCCACATGGACGACCAAAACATTTACCCCCGCCCAGGCGTCCACTTGGCAGCCTGAGAGGCCAGCTGAGCTGTGACTTCATCTGCTCACGCAGCCTGACGAGGGTCACACACGCAGATTTCTGTTAGGCAGCCTAGCAAGCCTGACGATGTTGCCGTGCATTCAGAGCATGTTTGTGGAATTAAAGGGAAAATGAAATGTTTCCGTCAGGGGAGGAGGCCGTAGTGGCTCCATTGTTTGGGGACGGCAAGGGCATCTTAGGCTGTCTATGTTCTCTCACAAACTACAAAGGACAAATCAGTTAGGGAGCAGAAGCGCTTCGCCCCCTCTGTCCCCAAGTGCTTAGGCGCTGGCAGCAGGGCTCATTGTTTTCTTCAGCCCTTGTGCGGCCTGCTCCCCTGCAGCGGGTGATGACAGCGGCTGCAGGTCCGCCGTACACTCTGCAGGGTTCACTTCCAATAGCGCTCTGCTCTGAGAGTCTCTCTAACCTCCTTTCATCACCGAGGGAAACTTCGTTGAAGGGACGCCAACAACCACCACCAGAAAGTTTATACAGTGAGATGAAAACAAACCAGAAAATGGAAACTCTTAGCAATTCTCTCATTAATTACATTTATGAATCAGGCCAGGACACTTGATAATTGTTTCTTGTAAATATTTAAGTGAGAGATTCCAAGAAATGATCTTTTGCTACGCAGTGGAGCCTTCCCAGTTTTGATGAGGGAGCCCTACCCTCAATTAACTTTTTCATCTGTGACCATAAAGTAGAAGATTCTGTCGTCAGGAGTGGGTCAGCAGAAGGGTGGGGAGGGACTCGGGGACACAGGGTGAGGAGAGCTTGCCCAGAGCTGGCAAGAGGGGACAGAGCGAGTGAGGACAGACCGACACAGCACAGAGTCCGAGCTCTCAGCTCTGGGGGTGGCGCACTTTATTTCTGTGGAACCACATTGATGGCGTTCTTCTAATGTAGAAGATGGACAGCCCAGACATGGGGAGGCCTGGAGTCCGACGTCACACTCAGTGTGCTGGAGAAGGGTTTGCTAAGCAGGGTGCCATTACAGACAGAATTGTCTTGGGTGATGGGCTAGGGGCCCAGCTAGATCCCCGCACAGGGGAAGGGTACGTACGTGTTGGGGATGACGAACTTCCCGAAAGAGAACTTAAGTGCTGTCACCCTCAATCCACAAGCCAAGTGTGACAGCCTTCACGTATCCCACTAGGAGTTCACATGAGGCTCCTCAGCCACACATGACCTCTCCTCCCCGCATGCCCGGATGGATTGAAAAGAAATAAAGCTGCCACAGCGAAGTGTGTGTGTCTCCCCATCCATCCACCCGTTCATACAAGAGCCCACTCTCGTGAGCCCCTCACACATCTGGTTAACCCGCAAAGGTTTGCTGTGCAAACACTGTTTAGGCGTCATAACTGGGGAAGTGACCGGGAAGGGACCTCACGAGATCTCCAGTTGTGGAGAACCCCGATTCTCCACTTGGAGCCAGAATAGTGAGGTTCCGTTCTCTGTCAGCCGCTGATCAGGCCGGTGGCCCCTCTTGGTCGCCTAACACCGCACAGACTCAGTTTGCCGATCTGTGAAATGGAAACAGCTGTGCTTCTCCCTCCGTCTCCTCCTGCCCCGCTGGACTCTGCAGAAACCCAGTGAAAGCAGTGACGAATGGAAAAGAAGGGTTGGTGGGACGGGAAGAATGGCTCCAGCCGTATAGCGCTGAGGCAACACTCCACCGTAGGCCAGGCTGGGTTGTGTCACCGGGCACCTTACCTGGGGGACAGCAGTAAATCCTTCTCTGAGCATGTCTGGATGGCAGTGGCCCTGCCTTTGTTCCCAAGCTGGCTGCTGGCAGCCCTGCCCCTCCGAGCTTTCCCGCTCCCGCTGGTCCACGTGGCGAGGGACAGGTGTGTGGCCCACACCAGGCCATTTGGTACCTTCCAGGGCTCTCACCAGGCCTTCGAGGATGAAGGTCTCTTTCTGCAGCTTCACAGGCTGTCGTACGAGGTGGCTCTTTTCTTGCCTTTGGAGAAGCTCTGAGTGGAGGTGTGGACGCAGCTGGGGTGGAGATGAAGGTCGCGTTCAGGGGCAGCAGACTGGCCGAGGTCCAGCTGCACCTGACGCTGCCGCGTTGGCATCGCCGGTGCTCTGCTGTCAGCCGCTGCGCTCGTTTTTCTATTTAATTTTTTTCCTTTCTTTTTCTCCTTCCTCCCCTCCCGCTCTCCATTTCCTTCCCTCCTTTCCTTTTTTCCTCCCTTGTACTTCATTGAGGTGTTTGTTACTTGGACTTTGCAGTAAGGAAGTCTAGGCATTAACAGTTGTACAGACTGTGAAACTAGAAACAGGAGGTGGTTGAGAGTGAACAGAGCCTGGGGGGGGGCCCTGAGCAAGAGCCATTCTCCGGAAAGCGAGGAGGCTGTCAGGAGCATGGCTGGGGCCTTCACATAAGGTGCTGAGGTCTAAGGAGGTGGCAGGCAGGCCACCAGGATAGCGAGTGGAGAGGGCTCCCCGGCAGAAACGGCGTCTAGGACACACACCATGACGTGGGGCAGGGGAGGATGGGAGTATTGCGAACCGAAGGGGACCCTCCCGTTGCCTGTGTGCAGTGGGGGTGGGGTGAGTGTGTGCATGTGCACTTGAGTGTGTTGGGGTTGTAAACCTGAGGGAGCTACCTTGTATGAAAGGGCTAAGTGGACAAAATCCTCCTCTATACACCGTAGCAGCCCGCCACACACACCAAGGGGACACACTCCCTCACACTTGGTGATTGGGTGCTCAAGAGAACAGACCAAGGCATCAGCCCCAAGGTCCCCCATCTCCACCCCTCCGTGCATTCTGCTCGACCTCAGCAGACCAGGAAGAGAAATGGGAGGATGAGAATGAGCCCGGGACTCAGCCGCAGGGCTGCGAGGGACGTGCGTCCTTAGGGTAGCTCCTTCCAGCAAGCGTTGGAAGTGGTAAGCAGTACAGTGTGCGCCTTCGCTTAAAAAGAAGCGGGGAGCATTTGGAGGAAAGAAGGCTTCTTTGGATAATAAAAATCCAAACTGAGATTGTAAACACGGGGTTGCACACCTGTAATCCTGGCACTCTGGGAGGCTGAGGCAGAGCATTCTAAGTTGGAGCATAGCCTGGGTAACTAAGCAACCTGTTGAAACCCTGTCTCAGATATCAAAAACTGCTGGAGACGTAGCTCAGTGTGAGGGCTGTGGTGTCGGCCCACAGCACTGCAGAACAGCAAGCAAGACCCGCTGAAACTCGAGCCTAGACATGTAATGACTGGAACAGAAGACAGGTGAGGGAACCGACCTCCACAGGGCAACGCTCCCCAAAACAACCAGCGCGTCACAGAGGTTACAGGGAGTGTGATCATTCTCTAAAAAGAGAACAAATCTCACAGTTGGAAGAATTCAAACGAAAGATTATAAACTCATACGTGGAGATGAAAAACCTGTAGCCATCAAAAGAAAAAATGGAAGAGAAATACAAGGATATGGAAAGAAGGGCGCATTGGAAGTGAAACGAGAACACAGCAGAAAATGCACTGAGACGGGGTGGACCGGATGGAGGCGACCGTCCGAAAAGACATGGCGAGGGACAGAGTGGCTGCTGAGGGCAGGGGGACTGGGAACAAAGATGAAAACAAACGGTGCTCCTGGAGCAGAGGAGCCAGCCTCCCCTCTACCCGCTTCCTCCTCCCCTCCTGCTCCCTGAGCTCCCTGTCCCGTCCCCTTGAGAGCTGGCTCTCCTCAGGGTGAGTTACGTGTTGACTCAGCTCGTGCTCACGGCAGCCCACAGAGAATGAGAGGGGTCAGGAAAGAGCAGCAGCCGAAAGAAAGCTGAAGACATACTAGAAGACAGAGTTTCAGAATAAAGACTCACATCTGAAGCTCCCAGGGGCCCTTGGCGTCCCAACAAAATTTACTCTGGAATAATCCACATGAAGACATCTCCAGCTGTGCTCAGCCCTGCCGTACTGCCCACTGCCTAATACAGACCCAGTTAATAACCGTTGATTGCCGGGTGGGTCAAGATAGGGCCCTGTGGCTGTTGGGCTGAATGAAGGAGCGGCATTTGGGAAAAAAAGGCAAGCCGCCCTCGGCCTGATTAGAGCATCACACTGCCAGGACACTGTGGAGTTCTCTGTATGGCAAGTTCTCAGTCGAAGCCGGGCCTGGTGGCACATGCCTGTAATCCCAGCACTCTGGGAGGCTGAGGCAGAAGGATCCCAATTTGAGTTGAGGCTGGTCCACGTAACAATTTAGTGAGACCTTGTCTCAAAAATAAAGAATTAAAGAAATAAAGAACTTGGGAATATAGGATGTAGTTCAGTGAGAAGACCTTGAATTCAATCCCCAATTCTGCCAAAAAAAAAAAAAAAAAATTGTCCTCAGTGGAAGTTGGGACAACCTAAGAATCTGATGATGAGCTCACATTGTCAGTAAAGACAGCCACCTCGAGATGGGAACGGGGACTGTATGTGTGCGTTCTCCAGCAACTCTTAGACAGCGAAGGGATGGGTCGGAATTCACAGCTCGGGGAGAGGCTGGAGGCAGCGGTTCCGTGAGCCCTGACTTTGTTTTCACCTGGGATTGAAAGCGCTCTCTGAAGTGGAAGCTGTGGCCCAGGACCCTGGCTCAGTGACAGCGTGGGAGTGACACATGTCACCAAGGCTGGCACTGGGGGAGCAGGACGAGTGTTCTTTTCTTCACTTTTATGATAAGGGATAGATTTTCCCAGTCATCACAGCCTGAAATTGAAATCTGTGGTTTTAAAAAAATGGTGATTTCAGCATCCTAATGTTTTCTTGTTTCTTTTTTCCTTTAACTTTAGAGAGATCTTTTAGAAACTAATGTCTCTTGAGAAGAGCCCTTCATCCGAAGTTCTGAGGTCCTTCAATTTCACCACTGTTTCTGTTTCTCTGTTAAAAATTGAAGCAGAGTTTGCACTTAGTATGTTTTCACTGCAATAATATGGACAGTATGACTCCTCTTAGTGACCCGCTCACCCGTGCTCCTCTGTCCTCGTGTCCTGTGTCCTTCATCTGGCTTTATGCAAATTATGACTGGAATGATGTTTATTACATGTTAATGATTTTTTTTCTGGATGGCAGGATCTGGAGTAATTTTTTAAAAATGTGCTTCGTACTTTTTTCATGTTGCCTAGCCTTAACAAAATAAATATGCTCTTGAAAAAAAAAACCCAATGAAGTCGTTATTCTTTTGATAGATGAAGAACAGCTTGCCCGTGAAACTTCGTGTGTGGAAGGGACAGGCCTCGGCCAGGGTGACCCCGGGGTGCTCTGCCTCATGTGATACTTCCCATTTGCTGAGCATTCTGGTGTGTGGAGGTGAAGGATCCTGGTTCTTGTTAGGTGGTGGAAGCGTGGCCCAGGCTCTGTAGGATCCAGATCCCCCCTGGTGAGTGACCTCGGCTGCTCCAGTGTGCACTGAGGCTTGGAAGCTCAGGCCCACAGGTGGCTCTACGGCTGGTGGAAGGAAAGAACTGGGAGAACCGGGGAGCTGGGAGGTCAGAGCTCGGATTCCAAGAATGGGGAGCAGTTCTCTGGCATGGATGGGATCTTGGGGTGGTGGGTCTCTCAGAGGCTGTTTGTAGCAGGAGTCTCACAGGCCCGAGGTGGGCTTTGACATGCTGGGAGGAAGTGTCCCTAGGCTGGATGCCGCGGTGCTGAGCAGTGTGTCTAGGGGGGGTGAGGGATACAGGATGGGGGCCTGTTGAGGCACACCCCACACATACCGTGTGGGCCATCCTATCTGGCGTGCCAGGAAAACCGTTTTTGCAGGCCTGGAACACTGAGGTACAGTTTGAGAGGGAAGAGGGAGCCTGGATCAGTGAGCCCACAGGGCGCAGGTGTCACCGTTCTGGTGGGAGATGGTTGCGTGAGGTGAAACCATCGCCGGAGCAGCAGAGACGAATGCAGAGGTGGAAGCTGGCGCAGCCTGGGCTGCCCACTACTGGCTTGTTGCGAGCTGGAGTCCTCGTCGATGGGCTTCGCAGATGCAGTGAATGAATCCAGGGGCTCTGAATGTTCAGGGATGCTTGAACTCCGGGACTTCCGAGCCAAGGGAAGGGCTCAGAACCAAGTTAAGCTGGCAGTTAGCTCCCAAGCATCATCTCATCAAGTTTGTGTAGCAAGCACTTGAGCAAGGACCAGTGGTGATTATTGGAAAAAGGTGCTAAGATGTGTGTGCATTTGGGCACGTGTATGTCTATGTTTTGGTGTGTCTCTGTCTGTGCCTTGGGTGGGTGGTTGTGTTTTAATCTTGGGCCATAAGTGCACACAATGGGTACCTTGGATGCCTGCCTTAAAATTTGGGTCTCAAGGGCGTTCATTTAAGAGCAGGTCCTCTCGTGTCATTGTGTGTGAGCTATAAGGTAAGCAGAATTCTGTCCTTGTAGTTAGTTACTAAAAAACAGTCTTAACCTATGTGGTGCTGTGTGGTGTGTCAGGCCATGGACACGTGATGAAGGGACCACCACCCCATGGTGGTGATGTCCCCTAAGTGCGATCAGACTATCAAGAAAGTATCCGAATTTGTCCATTTTTTATCATAAACATTCTTTAGAGCGTTCTTTTCTAGTTCTGCACATGGAAATTTGTTTCCAAAATGGAAATGAATTTTTGGTTTTTCCCCCTTCAGATCTTTTCAGTCTCCCCCCCCTCTCCCTCTCTGTCTCTCTCTTTTTCTCCTCCCTCTTGTGTTACTGCTCTGAAGAGTCAGTGAACTACAGCCAGGAGCCAAATCTAGTTACTCATCTGGTTTCTTTTTATAACCCTCCAGCAAAGAATGGTTTGAACATTTTCACATTGTTCCACTTTTGAATGGTTGCAAAAAGAACCTACCTATCTGACGGTGTTTGGACCCACTATACAGCGTGTACTGTATGACCTTCAGGAGAAAGTTTGCTAATCCCTGGCTGAAAAACCGTAGTCATAGGAATTAGAACAACTGTCTGAATTCTAGAAAAATCTGCCCACTCACCTGTTTCTTTGGGGCGTCGCAGCCCTGGAGTAGGTGCTGCCAACATGGTTGTTGGATGGCGGCCTGTGGCAATATTGTCAGCTGTATGGGGCATTGTCTTGGCTGCTGAGCTTCACTCTGGTTGCTCGTGGTGGAGGGTCGAATTGTTGTCCATGATGGGATGAGAAGACCTCAGGTGTGTCCTAAAAAGAGAGGACTAGAAGCCCCAAGCCCCTTCAGGACTCCAGAACAGAGTTGAGGGACCTGTGGAGACATGGAGCCAAAGCCTTGATCATACCATGCCTGAAACCCACATCACCAGTCCACTTTGAGGTTACGTGGGCCAACAAATTCCACTGAATGTTTAAGTTGGTTAGAATCAGGCTTCTATTCTTTGTATATTAAGATATCCCAATGGAACAGTGGTTTCCTGTCTCTAAAAGAAATCTCTCAGAAGAGCTACAAGGACTAGTTTCTGGAATCATTTCATTTGGGCTACCTAAAAGAAATCATTGTAAGAATTATGATCTTTAATAACACGGAACAGGAAAGCAGGAAGAGTGGTTATACTAGATGACCAAATCTAAGTATAAAACCACCCAGCAGGCAGGAGCCATTGCCACACATGGCACTGCAGCATTCACCAAGAATAAGCACAGGTCCGTCGTGGACAGGGAGTGTCGGCCTAGTTGGACAGGTCAGCGTGACCAACACTGCGATATGACTGCGAAAACTGCCAGCGTGCCCGCCGGTGGCTGTTCCAGCGTCTCCTCCAGGCTCAGGCTCAGTCCAGACTCTAAAGGAACACGGGGATGCTGGTGCTCAGAGGAGCCACATAGGCAGCGTAAACCATATCCTGGGGACAGCTGAGGACTGGGGCAGCCTGCTGGTGCCACCGGCGAGGGTGAACTTACCGTGGCGCTGTGCTGAGCATTTGCACGTGCTGTTGTTGTATCCCACAGCAGTCCCGGCTGGGTGGGGAGGGACCATCACATCACAGTTTAAGCCCTAAGTGTCCCTCAGATTCTTGTGTGTCTGGGAGGTGACTGGATCATGGGGTGCTGTGTTCATCAGTGGGCTCGTCCAAGAATGGTGTTCTGTGCTGGGGGAGCGGGGGGTTGTGACCTGGGAGGACATGGTCCTGTCCCTCTCTGATTCCTGGCTGCCACGCGGTGTGCAGCCGTCCTCCACACCAGCCCCTCCGGCCACCACAGCTTCTGCATAGACCGAGACCTCTGGAGCTGAGCTGAAGTGACCCTCTCCTCCTCCCCGGAGCTGTGGGTGACAGCAGAGACAGGAGAAGGCTGTGTGGAGTCAGTTCCCAGCCTCCCCTGCACATGTGAGGAATCCAGAGCCCCTGCTGGGTGTGGTGGGACCCCAGGGAAAAGCCCCTGGACAGGAATCCTGGAGAATAGGGCGGCATCAGGCGAGAGAAGGACGCAGTCGGGTTGCATAAGTCTCTTCTCCCTGAGCGTCTCTCCTGGGGACCGCTCGCTCTGCCTGGGCCACTTCGGTCTTTAGCTGAGCTGTTCTGAAGTCCACCTGCCCCCATTGGAAACGCACTTTAGCTGTCCTGCCACTCTCCTGCTCCTTAAACCCACTGTTCCTGTCAGCCTCCTTGACCTGTCCTTGACCTCCAGGCCCAAGAGTCCAACGGGGGAGAAACAACAGAGTATTACCTCACATTCTGGGGTGTGTGAGTGTGACTGTGGATTGAACACATGGCGTATGCGCTGAGCTACCTCCCTGGCCTTTTATTTTTGATTTTGAGACAGGGTTTTACCGCATCACTATATTACCAAGGCTGAGTTTGGGCTTGCCACCTTCCTGCCTCAGCCTCCTAGGGTGCTGGGATTACAGCCCTGTGCAAACACACCTGGCTTCCTCCTGTTCTTCACATCCGATTGACTCTTCATGTATGCGATCTCTTGTTTGTTCCCCATCTTTTCTACTCCCACTGTCACCTTCAAAGTATCTGGCCCTCCTTCCCTCCCTGTACCTAACACTCTGGTCAATATCTGAATCCAAGTCCTGTCACCACCCCGAGTCAGAGCACACGGCGGCCCCTACTGCCAGTCAGGTGAGGTTCCTTCCCCCACCCAGTGTCTCAGGCAACTGCTCCCCACAGAAACCTCCCCCTCCAGTGAGCCTGTGCCACTGCCCTCTGCCCCGGGGCCAGGCTTCTTGCCCCTCGTCTCCTTTTGAGCATCAGGTTGCCATTTCCTGGCTCAGCCCGGTTCTCCTAAGGTCTGTTCAGTGGTCTGTTCCTCACACCCACTAATCACTTTGTCCTCAGCATCGCCCCCGATGTCCCACTTATTGGGAACTGCTGAATTTCACACCCTGCCTTTTCTGGAGAGTCTGTTGGACTTTGCTGTGTTCAAAATGTAGTTCCTCAGTTCTGCAGAAATAGATTGTTTTTTTTCCTTGTAATTATTATGTTCATCCGTATTTATTTGTGGCATGTAATAGTGACATTCAGCACGGGGAGCCGGCGCCTCTCTCGACTCTCCTGCATCCCCTCCCACACTCTGTCTCCCCGTCCTGGGGCTCTTCTCACGTCATGAAGTCCAGTTCCCGGCTGGAGGAATAGCTCAGTAGTTAAAGCTCTTGCCTAGCAAGTTCAAGGCCCTGGGCTCAGTTCCCCAGCACCATCATAAGCCAGGTGTGGTGGTGCACATCTATAATCCCAGTACTCTAGAGGCTGAGGCAGGAGGATTGCCTTGAATTCAAGGTCAGCTGGGGCTCCATGGTGAGTTCAGGACTTACCTGGGCTACAGAGCCAGACCCTGTATCAAAAAACAAACCCCGAAGTCCACCTCTCTGTTGCCTGTGACGGCTCTCTTATTTTGCTCCTTTAATTTATATTTGGGTTTCTCATGTCAAGAAAACCACGGGCTGTTGAACCTGTGTCTGAGGTATTCTGCCTAGTGCGATGGTCTCAAGGCATGCGCCCAACCAAATGTACCCCTCCTTTTGTCCGAGTAGCACTCCATTGTGCAACCACTAAGTTGGTTTTGAACCTCGTCAGGGCAACACCTTGAAGCTCACATTGAGAGGAAAAGAGAACTGGTGCCAGTTGAGGCTCTTCTCGTGTCCCAGGTGCTCCACTAAGGCACCTCCTGCCCTTGTGTTAAGATGAGGCAGGCAAAGCTGTTTCACTTTCCTGAGGTCACCAGGCCGATAGAGTTGGACCTGGGATTCAAACTCATGGAGGCTCAGCCGCTGTGCCCTGATGAGCCCATCCAGGGTGGCTGATCTCAGGCTGTGCCATTCTGAGAGCTCTGTATGCCTTCCCGGAATCAGGGATGCACACGTGTCTGTGCAGGCCACCTCGTCCCTGGCCAGGGCCTGTGGAGAGTGGACCGGCGACTTCGGGAAACTGTTAGCTGACAAGTCCCCTGCTTGATTTCAGCAGCTGCCTGGGATAGGCATGTCTGTTGACAGGAAGGGACCACCTGTCCTCACGCTTTCTTACCACTTCTGGGGGCGTACTATGGGGACTCCTTACCTTTCCACCTCTCAACTTGTGGAATTCTCCTTTTCACTGGGTTGAGTCCTTTCTTCTGGCCTTTAGAGAGAGGAGCCCTCTCCCGCAGTCTCTGTGGACTGGAGAGGAACCACCTTGCAACCAGGTCTGTTCTTACGGCAGGTTTCATTGTAGTCATAATTTTATTGTACAGGCTGATCTTGAACTCACTGTGGAGTCTAGGCTGGTCTCAAACTCACAGCAGTCCTCCTGCTTCAGCCTCCTAAGTATTGGAGTTACAGGCATGTGACACTATGCCTGGCTTGTTTATATGTGGCGCAGGGGGATCAACCCGGGCCTTGCACATGTGAGGTGAGCGCTCTAACCACTGAGATACACCCCACCCCCGCCTTCCTTTCCCTATTGTATGCAAACAGGAAATGTTAAGTGGTAAAAGGAAAAAAGATGATGTTCATGGGGGAAAAGGGACACTGGAAGAAGTGCAGCTTGAGGGAGGGACGAAGACCAGAGGCCAGGCGGAGTTGCTAGAGGTGTCATGAGCCGGGGAGCAGGTGCGGTAGACACACGGTGCTTGCCAGGGATCAGGACACTGTGGAAATACAACCTTTTAAAAATTGGAGCAAATACTATACTGGCTCACCAAAAGCAATTTTGTTCTGAAACTGGCACTTATATTCCATAGTGCTTCTGCCTTGGAATTTTATATAAATATTTAAAAGTAAATATGAGCATTCGTGGAAGTTAATAGCCTTCAGAGACAATCTCTCTGTGTTAAGTAGTAACTCTTAAAACACAAGCCCAAGGCCCCGTGAATGGCAGGCGACACCTTCTTTTATTTGGAACACAAAATATGTGTCATCTGGGAAGCGCCGGAATGTTCTATCAGGCTTTTAACTTTTAAAATACTTCTAAGGAAATATTTATAGAGAAAGAAAATAATTTATTTTTTCAAATAGAACAGGGCATGCTGTGATGTAATGGAAAGAACAGCAGATTGGAAATGGTGAGGCCTACGTTCCTGAAGTGCCCCTGTGTGTGACCTTGGGCACATCTGGCCAGCGTGGGACCCTTGGCAGGGACGAGGCCTCCCAGCTCCGGACAGCAGGTCTCCTGCCTCCCAGGCCACCGAGTTCTTTCCTACTGTAACAGCGGCCCCTTGTGGTCCACCTGCCCAACCAGCTCTGGTCTGCAAACCTCAGTTCTTGGCGGGGCTTCTAATTCCCACTGTTAACGCCCATGGCCTGTCTTTCAAAGGTGAGTCTTGGTCGTGGAAATCCAAAGCTGTTGGTCACAGGATGCGGAGCGGTGAGCCTCAGCTGACGGCCGTTTTCCGAGGCGTCGCTTACCCACGTGGAGAGCCGTGGAGTCACCTGTAGCCGCTCCCTGAGTGTCCTGTGTGCTTGTCTTCCTCGCAGGGTTCCGGGCAAGAGACACGCCAGAGCCCCCTCCCGCCCTGGCAGCTCAGACCCTGGCCGGCTGGAAGGCAGAGCCCCAGGTGAGGGATTCCCCCTCTCCCCACCACTGCGACCCCTTTCCCCACAGCCAGTTGCCCAGAGGATCCCTGGCATCATGGAAGCTCCAGGGGCCCTGAGCAGGATGGTCAGGGATCAACGCCCACTTGTGTCTTAGCCATTCCCTGTCCTCGCTGCCTCTAACGTGGCTAAGTCACGGCCCTCACAGGTTTATAGAAATCACGGGAAGTTGCAGACTTCGATGTCCGTGTGCCTCTTAGCATGGAAAGTTGTGTACGGAGGCATTGCTCACTTATGTGAAGCTGCGAGCTCTGTTACGGCTGCCCCTTGGGGCTCTCAACTATTTAATTGAGAAAATTATATCATAGCAATACAAGATACAGGCCAGAAATGATGCGGTGTGTATTCCAGCATCAGAATACGGCAGCGAGAAAAAACTCGGTCACGCGTGGTGGCACAGGCTCGTGATTTCAGCACTCAGAAGCCTGAGGCAGGAGGAATGCTCTGAGTTTGAGGCCAGCCTGAGCTATTCAGTGAGTTCAAGCCAGCCTGGATTATAGTGAGACGTTGTGTTAAAAAATTAATATACATTCATAATATATGAAGTGAATACAAACAATATTTGATGAAAAATTAAGTTTCAGAAGCAATAGCCTGTGATATGGGTTACAGACCAAGTAGCTGTAAGTGTCCGATGCGGACATCCCCGGAGTGGGGGAGCAGAAGGGGGGCGAGCCCACGGAGGCCTTCGCCACGTCTGCAGTGCTTTATTTCTTCCTAGAAGCAGGATCAAAATGCAGCACAAGGTGCATGGTCCAGTGCGTCTCCCACACAACTGTGGACACACTGGAGTTGGGAATATTGGTCACTTTTATTTTGTCCACATGAAATTTTATAATACCGAACTATAATCCGGTTAAGAATTATTTTCAAAACAGTTTCTTATCCGTGAGCAACTCTGTGGCCCCTGAGCATTGCTGTAGCACTCAGGAGACCCTTAGATGTTCTGGTTTCGGAGGCAGCATTGTTGCTAAGGATCTGACCGTGTGTGTGCTAAAAACATCAGCCAGTCCCAGTATTGTGCCGGGCTTGTGGTCCAGACCTCAGAGCTGTGGTTCACAGCTCTAACCCACTGAGACAGCAGAATCTTCAGAACTGGGCTGAAATTTTTTGCTTGACTTGCCCAATTTCCTGTTGAATCATAATTTTTATATTTAGCCAACTGTGAACCTAGATGTGTTTTCTGAAATATTCGGTTGTTTCCCAAGATGGTGACAGAGTTTATTAGAGAAAGAGCAAGCAAGTAGAGGAGAGAAGGAGAGTGGGGGGGAGAGAGAGAGAGAGAGAGAGAGAGAGAGAGAGAGAGAGAGAGAGACTCTTAAAAGGCAATTACTCGATTCTTGGCTTCAGCTTCTAGCGTAAGCCAAGAGGTAGGAAAGCCACAGTGGGACCTGGCTACACACAGGACCTCCTGGGACAGTGGGAGGAAGCCCTTGTAACCACACGTGTGTGTGCCTGACTTCTGTTCCAAGACCAGACAGGCCTGAGTCTGGGAAGGTTAGATACCGTGCTGTGATCTCCACCTTGCCTTGTAATTCAGCCCTTCCTGGAATGAGCGTGGTGTTGATTTTGTTGGTCCTGGAAAATAGCCGGGTAATCGGGGTCTCTCCCAGCACAACTGGCTTTAAGAGCATATTGTGTAGAAGGCAGAAAGAGGGTTTTGAGCTGACTGGGCTTGAAGTCTGTATTTCTCATACATTTGAGTGTGTCATAAATCTGTAAGTCAATGGATCACGATTACCCCCTTCTGGCTTTACACTTGTCGTGATGAATGTTGGTTTTATTTTGTACTTTTGGACTTTGAATGTGTTGGTTCCCCGAAAATATGAGCAGCTATGTTTGTATGCTGCTTGAATATTCATGTTTACTTTTTGAAGCCATATGCATACTTTATCCAAGTTAAGACAGACTCACAAAAATAGTGATCCCAAACACGCTACCAGGATGGTGGCCCACCATCCTCAATCTGGAGTTCTGAAGTCCCCAGTGCTCTGCGAGTCAAAATTCTCTTAACATATTTAGTGGCGGTATTAGATCTGAGCTTTTGGTAGGGCAACGATTCATGGTTTCTCCCCTGCCCCACAAGGCCTACTAGGGTGTCTGTAATATATAGTGTTATCAGGCCTGGTAGTGTAGGCCTATAATCTGAGCAGTCTGGAAGCTGAGGAAGGAGAATTGAGAGTTCAAGTCCAGCCAGGGTAATGTAGCAACTTAGTAAGATCCTGTCTGTCTCACATAAGCAGTAAAAATAAATAAATAAATAAATAAATAAATAAATAGACTGGGAATGAAGCTGTGAGCAGAGGCCCTGGGTTCATTCCTCAGGACCCCACAAAAAGAAAATAGCACTTCTAAAATCCGGACATTTCTGAACCCCAGACCACACCCGCTCCAAAGGTGTTGGATGAAACATTGTGAACCTGGATGGATGTGTCCTGATTTTGTCCTAAAGGCAAATCAGCTTCACTCCTTCTGCGGAAATCTTGCCTGTAGGTTAGGTTATCCAAAACCTTGCTGCTAAACCCTCACAGAGCCAACTCCGTGGGCGAGCGCCCTTGTTCGTACCGTCTCGTTGCTCCCGGGTGCCCAGCACACATTCATCCCTCTGGGTGACAGGAGGGCTGAGGAGAGGCAGGTGTGGACTTGAGCCTGCCCTACGGGACGTAGTAGGATGGGGTCGCCTCCAGCATACAGAGCAGTCCGGAGGGAAGGGCACAGCGCTGGGTGGCATGGCCTCCCGCTTCTCCCAGGAGATTCTGCCCCCGTGCTGGAAGCTTTCTCATCTGATGGATGGAGGGCTCATTTCAGGCGTCTCTGAATTCAGGTGGATTGTTAAATCCACGCCCCTTAGGAGTTATGCACAGGCCTCCCTGCTGCCTGCCAGACTGTTGCCCGGGGGCTTTGCTGGACTTGTGGCTGCAGAATCCCGCGTTGGCGTTGCTGAGGTGTGTCCATGTGTACTGAGTACATGGTGTATGTTTTTATCTGTTTACAAGTAAGACAGATAACACTAGGGGCTTTGGGAAGTACAGAAGACCATGTAAAGTGACACAAATAACCTGTCCCCGGAGGCCTTGCAGGGTGCCATCCTGCCCTGCTTCGCAGAGGGGCTGGGACACAAGTTGCCCAGAGTCCACCAGCCCACAGGGGGCGGAGTGGGGCTCTAAACACGTGCTCTGAACAGGCCTCCCTGGTGACTTCTTGTTTTTACTTATTTTTTAATTAATCAGTTTTACGATGCTGGAGGTTGAGCACAGGACTTCCATACTGAGCTGTGTTCCCCACCCATTTCTGTTGTTGATTTGGAGGCAGGGTCTCGAGTGCTGGGGCTATAGCTTAGTGGGTAAGTGCTTGCCTTGAGTGTCCCTGGATCCGATATCGCAGCACCACTTGAAAGCATCAGCTGGGCCTGTTGCTGGACACCTGCGCTCCCAGCGCTAGGGAGGCTGAGGCAGCGAGATTGCGGTGAGTTCCAGACCAGTCTGGGCTGCATAGTGTGTAGAGAATTATCCTGGACTACAGAGTGAGACCTTGTGTCAAAAAATAATAAAAATAAAAATTTTAAAAAAGAGCCACAGTCTGTCTGAGTTGCCCAGGCTGGTCTCAAGCTTGAGTTCTCCTGCCTCAGCTGCCCAAAGTGCTGGTATTACAGTCCTGCACCACTGGGCTTGACTAACTTCCCCTTTTTAAAATTAAAACAATCTGAAAATATATATGTGTACAGGTGCGTGTGTCTGTGTGTTCAACCTTTTATTTGTCCCTATAACGTCTTAACATTTCATGTGAGGTCAGTAGGGTCAGGGCACCCATTTTGTGGGTTCCTAGATGGTAGTGGGTCCACCTGGAGAGAGCCTGGACTCTGCCCTGATATGGAGTGGGCTGTGGTGGACTCAGAGAAGGGAAACTGAGACTGGGATCTCCGGCCCCACTCAGTCTCATGGCCCTGACCATCTTCACATCCTGCCTGTGTGAAAGGCCACCACTACCTGCCATCCTGTATGTAGCCACGCTCCCCTTCCTGCGGAGCCTCTCATTCTGCTGCTGTGGGCCATGGTATCTTGGGTCACGCTCAGGAGCTCCGTGACCTTGAGGCCTCTGCACGCCACTCTCATCAGCAAGGTGGGAAACTGAGGGATCCTCACAGTGTGGTTGCACACGGACTGCAGACCTGCGTAGAGGCCAGCGAGCGCCAGGGCACCAGGGGTGGCGTTTCTCCCCAGAGCCTGCATGCAGGGGCAGCAGCTGCTCTGGGCAACACAGCTGTGATGGGCACCTGTTTGTTTCATCCCAGAAGTGAGGTTTTTAGATGTGAAGTGTTACTAGATGCACAACGTTGGCACAGAGCTTTACCTCTAATCACGTTTTTTCATAGCCCTGAACTCTAATGTTCTAATCGCTGCTTGTGAGGACACTGGGGCTCAACAAGGATAAGAAGCTGGGCCCCAGTGACCTGGCACATCAGATGGGGTTGGGGGGGAGCAGCCAGTATTTCCTGCCATCCCCACGAGGCCACTGAGTGTTAACACTACTGATCCTGTGGGATAGAAACATTGTCTGTCTGTCTGTCTGTCTGTCTGTCTGTCTTTCTGTCTTTCTTTCTGTCTTTCTTTCTTTCTTTCTTTCTTTCTTTCTTTCTTTCTTTCTTTCTTTCTTTCTTTCTCGAGACACAAGTCTCATCCTCTAATCCAGGCTGGTCCTGAACTCACTGTGTAGCTCATGCTGACGTCAAACTCACTGTAATGCTCCTGCCTCCGCCTTCCAAATGCTAGAATTATAGGCACGTGCCACTAGGCCTAGCTTTATTTTTTTAATAGGAAAGAAGATCTTCCCTTTTAGAAAAAATTAATAAGCATTTCAAAACCTTTACTCGTTACATATCTATCGTTGCCTGTAGAGTATCCCTAAACAGAGGGATGCGTTTAAGAAAAAGCACAACTCCAGCTTGTAATCCCAGCCTGAAGGCCAGCCTGGGCTACCTAATGAGTTTGAGGTTGGCTGAGCTACACGGTGAGACCCTGTCTCAGAAAGAAGTAAATACATGGATGGATGGATGGGTGGGTGGGTGGGTGGGTGGGTGGGTGGAAAGTCCCAGACAATTTTCTTTGCTGACAGTCATCATTACTCACAAGGCTTGATGATTTATGAATTATCGCAGTTGTGTTTTTCCCATTTTATTGATAATGTATGAGTGCAGAATTTAAGGTTCACGTTGGCCGGTCATGTCTTAACCTTCTGTTTTGTTTGCACGATCCCATCCGAGTCTCACTTGGGGTAATTGGGTCAAGAGACCCATAGTCCTGGTTAGAATTAATTGGGCTGGAGCACAGTGGAATTACATCCCATAGCTTATTCATACTAGTGGTAAATAGGAAAAGCGCTTGGCAGTGCCCCATGTGACTCGTCTCTCTCTCTCCCACTTTGGGTTTATTCTGCAGTCCCGGACGCCGACTTGCAAGTGAAGGATGGGGAAGCAGAAGTTGATGAAGCCTTTTGGAATATAAGGATCGTCCCCATTTTAAATGAATTAGAAAAAGGTAAAAAAACAAACCTAATTCTCATTGTAAACCAAAGTAACTCTGGTTATTTCTGTGTTCCCTGTTGCCCTGATAGTTTCAGTATCTGTTGTCACTCCTGTGAGCAGAATCAAACGGGGGGTGGGGGGGAGATTAGCCGTGCGTGTGCTCAATGTTACGTGTGGACCAGATTTTTAGAAAGTAAAATTACACTTTAGGGGCGCCAACAAAGCTGACTTTATTCCATGCGTTAAAGGTCATCTCCTCTCTTCAAGGAACACCTCTCAGGGACATGGTTCAATCTGATTGAATCAGTCTGATGTCAGGCTTTTGGATAGGAGTCTCATACGCCAGTGTTTAAGTGACTTTTCCATTTCTGGGACCCAGTACCCAACTCCCGTAATTTAAGGGAGAGAAGGTTTACTTTAGCACACAGTTTCAGGAGGTCTCAGTCCATTCATAGGTGGCCAGTGCTAGCAGAGGTCTCATTGACGAGAAGCTGTTCACAGCATGGCCAGACAGGAAGCAAAGAACCAGAGGAAAAAGCACAGCTACTGTGTATCCTTCCAGGTTGAGCCAAAGGGATCTTCCCCTTCCGGGTCAAGTCCCAGGGACCCGCCCTTCCCAACCAATAGCACAGGAAGTTAATGGATTGACCCCATGATGGAATCACCTTCCACACACATGGGCTTTTGGGGAACATTTCAGATCCAAACCATAACAGCTGACACCCTCCACATCTGTGCCTGTGGTTTTCTTGATCCAGCTATGTACCTGTGCTGCCCTCCTGAGGCTTAGTACATCTGTCAGGGATGCCACTCAGAGCACAGGAAGTGGCCAGGGGTGTGCCCAGCTCTGGCATGCTGGAGTTCAGGCCGATGGCTGAGAGATCCCTTCGAAGATATGTAAAGCTCACTGGGGAATACATCCCCTGTTTGCCCCGTCTTTGTGGCCCCTTGGGGACTCCATTTCTGAGGCTGAGCCAGGCTGCACTGGAGCTGTAGTCATGTCACCAGGGCTGATCCGAGCTCCTGGCACCCAGTGTGTGGTCGGCCCTCTGGAGGAGTTGCGAGCTCATGGGAACACAGCCCAACATGGCGGCCACGGGAAGGTGCCGTGGGAGAAGCAGGGTCATGAGAATGTGCTCCCAGCAAGCAGGCAGGGAAGTGTACAGGACACCTGCCCCAAACATCCTGGTGACACCCCCACCTTCGCTCCCCACGTGCGCCAGGCTGCGCTCACAGCCTGTTCAGGAGCCCTGGACACGGGGCCTGGTCTTGGCCCTGCTGCCGGCCAGCTGTATGGCCACAGGCTGTGTAGATGTGTTTCCACCTGCCAGCTGAGGGCCGGGGAAAACGAGATCGCCTCCAGAGTCCTCGGCAGCCCCAGTCCTCGTCCCAGTGCGGGACGACCTTTCTCCTCTAGAGTCACAGATTTTCAACTTCCCATTAGCATGTCAGGTGGACTCCGGGTCCTTTGATTAGGAGATGTGCACAACAACAAGTGACAAGAACAGTGACATAGCTGGGACCCAGGTGCGGGTCCCTGACCTCTGGGAGGTTAAGGCAGGAGGATCACAAGTTTGAGCCCCGCCTGGGCAATTCAGCAAATTAGTGAGATGAAAATAAAAATTTAAAAATGGGCTGATGATGCAGCTCCATGCAAAGGCCCTGGGTTCAGTCCCGAGTTGTGTGCCAAAACAAAACAAAACAAGGGACTGGGCAAGGCTTAAGAAAGGGAATGGAGTTGGGTGGGCAAAGAGAGTGGGTCCCTAAGGCCTGTCTGGGAGGAGGTTCCCAGCCAGAGGAGTTTCAGGGGTGCTGAGCACTGTCCCCACCACAGGCACCCACGGGGGAAGTTGAGGCCACCACCCCAGGGGCTTTAGGTTCGAAATGCAGGTGTGTCTCTCAAACACTGAGATGTGGCCCCTCTGTCCCCAGACGACTTTAAGAACAGCAGGCACTGGTGGAGGATTCCCTGGAGTTCCTGCTGTAGACAGAACTCCAGATTTACAGAAAAGTTGCAAGAATAGTAAAAAGAAAAAAAAAATCCCAGCGCACACTTGGCCCTATTCCCCAGCATTTCGTGCTCCTCCCCTCCCTCGGTCACTCCGCTCCCTCCTCTCTCTCCACCCCTCCACACACAGCTTGTTTCTTCTCTGGAATCTCTTGAGAAAAGTTGCCAACGTGATGCCCCAGAAACCTAAGTATTTTGGCAAGTGGTTTGAGAAAGAAGGGCATAATTTAAATATCTAGAAATTACATATCACACTATAAAAATCCTACTCAGATTTTGCCAATTGTCCCGATAATTTACTTTTTTTTTCCCCAAATGTAACCCCATTTTTAACTAAAAGGAAACTGAGGCACATAAATAAATGGAAAGAAATTGTCCAGATGCCGCGGGGCGTGAGGAGCAAGGCTGGGGTTCGAACCAGGACTCCCAACTCTTTGGCCAGAAAAAAAAAATTTTTTTTAAAGTTACTTGACATAATGCATGTTGTTAATATAAACACAATGTTTTACCTTCCTCCATAATTATTATTTTTATCTTTATATGTTTTCCAACTACGTTTGTCTTGGAGAGCCGGTACATACACACGGTGCGTCTTTGTGAAGAGTTCCACCGTGATCCCGCCGCCTCTCGGCCTCCTGCCGCCTCCTCGCTTACTTAGTTCTTCCGTGGGCTTTTCCCATTAGTGAGACCACGCGGTACTTGGTCTTCTGGGCCTGGCTCACCTCCTAAGCACACTGGTCTCAGGCCTTTTATGCAGCGCAGCGCCTCTCTGTCCTTGCTCCCCCCTCCCGGGTCCCCGCAGCTCCAGATCCTCCTCCCTTCTCTACAGAGGCTCCCCCCTCGCCCCAATCCCGAATCTCGAGCTCTGATCGTGTGCCCGGGTCTTTCACGGTCTTGACCTGGTGGAGGGATGCAGGTCGCTTCGGGCACGGGGCTATGGGGGGGGCGCTGGTCCGGGGCTTTGTCCCCACACAACTGGAACAGGCATGGGGCATCAGGGCCCCGTGTGTGTGTGTGTGTGTGTGTGTGTGTGTGTGTCTGTGTGTGTCTGTCTGTCTGTCTGTCTGTCTGTCTCTCTCCCAGAGGCGGGGAGGCTGCCGTGGGCCGGCTGCTCTCCGGCCTGGGGAGCTGTTCCCCTCGGCGACTCCCCCTGTAGCCTCAGCCCGTGGAGAAGCATGGTAGGTCCTTGTTCTCCGTTGCCTTGAGGCCGGGTGACAAGTACCGCAGTGATGACTAATGGCGCAGAGGAGTCATGTGATCAGTAAAGTCTGACCCCTGAGCCTCCCTTTAAATTTTGTTTACAGACAGGCTCAATGGAGTGGGCAGGTAATTCTAGTATTTTGGGAGGCTGCAGCAGGACCATCCCAAGTTCAATCCCTGGGCCGCTTACAACTTAATGAGACCCTAGCTCAGAATTGAAAGACTGAAATATGGGCTGGGAATGCAGCTCAGCGCAAAGGCCCTGGGTTTAATCCCTACTACCAAGAAGAAGAAATATCTTTTCAAGCTAGAACAACTAATCTAGAAAAGAACCCAGCAAAGTGAGGAGCTCTGAGGGGAAATGTTAGTAAAAGACCTTGAGCTGGGGCAGGTGGGACGCAGCTGGGCAGGGAGAGCCCTCTCCCGGGGTGTTTGCGTGTGTAGGACTCTGGGTTTGAGCCCTAGCACCAAAAAAAGAAAAAAAAGAAAAGAAAGAAAAGCCTTTGAGGACCGTCCCTTGCCCACGACTGGCCCAGCGCCTGGACTTAGGGCTTATGAAGAAACAGCCAGTCACAGAAAAATAAAACAGCACGACAAGAAGTGTTTTTAGACAATAGAGTTCAGATTTTTTCCTTTATTTAAAATCAGTCTAAGTCATTTCCCATCAGTTCATTTATTTAAGCGCTTAACCAAAAAGGCATTGAAGGTTACTTTGCTATTGAGGTTTAAAGTTTTTTTCTTAGATGTTATTGTTGAAAAGAGCTAAAAATGGCCTGAGTCATTTCCTTCTGCGGGTGCACACTTCCCCTCCCGGGCTTCTAAGAGTGCATTCTGGTATTTGTTTAAGCTTGGTTTCCTACTTTTTCATTTTTGTGAAGGAATCCATGAGAGATAATATTTTTCAATGGAATATCCTGCATCTTTTTGTTTTAATTTCCCCTCGCGTTCTCTCTCGTGTGCTCAGTTTCTTCTTGTGTGCCAGTTCTTACGGCGTCTGCTTTCAAAGCCAGCTTTCCCCACGTTGGACGCTAAGGTGAAATGTGCTACGTGTCCGTCTCCTAGGAGGAGTCTGCTTTGCAGCCTGCTTTTCTAGCGATGGCGGATTTGGTGCCTCTTGGGGCGTTTGCTCTGCGGCAGCTTTCTTTTCCCAGGTGACAGTCATTATTGTCCTAGGAAAATACAGTTGGTTGTTTTCATCATCGGGTATATTAGAAAACAAATGTTATGAAATTCTGTCCCTGATTGCGTGGGCAGTTTTCTCACATGTTGGACTGTTTATTTTTTATTTTATTTTTTGAGACAGGGTCTCTCTCTGGCAGTCCAGACTGGTCCTGAAGTCATTATGTGATCCAAGCTGGGCTTAGACTCCTGACAGTCCCTCTGCCTCAGCCTCCCTAGTGCTAAGATTACTATGTGCACCACCATGCCCGGCTTATGTGGTGCTAGGGAAATGAACCCATGGCCTTGTGCTCGCCGCGCTAGCACTTATCCACTGTGACATTCCCCCAGCGCACATTGGACTGTTGACACAGAGCTAGAGGTGGCAGGATTTCAGTTTGTGTACCAGGTACATGACATAACACACACATATATGTGAAAATACGTAATAGCACAAGGTCACATTTGGTGAATGAGAATTGCTGCCTTTCGTCTGAAGGAGCTGGATGTACAGATGTGACGGGCCAAAGTTGGTAGGGCCCGGGGAAGACCCTTGCCTGTCAGCATAACTATGTCGCCAGGGTTGGAGGCCGGGATGCACCAGTATGCACTGGGTACACCTGCAAGAGCCCCAGCATGGCCTGGGTGATACGAGAGAGCTGCCACAATGGGTGGCCATCCCCTCCTGTGATGCCCCCGCTGGCTGCCGGGCAGGGGACCGCAGAGGCCATGGAGAAGGACCAGGTGGGTGGAAGCGGGGCAAGAAGGGGAGACTGGAGCTCAGGAATAGGGTGATGTGTGGGGAAATGACCATGGGATTTCTACTGACACTGAAAACTTGACCTTCGTAAGTAAATTTCGCTTCTTCTCTGCTCTGACAGAAGGAGACACCGAGGCGCTGTGTGCGGCCTGCACCCAGCTCCATCACACCTTAGCGGAAGGGAGCCTGCTGGGCCGGAGGTTTCCCAGGCGGAACGCACTGCTCAGGGCCCTCTACAAGCTGGTGGATGCTGGCTCCGACTTGCTCAGCCTCAAACTGGCAAAGATTATTCTGGCAGTAAGTCTGTCTGTCGGCTGGTCCACTAGCCGGTCACACATACAAGCTTTGCTGAATGCTTGCTTTGTGAGCGTCACCCCGTGGATTCACGGGCCAGTACTTGTGCTATGAGTCTGCAAGGAAAGCAGGTCAACAAGCTGGCAAGAAACTGGCCGAAAACTCAGGTCGGCGAAACTTCCGTTCCAACTGTGGGTAGATTCTAAGGAGAGAACGGAAAAGCAAGACAGGGATGAGAAATACGATGATGGCAAGAGGTTCAGAACAGTTGTTGATGGGCCTGGCCCGGTGGCACAGGTCTGTCCTAGCACTCTGGGAGGCTGAGGCAGGAGGATTGCATGCTTGAGGTCAGCCTGGACAACTTGGGGATCTAGTGAAACCCTGTCTCAAAATAAAGGTAACAACTGGGCCAGGAATGTAGCTCAGTGCACAGGCCCTGGGTTCCATTCCCAGTACTGCAGCACACACCCCCACACAAACACACCACCACCCAGCTGCTTCAGTAATGGGGGTGGGGAACATTTTCAGAAAGTGCAGACAGTGGTCTCCGCCCCAGGCTTTCTTCTGGTGCTGGATTCTGTCCGGTGGATCCAGAAAGAAAACAACTTGGGTTCCAGACGCAACAGCCAGATGCTTTGTGATCCTGTGTGAGAGAGAAAAACAGCCACACGTGGTCACGGAAGGCCCCTCTCACAAAGTGTCGTAAGGAAAGGCCAGACACAACGCACGTGTCCGCAGAGAATAGAACGATGCCATTGTTGGAGGGGAGCGCTCTGTTGTCATGGCCGTAAACAGTTAGGACCAAAAGATCAGCTGCAGTGACTGCAGGACGTCTCCAGAAAGCCGCAGACATGCACGGGTGAAGCTTTGTCCCCTGGATTCATAAAAGTAAAAGCTGTGCCTTCGCACCCAGAACTCACGCGGCGGAAGATCATGACGTAACGGTGGAGGCGAGCACTGGCCGCCGCCATGTGGGTGCGTCTTTCCTCCGTGATCATGTCTTTCCTAACTCCAAGGCTCTAGTCGGCATGACGTGCCTAATCCCGAGGGAAAGCGGCGGGCCTGCTTAGTTGCCACCCAGCACTCCGCTCGCCTTTTGGAAAGGGTGATCTGTGATGTGGTGCGTGTCACGTTGTTGGAGGAGTGACGCTTCCTGGGCTGTGCTGCTAAGGTGGCCCTGGGCCGGACCCAGCCGCCAGGCCCCGGGGGGCCCTCCTCTGTCATGTGACTCTCGGGCACATTGGTCACAGCAAGCCAACGAGGAAGAAGGAGCAGGTCGTGCGTCCAGGAGCACTTCGTAGCGACCCTCCCCTGGTTGGTGGTGATGTCACTCAGCGGTGTACGTGGCATAGTACAATTATTTAGGGGCAGAAATTTAAGTGGTCTGCCAGGAGACCAACATGTTCTGAGCTGGAGGTGTGACCAGACAAAAACCCCTCACGGTGACATTGGGGGACTTTGGGAATCAAAACCCTCCAGGCCACAGGGTGGGTAGGTTGTGCCCGCTGGTGAAGTAGAGAGTGACGAAAACCAGGAGGACATTCAAGCCATCAAGCTCCTATCTTACTGCTTGAGGCTCCTATAATATCAGTGGTCCCGACCTTTCTGTTACCAGGCACCGGTTTTGCAGAAGCTGATCTGATGGTTGAGCTCAGGCAGTCATGTGAGCATTGTGGGGTGGCTGTAAGGAGACATGAGCTCCACGTGCTGGCCCAGCACTCACCTGTTGTGCGGCTGGAGACCTAATAGGCCGTGGATCTGTGCTGGGCTGTGATCTGAGAATGAGGGGCCCCTGCGAGTCACTCCAGGAAAAGTCCTATTTTGGTTAGGCTTTGGCGATGGAATTGTGTGTATATATTTTTTTTTTTTTTGAAACAGAGTCTTGCTCTGTAGTCCAGCTGGTTCTGAGCTGACTTTGTAGTCCAGACTGGCCTTGAACTCAGGAAATCCTTCTGCCTCAGCCTCCAGAATGCTAGGATTATAGGCATGTGCGACCACGTCCAGTTTATGTGGTGCTAGAAAATCAAACTTGGATACTTAGCGCTTGCCAGGCAAGCACTTTAACCGCTGAGCTATTCTTCCAGCCCCATGTATAAATTTTTTAAAGATCACATCAGAAGAACAGAAGAAGAAGATGGAGAATCAGCAGAGATTAAAAATACCTGGGACAAAGATGTTTCTTCTACCTTGTCCCTTCCTGCAGGCATTTATTCTATCTGCCAGGCTAATATTATTATTCAGATGTTTAAAATTATTAATTAAAATGTCTAGTTAGATCCAGAGACCTCAAACTGAGCTACATTCCATGCTCCAGTCTCCTCCCCTCCTCCCCGTTTTTCCTGAGGCAACATCTCCCTAAGTTACCAAGTTTCCCTGGCTGGCCTGTAGCTTGTGGAGATCTTCCTGCCTCAGCCTCCCAGACTGTAATTACTAGTGTACCCACCACGTCTGGTCATTTTGTTTCCTCCTCTTAAGTTAGCTTATTTTCTGGATTTTTAAATGGTGTTGACTCTCAATTTTTTTTTTCCACCAATGCGGAGGATTGAACAAGCCAGGGCCTTAAGGCTCAACATGTGTGGCGCCCCTGTCCCATCCCTTCTTTCTCCCAAGCTGACAGCAGAAGGAATCTCCACTCCACGTGTGTTAGTGTCCGAGGCTGAAAAAGCAGGTGCCTGTCACGCATCCCTGCCTACCTGATGCTTGGGGAGCTCATCAGGATGCAGATTTGGGTTCTGGGCAGCAGCTGGCTGGTGCCTGGGCTTCTGCATTCCTGACGTGAGCCCAGGTGGTGCAGGGCAGCTCTGTGGCCTGTCAGGGGTGAGCACTGCTCAGCCATACCTGACAGTGGGGTTTCCTCGCGCTGACCCAGGAGCACAGGACCCCAGGGCGGGCCCGCCTGTCTCTTTCCTTCAGGGACCACAGGGTAAATGGAATGGAGGACTCATCAGAGGACTCCTCTGAATGGAGGACTCTGAGGAGCGCCACTGCTTTACTGGTTAGAAGTGCCTCGCTGATGCTGGGCACTTAGGACACTGTTAACTTTTCACTCCTTTTGGCAAATATGCAGTTAATTTAGACCATTTCATTCAGCTCGGCATCTTATACTCCTACTTTAAAAGACAATGAACTGCATTATGGTCTCCTGTTTAGTTTACTTTGTGTGTGTGTGTGTGTGTGACTAGAAGGTAATTTTTAGTTTCAAACATGAATGACTATCTCAAAGCAGTCCAAAAATAGCTCTAAAAATATATGGCTGGATCTGGTAGCTCAGGTCAGTCGTCCAGCACTCTGAGAGACTGACGTAGGATCACAAGCTCGAGCCCAGCCAGGGCAGCTGAGGGACGTAGTGAGGTCCTGTCTCAAAATAAAACATCTAAAAATGGGCTAGGGGTGTACCTCAGTGTGAAGGCCCTGGGCTTGATCTCCAGTACTGCAAAAAAAAAAAGTACATATATACATACATACATACATGAATAAATAAGACATAAACAGTATTCATTTTTAATTTTTTATACAAATAACAGGCTGTAGTTTTTCCTTTGTATGGTCCTTCCTTGACCTCCACTGGAAAGTCCGTGAAATTAGTTTAACCTGAAGTTTTGGTATCTACCTGCTTAATTTTGTGTTATAAAGCAACTACTTGATTTGATGAACAATATTAACATTGTCCCACCTTCCTTCCTCCTCCATCTGTTCCTTTAACTACTGACTTCAAATAAAAGTGTAGAAAACATCACAAAGTGAGAAATAAAGGCTTGTTGTTAAGAGGTTCTCAGCCGGGAGTAGTCGCAGGAGTCAGAGGCAGAGGCGGGAGAATTGCACGTTTGAATCTAGCCTGGCCAGTGTGGGAACTCAGTGAGACTTTGCGTCAAAATGTAAAAACAGGCTGTGGATTCAATCACCAGGTCCACCAAAAAGAAAAAAGTTCTCTGACGACCATTTGTATTAGACTTACTATAACTGAGTTAATAAAATATCATACTTTATAAATACTTAGCTTCAACTTCCAAATTTGACATCTGCAGAACTTTTTGCTTTAAAATACTCCTGTTGCACCTTTAACATTGGTGTTTGTGGTTTTAAAATGCCGCGTCCCTTCCCTCAGCAAGAGAAATGGGACTTTTGTCTTTTGCTGCAGCTGAGGGTCGGCAGAAGAAACCTTCTCAACGTCTGCAAACTTGTGTTTATGATCAGCCGGAGCGAGAGGAATGACCCTGCGCTGCACAGCGAGCACGTGCTGGGTGAGTGACCGGGCTGCGGAGACCCGTGAGCCCTTGCGAGCTAGAGCAAGTGCGCCTGCGCAGAGCATGTCTGGTGTCCGTAGCCACGGAGGGGGTCGGCTCTTTGGTGGAAGAGCAGAAGTGGGGGGCGGCCCGCCCCGACCCATCTTCCTCCTGGTTCTCCACGTCTGGAGCCCAGTAGGTCACCCAGCTTTTGTTTTTTATCATCTTGATGTTGTGGTCCTATGATGACAACTTTCCAAAGTGCTATTTTTAAAAAAATCATTTTAGACATGAATTTACTGTGAACAAAAACATGCCTAATAGTTCATGATTTAATTGAACAATTTAGCCTTCTGTTGTAAAGGAATGCCTACAAATTGAAAGACAAATGTGACTTTTATAGAGGATGCACCCTGGCTAGAGTGCTTGTCTCGCAAGTGCAAGACCCTGGGTCTGATTCCCCAGCACTCCATGGAAGTAAGCCAGGTGTGGTGCAGGCCTGTAAGCACTCGGAGGCTGAGGCAGGAGGATTGCCCTGAGTTAGAGGCCAGCCTGGGTTAAATAGTGACTTCACTATAGTGACCAGCCCGGACTACAGAGTGAAATCCTATCTCCAAGTTAAAAAGAGAGAGAGAGAGAGAGATGACTTGCAATCCTTCTGCCTCACCATCAGTGAGTGAAAAGACTGGAGCTAGAAAAGGGCAGGTCAGAGGTTGGACGCACCTGCCCTACATAAGTAAGATGCTCACTTATCTACACAGAATCTTTTATGAGTCAGTGTTGCTGCTGTGCCCGAGTCAGCCATGGGGACGACACATGCTGCCCTCCTGGCACCCTCTTGGTAGCTAACGTGCAGCATGGGGTCTCAGCTTCTCTCTTCTTTAAACCCAAGCAGACAGGAACAAATCAGCACTGAAAGAAATGCACAGCACTGAATCTGTCACTTGAGAATTAAGACTGAAGACAAAGATCACGTGAGCCAGTATTAATGAACTTGAACCTGAGGCTGACCTCGCTGCCCTTGTTAGGTTCCCCGGGCTCAGACCTGGAGTTGGGTGTTGTGCCAATGGCTGATCTTACATCATCCTGGGAAATGGCCCACCTTATATTCAGAGTGTCTCTTTCTGTGCTGATAGAGCCTTTTCTGAAGCTCCCATCTTGACATGTGTCCCATCAACCTGGCAGCAGTAATAGGAATATGTGTTTTTTTCTCCTGCAGGATTATTCTTTGCACCCATGTGTGTTTGTGCTACATAATAATTACATTCGACTGGAGGGGCTGGCGCATCTGCCTGCCGCACCTTGATCATTTTTACTTCCCTTCCCCTTTCCCATCCTCTCCCCCAAATCCGTCTTCCTGTTCCTTCCAGCACTCTTCTGTTTTGCCCTTTGACTTACTTATACTGCGGTCATACCACCCTGAACACTCTCACTTTGGTCTAGAAATATATAAAGTTTTGTTGAAACGTAACTCTCAAACTGCTTTAATTAGTAGCATTCTACAGCAAGGTTGAAATTTTTGCAACTACTAATAATGACTGGTAAGGAAGGAATGGCTCTCAGTTAGGAGATGGCTTGGTTGTTCATTCATAACCCTGTCCTTTGGCTGTTGTGACTGTCACAGAGATGTGGCACAGCTTTTCTTGCTTAGCAACCTCTAGCCACTATTTAGTGTGGCTCTGTACACACATATTTTCTGAATGGTGCTGCTTCTCCGCGTTCAGGGCACTCGTGTGTCTCTCCCGGCTACCATTAGACAGAGATGTGTGTAACAAGTCATCTTTCCGGCAGAATCCCTATTGGAGGTACTCAGAAGCGAAGACGTGCACAACAACATGGAAGCCTTTTTATACTGTGTGGGGACAGTCAAGTTCCTCTCTGGAAATCCATGCTTTCTCAGTGAGGTGATACACCAAGGTGCCACGGAGACACTGATGCACTTGCTCAAGCAAATGAACCAGAAAGCCAAGGACCGCGGGGCGTGTCTGCCCACCTCGGGCCACTTGTTAGTCCAGGTAAGGCTTTACTTGTGTAGGACATGCAGGAAGTTGACCTTGGTATGCAATGGCTGTGGCCATTTACATGAATAGCGGAGGTGAGCTGGGCATGGCGGGTCTCCTATATTGTAGATGAGATTTTACTTTAATAGCATTTGGGTAATGGGTAAGAACATCTTTGATGTCATGTCCCCTGTGATTTGAAGTGTGCTTGTCAGTGAATGAGGATCGACTGAACGCGCAGCAGTCAAAAGCAGATTTAGGTCTTGACCTCCCGAACATTTATAACAGGTATTAATTTCGGTCTTTGGTCTCCATTTTGAAGATGATTGTCAAAATTTCTTTTGGTTGTGAATGTTGCAGTGTTCTACTGGTGCCGTGGTCAGGCCCAAAGGGCTTAAGAAACATGGGTTTCCTGTTGCCCGTGTTTTGAATTATTCAGATTTTTTTCCTCATTGAGAAGAGTTTTTTCTGATTATAGAGTTATTATAATTCCTGTTAAAGCATAATAAATTATAAAGAAGAGCATAAAAATTTCCAAAATAGTTTTACCCTGAGACACACTAACACATCTTTGGCATCTTGGCAAATACATATGCCATCTGTATAAAATTTTATGTAATTTTATTTATTGTGGATCCTGTTCTTTTTAATTGTATTGTTTTTCATCTTTGTTGCTCCTGCTTCTCCTGGCCCATTCAGTTCGCTAACATTGTTCATTCCGATGGGCTCCATAACTTAACACACATGCAGGCTTTTTAATATGGCCTACTCTGTGCAGTCTGTCTAATTTAACAATTCATAGTTAAAATATCTATGTCAACTCCACAGACTTTTTACTGTTTTAGTAGCTGCATAATATTATGTTGTGAGATATTTACTCCTTTTAAAAATGTACACAACAGCTTGGGCAGTTATTGTCTGGTTGAAAAAGTTCTTTTGACCCGTTTCATGTATATGACATCATTGCATGAAATCACGTGGTGTAAAGGAGCATGCAGTGTTATTGTGGCCAAAATGTGTCAAATCAAGAAATGGAGCCCCTAGTGGTCCAGTGAGTTCTGACCCTGTGCCTGGGACTCGGCATTCTCAAGTACAGACTCACAGCCAGAGTCCTTCCTTTCTCCTGAGGGTGCTGGAGGTCGTCTTCCTTCCTGTCTCCCTCCCCTAAGGATGGGCAGATACTTCATGGTCTCGATGCCCCTCCTGACCCTTCCTGACCCTTCCTGGGATATGGCCTCTGGGGCAGTCAGAGGGACAACTTGTCCGGAAGAAGCAGAGCCAGTTGTTGCCAGCAGGGAGAACTCACTCCTGCTGTGGTTACCAAATGCCATTTATTCATTCGTCAGGGTACAGGCACGTGTGTGCATGTCAGTGTATGTGTGTTTACAGATTTGGGGAGAAGCATTGCATCGGGTTTGTCACTTGTTGAATGCCCTCCACTGGCCACTCCTGTCATGCTTAACTCAAAGAAGACCTGCTCATATCATAGGAGTGTTAGAATCTAAGTATGTGATGTCACCTTGAGAGCAGATGGAAATTTCTTCTCTCAGAATGTGTCACCAGCTGACTTTTCCCGAGCAATTCAGTTGCCAGGTCAGCCCAGCAGAGCTGCCCACAGGACCCAGTAACACCACTTTCCCAAGCACCTTGCAAAGCAGCTTTATTCAGCTGAAGAACAAATAGACTGTTCTGGGTTGTCATAATAAAGTAGCATCTGTAAGCCAGAGAGGATGACATCATGACTCAGGCACAAACCTAAGCCCGGGCCACGCATGCCTCTCCTTATTAGTTGGCTGCCCAAGAGCCTCAGTAACTTCATCAGCACCTTTCCTAGGGACATGATGCTATGAAACTTATCACAAGGCCGAAGCCACCTCTTTACCAAAGCTGCCCTGTGGAGCAGGACCCTGTGGGTTGCGTCGGAGTGGAGAAAGTGGCACAGAGGTGGCCTGGTTGGCCTGGTCCCGTTCTCCTACCCGCTTTGTTTCACAGGCATCTCCACAGAGCCGCCCGCTCCCTCCCCCTTCTCATGTGGTCTACCCCTGCCACATCTCATTCTCCTTTCTCCTGAATGGAAGTCTTCCGAAGGCTCAGCCCTCCCGCATCCTTAGAGCTGGCTTCATTCCCTCCCTTTGTTTTTAGAGCTTGGGGAAAATTAATGTTACTAGGGTTTTGATAAACCAGAAAAGATAAATTTGTTTAGTGTTTGAAGGGTTTGCTGGAATAGGCAGCAGCTAATGGGGTTCGTTTCCTTGTTGTTTTCATTGAGGTCTAATTACAGAGACTGAAACCCCCCACTCTGGTCTGTTTGATGAATTCCTCGAGGGTAGGGCCAGTGTAGGGACCCACACCCTTGAACAGACACAGAAGATTTCTGTCACCTCAGACATCGCCACCTCGTTACCACCTCCTGGTAGGAGTCACCTCTCTGCTCCCCTCCCCACCCCGGAGCCGTCTCTTGGCTCCCTTTCACCAAAGATAAGCTTGGTCTACCCTACAACTTAATGCAAACAAGATGTAGCATCCACCTTCTTGCATCTGGCCCTTCTTAAAGATTCCTTCTGAACTTCGTATAAATGTGCAGATGTTGTAGATATCACCTCACCAGGCCTCAAGCACCAGTCCTCTCTTCTCCCAGCAGCGACACCTCACACAGCTGCAGGAAGTCCACATAAATGTGCTCTACAAGCCAGGGTGTGATGTCTGGCTTATTTTGGGGCATGTGTAGATCTTGAGGTTACATGAAACTTCTCTTCTGGTCACAATCTAGGGCACTGATGGCTATAAAATTTGATCATATTTTAATGATATAAAATGTGTAATAACATATTCATTATTGGAAGAGTATTGTGATTTGGATCTGGAATGTCCCCCAAAAGTCTCATGTATTTGAATGTTATAGATTGCCTATGGAACCATGTGCTGTTGGGAGATTGGGGCCTTGTCTGGAGGGGTGGATTACAGGCTTGTAAGGTTGGATTATAGGCGCGCAGTGGTGGTTTACCACACCTTCCACACCTGGATACAGGAAGGGCTGATCACGGGGAGGAGACCTGGAAGAATATATAAGCTGCTTCCTGCCTTCCTTGGTAGACTATTTTCAACGTGCCTTGACTTGGCTTCCTATTGGTGACGTTGTGAGGAGCTGCCTCCATCTCTGCCTTCGCCATGTACTTCCACTATTGCCAGCTGCCCCTGAGTGGACTGTGACCTTCTGAAACTGGGAGCTAAAAATAAACCTTTCCTCCCCTAAATTTGTGGATGTCGGGTATTGAGTTATAGCAATGAAAAAGTAACTAGGACAGAATTTGGTACCAGGAGTGGGTTCTCCTCTGAGCACCAATGCTGGGAACAAACATGCTTTGAGGAATAGAGGGAGATGGTTCAGCGGAGGTTGGAAGATGGTGTGGCTTTGGTCATGGATCCCCTGACACTGCTCAGTGTGGCTTCAGCGCGTCATCTGACACCACTTGCACCCTGGTGGCCAAGTTTATTCCTTTGCGTCATCATTGGGAAGTGAACCACTTTGCACTTAGGTTGAGATAAAACCTGAGGGATTTGGGTTATAACTGTTTCAGATCATTGAGAAAATAAATTCACCTACAGACAAATGCCAAATGGGGCAGGGGAAGCTGCAGGCAAGGAGGCAGAGAAGCCGGGAGCATGGCCAACCTGGGTCCGGGTGGAGGTCCTGAGCCTCAGCTTGCCCATCTTAGAAACAGGGCACATGGTAAATTTCTTATCTACTCCAAGACATTGTTTTTTTGTTTTGTTTTGTTTCTTTGGTTTTAATCTTGAAATACTAGGGATCAAACCCAGAGCCTGGTGCATGCTAGGCAAGTGCTGTACTGCGGAGCTACAGTCCCCACCCGTAGGGATTCCAAGAAGCGTGTGAGATAAAGCTCATGAAGTCGCTTTTTATCCCCAAAGCAGCTGCCAGGCCTGTCAACAACATTTGACATATAAGCATTGTAAGACTGAATCTTTATGCTGGCTTGAATCAAAGAAGCACGTTACCTCTGCAGACTTTTCCTGGCATGGCTTTCCATTATATCATGTTCCAAAGGTTTCTTTGAGGGTTTTTTTTTTTTTTTTTTGAACCAGGAAGATGGTTCTCCAAAAAAGACATGTCATGTGATACGGTAAAGTGTCTGAATTGGCCAGAAAGCCTGTGATTCAACGTCCAGTGCACTGAGGGAGAGTTTGTGGTGGGCTCAGATCTAGGGTGGTGCTGGTGGCTCCTAGGGAAGAAGCTGGTGAGGTCCCCAGGGACAGAGGACCCTGAGGGAAGGAAAGAGGGAAAGAGAGGAAAAGTCACCCACTCTGGAAGTGGTAGTGTGTAGAATGCCCATGAAGCAACCATGTGCCATGTGCTGTGTGCCCACTCCTGCAACAGGGGTTGCTGGGAATGGGACCATAGCTGTGTGGCCTCTGTGTGACCTTATTCAGGGCTCCTATACATTAAGACTGTGTGTGTGTGTGTGTGTGTGTGTGTGTGTGTGTGCGTGTGCGTGCGCACTAAGGTTTTCCAATGAATTAATAGTTGATAGAACAATTTCTTAGTACAAAAGAAAAATGCACATTATTTTCTGTGTAGTGTCTGTGAGGCCTGGTTATGGAAAGGCCCTTACACGGTGTGCAGATCTGACCTTACAAACAAGGCAGCCGGGGAGGGAGTATCCTGTGATCTTCTAAACCTGTAGCACGGTGCAGGCCTGTCACCCCAGTGCTCGGGAAAGCTAAGGCTGGAGGATCACAGGTTCCAGCCCAGACTGGGCAACTATCTACTTAGTGAGATCCTATCTCAAAATCAAAAATAATGGGCCAGGGATGTAATTCAGTGTGAAGGCCCTGGGCTCCACCCCCAGAACTAACTAACTAACTGACTTACTGTTACAGAACCTAGAGGATCATTTATCCCTGATTGCCTATAATGATTCCATTCTTCACCTCTGAATCATGTTGCTGTTTTTTTTTTTTTTTTTCTGATTTCACTTTGTGCTGCTTTTCCTCAGGCCCATGTCCTGTTCAGGAGTCTCTAACCTTTCTGACACCGGGGTCTGGTTAGTTGAAAACCATTCTCCCGGGAAGGGGTGTGTACGTGGCGGGCTACTTGTTATGTGGTATGGTGGGTTGTCTGAGGCAGCTTTGAGGGGAGTAGCAGCAGGCGAGAGCAGGAAGCAAAGCTCTGCCTCCTGTCAGTTATCAGCAGTATTAGAACCTGATAGGAGTGTGCAGGCAGAAGGCGGGGCTTTGCGCCCATTCACCTCCTGTGACCTGGGGTTCGAGAATCCCTAGTCTAGTAGGAGAATCACCCAGAGGCATGGTTTCTCTGTAAATATAATGAGCTCTATGGGACCAAGTGTCACACAGCTGAGCGTGCCCACATTTGCCAGTATTAAAGCCTGGCACAAATGTACTTCTGTCCCAGGTGACAGCCACCTTGAGGAACTTGGTTGATTCACCTCAAGCAAGAAGTAAGCTCTTGAGTGTCAGCGCCCTGGCTGAGCTCTGCACGGTGGCAGAACAGCACGTGGACGACAAGGATGTCTGTACCAATATTTCCAGGATATTCAGGTGAGCACACTGTGGACAGAAAGGAGCGTCACCTCCAGTGTGTGTGACTGGCGTGAAATCTTTTTTTTTTCTTCTTATTTTTACTTCTAGCAGAAGTGAGTCCAGTAGCTCAAGTTTAAAATACATAATGTAAACAGATTCTGTTTCTCATAACGTTGTAATGATACTCTAAATTCATGGATTGTAAGTCACTTTACTTTGGTGAGTTGTGAGCTATATGGTTTTTTTTTTTTTTTTTTTTGTGATGTGAGGGACTGAACCCCCACCAGAGCCTTCACGCTGACTACATAAGCCTAGCCCTCCCCCACTTTTCTTTTCTTTTTTTTTCTTTTTTTTTTTTTTGGACAGGATGTGGTCTATAGTCCAGGCTGGTCCTGAGCTAATGATGTAGCCCAGGCTGACCTCAAGCCCTTGGCAATCCACCTGCCTCAGCCTCAGGTACTGGAATTACCACCCTGTGCCACCAGGCCTGGCAGAATTTTCGATTTTCAGCTTGGCTTCCGCAGAGTCTGCAGTCGCTGGCCAGGACTCGGAACTTGGTATCTGTGGCTTCAGTCTTTCATCCCCGAATGTTTTGACATCACCTTTTGTGCCCGTCAATACTGCTTGATCATTTTCTCCATAAAAAGATTTTACATATACTTTCCTAGATTTATTCCTGGGTTCTTCATGGCTGTTAAGAAACACAGTGCTTAAAATGATTGTTTCTAGTAGATTGTTGCTGATGGATGTTAATAACACCAATTTTTGCACGTTGATCTTGTGTCTAAGAATCTCGATGAGTGTTAGGTCTAAGACTTTGTCTGTAGATTCTCTTAGGTGGTATTCTATGTAAAGGATCTGCAAATAGGAATCATTTTTTTTAAAAAAATAAGGGTCTTGCTTTGTTTCCCAGGCTGGTCTCAAAATCCTGGGATCCAGGGATGCTCCTGCCTCAGCCTCCCAAGTGCTGGGACTATAGGTGGGCACTACCATGGTGTTCAACTTTGGCCAGAGAATGTGATCTGTAAGATACCAGTTCTCTGAAAAGTTACTGAGACTTGTGTATGACCTGGTACATGTCAAAAAAAAACTTTATAAATATTAATATGGCCTTTTACCTGCTGATGTGCTAGGAAGAAAGTTCTGAACATTTCCTAACGGGATAGGGGTTTGTCAGCATTGTCTATGGGTTTTGTGCTTGCTTTAGAAACCTAAATATATTTCTCAAAGCTATTTCTGAGGAGTTTTGCCTTCCAGGCCTGTTTCTTCAGCTAGAACAACCCTGTTATCCCTTGGGGTTAGAGCACTTTGACCTTTGCTTCTGCCCCTGGGGATTAGAGCACTTCGACCTTTGCTTGGGGGGGGGGGGAGCTCCCTGGGGACCACCCAGATGTTGATCACCTCGGCCTTGGTGTTTCCGAGCCCCGCAGTGCTGGGTGAATCCGCGCCCTAGGACAGGACAGCCTTAGGTTCCTATTTTCAGAAGTCCTCTCACTCCCTTTCTCCCTGCCCCTGGGCCTGGGTCGAGCCTGTTTGCTACTCTCCAGACGGGGTCTGGAGGATTGCTAGGCTCTTTCTAGGCCAGTCCTTCGAAGATCTGCGTTGAATCTCATTCTCCACGTCCTGGAGGGCTGTGGACGAATCAAGTGCACTGTTGTATTCTCATCTCCGCAGCAGGCTGACGGCTCACCGTGACGGCTGCACGGCGCTGGCCGGCCACGTCCCGTGTTACGCCTTGTTTCTGACGCTCATACACAAGCACCAGGAGAAGCAGGTCAGTTCTTCGTGCACCGTGTTCTTGGAAGTCTCTGGCGTCTTTGCATAGCTGTGTGTGCATGCGTGGGTGCTCATCTGCGTGGGTACCCTAAGAATCTTCCCTCGGTGGGCTTGTGTAACGGCCTGCCCTTCGAGGCAGCGGGCTCCTCCCTGCAGCTGGGAAGAAAACAGTTTGAGGACAACAAGGGCTCAGTGGGATAGCGATGTCCAGCGACGTGAGTGTGCGTGCTTGTGGGTGCGTGAGCCGCACTGAGTGAAGAGGAATTGTCTTGAGCTGCATACATTGAATATAGTTACTAGTTAATGCATGTAAACAACAAAAGGTCTTTTTCTCCAGCTTATTATTATAAATGACATAAGACCAAGTTTAGTAATTATGTCCATGTCTGCATGAAGATAATAAATGCCAATATTCCCAGATGCACACACGTGTAGGGAGGTGGAAATAGCATGCTTGGTAATTGCCGCATGTTATTGGCCAAGGCTGCAGCCAGCCCTGGGCCCCAAACCTCTAGTCTAGCACTCTGGGAAGCTGAGGCAGGAGAATTACAAGTTCAAACCAACCTGGGAAACATAGTGATTTAGTGAGACCCTGTCTCAAAAATCAAAAAATAAATAATGGGCTCCCTGAGGTATAGCTCAGGGTTAAAGCCTTACTTACAGAGTTTATTCTGTAACTTCATGGGTTTCAGTTACAGTTTTATTTTACCATTATCGATTAGTGAGCATGATCATGGTTGTTGCCACCGCGGCTGCTGTTGTTGTGGCGCTGGGGTCACACCCCCACCCCGCGTGTGCCAGGCCTGCCCGCGGTGACCGCGCTTTTCACCAGCTTTTTACTTCAGGCCAATCCTTAACTGTAAACCAAAACTGGTATTGAAAAGCCACTTTGGTATTATTATTATTATTGTATATTCTTATTAAGATTCTCTCTTTAATCACGGAGCAGAATCGTGGCAGTGCAGATCATAGTGTGTCCCAGGTCACATTCCACTCTGGATGGAGCCGCCCGCATCTGGGGAGGAGCTTCTGTCAGCGTGTCCACTTCCTGTAGCTTGGTGTCTTTTGCTTTCTGCTGCTTATCTCGGCCTTTCCTGGCAGTTGGTTATTTGCAACTAGCAGAGGAATCTCATAGCCAAGCTCAGTAGAAGTCATTTAAAACCAGAAAATAACAGGCTCCGCCAGGCCTGGGGGCCCCGGCCTGTAGTCCCAGTGCTCTAGGAGGCTGAGGCAGGAGGATCACAAGTTTGACCCCCACCTGGGCAACTGTCTCAAAATAAAAACTAACTTGAAAAAAATGGACTGGGATTTAGCTCAGTATGGAGGCCCTAGGTTCAATCCTCAGTATAAAAGAAAGAAAGAAAGAAAGAAAGAAAGAAAGAAAGAAAGAAAGAAAGAAAGAAAAATACATAAAATGTAGCAATAAGGTGTGGGACTGGAGGAGCGTTTCCTGACAAAGTCACACTGGGCTGTTTCTGGTGACCCGCCCACCACTCAGATCTCGGAGGAGGTATCCACGTTGACTTTGCTCTTTGCTTTTTGACTCGAACCCAGGCGCCGGGAAGTTACATGTGAACCCACAGGTTTCTGTCTGGGAGACAGCATCCCCTTTAAAGCTGTGATTGGTTATGTCACAGGCCCGGAGCCCATCTAACTCGAGTGCTCTTCTAATGTGCCTGGCAGTGCCTGCAGGCTCCCAGTCTCAGGGGCCCGGGCTGGCTTTGTCGTCATACCAGAGCTTTCATTAGTTGGGTCATTTTTACATGTTTTGATTGTAACTTTATATGAGAATCACATCCTTAACTTTTAAAAAATTATACTCTGATATGGGTGTGGTGGTGCATCTACCCATATTCCTAGCACTTATGAGGCTGAGGCAGGAGGATCTCAAGTTCAAGGCTTGCCTAGAGTACACAGCATGGCCTTCCCAATAAAAAACCAACCTATACTTTATACTGTTCTTTGCTTATATGAGAGATTGAAATGTTATAGGTTTGAGCTAATACTTTGATTTTTGGCAAGAAAAATATGTCATTTATTTATTTTACAGTACTGGATATTAATTTGACCTAGGGCCTTCACTCTGAGCTATATATCCTTACCCCTGTTTTTATTTATTTATTTTGTTGTTGTTGTTCTAAGACAGAATCTTACTGAGTTGCTTAGTTTCCCAAGCTGAGCTCAAACTTGTGATCTTTCTGCCTCAGCCTTCCAAAGCACTGAGATTACAGGGCCTATGCTACCAGGCGCAGCCCCAAAACAAGCAGACAAACCCGAAAACAACCACCTTACTTTGTACTTTTCTCAAAACTAAATATTTTGGAAAAGCAGAGTTCTGGCTACCAGGAAGTAATTGTGCGGCCCAACTGCTTCCAGCAGTCATTGAGCAGATGCTCCCGTAGGTCTTTGCGAAGCTGCTTCTTTGGTAGCTCTCAGCAGGGCTGTCCTAGGGTGCAGAGCTCCTTGGGGATGCAGCTGGGGACACAGACCGGCTCCCAGCAAACCTGGAAGGAGGCTCAGCATAGTAGGTGAGCATGTGGTTAAGTGCTAAAAGAATGACTTTCACATGTGTGTGGAATGCTTCGACATCTGTGAGGTGGTGTAACATATTTTTCTAATGTCAACTTCCTGAGTGTTCACTTTCCTCTTCCCGTTCAGAGGAGGAAATTGTAAGAACGTTTCCCTACTTGTCACCTTGAGTGGGCCGCTGTAAACAACAGTGACACAGGAAGGATGGCTTTGAAGTGACTTTGGGCCAGTGCAGCAACTCTGACTCGGGTTCCCTTGGATGGACGTGGTGATGCACACTTGTAATCCCAGCACTCAGAAGGCTGAGGCAGGAGGATTATTATGAGTTCAAGGCCACCCTAGGCTACATGGAGCCCAGACCACAGAGGCAGACCCTGCCTCAAAACAAGACAGAATAGCACCGCCCCTCATTCCCACAACCCCCTTGTGCTGGGCTGTGCCTGTGCCCACCTGCATGGCCATTTCTCTGCCACCCTGAGCCCTGCTGGGTGCTGAAGGTTACAGTCAGGCCTTGAAACACAATCCAGTCCTCTGGCAAGCTTACATAAAATGACTCCTTCCTGTCCTTACTTGTGTTTCTGCCATAAGGTTAGGTTTGGTGCAAATCTAACTGAGGTTGTAGGAATTGACTTTGGGAGCTGTGTACTTGCTGTACCCAGTGTCACCAAAGGGTGGCGCCGTCAGAAAGGTCAGTGTGTTGGGTACAGTGACACAAGACTGTAATCCTAGCACTCCCGGAGGCTGAGGCAGGAAGCTGGCAAATTCAAGCCCCACCAAATTTAGCAATTTAGCAGGAGCTTGTCTCAAATAAATAATAAAAAGGGGGCTGGGGCGAAGGCCCCGTGTTCAATCCTCAGAACCAGAAAGAAAAAGAAAAAAAGGAAGGAAAACAGGTAGGTGCACTGTTGTCTCTGCCCTCACAGGTTAGGTGCCTCTGTGCTGCAAACCTGAGGCCAACATTGTCATCAGCCTGGGTTTCGTTTTCTAAGATGTGTGTGGTTTCTGAAGAGTTTCCCTGGTTGCCCTTCAGAGAGCTCCAGAAACGTACATTTCTAACAATGACCCCAACTGATTCCAGGCTTTGATTCAAAGTGTGGTTTGGAGCCAGGCATGGGAGCCCATATCCGTCATCTCAGCACTCTGGGAAGCCGAGGCAGGAGGATAGCTTAGGCAACTGAGCGGCTTAGCAGGACCCTACCACAGAATGAAAACTGGAAGAAGACTGGGAGTGTAGCTCAGTGTGAAGGTCCTAGGTTCAATGCCCAGTGCTGGAGGAAAGAAAAAAAAAGCATGGTTTGGGGGAACATTTGTAATCGTCATTGCGTCACATTGAAAAGTCATGTAATTGAACAGAAAATCTTCATATAAATTATTAATAGGTATGTAAATATAATATGGCTGTGAAAATGAAATGAAATCATGTGTAAAGTTGTATTAATACAGTGGATGAGTCCCTGAAATCCAGAGCTATGCAGCTGCGAGAACACTAGCGTGGCAAGCCCGTCAGCTGCTCCCCAATTTCTGGGGCTCACAGCGCCCTCAGGAGGCTCACTCCATTTTCTGAGTGCTCCTTTGCACAGGTAGTTGTCACTGGCTGCTGCTTTGGGGCAGGGGGGTTAGGGTCTTCCTGCTTGTTTTTGTTTTGAGACACGATCTCTGTAGCCCAGGCTGGCTTTGAACTTGTGGCAACCCTCCTGCCTCAGCCTCCTGGGTGCTGGGATTACAGGCGTGCACCACCATGCGCAGCTCATTTGATGCTGGGGAATCAAACCCAGGGCCTTGCACTTGCTAGGCAAGCACTTTAACTGCTGAGCTATTTGCTGAGCCCCCAGTCCTCCTGCTTCGAGGGCCCCGTGCTCCCCGGTGGATCCGGCGCAGTCCCCACACGACACAAGAAGTTTGCGCTCCATCCTGCCAAACACTACCCACTTGTCAGGAAGACTTTTTGACATTAAATCATTTCTATGGCTGTATTTTTAAAGAACATTGAGCAGAAATCAACAACAACAAAGTAAGCAAGAAAAAAACCCTTTATTCTGATGAAATGTCACTGCACACACCTCTATAAGAGATCTTATCAGGTGTGTGAGTGGAGGACAGTGCTGCGGCTGGCCCAGCCCACCCAGGCAGAGAGGTCCTGCCCGGGCCAGGGCAGGCAGCCAGGCAGAGGGGAGCACGTTTCCTCCTGGTCTGATGTTGTTTACCACTAAAGGCGAAGAGGGAGGGCGTGAAGGGGTAGGACGAAGAGGAGGAGGAGGAAGGACAGAGGGAGCGGGAGTGAGCGCTCTCATGTGTCTCTTACGGTCCTCGTCTCTGTCAGGGTAGAGTCTGCTTTCAGCCATAGTGGACAGGACTTTTTAGCTGGCCCAGTGGCACAGGCCTGGAATCCCAGCACTCAGAGAGGCTGAAGCAGGAGGGCTTTAAGTTCAAGCTCAGGCTTGGCAACTTAGTGACCTAGAGAGGCCCTGTCTCAAGATCAAAAATAAAAATGGGCTGAGAGGATGTAGCTCAGTGTGAAGGCCCTGGGCTCGGTCCCTAGTACCACAAGAAAAAAACCCCACAGAACTATACTATAGAATGTGCATTTAGTGTGTCTACATCTATAAGGATTTGTATATTATATTTTTAAAAGTAATATAAAAACAGACTTCAGATTATCTGTGTGGTGAGATCTCTCTCTCTCTCCCTCTCTCCATCCCTCCCTCTCCCTCCCCCTCTCTTTCTCTCTTTCTCTCTCTCTCTCTCTCCTCCCCCCCCCCCTTTCCCTCTCTCTCTCTGTCTGTTTCTTTCCTATTTAAATCCACGCTTCCAGACTTGGCTTATCATTACAGTGTGTCCTGGGGAACTGTGAAAATGCAGGTTCTCAGGCCCCGCCCGAGGAGGTTCTGTCCAGGCCTCGGGTGCGGCCCAAGAGTCTACTTTTAAGAGACTTCTCTGGGTATTCAGATGTGCCTCGGGCCTGGGAACCGCGCCTGTAAATTATGAAGATGGCTCATCAAGACGTTAGTCCCCCTACATCAGTGGCAGTTGTGGGTTTCCCACAAACCTCAAGAGATCTTCAGGTGATGCGTCACACTGGCCACGCAGGGTCAGCCTTTCTCTACACAGGCTCACAGCTGGCAGCGAAGCTCAGGGCACAGTCGAGCCTAGTTAGCCAGACTGGCCAGGGCTGCGACCCAAGGCCCTGGAGATGGTGGGAGCCGCCTGCTTCTGGCCTGTTCCACCAGCAGCCAAGGGGTAATTTCTCCGCTAGGGGACGCAGGACAGTAGGTCAGACTCTGCCAGATGTTCTCAGCCCCAACCATGCCCAGTCTGGTCCTGTGGCTGTGGCCCTGAGAGGACTTCAGGCACCAGCCAGGGCAGGGGTGGTCCCTGGGGTCCTGGAGCCTTGGGAGCCTCAAAGGGGGTCCCCTGGGCCCACAGCTTGCTGGACAAGCCACGGTTGTTAGTGCTTTTTCTTTTCTGTGGCACTGGGGACCGAGCCCAAGGCCTTGACACTGAGCTACATCCCCAGACCCATTTTTTGTTGATTTTCAGTCAGGAACTCACCAAATCACCAGGTTGCCCAGGCTGAGCTCAAACTTGTAATCTTCCTGCCTCAGCCTCCCAGAGTGTTGGAATTATGGGCCTGTACCACCAGGTCCAGCAAGTTGATGGTTCTGTGAGTAAAACACCTACTGACTTTTTGCATTGAAACAATACTAGGAGTCCCTGTAAATTCCCTGTTCTGAGAAATGCCCACCTTCGTAAGCTTCCCACAGGTGACCTTGAGAGGACAAACCTGGGTCATGTGGCCACACCACCTCTCTCTACCCAGTGTGCCGCGCTCTGCAGGCGATGGCTGTGGTCTGCACTCGGGAGCTTCGGGCTCCGGGATTGGATTCCAGAGAAGAAAACTGGTCCTCCCACTCTCGTGACGGACTTCCGCGGGGAGGAACACTTCTTTGACTCATATCCCTGCAATTAACTTATCCAAAACCCATAACACAGTGAAAACCTCCCATCTCCCTGCCCACAAAAACCCAGACAGAACTGGCGTTTCAGTCGGCTCCATGCCATAAATGTAGAAGTGAGGTTAAAGACACAAAATACTCACCAAAATCCGACGCAATGCCAAATCTCGTTTCAGAAATCTGCACACACTGTTGGCTTTCTGGTGTAAGGCAGATTGGCAACCCTGCAGGCGATGGGCTGGGGAGCCGAGGCGGGCAGCCAGTTCTCCCCTGCGACGTCAGCCTGGCTACATTTAGCAGCTCCACGCACTGTGCAGGCGGGCGTGTGTTGCAAGAGCGCGAAGGGATTTTCCCCTTCTTTTCTGTGACCATCTATCGGGTGAGAGAGCTGGCAGCAGGCCTCCCACAAGACTTGTGTGAGCCTGGTGCGGCTGCAGAGGTCGCCTGGCCTGTGAGACGTTCCCCTCACGGGGGTCTTTGATCTACAGGGCCTTCCCATGCCACTAGGTCCCCAGCCCATTGTTACTTTCCTTTGTTTTTTTGTTTTTTTGAGATTGAGGCTTGCTAAGTGACTTAATTGCCCGGGATGGGCCCAAGCTTGCCATCGTCCTGCCTCAGGGTCCCGGAGTGGGGTGTGTGTGTGTGTGTGTGTGTGTGTGTGTGTGTGTGTGTGTGTGTAAAACAGATCTTCCAGGAGCAGGTTGGCTGCCAGAGCCTTGGCCAGCCTTTCTGGGCACTGCCGGACTCGTCCTGGTTTGTGCTGTTTTCACAGACTGGCCTTTCACTCTTTCAGCTTCTTGGAGGGTGGGCAGCCTTGCATGGCTGGGGAGGGTGGGAAATGTCACCCCAGGTGTCTGCCCACTGTAGACTGAAAGCAACCCCCCACCCCATTTTTTCCAGCTCTACAACCCTTACACAGCGGGTCATGCAGCTCCGTGGCCGGAGATCACACATGCCTGGTCTCCCTCCATCCTTCTCGGGGCTGGCAGTGGATTGGTTAGCAGGGTGCCTCCACCCTCCCCCTGGCCCCGCGGGGCCTGGCCTCCTCCCTGGCCTGGCTGTACCCGTGGCCTTCTTCCCAGCCCCTTGCAGGCAGGCACCTTCACTGCCCGGTGGGGCCTCTGAGCACTTGGCTAGGCCTGCTGCTTTTTTTCAGCCCGGGCCTCTATCTGGGCCAGCCCCAGCAGGCAGCCCCGTGGGCCCCAGCCTGCTCATGCGCTCAGTCCCCACTGTGTGCCCAGGGGAACTGGATCTGCCCGCTCCCAGGTGGAGGAATCCAAGCCCCTGATCTGGTTGGCCACTCCATAAAACTCCAAGCACCTCAATTCCAGCATTACCCTCTTCCTTTTCAGTAGCTGTCTCATTCAGCGGCGACTATAGGGACTCCATAAATGTTGCCAGCCCGGCGTAGGGGCAGTGGGTCTGGAAGGCTGAGGCAGGAAGATCACAAGTGCAAGGCCAATGTGGGCAGTTAGTGAGACTGTGCTTTCACATAAAAAAAAAAAAAAAAAAAAAAAAAGACCGGGACAAACTGTGATAACAAGACTAAACAAGTGATTGCTGGCGAACTGGGTAGCTGGATGGAAGATTCAGATCTCTCTTGGTCTTAGAAAGATTTTCAGCCAGGCCCAGTGGCACAGGTCTGTAATCCCAGCACTCGGGGAGCCTGAGGCAGGAGGATCTCAAGTTCAAGTCCGGTGTGGGCAACTTACTGACTTAGTATGACTTTGTCTCAAAATCAAAAATAGGTCTGCTGGGGGAGTAGCTCGGTGTGGAGGCCTGGGCTCACTCCCCCCTCGGGATGGTAAGAAGGAGCGCACACACGGCTTTCTGCGCGGACACGTGTTTGTGTCCTTATTGGATATAGTAAACACTACTTTGCTTGTGTTGCCCCCACACATCCTGGGCTCATTTTCATGTTTATAGTAGCGCGTCCACTTTCTTCCACTTTAGTAAAATTTAGCCACTCAGAAGCAGACAGCCAAGCCTGACCGAATCTCAGGTGTGAGAAGCTTCTCAGCCCAGTTCCAGCATGGCGCACTGACGCGTTCTGCCTTCTGGTTGAGCGATGGTTCTCGCACTGCCTCCGGTTCTAGCTCATCCCTGACTCTCGCTCTGCAGTGTCTGTTTTGTTCCCGCGGAGTGGAGCCTGCTGACCAGAGCTGCCTCTCCCATCTTGGGGGGTGGGGGGAGCAGCATGGGACTTGGGAGTAGGTAGGCCGTGGACAGGGCAGCATAGGGTAAGAAGCTGACTCTTGGGTGTGATGGGGCGTTGGCGGTGGCTTTGACATTGATTTAATAGGCAAGGGGTGTGTTGTTTTTCCAGTACTGGAGAGTGAAGCCAAGCCCTTTTGCACTGGCCTGATCCCCATACCCCCAGCTCTTTCTTTCTTTTTTTTTTTTTTTTAATTTTAGGGTTTTGTTTTTTGGGTTTTTTTTGAGGCAGGGTCTCGCTCTGCAGCCCAGGCTGATCCTGAGCTTACTATGTAGCCCAGGTTGACCTTGAACTCACAGCAGTCCTCCTGCCTCAGCCTCCTGAGTGTTGGAATTACAGGTGTGCACTACCATGCCCGGCTTTTTAATTTTAGTTTTTACTCTGAGACAGGGCCTCACCGAGTCACTAGCTTGCCTAGGCTGGACTTGAGCTTGAGATTCTCCTGCCTCAGCCTTCCACGGTACTAGAAGGCCACGGGTACTTTGGAGTAGTGGGAGGCTACAAGAGCTGGACTTCAGGAAGTAGTGTTCTGTTGACCGCAGAATACGGGGTCCCTGATGACAGCCCACAGAGGACGTCATTGGAGCGGCGCCTGGAGCTGAGGCGTTGGGGGGACTGGGTGGTGCTTGGCGAGGCATGAGAGAAGGGGCTCACAGTAGACTAGAGTCCTTGGGAATGTGGAGGTGAACTGAAGGCATCTCCCCGTGTGCCAGCGGCTAGTCTTGAACCCCAGCTCACGTGATCCCCTGCCTCAGCCTCCGTGGGCCGGATCGCAGTCATACGCCACCGGCACCAGCCTGCAGGTGGCTTTGGAAACCATCTTTATTTACAGGAGCGATTGCTGGCGTCGTGCCCGGCTTTTCCCATCAGTGCTGGGTCTCGTGCATGCCAGGCGAGCTCTCCACCACAGGGGTACGCCGCAGCCCTTTGTGGTTTGTGAGACAGGGTTTCTTTCTGAGTTGCCCGGGATTGGCTCAAGCTTTGAATCCTCCTGCCTCGCCCTCCTGAGTAGCTGGGACGACGTCACACCTGCCAAATCCTGCCTGTCCTCGATCTCATCCCCAAGTAGGGCTGACGCCTCTTCTGCTTCTCACACCAGCTGCTCCTTGGGGAGGAAGGGACAATGGACAGCCATGCTGCCACGGCCGCTGCTGTGGCAGCACCCGGGAGTCCTGCTGTCACCAGGCTGGGTCCGCTTGAAGCAAGAGTAGAAAATCAGGGTGAGCTAGGTATTGAAAAATCCCATCTTCAGGGAAAAAAAGTCTGTCTCCTGATTCATCTTAGTTCTGCTGCTTCAACACCACCCCACCCCACCTGCCATCACTGTGGAATGAGTGTGCAACTTTGAATTAAATTTAATGAAAATGCTGTGAAGGTAGAGTGTTGATTTGTGGAAGGTTCTGAAACAGAGGAGGCTACGTATGCTGTTGAGATAGCTTTCGGGCGGGAGTAGCAGTCCCTGTGAACCAGTGATATGGGCTGTGGTTTGTTTATTGATTGGTTGGTTGTATTTTTGGTAGCACTGAACTACATCCCCAATCTTTCATTTATTTATTTGTTTGTTCATTTTGAGACGAGGTGTTGCTTTTAGGCCACCCAATTATCTAGGCTAAGCTAGACCTTGCGGTTCTGCTGCCTCAGCCTTCCAGAGTGCTGGGTGGGGCCGCACCACCACGCCCATCAGGCTGTGGGATCTCTCCAGCTTTTTATAGGAGAGGTAATTAAGGGCTCCAATGTCCACCCTTAGTGGACCAGGGTGTCTCCCCAGAGTGGCTGCTCGGTGCAGATCTCAGAGAAGTGGGGATTTTCGGGGTGTAGGACAGGGAACAGGGTCCGCTGAGAGAAGGACGGGGCCTTGGGCGCCAGGTGGGCCTAGGCTAGCCCTGGCAGGGGAGCCTGAAGTGCCCCGGGCCCACCTCCCTGGAGGAGGCTTCTGCTTGGCGGATTCCGGCTCCTTAGGTCCCCACAGAAGGAAACAGCGAAGGGAAGACCAGCCATCCCTCGGAGCGGGCGAGCCAGCGAGCAGAGCAGTTGTCGGAGCCCAAGCAGGATCCACGCCCGGTGCAATCTGCCGTTCCATTTGTGGATCTCGCGTGCCACCCTGCAGTTGGCACCGGCGCTGCCTGCCGCGAGCACCACTCCTCTTTCCACGAGAAAGCAGAGGGAGAGAAATGGAGACAGTGTTAACTCTTGCTGACCCGCAGCCTAGGCATCCTCCCCCTCCCCTCTGGCCTGCAATCCACAGGGATGGCAGAATCTGCAGAGACATCAGAGCCGAAGACGGGGAGCCCGCCTGGAGGCCCAGGCTCGGAATCCCACCGCTCTGGGAGGCTGAGGCAGGAGGATTGTAAGTTTGAGTCCTTTCTGAGCAACTTAGCCACACCCTGCCTCAAAATCACAAATACAAAAAAAAAAAAAAAGGACTAGAGAGGGAGCTCAGTTTTGAGGTCCTGGGTTCTACTCCCAGTGCCATCCCCCGAAAAATGTTTCTTTCAGTGAGTTTCTGTGTACAGAGTCTTAGAGTAGTGCCAGAGTGTATCCTAAATTCTATGTAAGTTGCTGCTGGTGGTGATATTACTGTGATTTTCAAAGTGGAACTCGTAGACTAGTATCTAATCGAGAAACATATTGAAGTTGCCACAATAATTTTACACATAATCCTCAGCCAAGAAAATGTAAAACAGAATTTGACATCTATCTGGTCGCTTAATACTTGGAAACACCCTCTGTCCTGAGTAGGCAGCTGGCGTTCATCTTCCCTTGCTGTGTCTGGTCCTGCAGGAGAGGCCAACACCTTGGTCCCCATCCAGAGCCCGGTGGGGCCTCGGCCCTCAGACCCACTCGGGGCGCCGGTGGGTGAAGCAGGATTCAAGTGAAACGATCAGATTGTGTGTGCTTGGCTTCCTCCCTCCTTCTCTCCTTCCCTCCCTCCCTCCCTTCCTTCTTTTCCTTCCTTCCTCTGATATTGGGGATCAAGCCCAGGGTCTCAGTCAGTCACCAGACCGCCCAGGCTGGGTTTGTAGTTGAGGTCCTCCTGCCTCAGGCTTCTGGAGTGCTGGGCTTAGCCGGCCTGTGCCATCACACCCTTCATTTAAGGTTTCTTTGGGGAGCAGCTGGGTGATCATAGAATCAGGAAGAGCGCAGACTCCAAACAAGAGATCGTCCCATCTGGGCTTCCTGGGACTGCTTGCTGGGCACAAATACCTTAAGTTGAGAAGTCCCGACAGGCGCCGCTCTCCTTGGCCAGCTCCAGTCTGGCGGCATTGTGAGGCTCTGTCCTGTCCTCATGGGGCACATGGCTCCCAGCTGCCCAGGCTACAGCTTCGGGAGAGGACAGGCAGGGACTAGTTGGTACTGGCAGAGTGCAGTCCCAGGCAAATCTACAGATGGCCCTTTGTCCTGAGTCCCCCTGCTGGCTCTGAGCCATGCCCATGCTCACGGGACCTGGGCCCCGGGTCCTACCTGCTCCCACTCTGGTCCCAGCCCACTGCTTTCGTTTCTTTTCCCAAAGGCTGTTGATACCCGTTAATCGGATCGGCAGGTCTGTTGCAAATCTCATCTGGAGGCTCACTTTCTCTGTCTTTTCCTTCTTTTTTTTTTTTTTTTGTGGTATTGGGGAATTAAGCACAGCACCTTTGCTCTGAGCTGTCCTCAGCCCCCTTTTTCAGACAGAGTCTTGCTAAGTTGCCAACTTGCCAGAACTGGCTGGCACTTGGAATCTTCCTGCTTCAGCCTGCCAAAGTGCTAGTATTATAGGCCTGTACCACGGTCACGGGGCCAGCCAGATGCCGTTTGAAAAGGTAATTCCTGAAGAGTTTTTCCAGTAGGCTGGGAGAAGGGAGATGAGCTCCCTGTCACCTGTGTGGAGGCCAGACATAGATGTGCAAAGGACTCTGGGTGGTCCCAGTTCAAAGTTTGCTTTATCCCTCACCAGCCCGGTGACCTGGACAGCTTCTCCTGTCTAGCCTTCTTGCCTACACTGATCTTAACTCCACCCTGTGCATGATTGTCACAGTAGGAACATGTTTTTTTATTTTTATGGTTGCTGTTTTAATTTTGAGACAGAATCTTACCATGTCATTCACTAGCCCAGGGTGGGCTCAAACTTGTATCCTCCTGCCTCAGCCTCCTACAGTACTGGGATTACAGGCCTGCACCACCAAGTCAGGCTTCCCAGCTTGAGGTTTCTAAAAGCTTTTATTTATTTATTTTTTTATTGTGAAGTACAGCTTATGTACAGAAAAGTGAATACAGGTGTCCCTGGGCAGGGGCTGTCTCTGGATTGCAGGGCGTGTGCTGCCCCACTCTGCACGGGCCCACCTTTGAGAAACACAGTGCTTTGGCAGGAGATGACTCGGGAAAATGCATGTTAGTGTCAAAACTTAGATTCACACGACACCTTACATCGCCACTCACTGATCTGTGAGGGTGGGGAGGGGAAGGCCTCCCAGAATTTCAGATGAAGGATTTGAACTTCGGGCAGTTTGCTGCTGTTCAGGGCCAGCAATGGCTTCCAGCTCCTCCGCCAGCTCGCCCAGCGCTGAAAGCCAGTGGAAGCCAGTAGTGTCCCCTACGCCCCTACTGCTGCTTAACTTGTGGGTAATCCGAGCTGACCTGCTCTTCACAGCCCCTTCCTACCCTGTCCCGGGCATCCCGTCACTCTCTGTCTCTCATTCCTGCCAGGATCTAGTCGTCCGTATTGTTTTCATCCTTGGCAACCTGACAGCCAAGAGCAGCCAGGCCCGGGAGCACTTCTTCAGAGAGAAAGGGGCCGTCCCGACCCTGCTGGCCCTGTTCCAGGCCTTCTGCCACGGCCACGTGCCGGCCCCAAGGAGACAGCCCGCAGGAGCCCCCGAGGCCCCGGGGCCCCGGCCATCGGAGGCAGAGGACGTGCTCATCAAGGTGACCCGCGTGCTGGCCAACCTGGCCATCCACCCGCGCGTCGGCCCCACGCTGGCCGCCGACCCGCACGTCGTGAGCCTGCTGCTGACCACCCTGGGTGAGAGCTGCCCCCTGGGACAGTCCCCGGCCGCGGTGCGTGTGGCGAGGGTTTGGCTCACTCTGAGGCAGCGGTCCCAGATCTTGTGGGCACCAGGAGCCAGTTTTGTAGAAGGTGATCTTTCTGCAGACGGGGCTGGGGTTGGGGGTTTCTGGATGATTCAAGTGCATTGCGTTTATTGTCCTGTATTTGTATGGCTACAGTATAATGGACACTGAAGCAGTTAGACAGCTCGCCATATTGCAGAATCAGTGGGCCAGACCTTGCTTTACATGCAGCTAGACGCCCCACACAGGGTGCTGGGAGAAAGCGCAGTCCCGCCTGGCTGCTAACGTCGGTGGGTGTGTGCAGCCCGCACCCCAGCTCCCCCTCAGGCCGTCAGCCGTCTGATTCTCTAAGGAGCCGGCAGCCCAGAGCTGCCCACGCACAGCTGGCACGCAGTGGGCTCCCGGTCTAGGAGACTCCCACGCCGCTGTCCATCCGACGATGGGGTGGAACTCGGGCGGGTGGGCCTGCAGGTGCGGCTGCCCTGGATGTCCTCCCTGCTGCCCGGCCCAGACTGTGACGGGGGTGGGGCGGGATGACCTGTCACCTTTCAGTACTGGAATGTGATCGTCCCTCTCCGAATCAGCTCACTGCAGCACCCTGTCCCCTCCCTACCCACACTGGCTCTGGACGAGTGACTCTTGTACCCCCTGAGTGTGGAGGCCGGGGCGCTGGGACCCCCCTGGCAAACTGCCTGGGTCTGGGGTGCGGTCTCCTCCGCGTGAGGTCCGGGGTCCCTCTGCTGACTACGGCTCATCAGACAGAGGAGCTGGGTGTGCCATGGGCGAGGGCGGGGCAGGGGACGGGGCTGTGTGGACCGGCAGTGTTCCCGAGTCGCAAGGCCTGACTGGGCTGTGGGTGGAGCGGTTCAACATGGCTTGTGGGTTCCAGAGTCCCAGTCCGTGGGCGGCGGCGAGGAGGAGGAAGACTGCGGACTTGCGGGCAGCGACAGGGCAGGAGCTGGAGCCAGGCGGCCCCTTCCAGGCCTCCCCGCTGGTGTTCCGTGGACGACCCCACGTCTCAGAGCCCCGCCTCTGAACACATGAACCTGTGGGGGCCTTGACCCACACCACTGCGAGAATCCAGCCGCCATGGGGAGAAGGCGCCGGAGCTTCACTCCTGCCCGGAGGGTCAGACCTCAGGACCTGGGCCGGAACGTGGGACGGGGAGCAGCGGGGCCCCTCACGGTGTTTCTGTATTCTGCTGTCCAGAACACAGGTCGCTGGGGGACTGTGAGGAGCTGGTGATCAACGCTGCGGCGGCCGTCAACAACCTGTCCTTCTACCGAGGGGAAGCTTCTGTCGTCCAGGACCGGAGGCTGCGCATCGCTGAGCGTGAGATGAAGGCTGAGCTGGGTCGGCGCCTGGGGGCCGAGGGCCGGGGCGAGAGGGGCGCCGTCGAAAGCTTTGCGCTTTGCGTCTGTCAGCGAGACACAGGTCCGCCGGCGTGGCTACTTCTGACTTCTGCCACGTCTTAGAGCGTGACCTGATTCTATGAAACTAGAGAGTGGAGAATCAGTTTGTTTCTTACTGTGGAGGCTGCGTTTCGTTTTTCTTACCTGTGGAGACCCCAGCCAGGGCCTTCTAAGCTACATTCCCAGCCCATGTTTTACCTTCTGTTTTGAGACAGGGTCTCACCGAGTCACCAAGTGGCCCAGCCTGGGCTTGCATTTACCATCCCCCTGCCCTAGCCTCCCAGGGTGCCTAGCTGAGTTTGCATTTTAGTATCATTTAATCTTGGGTCGTACTAGGGATTGGGCGCAGGCCCTTGGCAGGTGCTCTACCATGGAGCCGCGTCCCCAAGGCCAAAGTTTTGATATTTGTCAGTATTTAGTCTGAGATTGCTGTCTGTGGCCTTTAAGTTACAACTTGACTGATTTTTACTTCTCTCCTTACCAAATCTAGTGCTCTTAAAGCTTTTGATGAGTACAAACATGGGTGGAGTCCTAGAGGCCGTGCGCGTTTTTGGAAACCTGTCCCAGGACCGCGACATCTGCAGCTTCATCGTGCAGAACAATGGTGAGTTCACGGACTGCGTTCCCAGTGATCAACTCAGTGGTCTCCGAGTTTAGGTGATTTCCTTTTCCTGCGCTGTGGTGGAGTCAGAGCCTTCACAGGGAGCTGCATCCCGCCCACTTTTAGTTATGATTTTGAGACAGTGTTTCTCTAAGTCACAAAGTTGACTCAGCTGGGTTGGAGCTTGTAATCCTCCTGCCTCAGCCTCCCGGAGTGCTGAGGTTACAGGAATGCACCCCCTCTTCCCCAGAGCTCACATGATGCAACACAGAACGTGTTTCTGCTGTGCGACAGGAGAGCTCTGTATCCTGCCCTGCAGGAGTCAGGAGACGCTTTCTTTATGTGCCTGAATGTCAGTTACATGTTGCTTATCGCTGGGAGCAGAGGGAAAAGCCAAGTGTCCATCAGCGAAAGGGGAGAGCTGCGTGAAGAGGCCGATTCACGCCGGAAGTGTCCTGCAGCCGTGGGAGATTAGCTCAGGGTTGGGGCAGGGCAGGCTCAGGGGTTAGAGTGCTGGCCTAGCTGCACAAGGCCTTGGGCTCAGCTCTGTGGCACCACATAAAAATCACCTGGGTATGGTAGCGCATACCTGTAACCCCAGCACTTGGGAGGCTGAGGCAGGTAGGAGGCTTGCCATGACTTTGAGGCCAGCTGGACTACTTACGAGTTCAGGGTCAGCCTGGACTACAGAGTGAGGCCCTATCCAAAAAAAAGGAAATATATGACTTAAACAGTCATGTATCAACACACATCAAGTTAAACATGCTATGTAGGGGTGAAAATGCTAGTGACAGAAGGATTTAAAGGGAACAATGCCACCAGTATGAGTTTTAAAACACATATATCTGGGGCCAGGTACACTGGTGGACACCTGTAATCTGAGCTGCTTGGGCAACTGAGGCAGGAGGCTGACTAGTTTGAGCCCAGCTCAGGCAGGACCCTGCCTCAAAATAAAAAGTAAGTATACAGAAAGGGTCAGTGAGAAGGCCCTGAGTTCAATTCCCTGTACTGCAAAATAAGCATAAACTGACGTGGGTGTCTTAGTTACTTTTTCATTGTTTTGACTCAATACCCGACATCCACAGATTTAGGGGAGCAAAGATTTATTTTAGCTCACAGCTTCAGAAGGTCACAGTCGTTCAGGGGCAGCCGGCAGCAATGGAAGCACATGGCAGAGGCAGAGGTGGAGGCAGCTTCTCACGACATCACGAACAGGCCGGCAAGCTGAGACTAGTTGAAACTAGCAGTCAAGAAAGGCAGGAAGCAGCTTATGTGTCCTTCCAGGTCTCCGCCCAGTGCTCAGCTCCTGCTGGATCCAGGTGCGGAAGGTGTGGCCACTACACACCGTTAATCCTAATTTACACGCCTGCAATCCACCCGTCCAGACTAGGCCCAAATCTACCAACAGTGCATGGTTCCATGGACAATCCATGACATTCAAACACATGAGACTTTGGGGGCACACTCCAGAGCCAAACGACAGTATTGGGTATTGCTTACGTATGTCTGTGGTCACGGTGAGCATGAATGGCATTGGGAAGTGAAAACTTCCTGTCTGAGGGGGAAGGATACCTAAAGGCATAAAGCTGCAGCTGTAACGTCTTACCTGTTTATGTGTCTGTTTTAATTGACAAGGCGTGTGTATGCGTCACGTGCGTTGTTGGGAACACACTGTTACCCACAAGGGCGGGTGGCAGATGTCCTGATGTTTACACTAACCGTTCCGCATGTTTCACGCGGGAATCTAGTTCTAAGAAGTTAACAGCTCATGTTCATTGAAGGAAATTTAGAGGGACAGTTCTACCCTGCAGGAGTGAGGGAGCCCAGTCCCCCTGGAACGGCCCCTACACCAGCGTGCCTCGCCTCGCCAGCCCCTCGTGGTCTGAGTAGCTGCTGTTCCCCACGGGGGCAGCCTCAGGAAGGTCTCCTCCTTCTACTGCATGTACAGAAAAGGCTTTTAAGAGCAAGCAGAGGTTGAGAAGGTCACCTTGTTTGCTCCTCCCTAGCAGCAGGAGCTCTGCCACTACTGTTGGGGCCACAGGAGCTGGGATGTGGGGGCCGGCTCTGGGGGTGCGGCTTGTTGGGGAGTGCAGGCTGGGAGGTGGGTGAAGTCTCCTCCCAGAGCTCCCTGCCTGCTCCGGGATGCCGTTTGCAGAGCAGGGACCCTCTGGGAGCCCTGAGCAGCTCTTTTGCCTCTGCTTCTGTTCGCTGCCCCCAGTGCACAAGTTCATGATCGCGCTGCTGGACTCCAGGCAGCAGGACATCTGCTTCTCTGCCTGCGGTGTTCTCCTGAATCTCACGGTGGACAGAGACAAGCGCATTATCCTCAAGGAAGGAGGCGGCATTCAGAAGTAAGGGTCAGGGGTCTCAGTGAGTTTCTGTCACTGAGACGCAATACCTAACACCCACGGCTTACGGGAGGAAAGGCCCACCTTAGCTCCCAATTTTAAGAGGTCTCAGCCCACCCGGGGGAGACTGGTAATTGAGGGGGACGGGTCTGGCGGACACCTAGCCAGAGAGAAGCTGTTCACAGCATAACACACAGAAGGCTGAGGCTGTGGGGAGAGGGGAGGAGGGAGGAGAGGGCAGAGCTGGCAGGTACCCCTCCAGCTCAAGCTTCACTGACCGACCCTGCTGCCCAGGCCCTGCCTCTTAACAGCACGTAGAGTCCATGCATCCCAGATACCCCACAGCATCCGTGTACGTGAGGCTTTTGGAGGACATTCAGGTCCACACCTTAACACAGGGCATGACCCCAACTGGAGGCTCAGAGGCCATTTCTGGGCCTGGACCTGTCCTGCCTTTCCTTTGAGCAGAGGCCTTTCAACATTTGGAAGCCCTGTTCTGGGACTAACAGGGAGTTTAGGTTCCATTGGACAAATTAGTCTCAGAAATGGGTTACTGCTACCGTGTAGCCAAGTACCTTTGTAGATATGAATTTTTAAATTATTTTTGTAGGACTTGAGATTGAGCCCAGGGTTTTTACACCGAGCTATATCCCCAGCCCTTTCTTTATTTTTAACTTTGAGGCATGGTCTCACTAAGTTACTAAATTGCCGGGGTTGGTCTGAAACTTGGGATCCCTCCTGCCTCAGCCTCCCAGAGTTCTGGAACCACAAGTGTGTGTCATTCATTGCACCTGGCTTGAAATGATTTCAAATGACCATTGAATTGTATATAATATATATTAAATATCACTGATGAATAATCACCATGCTAAAAATACACTAATGAAAGACAGCGTCCGACCTAGTATGTTCTCTGCTTGACTTTCATAAACTCAGGTTGGTGGATTGCTTGAGAGATTTTGGTCCCACGGACTGGCAGCTGGCCAGCTTGGTTTGCAAAACCTTATGGAACTTTAGTGAACATATCGTCAGCGCGTCGTCGTGTTTTGGAGATGAAGCCACCAACACACTCTTGGGCCTGTTGCCGATATTTCTAGGTAGGTGAATTTGTTTTATTAACGAGAGATGCGAGTTGCTTTTCTGTTGCTGGGACCCAGTAGCCGACACCCACAACTTTAGGGAAGACAGGTTTATTTTGGCTCCCTGCTTTAGGAGGTCTCAGTCCGTCATGGTGGCTGGCCGTGGTGCAAGGGCCTGGCGGAGGCCTCGCCAGAGAGGCTGCTCATGGTACGGCAGCCGGGAAGCTGAGAGAACAAGGAAGACTGGAGCTAGCTTATGCCCTTCCAGGTCCTGGCCCAGAGACTCACCCCTTCCTGGTCGGACCCCAGTGATCCAACCCCTTCCGACTCAGCCCTTCCTGCCTCTTAGTGGCCCAGGACATCAATAAGTTCAAGCCCAACCTGGGCAACTTAGCAAGACCTTGTCTCAGACTCAAAAGAAGGGACAAAGACTGTAGCTCAGTGTGAGTGCCCAGGGCCCAAGCTTTGGTGCCACCAAAACAAGTGCATGAAAACTTGTAAGGCACAAAGCAAGGATTCGGACTATTAAGACGGAGCACTAGCCAGAGTCTGTCACATGGCGCAAGTGAGGCCCAGGTTGAACAGCCAAAAACAGCGGAGTGAGTCGGTGCAGGAGTGTCAGGGTGCCACGGTTTGCCTTGCTGTGCGGGCTGGTCACACTCTGCGTTCACAGAACCGGGGTGCCCTGGTGCCAAGAACTGAAGTTGTTGGCCAGGCCCCGTGTCACTGGCCTGTAACCCAGCCCTCTGGGGGGCTGAGGCAGGAGGGTCACTTGAGCCGGCCTGGGCAGCATCAGGAGCTGTCCTGCCAAAGTTTACCTGTGTCGTGTTGGCATTCCAAGCAACCCAAGGTGAGGCTTCCTCACACTCTAAAAAAATTAAACTCTTGAATGAGATTCAGAGTGACTGCTCTCGCTTTCATTTTCTTTTTTCCCCTGATAACAGATGAAGAATCAGCCCTGGGGGGCAGCTTGGATCAAGACCTTAAAAACTACCACAGACTCTCCTGGGAGACGGAATTCAGGCCTGTGGCCCAGCAGCTTCTCCTCCGGATTCGGAGTCACCTGACACCCATGCCTGTTCCTCCCTTCCAGCCACAACACCCGGAAGTCAGGTTCCCTCGGACGTAAGGAGTCGTCACAAACATGAACATTTTTTTTCAGTAGTCACAAATATAGAAAGGTTTTTTTTTTTTTTAGGTACTGATTTTAGTGAGTAGCCTAAGTCTTTTTTTAAAATAAGCGTTTTATCTCATTGGTTAGTCAGAAGAAACCAAGTATCACGTTAGATATTCCGCTATGAGACCTGTGAAGTGGGAAATACGTGCCCTTGTTAAGTACGTGGCCCGCCTCTGTTTCTGTCCTGAAGAATCTGGTGCTGGTTTCCTCAATCCTGACTTAACAGTTGTGGAACTTGAGTGCCTGTGAGTTCGTCAGCGAAGTGAACCACGCCGTGCCTGTTCTGCAGCGGGGAGCACGCGGGGCCTGGCACGGCCGCCTTCTTATGGGTCTGTCCCAGTCCTTGCTTTTTCCAAAACTAAATTTTCTGACCGGGTTCCAGGATTTTTGTGATCCTCATATGAGAAAGTAGCTGCAGAAAAACAGAATTCTGCTTTGGCCCAAATACTCATTGTTAAATAAGTAAAGCCGAAGGAAATCACGTGGCTAGAAGAGACCGCCGCCTCCGACACCTTTTGCCACAGAGGTGACACTGTGGATGAGAGGGCGCAGGCGCAGAGCTGAGCTGGGCGTGGGCCTTGCGCAGGCGACTTCATTTCTTGATCTCATGTTATAAAATGAGAATAACAAGCCGTTATGTAGCCAGTAGCCCACACCAGGGCACGATGGGTGGTAGGTTCTCACTAAGTTACCACATTATGGTGGCAATGAGCTTACTTGCTTGCGCGTTCGTTCTCTCTCTCTCTCTCTCTCTCTCTCTCTCTCTCTCTCTCTCTCTCTCTCTCTCTCTCTCTCTGTCTGTCTCTCTCGGATAGAGCCAGCCTTTGAGTAAGTTATTTAAAAAGGCAAAGACATTGGGATCACTGTTGGTACCCTCTGTCAAAAATTTGGAAATAAAAGCAAATTTACAGCTCTGTTCACTGAAAAGCTGTTATCAAGAGCCCTCCTCTCACCCAAAAATAAACATGGTGGAAGGCAGCCTCCCTACCCCACCCCAATCCGGAAGGACTGCCAAAGCCTCATAGAGTAACTCCCACTTCTGTTACCGGGGACTCATCCTTGGAGAGCCCCACACAGTCCTGAGGTGACGCTGCGTTGTGGCCCAGGGCCCAGAAGTCAGTGCGGGTAGGTTCAGTCCACTGCATGACATCCATTCTCTCTGATGAGAGAGTTGGTGTCTCTACAACATTTGAGTATGTAAATCTGTATTATATCCTCAGCAAGCTATGAACAAGAGCTAATCAAAAGTATACTGAATGTCTAAATTTTAAAAATTTATCAGAGCAAAAGACACACAGCCACGAATCCCCCTCCCCACCATCCTCTGTATTTGAACGTGCTTCCCGCTTTTGAAGGTTCTGGAAGGCCTCTTTCCCAAGTGTTTTTAGGAGGTGTGATCACCAGCACCGTGACGCTGCCACCAAGCACCATCTACCGAAAGCACGGCAGTGCGTCCCCGTCCACCTGGCTCACCAGGTCTTGTACTGTGCAACTTCTGGCTTTCCCCGAGTCCAGAGGCCATGAAGGTGAACTTTAACATGTGCATTTCTTTGAGACTTCTCTCGATTGTTTTATTAAAGTAGGTGTCTTCCTGGGCTCTGTTGACGTAACGACTAGCATTCGGCTGGGTTAGCAGCACAGGTTTCTTGCTCACAGCTCTGAAGGCTGGAAGTCCAAGCCCCGTAGTGTGCAGGAGGTTGTCCTGCATGACTTCCCCAAGACCCTTAGGCCTTCAGCCTGGGAATTTGCAGGGAACACAAGCATTCAGTCCTTAACAGGGTCATGTGGTAATTCTAGTTTTACCTTTTTTTTTTTTTTGAGGTAATGAGTTTTATATATAATAGCATCAAGATAAATAAAATACTTAGGAGCAAATGTAACCAAAAAGTTAAGATCTGTGCACTGAAAACTAGAAATTTTTTTGAGACAGAGTCTTACTCTGTAGTGTAGGCTGGTCCTGACCTCACCATGTCCCCCAGACTGGTCTCAAACTCACAGCAGTCCTCCTGCCTCAGCCTCTTGCTGTAAGGATCATAGGCATGTACCACCTAGCTTATGTGGTTCAGGGGAATCAAACTTAGGACCTTGCACTTGTAGGCAAGTGCTCTAGCCATTGTTCTATTCCTCCAGCCCCTTAGAAAACACTGTTGAAAGATATTTAAGAAAGACCTCAGTGAATGGAAAGATACCCTGTGTTCACGAATCGGAACGAACAAATGGCATTCTGGGGAGTAAGCCGGAAATAATTCCCAAACTGACGTACAAGTCAGCTTGCGAAATTTCACAATGCAATGCCTGCAGAGATTCCAGCTGGCTGGAACTAGAGGTGTAGCCTGGTGGTACAGCATTTGTCACGTAGGGAAAAAGATTAGCTCAAGTTCAGATTCGGGACTGAGGGGAGCTACATCCCACTAAGTTATCCAGGTGGAACCTGAACCTGAGATCTTCCGGTGCCAGCTCTCCAGTTGGTGAGATCACACGTGTGCACCATCAAGACGGGTCGTAACAATCTTAAAAATTGAGTGTGGAAGTGCATGCCGATAATTCCAGTACTTTGGAAGTCTGTGGAGAGCTGAGGCGGGAGGATCACAGGCCCAGGCCTAGCCCGGGCTTTAGTTTTCCCGTTTGGAAGAACCTCTGTTGCTTGCCAGTGGCAATCCCAGGGCACGTCCCCCGCCCCAGGGGAACAGAGAGGATCTCCTTGTGCTGCTGATTGTACTTCCTCGTCTAATTAGTCATAGTCAACATCTTTTCACTCATATTTTGTGGCTTTATATTGTTTGCTGCTCATGTTTCTGTGTTTCGAGATATATCTGTTCAAATCCTTGTTGAGTTGCAAGGGTCCCCTGGATACTTTTTAAAATCTGATATATTATTTGCACATACTTCCTCCAATTCCATAGGTTGCTTTTTACTTTGTTAATTGTGCCCTTCTTGAGCACAATTAGAAATTGTGCAGTGTTCTGTTTTGCTCCGCAGCTCTTTAGGACATGGTTGAAAGTAAGTAGTTACTAGTTTAAAACAGATTGTTATAACGTTGGAATGTTCTTTCTCTTATTAGTACGTGTTTGTGATACATAGTAACAATCAGCTGGAGAAACTGGTGCATTTACTTATAGGATCTTGATCACTCATGTCCCTTCCCCATTCCCACTGTTGAAATGTTTTATATAAATTTTCCCTGCAACCACAAAGAATATTTCTAGCATATATGCAAAAGGCAATAAAAGGGAATCAAAGCGTGTCACTAGGAGAACAAAATCCACAGAACAGGAAGGCGGTAGAAGGGAACGAAGGACAAAGGAAGGCCCTGGGACACACGGAAGTAGCGGAGCAGCGGTCCAGCCCGTCACTAGGTCAAGTGGGAGTGGCGTGAGCTACCCAATCAAAAGATGTGGATTGGCTGGTTTTTTTGGTGTGTGTGTTGACCCTCGGGATTGAACCCTCTCTGCCCCAGCTGTATCCCGGGTCTGTTTTTTGCTGTTCTGTGTTGAGCTGGGGCCTGACCAAGGCTCTGGTCTGTATGCCGGTGCCCATCCCCTTAATGATTTTTGCCTTGTGATGTTTTGAAATCAGGAAGGGTGAGACCTCCCGGCCGAGGTGTCATTTCTCAAGATGGTTATGATTATTAAAGGTTTGGTGCTTTTGTTCCTTAATCTCTACACAGGAAAGCAAATAAATCAAGGTGACGAGTTCCTCTCTTCGTCCCAGCGGCCACTTGATGGGAGAGCTTCGTTTTCGCCTGGTCCTGCCCAGCTCCTGCCACGCTTTCTTGCCAGCGTGAGGTTCTGCGCTGCTTGTGCCTGGGCTGACGGTGACCCTCGCCAGGTGTGATTTACCTGGCAGCGTCCTGAGGTTTTGGTTCATTTTCGAAGGACTGTTTGCCGGATGACTGCCTGACCTCCCGCTGCTGCCCTCGAGTGGGGACTGCTGTTGCCCTGCTGAGTTGGGGACCACTGGGTTTCTTACCTTCAACACTGGAGGGTTTAAAGGGTTTAAAGTACTTAACGAACAGCGCTCAGTTCCTCAGGCGGGCCCTGTGCCCTCTCCCCCCTGGGACTTCCCACGGTGCGCGTGGTCCCGCAGTGTGGCGCGAGTCCCGAGGCCCTGCCCGCCGCTCTCCGTCTGTGCACACTGCGCCTTCGGACCCAGGGACCCGCGGCCCAGTTTGCGGTGCCTTCCTCTGAAGCTGAGCGCATCTTGTGCTTTTCTCCAGTTGGTTTTCGGTTCTGGGGCTTGTGGCGCCTCCCGTCTCCCCTCGGCACGGTTTTGCCCGTCTGATGTTTTCCTGGTTTCGCTGACTTGTCTCTTCCAGCTCACCGGTTGCCTTGAAGGCCATTGTTCTCAAGTTGCCGGGTGTCGTGTTGACCCGCACTGTCCAGGGTGCGTTTCCGAGACTCCCCCTGGGGGTTCGGGGGGGGGGGGGAGGCGGGGGAAGCCGCTAGCCCCTCTTTCTGCACCTGGTGGTGGTTGGTGGAGATGAGGCGTCGCGGTCGCTACAGCCGGGCCTTTGCAGGTCTCTGCCCGCCGGCTTTGCGCAGGGTGGGCCTGTGCCTGCACGCCTCGCCGAGGTTCTGGGACTCCTCAAGCCTCCTTCCCTCTAGGGGCGGCTGCTTTTCAGGCACAGGTGTGTGCACGTGTGTGTGCACTCGTGTTCATTCTGTGCTTTTGGCTGTTTCCAACTGTCTGGCCTTCCTGGGACTTGGCTTCCATTCCATCCGCAACCCAGGGCCACACTCCTGCCTCTCCGGTGCCCAGCTGCCCTGGCCCCAGAGGCCCCGGGCAGCCTCCAAGCCAGGCCACCCTGTCTGGGCATTGAGCCATGCGGGGCACAAACTGTCCCTCCAGCAGCCCCAGACAAGCCAGAACACTGGGCCAAAGTTTCATTTTTTTCTTTTCATTCTGAAGAACAATCTAGGGATGAGGCGGTTCTGGCGGTCCCTACGCGAGGCTGAGCCGGGACGAGGCGATGGGGAGCACAGGGCTGTGCCGTCCAGTCTCTGTGCAGCCTCCCCACTGGTCCCTAGAGCCGTCAGGAGCACCGGGCCCAGCCCGCTGTGAGCTCGGTTGTCCGTGGAGTAGGAGACAGGGGTCCACACTGCCTCCCCTCCCCCCACGTGCCTCATGCTGGCACTGCCTGTCAGATGTACCGGGGCACATGCTATATCAAAAGTAACTCAGACTAACTAAACTAGTAGAATTGCCCCTGATTTTGAAAACAGCATCCGATCTTAAGTTAAACCTAATTGTGATTACAGAAGTATTTGGAATCTGTTCCACTCTTTTTAATTATTTTTCATTGTAATGAAGATGGAACCCAAGGGCCTTCATCTCCAGCCCTCCCATTTTTTAAACAGATTTTGAGACAGGCTCTTGTTAAGTCACTTCATTGCCCAGGTGATCCTCATGCCTCGGCTCCCAAAAATGCTGGGATTACAGGCCTGTGTCACCTGGCCAGCTATCCCATTTCTGTAGTGTGACATATTGAGTGAAGTCTGGCATAATGCAAAGGTTATTCAAATTTTTACTAAGAAATACCAGGTTTAAAAAACTAAATCTTCAAAACCTCTACCAGAAACCTCCTCATGATTACTTTAGGAAAAAAATTACTTTTCCCTTTGGTAAGAGAGGATTTTTGGTATCCCTTAGGGAATTTTATCTTTCTCAATTATTTTGGAAGCTACTCATTTCAAAAATTACATAATAACATTAGAAATCCTGTGTGGTCACTTTTGAGAAAATATTCTGAGGAACAGGAAGCAGCTGTTAGGTGGGAAACATCAACTTTGTATCATGCACACTTTTATTACTTTAGGTGTAAACACATTTTTACTCATTAAAACATTAGTGTCAGGCTGGGAGCAGTGGTATGCACATGTAATCCCAGTCCTCTGGGAGGCTGAGGCAGGAGGGTTAAAAGTTTGAGCCCAGTCTGGGTAACTTAGTGATTTAGCAGAAATCTCCCAATTAAAAAAAAATGATTAAAAGGAGTAGTCATGTAGCTCAGGGTGAAGGCTCTGGGTTTAACTCCTAGCACTGCAATATATATATATATATATATTCAATATCTGATGTCCAAGTGGTTATAACCTTCAGGGTACTAAACCTTCCCGTCCCAGTTGGTCTGGTTTTGTGTTAGCTGCAGGCTAGTTAGAACCTTCACTAGGAACGTGGTATTTTCAAGGCGAGGTACAAATAACAGGCAGGAGGAAAGGCAGCAAAATTCTGACTCTTGGTGCAGCTGTCCTCGCAGAGCTCACCCGTGTGGCGACGGCACGGTGACTCAGTGGCAGGAGTGGGGTGCCAGTTCCGTGGGGAGGGTGACAATACAGGGCCGGGTAATGAGAAACAGATGCACGTATTTCCTTAAATACTGCAAACAACCTAAAGTCGAGTCTTCTCACACAGGTATGCGTCTCCTGTGGTCTGGGTGTTAGATTCCGACCCGGCAGCAGGACAGTGCTGGGCCGTGTGGCCTGCAGGGACCCTGGCTCCTGGCTGGGACTGGAGTTCTCCCTGCAGGGAGGGTCCGCCCATCATTCTCGCCCTCACAGGTACCTCTTCCCCCTCCTGGTTTCCCGCCATGGGTTGAAGCAGCACGCGACTGTCACCGGATGCAGCGGCTGATGTCGGCCCTTCCAGCCCATGGCCCTCTGGGTGTTTCTCCCCCCCGCCCCCAGGTTGGTCTGCTGTAGTAAGGACTGGTACCTTTCATTCTGCCAGCGGCCACTGGGATATTTGAGATGCCATTTGCAGGCCGTACAGAAGTATCAACTTAAAAATTAGCCTCTTCTATTTGATAGTTATTTAATTGACCCACAGCCCTGTATGATGGCTGATACTGCTTCTCCTCGATCACAGGAGGCAAGATTATAAACATCACGGGAAATTGCCTCATCGTGACTCAGGCAGCACGTCCCCTGCCCTCATGCTATAGTGACAGAAAACGGGCCTCGGTGTCCTGAGGGGCAAGTGCTGCCTCTACTCAAAATTGTCTCCCCACTCCATAAATTGATAGGTGCCGTATTAAACTAAATCTTCTGACGAGTAATAGGCATGGACCAGCCATCTTCAAGGGAAAAAAAAAAACAGCCTCAGATAAGACCTGAAGGCCCAACCATTCTTCTCTGTCTCTTCAGGGGGCTGCATGACTTCCATCGTCTCTCGGGGATCTCTCGTCTCCTGACAGTGTCATCTGCGAACTGTCAGCCACCGTAGGTGAGTGAGCAGAAACCCAAATTTGTTACTGAGAAATGACTGAAGGAATTGAGACAGCGGATACAAACTGGAGAAAATTATTCTTTATTGAAAAATACCAGTAATACTGACAGACTTCAAAGCAACGGACGCTTCCGGGATACAAAGTACTCAATACATTTCTTTTAAACCTGTCTGCATTGCAAACCGAGTTAGCATTTTTGTAAATCAAATTTGATAACCTGACTAAAAAATACTTTCCAGCTTTATTATTTAAGGAGCTGCACAACCTTCTGGAGTAGGGGCAGGAGGTGGGCAGTGGCCCGGGATGCGCCTGGGACCGTACAGCAGCCTCCGGCGTCACTTCTAGAACCCGGGCTGGAAAGACACGTGCCACACAGGACGACCGCCGCCCAGCGTCAGGGGGCCCGGCGACGCGGCACGTCCAAAGGAAGCCTGTGTTCTTACCATCGGCAAACTTTCATTAGGATTCAAGACAGTATTTTAAGAATGCCACTATCATTTAGTGTCATCCAATAGGTGAATTGTAACAACTCAGGAGAAAGAAATGAACTGCTAGCATCAGAACAGCCCTGGCCAGCTGTGACAATTCTATGCCCTTCTAGATGCAAAAAGCTACCACGTCCACGAGCTGAATTTGAAACCACACGGATGTACATAGGCTCAGGTAGTAGCCGTGTTCACTTGGAGCACTTAGAGCTTACTGGGCCGCGACCTCCTCACCCGCAGCCAGGATTGCAGCACCGAGATTCCCAAACTGCGGCTGAGCCGAAGTCATCCCTCAAGTCCGGGTCTGCGCATGCGCCAGTTCTTATCCGACACCAAAGCGGCAGGATCTGGAGTTGCTACTGGCTGCACTGGAACAGCTCCACAGCTTCCTGCGCTGTCAGAAGGCAGAAGGACCACGCAGCAGCCCCTGCCCGCAGCTCCCGACCGCAGGCTGCCACGCCTCGTGCCGTGACCAGGGCCCGCGGTGGGCATGTCCACAGTGAGCAGCAGAGACTAAGGGACTCGCAGCACTACGGGGTAGGGACCCGTCCACCGCCGGTCCGGGGCTTGGCGCCTCTGTAGAGGCGAGGCCTGCGGGTCGGTCCGGGGTCCTCCTCACCGAGGAGGAGCGAAGGTCCTGGGGCGGGTGACGGCTCCGGCGCGTCAGGTCATGTAGTGGGTGATGGCTCTCAGGGCGTACAGCAGCTCCGCCTGCATCCTGGCTTCCACGAGGAGCAGGTTTACGTGAACCTGGGGGCAAACAAAGCACAGCGTCGCGTGAGGGCGAAGCGGCAAGGAAGGGTGCGCCGGGGCGGGCTGCCCAGCCCCTCAGATGCGACGGCACGAGCGCGTGCCCGCCGTGCTTTCCCTGCATGGCTGCAAACGCCACGCACACGGGATCCGAGCCGGGCCCGGTGGTGGCCCCAACCTCTGACACCACGGCCCAGGTAGGTGAAACCGCTTCTTAAGGAACTGGGCTGCTTGCAGGGGCTGGAGGCGGCTCTGACCGGCAGGCGGCCGGGGAGGGGCGGGGTGAAGCTCCGCCTCCTGCACGTCAGCAGCGGCACTGGACCTGATAGGAGCGTGCTGCCAGGAGGCGGGGCTTTGCGCAGACCCACTTCCTGCTGGCCTGGTACGGCTTTGTGCGCCCACGGGGTGGGGCCCTCTGGCTTAAGGAGTAATGACAAAATGCGTATATTCATTCAGTGCACGGAATTGTTTTTCTGAATATTTTTGATCCCCGTTTTGCTGAGCTCTCGCGCACGCCTGGCTGGTCGTGCGTTTTCTGTGCACCACCAGATAACTTAAGAACGTGGGTTCCGGGCAGCATGTTTCTCAAAAGCTGCTGTTCTTCCTGAACAATGCTTTGAGTGTTTGCTTACATTAGATCACACCTCTCCGTGGCTGTTTACCGCAGTTCGGAAAATCCAGACACTCCTGTATGAGAATTCCAGGGTCTCCTGCCAAACCCTCACCCAGCCAGTGGCAGAGCTCTTGCCGAACAGGCGTCCTCCTTCCCGTGGCGACAGCCTCCTCCCGCGGCCCTCCCGGGGGCAGCGAGCGAGCGTTTCCCTCAGGCCCCACGCCGAGTCGCGAGTCCACAGGCCCCGCGCGTACCTTCTCCGAGTGCCTGAACTGCCGCCAGAAGCTGTCGTACATTCTTTTGGTAACCTTCTCAGGAGTGCAAACAACAGTTTTGATATAAACTTTAAAGCTGCGATCCAACAGCTGGTTGATTTCGCCGTAGTCATAGTCATCGTATCTGTGGGAAGAGAACGGACGCGGCCTCAGCGCGGTCTGTTTTCGGGCGCGCGCAGCACGGCGGGTGCTGCAGTCCCTTCCCCTGTGTCAGCAGCCGGTCACGCTCAACGGGGGCAGTGGGTGAGCCCCAAGGTAAAAAGGTGGGGGCTTCCTGGCAAAGCTCCTCCCACAACCATCCAGCAGACCGAAGGCAACGGTCTGACCACCGGTTAGCGGGAATGACGCCGAGACGCGTCAAGTGTGTCTGAAATGCCCAGGCAGTAAGGACAAATGAAAGAGGCTTCGTGCATCCTGACCAGCGTCACTGGCCAACAGCACCAGGAAGCCGTGCAGCCGGGCTGAGAACCCACGGGAAGGCGCTGCCGCCGCCGCGCTGTCCGCGGAGCACTGCGGGAGCAGGGCACCTCCGCGGGAGCCTGTGCGGTACCAGGCGCTACCGGGGAGAGGAAGGCGACGCCAGGACACTGATGTGGCAGCGGGCCTGTGGGCAGCCGCCACTCGGCTCTGGTGCGTGTCCCCAAGTCTGCCTCCCTCAGAGCCACGACTAGGGGCGTCTCGGAGGAGCCGGTTCCCAGGGGACGCACGGGGGCCGGGGAAGGCCCGGACACACGGGCGCGGGACCCACCGTATCCCGAACACGCAGTGGGTGTAGTTCCAGACGGCCCGCCGGAGCGTCGAGGTGTCCACACCCGTGTGCGCTGCCATGGTGTTGTAGGTGAGATTGTACGCAATGTGGAATTTCTCGTCGATCAGCTGCCCCACGTCTGGGTAGAGGCGGTTTACCAAAGAGTAACCGTGGTCTTCCCAGCAGTAGTCCTAAGGACAGCAAGAGCCGCGACAGTGAGCCGCCGAAACGAGGCCAGCTGCGTCCCCACCGCAGAACAGCCGGCTGGCTGGGCTGGGAGCGGCTGCCCGTGTCGTCGGCCCCCCCCCCCCCCCCTGCGTCCCTGCTGCACAGCAACATGCCGAAGGCTGTCAGGTAACTCCTGCAGTCTTGTTCCCTCTGTCCCTCACCGCCAGGCCCGTCTCTGCGCTCGGCCTGTGGAGATGACGCGGTGCCGCGTCCACTGTCATGTTCTGTCACTGCAGACGTTTAGTTGTGTGAATTTCTAATTTGACACATCAAGAATTCATTTTTTTCCTACCCCTCTTCCACTTTTTGGTCTCCCAGTTAAGTTTTCCTACGTAAAGTCTCCTTGCCTCTTCCCTTTCCACATCCTGTCCACACTCTGGTCAAAACCAACAGCCGGGGCTCGAGAAATGGCTCGGTGGTTAAAGCGCTTGCCTAGCAATGCTAAGTGCCTGAGTTCGATCCCCCAGCACCATATAAGCAGCGTGTGGTGGCACATGCCTATAATCCCAGCACTCAGGAGGCTGTCCGAGGCCATCCTGGGCTCCACAGTGAGCTCAGGATCAGCCTGGGCTGCAGAGCCAGACCCTGTCTCAAAAAAAAAAAAAAAAAAAAAAAAAGAGAAATACCCAGCCTCCCTTGGAATCTACTGTGAACTCTGGCACGCACGGCGCACGTGGCCAGGCTTCCAGCCCTTTCCCTGCCTCCGTGTGTGCACGGTTCTCGGTAGCGCTGGCTCTCGTCCTTTCCCCATTCGATGCCTAAATTGAAGCTCAGTCACTTCTTACTCCTTCTCTTATGATCACCTCTTTTTACCCCTGGCAATGCTGGGGACCAAACTGAGGGCCTCAAGGACACCAAGCAAGTGCTTGATCCTTAACTGTCATCTACCCTTGGATTTTTGACTTTCTAAATCCTTCAAATTGTAATCTCCCTCCATAAAATTTCTGACCCACAATCATCTCTTTGATTTTGAATCTATTACATTTTATAACAGTTTAACTATCAAGTACAATTTTTTTGTTTTGTTTTTGAGGCAAGACCCTGCTCTGTAGCCCAGGCTGGCTTTGAACTCATGGCAATACTCCTGCCTCAGCCTCCCATATGTTGGGATCTCAGGTACGTGCCACCACAACTGGTTTATATGGGGCTGGGAATCAAACTCAGGGCCATGTGCTTGCTAGGCAAGCGCTCTAACCCCTGAGACCCAGCTCAAGTACAAATTCTTTACTTCTTCCTTGTTCCTAAATGTTGTTCCTTTAAGGAATATCTTAGCACAAAGGAACAAAATCTTACAGTTCTCAACTATTTTCATAATTCTGGTAAAAGTCATTATTTCCCACTTACTTGCTCCTTTTTCCCAGCTGAAGAAGTTGGGAGCGTCTCGATTACCTGCCTAGATTAAATGCTGAAGCAGACACATAAGCTTCAGTGACTCTACTGACGACCTGGTGTCAGTCTTAGAAATCACGGTGTGAGACAAACCCGGGCCAACTGAGGCCTCTCAGCTGTTGCTACAAGGCTGAAGCAGGTGGCTACGACGGCTCCTGAGACCCTGTCTGGGCCAGTCCCTCAGCCCAGTGCCTTCAACCCTCAGCGGCTTTCTCCTGTAGTCCAACTAAGACACTGCTCACGAGTCACGTGCCTACAGCAAGTTGCAACGTCACCTGGACGCGAAATGTCGGGACGTGCATCCCGTGCCGGGAGAAGTCTTTATAGCCGTAAGTGGTGTCCTCAAAGTGACGGGACACGTCTCTTGCTGGCGCAGCCTCATCATCGTCTGAAATAATTAAAAAGAAGGGTCACAGAAAGCTCTTCAAAAATAGGTTACTACTTAAAATTCATCCACTGGTAAGTGAAAATAGGGTAACTCATTATCCGAGGCTGAGTAACCAGTATCAACCAAAATAAAGTCTAAATAGAAAGTAGCTTGCTTACCAGAAAATGGAACGGAGTAAAAGGGGAGTCTGTTACGGAAACAGCTGGACTCTGCACGCCTGCTAATCCCTGCTGCTCTCTGCCCTCGCCTGTGTTCCCGGATGTTAGGTCCTTACCAGTGTTAGAGTACGGACACCCTTCTGGGGGATCCTGGAGGTGATGACTGACTGCTGCAATCAGCAGTGCTTGAAACTCAGCCTCCCACCTGCTTCTGTTAAATACTACTGCCACATGACACATCATGTGACAGGAGAACAGGCCCTGGGAGGGGACGCCATCACATCATCCTCCGCATGGAGCTGGAGTCCTTTAGACTACCACGTTTTGGGGGTGATGACATCACAGTTTTAGGTAAATATGGTATTTTCATCAGAATGCCACATATTCAGGCAAACAGAGAAACAACTTTCCCTCAAGGAAAAACTAGCTAACAGCCAATCTCAATTTATGTTCATTTGCTATATGTATTTTTTTTGCTTGATATTTTTTATACTTCTCTATTCAAATTATATCTGGAGGTAGTTTATGAACTTTGTCAACTACCTGTTTTATACATTAAACCTGCTTATAGATACAGGTTAAAGGATTTAGGTTGCTGGCAATTAACATTAATAGCTCTTTTCACAGGTAATGAAGTTTTCAACCAGGAAGCAATCTTAAGGCTTTATGCATTCAATTTCTTCATATTAAAAAATAAGTCAAAATAGGGCACTTCTATGTGGAGTGACTGTCTCACGCTCACAAAGTTCCTCAGCAGTGATTCTGGTACCAGAATCAGACTGGCCGGCCCCTCAGCCAAGTCCTGTTGCACTAGAACCTGCCCTTCACTGCCTCCCGGAATGGGTATCAGCAAGTATTTATAGGCTTTTTTCTCTACAGAGAAAAGCCAGGCTGGCAAGAGAACAGCCCTGCGTGGCTGGCAGGGGCGGCCAGACCTGACGAGACGACCAGCATGCTGTCCCTCTTCTCCATCTCAAAGCGAGACGCCATCTCCTCCTGGCTCGCCTCCTCCTCGTCCCGGCACGCCTGCAGCTGCTTCATCTTCTCCATGAGGGCTTCCACCTCGAAGAAGGAGTCGCTGCCCTGAGGAGAGAGTGGTGCGTGACCCACCGGACTGGGAGGACACAGGACAACACCCGGAAGCTCCCCCCAGCAGGTCGGCACCGAGGAAATGCAGAGGTTGAAGGTGTAACATACATGGGTGGTCGAGATGACGTCAGCCAACTCTGCTTCCAGAGTACTGACATTAAGGTTTAAACATGACTTGTCCATTTAAAATAGAACTTCATATTTAAAAGTTAATTTCTGCTTGTTCAGTTGATAAGAAACTGCGCATGGTTTATCAACTGTCTGCTGTGTACACTGTCAACATGTTTATCACCCTGTAGAATAGCAATTGTTCTATTTATGTAATTTACTAATTAAAAATGAAATGTGTCCTCACAGGGCTGGACAGCCAGCCACCTGATCTCTGCAAGTGGTGCTAGCAGCTGCCGCTGGCTGGTGTGACCACAGCAGTCACATCTATAGTGACAGGCTTCACACACAAGGCACAGCCCAGTGGACATGTGTTTACACTTCTACACCCGACTGCATCCTTCCTACAAACACAGAGCACACATAGGGAATGCAGGCTTTGTAAGGAGGGAGTATGAGCAGGGTTGCAGTCCCACACCCGTTTCCCCTTCATCTCCTCTGCAGGCGGGCTCCGGGCCTCTCCTCCCACCACGAACTGCCTTCCACCCACGCATCGCTCACTCCCTGCGTCCTCCCACCCTCTGTCCCACAGAGCCCTAGCTAGCACGCGACTGCGACCCAGAGATGCTTCCTGAGGGCAGGGGCCTGGCGGTTTCGTTTACGGTTAAGCGCCTACAGCCCGCTGCTGCGCCTGGCATGCAGCAGAGCGACTGTCAGCATGATTCCATATTTAGAGATGACCCATGTTACTTAAAAAAATTTTTTTTCACATGACCTAGTTACACCAAAATGCCCTATACTAAACCCTTTAAGTCCACATGGAAAGTTACTTCTAAGATGATATTGAAGATTTCCTATGGCAGACAGAGACCTGGGATAAGATCAGTAACCAAACAAAACAAGGGTCAAAAAGATTACATTGCTCAATAGAATCAGTCAAGGTTAAAAACTCACACACCCCCCAACACCCCTCCCGGCCTCACGACCTCTCTCTGCCCCTACTGTTCCTCACAGCAGCAGCTGCTCAATTTACCAATTTTTCTCTAAGATAAAGAGCCCGAAACTCGGTACTCTTAGGAAAGACAGCTCCTGAGAAGGTGTACCGGAACAAAGGAGAGTGGGTGTTCCGCTCCTCAGTGAGGGAAGATGTATGGCACTGCATCTCAGTATCACCATGTTCATACCACATGTGGGATCCCCTTCTGTCTGCTTTTTCCTACCTGTATGTGAAGAACCAAGCCAAATATTTCACATGTTCCCAGAGAACAAATGGTGTCAGCTCGGGGCCAAGGGTCGTAGCAGGGGGAGATGCCAGTCCACGCCCACTGAAGGCGGGGACAGAGGTGGCACTGAGAGTGTAGCTGCTCTGCCAGGGCCGGCACCTGGGACAGCACTTCAGAAGGCTGATTTTCAAGGCTACATCCCTCCTAAAAGAATAAAAATCCTAGTTTTTCGCTCTTTTTTCTCTCTTATTTTTTAAAATTGTTTTTCAGTACTGTGGACTAAAGACAACAAGGCCCGGCACAAGGCCCGGCACACGCCAGGCCAGTGCCCCCCACTAAGCTACATCCCTACCCCTACTGTCTGTTAGCACGAAGTTCACTACAAAGAGTCTTGTCACAGCAGCCGGGCATTTTTCTGCAGCTGTGCACATTATTGGTGCAGGTCCAGAGCCCAATTCTGAGCGTACCTTCCAGGCCCGCTCTGATCCTCTCATAGCCCCGGGCCCTGACAGATAACCCAAGGCCACACGCAGCCAGGAGCATGGATGCAGGGGCTGGGCTCGCCAGAGGGTCCTGGGACCTGTCAGAACAGGGCTCTGGTCATCACGGAAAATGATATTCCTTCCTGTGCTAACTTCACCATAAGGAAATGCCACCTCTCTGTTTAGCACCTGAGGAATGCCAGGCACTGCGGTGGGCCTTCTGCTTTTTTACAGACTTTTCAAGTAACCCGCACAACAATGGTTTGCCTTTACTTGGGCATGAGAGACCAGCCAAGGCTGCCCGTAGAGGCAACGCAGCCCGCCCCAGACCGGTCCGAGAGGCGCAGACTCCAGTGCGGCAAACGCGCGTGGCTGAGAAGGCTCTCTGCTGACTTCTCTTTTGACGCATTAAATAAAGCTTTGCCTCGTAACTACAATGAGAATGCAGCAGGCAGGGGGATTCTGACTCATTCATACAAGAATTAAAACTTGCTCACAGGAAATTCAACTTGTTACGCTGTGGCTCCAAGGAGTAACAGAACCGAGAAGATATAAGACAGTATGAACAGTGATGAAAGCATCTGAATGAATTTAGACAAATACGCTGGTGTCACCTTCTGCACCTGTGCGGAGTCGGACATAAAACAGAATTTTAAAGGGTGAGATTTCCAGACCAGCGCTGACTAAATCTTTTAAAACATGAGCAATTACGAAGTTGGCCTCTTTTGTCTGCAGCAAAGGGAAGAAAGGATGTGATGGCCTGGGAAGTCTCCGCCCCGGCCACACAACTCTCAGCGCCGCAGCTCCGTCAGCACCAGCTGGCTCAGTCAGGTGTATGCTGTTGGCTCTAGACCTTGAAACTCCTCGCGTAAAACCTATGCGACAGGGATATAATCCTGTGTGTCCCTGAGCACCGGAACTGGCAGCAGTGCCCGCACAGGGAGAAATTCCACCCTCACTGAAAGAACAGCTGGTGGGGGCGGGGGCTGCTCTGCCTACGGACTGACAGGGTGGACTTCCAAAGGAGCCAAGTGAGAAAATACCACAACTGTAACTATCGCCCCTGGCCTGGTGCCATCCGTGGCAGAAGCCAGCCACTCACCGACACGCTTCCTGCTGAGTTCACGTGGACCTCGTCCGCACCGTGATTGCCGTTTGCAATGTCGCAGATGCAGCAGCTGCTCAGAGATGGAGGTCGGAACGTGTGGCCGCCATCGCAGTGAATCTCAGGGCTGATTCCACAGCCGAACGTGAAGGAGGCCAGAGAGTGGTAGTGCGTGAGCAGGACCACCGCGTGTACCAGCTCTGCGAGGGACCAGCTGTGCTCTTCGGCTTTTAAGAGCCCCTTGGGAAAAAAGAACAGATTTTCTCCTGGGGTGTGGTACTGGTGAGAGTAGCAGCTCATGTTGGGACTTAATCCACTGAAAACAAGGTTAGTCACAGTACAAAGCTCAGGCTAAAACTACAAGCGGAAACACATGGAACCCACAGTTTGCTAATTTTCATGAAAATATTTCCGCAAATAGAGCTTAACATCTGTTAATGATACTTTCATTATTATTTTGATTTTTTGAAACATGGATTTAAAATTGTAATAGATACATTTTGGTTAAAAACACTTGGCATAACTCACACTCTGGATGATGAATGAGTTCAGATGTAATAAATCTGGATTTAAAGTGGAAGCTACTATGTGAGTGATTACGAGACGCCCTCAGGGAATTTTAATAGTGGCTTGAACAACCTGACTCTAGAGATTCCTAAATGATCAGGCTGTTATTTGTTTAAAGTTAAGCATACATTCTGTACAATTCCTTAAGTCCAACTCCAGGTAGTCCACTGTCCACTTTGTAAAATTGCATAATTTTTCCCTGACAACAGAACAGGCATTATTATATTATTACTCATTTTAATCTCATGTCTTGACAATGTCTCTTTATATATCTAAAATGTTCTGCAAATAGTAAGCAAAAATATGTGCTTTTAAAAATTTCTACCATGTGCTACATGTTTTTCAAGCAAGTTAATTTACTTTTACTGTAGACCTAGAAAGACCTAGTTTAAGACAACATTTAAAAAATAAATATGCACACTGGCATACTTCACACCTACTAGGAGAGCTATCACCCACAACCGTGGCACGTGCCAGGAGCTGCTGGGCCAGCAGCAGTACCCGCGGGCTGAAGGGAATGCTGACGCGGACAGCACGTAGGAAGACGGCGTTTCAGTTTCGTGCAAAGCTAATCACAACCTCCCCATATGCTCCAGCAGTCACATTCCTGTGCGCCCAAATAAGCTTAAAAAGTTTTGTCTATAATTAATCCCCCACACAAATGTTTGTAAGAGATTTAGTCACAATTAACCCAAACCGGCAGTAATTAGGATGCTCCTTCAAGAGGTGAGTGGATCAACAAACTGGTATATCCACAGAACACGGTAGAGGAGAATTTGCCCACACAAAGAAGTGAGCCGTCAAGCTGCAAAAAGACACAGGAGGACCTTCAATCGTGGAACCAACCGGAGCCACGCTGCCACGGCTGGGCGCCAGATAAGTCCAACTGTACAACATTCTGGAAATGGCAAAACTCTAGAGAGTGACAAGACCAGCCGCAGGAGTTGAGAATGGCAGGAGAAAGCACAGGCGGTGGCTCCGAGTCTCTGCTACACAGTGTGGGTACCATGACATCATCAGAACCCACAGAAGTGCCCAGCCCAAGGACAAACTCTAGTGTGGACTATGGACATTAGTAGTGACATGTCAAGACTCGTTGCTGCTCACAACAATGTTCTACAGAAATCCTACCTGTTAATAATAGGAGAAGAATGTATGTCTGAGGGAGCATTGTAAGATAGAAAATGGGAATTCTCTATACTTTGTGTGATTTTTCTGTAAGCCTAAAATTACTCTAAAAAATAAAATCTTAAATTTTTTCTTTTTGAGACAGGGTCTCGCTCTGCATCCCACGCTGGTCCTGAACTCACTATGTAGCCCAGGCTGGCCCTGGACTCACGGAAATCCTCCTGTTTCAATCTCCCAAGAGCTGGGGTTAATTACATGCATGAGCCACCACATCCAGCTTATGAGGTGCTGGGGAATCGAACTTGGGTACTTACTTAGTGCTTGACTTAGTGCTTGCTAGGCAAGTGCTTTAACCACTGAGCCATTCCTCCAGCCCCTTAAACATTTTTTTAAAATGACCCCAGAGATTTATCACCTGGCCACATACCTCAATGTGTCCTTTGGTGATGAGCCACGGGCGGTGGGCCAGCACCTTATTGAGCTCTCCCAGGTTCTGCAGCTTCTGGGGTGCACTCTCTAAGCCGTTGAGCCACTGGGGGTCCCCACCCACGTGGAGGAAGTCACTCACATGCAGGTTCACGAGGTAGGAGCACTGGTGTCTGGCCGCAGCCTTAAGGGACCACAAAAAGCCACACTGGTCACAGGTATCAACCTTCCACAATGGCAATACAGCTAATTAAACTTTTCATTAGTGCATCTTCAAAAGCACTACAGAAAGGAAGATTTTACACATTTACACCACAGAAAACACTTCAGAAATAGGCTAGGAACAAAATATCTGATGAAGATATCTGAACTTTAGAAATCTTACCTAAATACTGAATTTTAGAACCCGAAGGTCATAGGAAATGATGCCAACCATCAAGTCACATACTGTACAAGCTGCACAGGACTATTACCACCTGCGTAATGTCACCTGCTTCTGTGAATGAAGCAGAGCAGGGGTCCGGCTTCATGCTCTGAGGAAGGCCGGCCTGCAGCCTCGGAGAAATGTGGTGCAGCTTTGTTATACTACAGAGCACACTTCGGAGGAAGAAGAGAGACCACCCAACAGGAATCCCTCTGTGGCAGAATCTTTAGTATTTATGCCTCTGTTTAGGAATTAATAAAGACAGGGAGAAGGGCATTTTCACAAAATGTTTACAAACCATTATTCCAATGTAGTGCCGATAGTGCAGGGGTAAGGGACCATCCATCTGCAGCAGATAGTGCTGAGTTTTTAAGAAACTTTCCAAATACTGTGGGTGGAAAACCATCACCAAAGTAATGTTATCCAAGCGACCCAGCGCAGCAAAGGAGTCTGCAAACACAGCGTGCATCTGCGCGTCCTCGCTCCCCACTTGGAGAATCTGTACAAAGGACAGCAAAGCCTGGTGAGACCTACGGTGGGTGGGAAAGACTGCGCGGCTGCCTGCGCCACGTAAGGGCAGGTTACCTTTGGCTGGAGAGAGAGGTTATGAATTCAAACTCAACTGGTGGCAAAATACAGGAATCAACAGTCATACAGCAGAGGATGAACACAGCCCCACGCTGGAGGCCGTCAGGTCGGCCGCCTGCAGGCATGGCCAGGCTCCAGGAGAGCAGCAGAGCTTACGAACAGAAACCGGGGCCTGTCCTTATACCACCCACTACTCTTGTCCAATGTAAGGAGAACCGAAATTAACCAAAGGCGATCGATCCCTAAGGTAACAAAGCACAGATGCTTTCACATACACAGAAGTAGGGACCCAACCCTGCGTTCAGGCTGTGGGCATCACCAGGACCACGCAGCTCGGCTCACGGGCACCTATGCCCTGACACAGGCACACGGGGGGTTATGGGTCCAAAACAAGCCTTGGCTTTACTTGGTCACACATGGGTGTTTCAAGAGTGTCATGAAATACTAGAAATCAACACGACTACAGCAGCTTCTGCCACATGGATTCGCTGCCAGAGTGCGATTAACTGCCATCCTCTGGCGAAACACGCTGTTGACCAATGGTTTGTTGAGATGCCAAGACCTGGGTCAGGACAATTTTTCCTTAGAAGCATGTAGCTTGCTGCGTCTTTTCACAAGCAACGTACCTCCTTTTCTGGGATGAATCTGCTTGGTCCGTGTCCTAGGGGTCGTGGAATTCGAATTCCGAGTTCCTAGAAGAGAAAAGGACACCACCTCAGGCCTCCAGCAGTAAACACCACGGGCCGTGGACAGAAGAGGGGAGAGAAAAGTCAGTGAACAGAGGCGGGCTTGCTGGGCGGCTGCCTGCCCGGCTATACATATATACCAGCTCTCTGTCTGCATTGCAGAGCTGACAACAGCTCACAATAAGACTCTGACTGAAAACAAGAAAACCTGTTTCACTAAAACCAGAGTTTTGCATGAAGTACTTGGCAGAAAGGCTAGAACAGAGAGTTCAGCACAGCAGCCAGGCCTGTGGGCTGTCAGTGGTACGAAATTAGAGCGGCGTGTTTGTGCATCCAGAACTCAAGCAAAATATCAGCCCCTGCTATGCGCCCTGCCAAGGACGAGAACGCAGGAGCTCCGCCGCTGTGTCCCGCACAGGCAGGACGTCACGCCGGCGATGCCCGCGATGTGACGGAGTGAGCATGGGCACAGCAAGAGAGAGAGAGAGAGAGAGCAGCCGGTGACACTCCCAACGGAGAAGGCGGCAAGGGGCACGTTTTGTCCCCGGTGGAGTGCAAGTCCCGCCAAGCTCCTTTTGTTTCTGAATTAAGTTTCCTTTTCAGAAAAGCTCAGGTAATTCAGAAACGGAATCTTGTGCATGTCAACGCAGTGAACTCGGCTCACGCTGCCAGCGACGTACTGTAAGCCAAAGCTGACAACCTACCCCCCCACACACACCCCACCCCCGGGACGATTCCTTGTAGAAACAAAAGCAAAACAGAACTGTTTCCGGCAGGGCGAGAGGAAGACTGCGGCCATCAGTCTAGTCCCACTTAACGTCCGCGCTGGCCGCGGGCAGCAGAGCAGCCGCACGCACCGGGCTCCTGCCCCAGGGTCTCCAGGGCACTGGCTGAGCGCCCCTTTCAGGAAAAATGGGACAGACACGTGGCAGCAGTTCAGGAAACTGGTCCAGACAAATGCCAGCCTTTTGTGCAGAAGGGATTTGAAAAACTAAGCAGGCAAGACACAGTTCAAGAGAATCTTCATTAGGGGAAAGCAAGTTTTGAAGCGGACGGTGTTTGCCAGCTGAGCCCGCACAGGCCCTGTGAGTCACACCTTTCATCCGGAGGTTCTTTCTGACCCTGGTCGCTTCAGGCTGATACTGAAGACGGCACACAATGTCCTACTCCTCGCTTGATGAGACACTCGGTTCCGCAGCGGGCATGTGAGCGCTTAGTTTTAACACCCTGCACTGGATGCCAGCAGGAAGCACAGTCCCGTCACTTGCTCCTGCCACCCTGGAGCAGACACACTTGCTGGTGCTTTTCTAACTGAAACACTAATCAAATTACATGCATTTTAAACATGTGCTGGGAAAAAGTGAAGGGCTAAAATTGATGTGTACCCTTTCTGATTTCTTCAGTCTTTATAAAAAGGATCATATTTAAACAAGACGTATTTTAGAATAATACCTGTTTCAAGGGTTCACTCCTCATCTTGAGACACTATACTTTAGGTTTTAGTACATGAAAAGTCAAGGGGGGGTGTCATCTGAGGCCCCGGCAACGGCTGGACGCGGCCTGCGCCGCACTGTACCCACAGCCAGCTGGAGCTCAAGGGACACAAACAGCAGACCTGAGGAAAGAGCGCCCCAGCTCTAAGAAAAACACAGTGAGGGGGCAGCAGGCTGGAGTGCCACAGAGCCCGAGTCACACAGCACCGGCTGGCAAGTGGTGACTAAAATACCTCCATGCGATAAATTTACACAAGGTCAAATGTGAACATAAAATTGGGAAAGATATTTACTATTTATATAACAAAGGGGTGTGAATTTTTTTTCTCCAGACCAGTAGGGAAAGTCTCCAACAATCCTCCAGAAAGTGAACAAAGGGCAAGGACAGTTCAAAGAAAAGGAAATAAAATGCCTGAAAAAAATGCTCAGCTCTCCCAGGAAAACAACACGTGGGTCACACACACGTGTCACGCTTTCTCCACAGAAGCTTGCCGGGATCCAGCGGCCTGTGCTGGGCAGCCGCTTCGCCACTTCCAGCGTTCTCAGGAGGAGGGAGGAAAGCCGACAGGCAGGCGTGAAGGGACGCGGATCCCAACCTCCCGGGAGAGCAGCTTGCAACACCCGCGGACACGAAGTTGCTGTGCACCCGTCCCACCAACTGCACCCGGAGGCCACAGCAGCATCCACGATGGTGTATGTGGATGGATAATCCCTGCAACATCAGTCTTAGCTCCGCACGACTGGACACCACCTCAGGGCTGAGACAGGAGGGCCGTCTGCACACAGTGCCTGGGGACCAGGGCAAAGGCGGCAGTCCTTACAGACGCTTTAAAGACCTCCAGGATACGCCTTGGGTGGCGGGAAGGGGGTAGCAAAGGGCGTGATATACGTATTTACGTTACTATTTATTTGTAAAGAAGAGGAAAGTCCTCAAGGATTCCATTTCTAGGACTTTATGCTACAGATACACGAGAACCACACGAGTGGACTTTTAATGAGACCAAGTTGATATCACATGGGCTTCAAAACAAAGAGGCTACAAATCAGGTCTTGTTTCTGTACTAAATATAAATAGCTACTTTACCTTTCATGGTTTAGATCTAAAATGTCTCCCCAAAGCCTTAGGGGTTCAGAGATAAGGCTTTCAGAAAATGATTAAATCAGGTGGAGGTTCCCTACCTCGTGTAGTGATTGGGGTCCGGATGTCCCCTAAAGCTGCATGCACCTGGATACTGTGGGTTATCATGCTGGTAAGAGGTGGGCGGATCACTGGGCTTGACGTGGAAGGACATGTGCTGGCTCTGGTCTCCCGTGCCATGAACAGTTTCTCCTCCTTCTGAGCCTTTGCCACCTGCTTCCATCATTGCCAGCTGCCCATGAATGGATTGAGACCTTCTGCAACTGTGAGCTAAAATAAATCTGTCCTCCCTTCTGCTACAGATGTCAGGTATTACGTCCCAGCAATGAGAAAGTAACCAACTGCCCCTCCCCTCCCCGCCCTTCTCCTCCCCTTCCCCTGTCAAAGCCCTTTGGCTATTTCTGACTCTTTAGATCCAGGAGCCTCTGAAGCCATGCGACAAAACATGGCTCCTCCTCCTTGAAGTCATGGGGGCCAGATTTTTTTTTTTGTCCCAGTAACAGGAAAGAGGATTAGTATTCTAAAATAATTCTGCTATGGCACGGAAGACAGGAGCCAAAAACATGGTTATGAACGCTTCGGCAATGGAATACCGTCTCAGAGATACAGCAAGATGCTTTGCCAGCGGTTCTAAGAAATGGTGTCATCGTTAAGTCCATCTCGTCAGACAAATCAAGTGGCCCGCTGATGTCACTATCTCCTTGAGCCTGCAGTGGGCAAGCCCTTCTTTCCCAATTTCATGAGAAATACATTCTTCCGGTATTAAAAAAAAAAAACTATGTGTTTTAAAACAGGACACTGATAAAAAGCAAGCATCCTTCGGGATGGACTGGAGACCTGCTGGTGCTAAGACAGCATTCACTCCTTGAAGCACCAGTCTGCTGAGGCAGTGGGGGGAAGAGGAGCTGTGAAGGAGTCCCAGCGCTCAAGACCCCACGACACTGTTTTCTCCAAGTCTCTGTCTAGGTGCAGCAGGAGCGGACCCAAGTCACCCTTGGGCTGGCAGAGGCGATTCCCGGCTCACCCGATACAGACACGGCTATGCTCATGCTATTCCATAAAACCAGGAAGAGAAGTGGAATGGGGGACAGACACGTGAAAGAGAGAGAAAGAAAAAGAGGACAGATGGATTTTTGAAAAATCAGTTCTCTCCCAAACAGAAGAGACCGATCAGCACAAACACATGAAATACAGTCACTGGTATTCCAGAATCAGATAGATGGTTTCTTTCTTTCTTTCTTCCCTAAGCCAACAGACTTGGTACACAGCACGTGTGTAAGAACAGAACGTGACCTTTTCTACAGAATCTCACACCCAGGCGCCCCTGGTGTTCTACCGTTGTACCCCATCTGTCCTGGTCCACATGCTGACAGGAAGTGGGCTGTGAGCTCTATCTAGCTTCCCACTGGGTGTGGCAAACCGCGAGTAGAGCACCCCACGGCCATTCCCCGCAGGCTGTCGCGTGGAACGCACTCACTGAAACTCCAGAGACATCGTCGTGGGCGTGGGCTGGGGATACTGCTCAGTGGCAGAGCCATGGCCCGCCAGTGGGGGGCCCAGAAAGACAAGCAAGAACCAGAGCAACTCTTCACCTGGGAAAGAGCGCCAAAGCGCTGCCCAAGTGGAAACGCTGCTGCTGCTGCTGCTGCTGCTGCTGGAAACAGCTGTCCTCTGAGGCAGCTCCAATGGGAAAGGCCACACAGCCGCACGTAACAACGGCAACATGACCCCATCAGCCGCCCCACCTACCTGAGTACACAACTAGGGAATGTGTTACAAATCACACACACACACACCCTTTTATTAGACTCCATCTTCCTTCATTACAGCAACAAAGTCTGACAGACTTTGCTGACTACCTCATCAGACAGGAGCAGCAGCAGAGGGGAGGTGGAATCCCTCCTAGAATGTGGCTGGTGACCTAGCATTTGTCATTATCTGAGAACCAAACTGCTGTTTAGTTTTCTGGCTACTTGTTACATAACCAAAGTATACACATAAGATCCGAAGCGGCAGCTCAGGTAAGGTGCTTCCTATGAGCCAACTGAGCCAGCGCTGCTTTAAGTCCTATTATCTGTAAACAGGGAGCTTGTAATTTATATTACAATCTCAACAGGGGCAGCATTCTACAATCAGCGTGAAAAAGAAGCCAAGGGCTGAGACCGACCCTCTTGTCAGTGCCTGAGCTATCGGCACCTCTAGGATCTCCACCTGGCACAGGTGAATAACGGGAGCACTGGGATGCGAACCCATGCACTGCAGCTCAGAGTCGGCAGGACGAGTGGTGCAGAGCGCTGTGGCCCAGGAGCGAGGTGCCAGGGCTGGGATTACTTTCATTATTACTTTGAGTCTCTGTTTCAGGGTTCTTGGCACCTTGGGGATTCTTGGTTTTTAAAAGCATGAAAGTTTCAATTTTCTAGAAAACTCACTTTGGAAACATTTCTTCCCATGAGAAATTAGCTACACCTCTGTTTTCAAGCAGGTGTTGATTTAAAAAGGCGCGTGCTGTAGGTATTTTAGGAGCCCAGGTGAATGTGTTTGTTTCTCAGCTTTTGCTTCAGGTTACCTCAATCATTTCTCCACCTGTAGCTGGGAAAAAAGTATGCCCATCCAGATCCTGGTAGGCAGAGCCGCCAGCAGAAGTGGCCTCAAAGCAGCTGTAGATACTAATAGCAGCACAGACACCAAAGTTCGGGGGAGGGGGGGGTGCGGGGGGGGGGGAACCTAACTGTTGGAACTGAAATAAGCCAGGCTTGTAATTCCAGCACTCTGAGAGGCCAAGGCAGGAGGATTGTAAGTTCTAGCCCAGAGTGGGCAACACTCAGTGACAAGGCTCTGGGCTTGATCCCCAGTACAAGAAAAGCAAAGCTAACGACCATCTTCGAATGAGATGGCAACAAACTCCACCACAGCTGTGCTGCTTCAAACCCTGTGTTTCCTCACTAGTGTAGAATCCCAACACAGGAACACCCTTAGTGGCTGTGACAGCTCCACACAGACCATGCATGCACCGCACCCCTGTGCAAATCAGGGTTTGTGTGCTGACAGTACTACTCGAATCCAATGTTCCATAGTTGTTAAAGATATATTGAGGAATCTATATCAATACCCTTAAGGGAGGGGCTGGAGGAACAGCACAGCGGTTAGCGCTTGCCCAGCAAACACAAGGCCCTGGGTTCAATTCCCCAGCACCATATAAGCAGGAGAGGGTGGCACACTCCTGGAATCTCAGCACTCGGGAGGCTGAGGCAGGACGACTTTTATCTGTTTGAGGCCAACCTGGACTACATAGTGAGGCCAGGACCAAACTGGACTGCAGAGACAGACCCTGCCTCAAAAAAAAAAAAAAAAAAATCCTTACGAAAAAGACTGATTTGCTAAAAATGCAAAACAAAAGTACTTCTTGACTTACGGTATCTACCTGCCTGAAAAACTAGCCAAAAATAAAATGAACAAATCATTTGAATCATTTTATTTTTCTCTCTGTTCTTGAACATTTTTTCAAATCCTGTCGAGGTGTCTTAGTTTATGAAGATAATAACAGCAATGACATTAATCTTATTCTTTTAATTATAAAAGTAGAAGGCTGGGGGTATGTCTCAGTGGTTAGAACACTTGCCTAGCATAAACAAGGCCCTGGATTAGATACCTCACCACATAAAAATCAGGCATTGTAATATCTGTAATTCTAGCATCCAGGAGGCTGAGGCAGGGGGAATGGTTATGAGTTCAAGACCAGCCTGGGTTACATATCTAGTTCAGTACCAGCCTGTCTCAAAACAAAACCAAAAAAAGCAGTAGGTGCTTTTTGAAAGTAAAGGTACACTGTGTACAGAATGAAATTCCCACACCTGCTCTCGCTTCTCTGGGAGTATCGCTGCATCCACCCTGGGTGCTGACCTTCTGACAGTCAAAATAGTTACATAAAAATGAAGAGACCTAGAAAGCCTACCAAGAAATATCCCAACTACAGCAAAATGTGTATTTCTAAAACTGTTGTTAACATTACTAGAGTACTATACTTAGAAACATTAAAAGTTTAGGTGCCTCTTTTTTGTGTGCTCCATGAAATGTATTTTAGAAAACTACAATTTATTTCCACGTATCACACTTGGTCTGGGGATGTGATTCAATGAGACAGCCTGTGGCTGCCACAGGCAAGGCTGGGGGCTCAACCCTGCGCCACCTGGAGGGAAGCCGATTCACCTACACTTTGCTCAGGAATCCATTCCAGCAGAGGGTGGGACAACACAGTCATGGAACTGCTTCGTGACGGGACTGTATCCTGAGTCCCTGTGCAGGGATCAGCTTCCCTTACAAGCATCGCTTCCTACTTCGTCTTCCGCATTGGGTTTATAAAAATGAAAGGCAACTACACCAAACCTCTTGGTTTCATGAACAGAATCTCAGAGGCATGATGATCAATGTGCAAGTGACACCGTATCTATCTTCCAGTTTACACGGCTGTCCAGAAGTTGTAGGTCTGGACAAGAACCAGGATTTCACACACAGACACCACACGGATTTCATCAGGTGCAATGGCTGAGCCTTGTTTCCACTCAAATTGAGAAAAGACCTTGGCCAATGCAACAACTTGCACAGTTTCTACTCTGGCAGTTTCCAGAGCAACGCTGTTAGACTTCTTAGGGTTGTTTTATTATCTGGAAGCCAAGAACATGTAATGCACCCATAAATATTAGAATCTAGTCCCATAACCTTCATGAGGATCATCTGCTTTTTAATGAATACACTTACTATACTAATAGACTTTACTTATCAAAAAACTACATAATTACTAAAACCTGCGTCACTTTAATGGGGAAAGCGGCAGAGAAATTATTCACATTTATGCTTCTCGAACTAAGGCAATACAGCACAGAGATTTTAATTCAGATTTCAGCAAACATTACTTTCTCCCTCACCTTTTGAACCAAAGCCTTCGAAAGGTTCGAATTGTAGCTGAGGTCTCATTAGTAACTTTCGAATGGCTTCCTATTTGTAACCAATTAGGAAAAACACACAAAACGTTACAATTAAAATCGCTCTTTCTGAAGGCCAATTCCGAGCAGAGACGGCTTCACCAACAAGGGTAAAGGCTGTGCGTAACGTCACGCAGCCGGCGGGACGTATTCTAGGCAATGTACACTGTCGTAACTGACCCAAGTATTTTTTTCTTTTTCTTAGGCAGGAGGAGGGCGTGAGCCGTATGTGGACAGGACGCCTGGGATGGGGACGGGGTGGGACTTATTGGTGACACCCGCAGGGGGTCCAGCAGCTCCGCGGGGTCCTGGCGTGCCCGGACTCGCGCAACGGCAATCGTGTTTTGCAGACTTTCGTTTAAAAGACCGGCCGAGGCGGCAGCACCGTCCACTGGGCGTTTCTGGCCCAGGGAGACTCCGGGTGGAAGCGGCGACCCTCCGATCGCAGCCCCGCCCGCACCCGAGGGCCGGGGGAAGGCCGGGCAGGACGCCGCCTCCGCGGGAGCTGTCGGGGTGCCACCACCTGCAACCCCCGCCCACCTGCCCGGTACCTCGTCCTGGCCGCGGCCCGCGCCGCACTGCCTGCAGCCCAGGAGCTCCGAGACCGCCAGCGAGGCCGCGTACGCCTCGTTGGCCGCAGCAGCCAGGCGCATGCCGGCGGGGACGAGGGACGCGCGTCGAGGGGACCGAGTCAGCCGCGACTGGGACTGCGAACGCTCTGCTCGGCGCGGGGGCGGGGCGGCGCCGACAAACAAGCCGCGGCCCCGCCCCCGTCCCGTCACTCCACCCGCCTGGCGGCCGCGGCCGCCAATAAAAATCCGCGTCATGCGCGGCCCCGCCCCCCGGCGCCGAAGGGGAGAGGAGCGGCGGTCGAAAAACAAACCCGAGGCCGAACGCTCCGGGATGAGCTCACTGCGGGGTTCGGAACCGGCTCGCTGCGCCTCCGGCGAGCATGCGTGCGGCTGCACGGCGCCGCGCCGTGAGGTCCTCGGCCTCAGAACCCCGCCCCGCTCGGCCCCTTCTGCTGGAGGCGAACAGCACCGGCCAGTGCGGACGGACCGCCTGCGCGGGACGCGGTTCGCTGAATCCCAGGCCCCTGCGTTTCTGCCGTCTTTCGCAGGCAGCGGATCGGGAGCGAGCGAGCGCAGGGCCTCTATTCCACGGGAGATTTATTTTGGGCAAGCAGTGCGGGAACTATAAATATCATTCCCCTCCACAGATAATAACCCCGGCAGCAGGACTCTGGCTCGCCTTAGCTCCCCCCGCAAACCGTACCCGGGACATCACCTTTGCTGAAATTCCCTCTCACGCACCGCACCGTACAGAATTTCTTTGGGGAAAGCACAGATTACCGAAGGGCACGGCCGGCCGCCGGCCGGTGGTGCCGCCGCATCAGAACCCCACCTCCCAGGTCCTGTGCCCATGCTATTTCCTTCTCTACAGAAGACTGCAGTATTAGCTGCGGGGAGAAAGGAACCCTCCTGCACTGCCGGTGGGAATGTAAATTCGTAAACCACTTTGGAAAGCAGTATGGAGACCTCTCACAAGACTAGAAATAAATATCCCCTTCGATCCAGCGACACCCCTCCTGGGAATATATCCAAAAGAGGCCAAAACAACACATAACAGAGATATTTGTATACCCATGTTCATAGCAGCACAACTAACAATAGCAAAAATATGGAAGGCACCAAAATACCCATCAACAGACCAGCGAATACACAAACTATGATATTTATACACAATGGAATACTATGCATCTATAAAGTCCAATAGCGTGGAGGTTTTCACAGGCAAATGGAAGAAACTAGAGAACATCATGCTTAGTGAAGTGAGTCAGAAGCAGAAGGTGAAACATCGAACGGTCTCTCTGATATGAGAGACCCAGATCACAACACCTATGGATAGGAACTTAAGACGAAAGACAGTGAAAGAGGGGAGTAGGGTGGGGGAGGAGGGAGGGAGGAGTGTGTAGGGGGAGGGACAAAAGGAGAGTGGGAAAGTCCTTGTCACCTTGACAAGATAGGTATGTGCACAAAATGCTCAACTCCATTGTAAACCTTGAATTTTGCATGTACACATATCAATAAAATGTGGGGAAAAAATAAAGTAAGAACTTCCACCTTTTCAGTTAAAAAAAAAAAGAAAACAAAAAACTCCCGAGTTAGATCTCTCTTCCGTGTTGGAAAGTACATGCTCAGGAGGTGGAGGGGGTGATGTCAGAATATCCTGACAGAAACAAGTGGAGGTTATATCAATAAATACTGCGAGCTGCAGGAGTAGGACTCAGGTGAAAGTCAGCTTCAGCAGAGGTTACAATGCCTCAGAGAAGACTTAAGTTGCTCTTGGGTCTGGAACCTTACATTTTAAAGACAGCAAGTAAACATGGTTGCTTTGTATTTACCTCCTCCATACAAATACTGTGCTATGCTCCCATAACCAAGGCTAAAGCACCCAAAACTACCTGTGGGAGGAGGGGATGAAAAGGGGATTAATGTTAAAGCCAAAAAAAGTTACAGGCTTCTGAGCTCTTTTTCACGGAAACAACCACAAAAACAACCAGTATAATCAAATGCCCACTCGGCCATAAACAAATAAAACAAGTCCAGTAACTCATTGCATACTCAGCCATAGATGTATGTTCCAAGATAAACTGGCTGTAAATCAGTAACTTGGAAACATCAGTGCACTCGGTGTGGGCACTGTGTGCTGTAAAAACCAGAAGAAAATGTGGGAAGTAACTTAAAAGCTTAGCCTGGTCCTGTAAGAATTGAGCTGTGATCTTATTTCCTGAAAGGGCAACACAATTATTTAGCAGGGATAAGCTTGTTTGTGCCTGCCTTTCTGCTTCCTGATGGGAGGGACATATATTCAGCTGACCCTGGAGAGGTCAAAGCAATTAAACACAAGTCAAGTCTGCAAACCGCATGCAGAAGCTGTGTCCGGTATTCAGAGTATAAATCCCTATGGAAGAGGGGCTTCAGGTACATTTAAGTACAATTCTTTTCTCCACCCCCTCTCCCTGAAAGCTCATTCTTTATTTTACATGAAAAGAAAAATAATTTTAACTTATGTTCTAAGTCAGTGGTTTACTGAGAACCCTCAAGATTCCTTTATGGTCTCTATAAAGACTGACCCAAATCTTTCAAAGAATACTCATTTCTGCCCTCTTGTACATGGTAGTGCTGTGAAGTAGTCACTTTATTACCCAACTTTAAAAAGCTGTCTTCAAATAAGTCTACAGTGACCAAGAGTTCCAACACATTCACTAATTTGCTTGCAAATCTCACTGTGTAGATTTCACTTCACTTCTTCTAGATGTTTTGTTCCAATCGCCACATAAAGAGTTAGCATTTCCCTAAGGACGCCATCGCTTGATAGACCAGATGTCCCCCTGAAGGTGTCCAGTGCTGGCTGTGATAAGCATCTGCTGCGCTGGGCACAGCGACTGCAAAGGGCCGTGCCCGTCATGTGGCCGCAGGTTATCAGCAGAGGCCAGCAGCTATGGTATAGCCTGCTGCTTGAACAATGTTTTCTTTCTTTTGGGAAGAATCCCAACATCTTGGCAAAGCAACCATAGCCGTCCTGACATTTTCCCTTTCCTCTAGGATGTTCTGGTCAGCTCACCCAGCCGTGTCACAGAGAGGCCCGCCGTCACGCTCCGCCCTTGGCAGGGCAGGGATGCCCTGGGCCTCTCTTCCTCTGGCCCAAGCTGCCGTACCCAGTGAAGCACAGCGATGTCAGTCAGAGGGCTTGATCTGGGGAACCTGACCTGCAGCGGTGGCTCTGGACAGGCTCTGAGCAGCAGCTACCAGGAGCAGTTAAGAGGGCCCAGGACTCAGAGGTTCCAAGCACAGGGCCACTGCGGGAGGGAACCGAAGAGATTCCAAGGGGCGGGCTGGGGCCAGGGAGGTGAGGAAAGGTGTCAGGTAGCGAGGCCAGGTAAGGGGGTGGCCTGAGGAACGGTGGGAAGGGAGGAAGGGATAAAAGGAGGTTGCATTCCTCCAACAAGGCGGTAAGTTTCCCGAGGGAGGTTGTTATGCCTTGTTGCACTCATTTTTTAAACTTAGGACACAATTCTCAAAATATCTGCTCTCCGACCAAATGACTTTCCCCTGAACTCACTAGGTCCTGAAAAATGATAATCAGTTCATGAGAAGGAATTAAAAGAGCGAGAGGCACGGCCACCGCATGATGGGCTGCAGCTTAAGCCTTCAGTCTCTTCCCCAGCTAAAACAGTCCCACGTGAACAGCTTTGCCCATTCACTCACTGGAATCACAGCTATGCCTAATAATTGGTCAGAAATCAGACGGCAATAGTTTCAGACTTTACACCAAGGAACTTCTGTAAGAGCAACACTGGGATTTGTTGGATCTATGCTGTTTAATCATTCTCAAAACTTCCCTGGTTATCATTTAAGACATTTCTGTAGAACAAATGCTAGTTTATCCAGTTACTTCTGTTTGCTGATTTTGTCAAGATTTTTCTTCTCCTGCTTATGTCTTCCTGATTTTATACATATAATTTGTCTGCTAAGCACTTTTTCCTTTCCACCACCACGTTTTGGGCACATAAATACCCTTTCAGCACTTTAATTTTATATTGTACTTATTTGGTCTCCACTTTTTCTCACATGTTTAATTTTTAGAATTATTTTCAAGAAGGAAGAACGTTGTCAAACCTTTGGTCTGTCCTGCTTGCTAGGCTTCCTCCTTGTAGAAACACACAGTATTTTAAAGTCTCTAAATGGGGTTTTAGCAGTCTGGGCCACGACTTATGTTTATAAATAAGCAGCATTATCCAAAAGTGTTAGTTTTAGATAAAAATGACAGTTCTACTCCAAAGATGCAGTGTGTTAAAATGTATGCTCAGATTTCCCAGATGACAAAAAGATCAATAATGTGTCGACTCCTATGCACCAGACACTCTTTATTTACATGTTTACAACATATATAATCATTTTTACAAATTTGTGGGGTTTTTTTTCCCAGACAGGGTCTTGCTCTGTAGCAGTCCAGGCTGAACTCACTATGTAGCCCAGATTGGCCTTGAATTCACAGCAGCCCTCCTGCCTCAGTCTCCCAAGTGCTAGGATTACAGGTGTCCGGCACCACATCCAGCTTTCTACAAATTTGTGAAACAGAAACTCCTACAGATGGGTAACTTGTCCAAAGTTACAAAACTAGGAAAAGGCAGCGCAGGATCAGAGTGGAAGGCAGACTGTCTGAATCCAAAGCAGTGGTCACTCGGGAGTGTCACTGCCTGTGCTGTGCGGTGGGATGGGGGCAGGAATAGACAACTGACGCCAGGTTCTTCGCGCTGAGGCACACCTCCAGCCCTTTTAAATTTTATTTTACTTCATTTTTGTGAGACAGTATCTTGTTACATTACTCAGGCTGGGTTCCAATTTGGGATTATCCTGCCTCAGCCTCTCAGAATACAGAGATTACAGGAGTGTGCCCCCATGCCCAAGAAGGTTGCTTCTTTTAATGATCCTTCTGTACTCAAGCTACTTCTGCAGTGTAATTTCTTGATTCTAGGGGTAAGAGAAGACAGGAAGAAAAAGAAAATTATCTCCCTTTCTTATACTCAGGCTGAAAAGAGCAAGAAAGGGAGGGAGGGAGGAAGGGAGGGAGGGAGGGAGGGACGGGAAAGAAATCATGGTGTGGGAGATCGCGGTCTCTCTGGCCTTGTCTCCTCCATTTCTAGGTCTCTGTTACTCCTATCAGTGTCTCTCCCCAGACCTCTGGCGACCTCATGCCCCTCCAGTTCCTTCCCTATGCCTCTCACCTGAGCTCACCCAGCCGACTGTAAACCAGGGTCCCCACCTTTTGACGCCAGAGACAGGCGTAGCTGAAGACTGCGCAGCCACTCAACTGCATGTTCAGCAGCCAGTTGCTGGAAGGAGCTCTGACATCACAGCAGCCCCAGATGGAGCGGGTGGGAAGCTCCGCCTCCTGCCAATCTGCAGTGGCATTAGAACCTGATAGGAGCGTGCTGACAGGAGGCGGGGCTTCACTCCCCGCTCAGGGCCGGCTGCTCACTTCTCCCAGCGGCCTGATCCCTCCAAGGCCGCAGGCAGGTTCCAGTCAGTGGACTTGGGTGATCCAGGGGCTCCTGTTCTACATGTTCCTTACATTACGACTATTCCTCTTAGAATAAGCGCTAGGTTTTTAAGAAGAAAGCAAGTCTCTTAAACTAACTCACACTATTTATTGTGAGTGACACATTTAGTAACTTATGTAAGCCTCTCTCAACAGAATGTAAGATGCATTACAATTAGAACGATTGTGGCTTCTGGTTCGTTGCTGTATTTACAATGCCTTACTGCCTGGCTCAGACTCTATGTATCTATCAGAGAAAAGCAAAGACATGTTTCCATTTAAAAAAAGTACAATAACAGAAAAATTTAATAGGATTGAAACCTTAATAGCCAATTTCAAGCTCAATGTTACTTTCTTAAGATTAGGACAGTCTAGACCAACATTTCTGGAAGCTTGGGACTGCCACAGGGGGAGGCAGGCCCGGCCTGGGAATCCACTTTCCCAGGAGATGGCTTCCTTCCTCCTTCCCGTCTCCTTCCTTCTCCCCCTTGGGGAGCCACAGGCACCTTCCCTGCACCTTTGATCTGTCTGTGCCTGGCATCTTATGCTGCCAGGACGGCAGCTCTCAGACTTCTGGCGAGAGCACACGGGGATCCCTGGGGCCAGGCAGGTCTACACAGGTTGGACGCCGACTGTGTATGTACCATTGTTACACAAGATGCACAAAACCTTTTGTAACCACGCTCAGCTTTAATTTCCCTCCCGGCTACTGAAGGTTAAATGACAGAAAAGAGTAACTGTTGGGATACAAAAGTTAAAGAGGTGAATCTCTCCAGAAGCATTCTGGGCTAATTGCTTTTTAGTAGCATGGTTGACTTAGGGAAAAAATGGGCTTAATTTGGAATACCATGAGCATCAGGAACAAGGTGAATGTGGTGGGAAGCTGTGAGGTGGGACTGTGTGCCATCTGTTCTTAGGCTCCTGAAGGCTTCAAAGGAGAAGGAAATTCAGGGAACTGAAGATGCTTAATATATGACATATGCAAATGGAGAAATATTCCACAGACTATATGCACATACTGCATTATACAATTTTTAAAACAGTTGTCAAGAGGCTATACTTCATTTTTACCTAAATAAAAGTGAACATGTGTGAAAATACTTTAAAACATCATAGTGCTTCTATTTGTGGGAACAAGCCAAGAACACAGCCTGTAACTTTAAATACCGGAAATTATAGTATCATAAAAAAATTACCTTTTGAAAAGAGATGAAAACCAAACCTAGTTATCTCCATCCAACTTATCCTAAGACCACTGGCTTGATGCAGCTGAGCTCTTGGGCTCTGCCTCCCTTATAGTATCCATTTAGCCATGGTTAAAAGTGTTTGCGCTAACTGTATATTAGTAACTCATTGGTTTTATCATGACTGGATTTTCAAGGCTTTAGTCATATTAAAGATCATCTGCCCTACCATCCCCTCCACCTCCATGAATAAATTCTCAAGTTTTAAGATCAGGCTCCTCCGTGACCCCAACAGTGACTCCTATGCCCTCGTCCCCTCCACGACTGTGACAGCCTGCCTTTCCTGTCCCCCCAGACTGGGACCAGCCAGTGGTGAAGAAATTCCACAGTGGGCATTCTCCTGGCACAGGTCCTAGAGCCCTACTCAGTTCCTCTGTGAGACTCCAGTGGCTTGCCTTTATTCCTTTAAGTCACGTTCTGTATCTGCCTCCTTCTAAGGTCTTGTGTTCTCCAAGACAGCGTCGAGTTGCGGTGCAAGGCCACACTAGGAGGCAGCTTGCATATTAAAGACTAAATGCTCCTCAGTGATCGCTCCCATCAGTTCTGTGCCCCAGAATCCCCATGGCCCCTCTAGAGTCATGTCCCTCTGTGTCCCAGGTCCCCAGGGGGCAGGGGCATGCAGGGTATCACAGTTCAACAAATAAAAATGTTTGTGTGGCTTATCACTGCTAGCTTTCTGCTTAACTAAAGTATGCTCTCAAAAAAAAAGGACAATTCACTGGTACCAAATTACTTCACTTATACTAACAGAAAATCTGATTTTCCTATTTTTCATATTCTTAATTTTGGCAGCTAATCGGGAAGTACCAATATGGAATTTTACTTAAGTGATGCACATGTAGAAAAGGTCATAGTCTCTCTTGATTTCACTTCCTGAAATCTTTCTCTAGTTTTAAAGATCTATTTTGGCATAGGTTTATGTACAGGTGCCAACACTATTATTTTACCAGTTAACAGAAATCTTAATACTCTGTACCCATTTAGTATTCAGTCATTCACTATTTACAGATACTCCCAAAGGCCCACTGGGTACATTTAATTTCTTAAATCCTCTGAACAAGAGAAATATCTTGAGATTATAGATGTATTGTCTGGTTTAGAATTAATCATCCACATAAATCGTATAGACTGGCAGGTAGCTTGGAGTTAGGGAGAATCAAGTGAGAAAGTCTTGAAGCTTATCACGCAGCCTCACTAGAGGGGAAATGAGGAAGAATGAAAGAGGAAGAGGAGAAGGGAATTGGGGGAGGGAAGAGAAAGGAAAAAAAATACAGAAGAAATCAACAACATCCCCAACCAACCAACAGCAGCAACAACAACAGAACTCTCAGATGCCAGGGAAGTTCTCTGCCATGTGGGAAACTGTTCAGAGCAGGGAGCGAGGCTGTGTGGCAAGGCTGGGCGAGTGTGTGAGGCGCTGGGTGCAGCGCCCAGTGTTTTCATTCAGAACACATTACTGTGAATCCAATATTCTTGACACTATGAACACAAGAAAACACGAGGATTATACTGCGGCTACCACCCACAACCTCTTGATTTCGAATTTGCTTCAGACATAAATTAGCCTCACTGTTCCAACTGATGCTGGTTACCTTTATTTGAGACTAAAGAAATTACTTGTCAGTTTTAGATACTATGTACATCAGAACTCTGGTAATATTGGTGGGTTGAAGACTATGCTTACAGTTTTAAGTGTATTTGAATACTGCTGATTTCAAAGCATCTGCTCCCTAGAAATCCCATTAAGCTCAGGAGATCCACGTTACTCTGCAGCTCTCAACACTGCTCACTCCAGGCTTGGGTCAGGGACACGGTTCAGGAAGTTTACCAGGGACATCTACCTACTGGCTCCCGCACACACCTGGAGGAAGTTATGGTAACCCAAAGTCTCATTCCCACATACAGCCTCCAACAGATTCTGTGAATCTCAACCACTCACAATGGCCCACTAAGGTATAAACAACACCCGTCTTCCAACAGAACTTCCATCTTGCCTGTTACCGAAATTATCATCAATCTTTCCACCCTCTTTCAAGAATATGTAAATAATTATCTTTCAATGACAAAGATGGCAGTATGATCCATAATACTCTTCATCCTAAATCACAAATATTTAACCTAATAACCATTATATGACACCTCACATTACTTTTCAACGGAAAAAAGTGGTAAGTGAAGCACTGTGGATTTATTTTAACAAGGATATTGCTGACATCCACATAATTTTTAGTGCTCTGATAGGCAGGATGTCTTTAAAAAGTCTATTTGCTCTCTATAATTGAGAATTTGCTTGTCAGAAAGTTCAGCTTTCAGGTATCCAGCCAGATTTTAAAACTTAAACCATAGTACTTTCGTTTATATACCACAAATACACAATCAAAACTTGAAAACTTTAAAATAAATACCTAACATAAAGTTTATAAATAGGTTGCTTAAAAAATCTAAACTTCCAAAGGAAAAAAGAGTGGCTCAGGAAAAAGAGCAAAGCAGAGTCAAACACAGGAGGATGTGATTCAAATAGGTCACCCTCAGGTCACCCTGAGAACCAAGAAGACACTTAGCAACAGGGCGCAGCCAATCTCGAAGCCAACGAATGAACGTGTGTGTGTCTCTCTCTCTCTTTTAATTATTATACAGTGTCAGAGCAAAACACTGAGCAGCTATAAAACAGGATATAGTCCCAGGTTAAAAGTCACTGATAAAGATAAAATCTCTTCACCAACCTTGACAAAATGTATCAGATTTTAACCATGTAGTGATAACTGATTTCATCTTTATTATGTTAAGATACTGTATACACTAAAGTTGCCACTAAAACTAGTTTCTTTTAATAACAAAAAAGAAATTGGGGGACATTTTCTTTCTTTCTGTTCATAGAAAAGGAGGTAAGGAATACGTATAAGACTCCTCTCTTTTTAAATTTTCTAGCAACGAATTTCTAAGATCCAAGGGGTGGGGGTGCCACAGTGAGATGCCATGATATAAGTTCAACTTATAAACGATGAATAAAACGGCTTGAGACCTGGCAGAGGATCAGACAAACGGAACGCAGCCATGTACCACGGCCACCGTGCTGTTTCCCACCGTCTCCTCTGCCTGCCAAGGGAGTCTTCCGAGGGGCAAGAGTGGCTTTCAAAGAGTTCCTGGCTGCAGTGCAGCCTGACCACCTGCCCAACGACAGGTACCACTGCAGAGGAACAGAAAAACACTGGGAAAACAGCTGACATTTTTCTTCATTTCAGTTTGTAAAATTTATCTTGCCAAATGTATGAAGTACCTAAAGCAATATCCAATATTTTCTGGGAAAATCTTCAAGAGCTACCTTTTTCTTTTCAAGTACTGCTTAAATCATGTGCAAGGTTTGGTTCCTCCCCAAACCAAGTATTTTCTGTTTCTATCAGCTTGAGTTATCCTGATCACCAGTTACCACATCGTTTGTGAAAGGGCTACTCTGTTAGGTGTGTCCACCCTGCAGCCTGCTGGGTTTTTTGGTCCATGTGTTTTTTTGAGTAAAAAGAAATTGTCTTAAGCTACATAGAAAATATGTAACACAGTTCCTTCATAGAAGTGATACAGCTTTTCAAAAAATCTTTGTTAGGTCTGGGGCATAACTCAGTGCTAGAGTGCTCACCTCACAAGTTCAAGGCCATGGGTTTGATTCTCCAACACCACATAAAAGTTAGCTGGTGTGGTGATACATTGCCTATAATCCCAGCACTTAGGAAGTTGAGGCAGGAGGATTGTTGGGGGTTTGAGGCCAGCCTGGATTCTGTAGTGATTCAGGATCAGCCTGGACTACAGAGCGAGACTCTGTTTCATAAAAAATATTCTTTTTGTTGTAAAGAAAAGAACTGTCAGCTTCACGTTGGGCATGCCTACACAACAAGCTCATATTTCCTTTGAGCTTTTAAAAAACGTAAGTAATTTAAGATAGTATTCATTCAAACATAAGGAAGATGTTATCAACACAAGAATATGTATACAGGATTGGCTAAATTTATAAGCTTCTATTTGATTAGACATACTGGCCCAATTATTCATTAATTGACCCAAGTAGCTAGGCACCTATTAAGTGTGAGGATTATTTTTCTTTGGCTTATATTCTTTGAGGACAGAATCATTATCTTCTACCTTTCTCCTCCTCTTTCTTCTTATAATTTCCTACATCCTAATTTGCTCATCTAGGGCACCTAGACAGGTGGAAAAGGCCTGGAAAACAGGATTTCACACTATGCTACCAAGCTGACTGCTACTGAAGTAGTTAAGTACATGAGTACCACAGACGCGCAGCTGTAGACAACCCCAATTTTTAGTTTAACACTTGAAACAGATGCAGTAAAATCCATAGATTCAGATTTGATTGTACTAACAGAATAACTAAATCGTGTGGTTATTAAGTATCAGGCACTGTTTGGCTACATATACATATATACATACATACACATAATTCACACACATACACACAGTCATAATAACCCTTCAGGTATTTGCTACATTCGTTTTAGAAAGGTAAGGACCCAGCCCACACCCCCTGGGCCGTGAGGGACTGAGGAAAGCCGAAGCGTCTGACCTCCTGGCCAGCTCCTCCTGTCACACTACAATGGTGTTCAATCCCAGCTTAGTTTCTTTCTTACTGCTAGCATTCCATCCTGTCTGTCCGACTGGTCTGTTTCCATGGGGAGGAGCTCCTCGCAGCGCCCCTTCCTACTTTTCCTGGTCTCCTTTCCCTGCACTATCTTCTGTGCCATGCTCACTCAGTCTCTGTGAGCACCACGCATGGGTCCCAGGAATGTGGGCTGGCTCCCACGGGACCTGCTCCTGGTGTGTAGGTGGCTTCAGGGTACCCTTGAGGGTCCCTTCTCCCTGCTACCATCCTCCCCCACCACATTCACCCCATTCTGTTTATGTTCCTGTGGTTTTCCTTTGAACTTTTATACATTTCTCTAGGATACTTCAAAACATTCTTTGAAAAATTTTACTAAATTTTATATTGTCATAACTTCCTTCAAAGGCCTAGTAAAATTTCCCTTTTTGCATAAACTTTTGTAAATTTTGTCATGCTGAATGAGAAACATCGACCACTACCTGATAGTTTACTAATAGTCTCTTAATCTCCAAAATACAATGTAGTGTGTTTTAAGTATTGTTATAAATAATATACATGCAGGTGCCTCTGTTGTGTGCAGTTTTAAGGCATAAGCGCATGGTATTTATTTATTAGTTGAGGGATATTTTGTGTGTGGAGAGAGAGAAAGGAAGAGAGGGGGAGGGAGGAAAAGAGAGACTATGTGAGAGAGAGAGAGAGAGAGAGAGAGAGAGAGAGTGTGTGTGTGTGTGTGTGTGACACTGAGGATCAAGCCTACGACCTTTCCACTCAGCTACATCCCCAGGCCATTTTTTATTTGTGACATCTGAGATGGGGTCTCACCAAATCACTAAGTTTCTCAAGCTGAGCTTCAATGTAGGATCAGCCTCCAGAGTGCTGGAATTACAGGCCTGCACCATTGGGCCTGGCTGTTATAAGCCTTTGGTCTATGTTAGGATTATACTGTTTAGGATGCAAAGATTGCAGGGGAGTCTGTTTGCCTACGGATATATGTTCATCTTTCTTTGACATTACAAATGCCAGCACATCACGTACCAGTAGGTGATGAAATACATCATCGTTACACTGAAGGCTTTGCCCAGACCACAATGAGAAAGCATGGGCTCTGAACCTACAAAGATAATTAAACGAACAGCACCATCTTGTAAGGTAAGCAAAATGGAACATTTTATGTAAAAGGGAAAAGAAAAGTGAAAATAGATGAAGATTTAAGTAAGCAAATAATCACTCAAGTCATTTTCACAGATTTAAAACATGAGCAAATATTATACATTTTCTTTGTGTTTATTTATGGTAGTACCTTCATGAAAGGGAAGAATTCAGAGCAAGGGGTAGGGTTATACACGGGGCTCACACACACATGCATGCACACATATCCCGTCCACATCCAGTTCTTGAAATGTTTCCCTTCACTTTTGAAAATCAGTAGTATTGGTCAAAACAGCTGATGATTATTGATAACATAATACTTTATTTTAAATGAATTAATTTTGGGGCTAGAGGAATGGCTCAGAGGTTAAAGCGCTTGAGCAAGCGCTAAGCCAAGTGCTAAGTACCCGAGTTCAATTCCCCAGCACCCCATAAGCTGGGCGTGGTGGCGCACTCCTGTAATCCCAGCACTTGGGAGGCTGAGACAGGAGGACTGCCGTCCAAGGCCAGCCTGGGCTCTGAAGTGAATTCAGGACCAGCCTGGACCACAGAGCAAGACTATGTCTCAAAAATAAATAAATAAATAAAATGAATTAATTTTTTCTTTTCCCCTGTGGCACACCCATAGGCACTCTACAGACTGAGTTCTATTCATAGACCTGTTTTATTTTTTTTTAAAAATTGGGATATCAGGTCTTGCTAAGTTACTCATCAGTCCTTGAACTTGGGGTCCTTTTGCCTCAGCCTCCTAAGAGCAGCTGAGATTGCAGGCATGCACTACCACACGGAGCTGAGCTGACTTTTTAAAAAATAATCTTACAAACAGAATCTAGTAAATGAGTTTTTTAAAACCCACATAAAGTAGATGTCACAGAATTTATATACTAATGCCAATGAGCTGTACACAGCAGGTAGCCCTGGTCCAGCCTTTCTCAAGAGAACTTACTCTTCTTTGGTGCAAAACTATAAAATTCTAATAAGCTTGTTTATCTGGTTTCTAAATCCCCAGTAATTTAAAAGGGAGTATGGAGGAGAGACTACTGCGCCATTGGTCAACAACAGAGGGGCAAGAGCTCAATGGTGGGGGAGTCAGAACAATTCTGAAAAGCGGAAACAGGCACTTGACCAGCACGGTAGGAGGAGGCCTGTCACCACCAGCACTTCTTTCAGCCTTAAACATCCTGGCTCAGTGGTTAAAGCGCTTGCCTAGCAAGCGCTAAGTACCTTAGTTCCATTCCCCAGCACCACATAAGCTGGGCACGGTGGTGCATGCCTGTAATCCCAGCACTCGGGAGGCTGAGACACTGCTTGGGTTCTGAAGTGAGCTCAGGACCAGCCTGGACCACAGAGTGAGACCCTGTCTCAAAAAAAAAAAAAAAAAGACCCTGAGTCCTGACAGCATTACTTTCTTTCTGCTACTTTATGTTAAAAACTGACCTGCATGCTGGGCAAAACATCTAGAAGTACTTCTATAGAGAAATACAACTTGAAATGGCTGAGCTGGTAAGCAGAAGCCGAGGACAAAGGCAGGCATGTCCAGCTGTGACGGACCTTAAGCACAGAGGGCTGCGACGCAGGGCGAGGGTATTGTTTTATAAATAAAACCCTTAGGCGTATGCTTTAAGTTACGTGTTTTAACATAAAGTAATCCTAGAATCTATATTTTTAATAAAAAAATTTTATTTACTTAGAAGCATTCAGAATGTCAACAAGACAGCTGCAACTTTTTTTTTCTTTTTGCAATTACACAGTGGTATTTAGTTAACAGAACAACAATTATTTTGTATAAGCTGCATCAGAGACAACTGAAGATGAGAAACACTACCGGCCCCACACGTAACTAACTCGTGCTGTGCACCAACACGAAGATGCTTCAAATTCCACACCAGTTTACAATCCCCACACTGCACCAGGCAAGGTCAGTGGATCCTGAAAAGACCAACAGGATGGGGCGAGCTAAAAGGCACATGCGGTAGTGTGCAAAAAAAAGACACTGTGCAGTTTAAAAACAAGTCTTATACAGACTTACATTTCAATTTTTAAAAAGGAATGAGTTGTGTACAAGGGGATTAGATGCTTTATAGACAAGAAAAAACTGCACCAGGAGCAGCTTATTCATCTTCAGCACCTTCCTCATCTTCATCCTCTTCCTTCCTCCACCACATCCTCTTCATCTTCCTCCTCCTCCTTCTTTCTGGCTTGTTTCAGCTTTGACAACTCCCTTATGGCTGCACGGGGTTCTACAGTTCTGGAGCCCTTTTTTTCAGATAGAAATCATCTCTTCTGTGCTAGCTTTAAGATTTGCCTGGGTGAGAAAGCCACCCACCGTTTGAAATAACGACTAGGAACTTTAACTTTGGACTATGACCCTTTTGCGAGACACTGGAAGCCCGATCACCACCACGCTTTGCCTAACACGCAGCCGGCGAAGCTACCGTCAGGTGAGCGGCTCTGGGAGGAGACACAGGTGGCTGCGGCGGGGGCCTGGCGCCTTCTGCTGATGCTGTTACCTTACACTGGTAGGAAAGGGAATGTGTTAACTGCTACTAAACTCGACTGGCTGTGACATGTAGTTCTGGTACTCTGACCATGGTACTATGATTTTTTTCTTAACTTGCGGCTTTAACACTTCACAAGTAGTTTCCTTTCCTGTTAATGTCCGGGCGGCTCTGCCCAAGCTCAGGCACCTAGAGGAAGCGCCAGCACAGCTTCAGCTTTGTCTCGTCAGCTGGGCCGTCACTCTCAGCTTGTGCCTATTAGTAAACTACCACGGGTTCACTTGCAGTTTTCTTCTCGGCTTGTTAAAATGCTTTTTAAAATGACAGCAAAGTCACAAAAGTCATAAACCTGAGACAGAAAGCCAGCACTCTGCTCCGTCAGGACCACCAGGAGGGCTGGCGGATGGTCAGGACCTGCTTTAGTGCTGATTTACACCTGCATGAAGAAACATCCTGATTCGTCCCTTGTCTTTTTCCCATAAGGCCCTGCCCATAACATCCGGCCAGAACATAACTCTTGATATTCCTGAGCATAAAAAGGCACAAAACAGAAGAAGCAGTAAAGATGATCTTTCCCTTCCCAATGGGGCATAAGTCCAGAAAAACAAGTTACCTCACCTACAACCTATGCTATTTAAGATCCTACGATGCAGCAGTATTAAGTACTATTTCCATAAAAATGTACTTTTTCACATTTAAAATCTTAGCTCAAATATCCAGCAAGGTTCTTAAGGCACAGAAAAATATATTTTTATTTCATCTAGTAAGCATCATTAGGCCCCAGAAACCATAAATCCCTGCTAGCGAGTACTCCTGTGTACTCACTGTTAGGGCAACCTGCATTCATAGGGATGACTATGAAATATTCCTCCAAGATGTTAAGATCTCCTTGGATTAAACAATGCAATCTATTACATTCAGCATCTAGTCCACATGTAGTAATTATGAAATCTTAGAGCTAAAATAATTATAAAATAAGCTGTGTGAAGCTACAAAAGGAACTGGAGTGTTTAATCAATGATAATCCTTTTCCTGTAGATTAAAAAAAATAAGAGCCCAAGGTAAGGTACATGATGTGGTCATACGATGCTTGGACAACTGTGTATGCAACCAGAGCTGCTTTGGAACTCACTACAGTAAACAGCTGCTCGCTTGGCATAATTTCAGAAGTGCTATTTGTAAAACAAAACAAGCCAAAATATATAAAGATTTGTCACCCAAATTCTTCCTCAGGGATGAAAATGATACTCAGTTATCTTTTGTTTACATATTCAGTTGAAGGTCAGTAATGCCTATAATTCCATAAGCAGATCAATCCCACATTTATTAAAGAACAAACACTTAATAAAGGAGAAAACTCACTGCTATGATGTGAATGTGTTTTGCCTTCCAGAGGTCGCCAGCACAACAGTGGTAAGAGGTGGTGGGGCCTTTAAGAGGTGGGGCCTGAAGAGAGGCAAGTAGGTCATGGGGCAGTCACCCACCCTGGAGCACACCAGCGCTGTGTTGCAGGAGTGGGTCAGGCGCCCCTCACCGTACTAGAGAAAGAGGGGTGTAAAAATGAAGGCATCCCAAGCCATGGCCCTTTCTGCAACTGCTAAGTCCCTTTCTGCTCCTCTGCAGCCAGGGGTCTGTGTGAAGATGGCAGATGAGAACACTTTTAATGTAAAAATTACAGACTGTTTCATTCTATATCCCGCACAGTGAGCATCTGCATCTACATGAGGGTCCCAGGATGCTTGGACCTTCCCAGCACCAAATTCATGAGTTAAATGAACATTTTTATAAGTTATCCAGCCTTAAGTATTTTGAACATACGTATTTATGTTTTTGAGACAGGGTTGAGACTGGTTCTGAACTCACTATGTACTCTAAGTTGGCCTCAAACTCCTGGTAATCCTCCTGTCTCAGCCTCCCAGTGCTGGGATTACAGGCTTATACCACCACATGCAGTTTCTGTGGTTCTAGGGAACGGAACCCATGGTCTTGAGCTTGCCAGGCAAGCGTTCTAACCCCTGATCTGGGCTCCCAGCCCCAGCCTTAGGTACTTTGGTACAAGATGGATCAAGATCCTCACTGAGCTCCGTAACCTTCTGAGCCTCCTGTAAGCAGTACAGATCAACACCACAGTATACTATTACCCTTGGAAATCTCTTACAGAAAGTTCCATGTTGAAAAAAAAATGAAGCACTTCTTCCCAAGCCCAAAGCCGCCATTTTGTCCCACACCATCAGGACAGGTAACTGTATTTGCTAGCAGCAGCTCAGGCCGTTGCCTTGGAATGTGTCACGTGAAAAATGTTAAGCTACACTAGTTTATCAGCCATAATGATCCTACACGCATATACATAACAGATAACTGAGAAGTCTTTAATTTCCCCTTAATCTGGCAAATAATTGCTCTTGTTTTCAATCCAAGATGAGGTCACCACAAAGTAAGAAGAAGCAGGAACCACACACCGTGGGACTCGTCCTGAGCACTGCCAGGCAGCGTCCACTGTTTATCTTCACATGCAGGGCTAGAAGAGCTCAAGGGCAGGGCTCACAGTCCCATCACTGCCTGCAAGTGACCACGGAAAGATGACTTCCATTTCCAGACTCTAAACTGGCCAACCCAAGCACCAAAACAAATGACTGGAAACAAGAAAAAGGGGGCTGGAAGAATGGCTCAGCAGTTAAAGCAAGCGCTAAGTACCCAGGTTCAATTCCCCAGCACCACATAAGCCAGGCATGGTGGCGTATGTCTGTAATCCCAGCACTCAGGAGGCTGAGACAGGAGGACTGCTGTGAGTCCAAGGCCAGCGTGGGGTATGTAATGAGTTCAGGACCAGCTTGAGGTACAGAGCGAGACCCTGTGTCAAAAACTAAAACAAAACAACAACAAAAAGAAACCAGAAAAAGGGCTCCATAGGTCAGCAGACCCAGATCCTATCAAGAGTGTCTTGGGCTACCAATTCGCTTTTCAAAAACCTTGTTGATTTTCTTCCTTTTTTCCCCTAACTTAGAGTCTTGCTCACATAGAAAACTCCATCAGCGAATTCTTGTGGCTGCCAATCTGAACAAGAAGCAGGATGGAGGCAGAGAATGCAAACCTGAGGGACTACACATGTGCACGTGCCAACAGTCACACAGAGGGCTGGGCTGTCACGGGTAGCAAGGCTCAAGTAGGGGCCCACACGTGGCCAGACAACAAACTAGAAACACGTGACCTAGTGAGGGTAAACATTACCCTAGTTATAGGAGTAGAGATTATTAGTTGAATTACTAATTTTCAATTATAGTACTAGCACAATTTATTTACATAACAACAAAAACCAACACTTCCTTCTCCAAAAAAGAAATAATTTAGTTTGTCAGGTCTCATATCTATATGACATTCCTTTTTATGACATTTCAGTATATTTCTTTGAATAAATAAGGCATAAAAGTATTAGAAAGAGGGTTGGGGGCTATGAAAAAATTAAAAGGTTGTATGTAACACATTTGGGCTTTTGACTTCTGTCAACTTAGTTGTTGAATATAGGAAAACGCAGGGCTGGGATGTAGCTCTGTGGCAGGGTGCCTGCCCAGCATGCAGGAAGCCGTGGGCTCGACCTCCAGTCCCGGCCCTGTCCACAAACACCACACACGTGCACAAGAAGAAATGAAAAATGGTGTTACGAATTTATCATTTTAGCTGTGCCACTGTCATTTTTTATGTAACATTTGTCCAAGGACACCTGGGACAACGCCAGAAAGTGACATTGGTGCTTTTGCTGCAATGATTAAATGAAAACAGGAGCCACTGGTATCACTCCCTCTATTTCTACTTCTTAAAACAAATAAAGGGGCTGGAGGAATGGCTCAGTGGTTAAAGTGCTTGCCTAGCAAGCGCTAAGTCAAGTGCTAAGTACCCAAGTTCGATTCCCCAGCACCACATAAGCTAGGCGTGGTGGTGCGCACCTGTAATCCCAGTCCTTGGGAAGCTGAGATAGGAGGACTGCTGTTGAGTTCAAGGCTCAATAATGAGTCCAGGACTAGCTTGAGCTGCAGAGTGAGACCCTGTCTCAAAAATAAATAAATAAATAAATAAATAAATAAATAAAACAAATTCTTCACCATGTAAGGAACAAACTAGTATGACTGTTTACGTATCACACCCTCAATTGACACAGTGTACATCATTTTAAATTGAAAAAGAAAAACAACAGATGATCCTTTCCTATTTCGCTTCTCAAAGAACTAGTTACAGCTGCCAGATCAATTACACAAACACTTGTGTCACTAACGAGTCACTGTTAAACCAAAGGAGCAATTCTGAGCGTGTGACCAAGGGTAGAAGTTTCTAGAATATAAGGAATTTGAAGTTCAGTTAAAAATTTCTCAAGTGAAGGAAAACAACAGGGCCCACAGTCAGTATGTAAATTATATCAAATGTTTTAATACTGCAGCAAAGGTGGTCTAGAATTGATAACTTAAAATCCTAGGATTTTTTCTCACTTAAGTCACATCTTAATTCCTTAAACATTAAATTTATTTAAATACTTCAATACAGCATTAAGAAATAATCTTTTGAATGATGAACAAAAGTAATGAACTTTGAATATAAATACAGTAGATAATTTTTACATATGCAATGTCCTTATACTTGGTACTTATGCAAACCACTTAGAACGCTGATGGCAGGTGCAAATACACCAAGCAGCGTGCTGAGCAGAGTAGCACTGCAACCTGGGAACGTTTCTGGCATTATATATGTATAAGAGAAAATCTACCCCAGATTGTGTATTTGCAAGTATTTAACTTGCCTATGCCTTTCTACCTAAAAAAGCCGAAATAGCACAGACATTGTAAGTTTGGACTCACTTTGAAGAAGGCTTTTCTAACCATGTCTAGATAAATTACTAGAGAAAAGAAATGAAAAAAACCTGCTTTATCCAGTCAAAGGACCAGGAAGATGCCCGAGAGATGGAATATTTTTAGACAAAAATCACTCATCTGCAGCCAGATATCACAACCACACACACAAAAAAAACTGTAACAACAACAACAACAAAAAAAAACTGTAGCCATACCTGTGCCCACACACAGACCCTATACAGCTGAGCCCCTGCCCACACGGGCATGCACAGCAGCAAAGCCTAAGTTGGGAGCCCAGACTTCCACCCCTGCTAGGGTGACACGGAACACCCCATCCCCACTAGGGGTGGGAAAAAGGGAGTTGCCACCTTTATCCTTGCTGGGCAGTAACTCTCTCCATTACCTACAAGTGGTGGCGCAAGAGCCACACAGCAAGCCTGTCCTTCGAGTCACACCTAGCAGTAAGGGACGTTCCTCCTCCCTGCCTGGGCAGGGCAAGGAGGCCAGGGGAGAGTCAGGGCTCTGAAGATCACCCAGTCCTCTGGAGGCCCACCCTGTATGTCACTGTATCATGGAAGCAGGGACAAGGCCCTCCCAGGCCTTCCAGAAACAGAAGTGCCACGGCAGGCCAAGTGGGTAGCTGGTGCTCGCAACCCTATCCTGAAGTACCAAGGTCCCCAGCCATGTAGCCAAGTGGGGCACCTGGACTTTTACCTCTATCTGACACTAACAAGTCAGGACCCTCTGTGTGTGTGCGTGTGCGCGCACGCGTGTGTGTGTGTGTGTGTGTGTGTGTGTGTGTGTGTGTCACCAGGGATTGAAGTTAGGGCCTTTACATTGAGCTGTATCCCTAGCCACTTTGTAACTATCTTTTAAATTTTGAGACCAGGTCTTGTTAAGTCACTAACTTGCTGGGCTCAAACTTAGAATCCTCCTGCCTCAGCTTCCCAGAGTGCTGGGATTTTAGGTGTACACCACCATGCTCAACTCAGTGCCCTATTCTTATCTTGCTGGAGATGAATCAGAAAAAAAAAATTAAACAGAATATTTAAATAAGAGTTTTATAAAGTAACACTTAAAACGTACAGGTGTCAACTGAAATTACTTGTCATTCCAAGAATCAGAAAAACCTTAGGCCGAACTGAAAGTCAGTCAATAGACACCAACTCTCAAGTGCAGAAGGACTGCAATCACATGCAATCACCATGCAACCCTCCAGGAAGCGTTTTCGTTAGTTTCACCTACACCTGGAAGAAACGGGAAACTACAGAGAAGCCGAGGGAACCGTTCAATGATAAAGTGCTTGTCGAGCATGCGCAAAGCCCTGGGCTCATCCCCCAGTGCCCAAACCCAGCAAAACAATATAAACTTGCACATGAAAAACAGTCTCCACAAACAGAAGTGACAGAAAATTTTAAAAAGATACAACCCAATGGGCGTTTTGGAACTGAAAAAAACAATAACTGAAATACAAACTAAATGGATGGGCTCAACAGCAAAATAGGAGAAGACAGAAGACATAACCAAACAAACTAGAAGGTAAAACAACAAATCATTTTATTTGAACAACAGAGAGAAAATAGACAAAAAATAAAGCCTCAGGTTTACGTGAGGCTAGAGGAAAAACTGACATCTACGTCAGCAGACTTCCACGACGCGGAAAGACTCTGGGACTACAGGAGGGAGCGGGGCTGAGCGCTCCTGCCTCCCACATGCCTGGTGGTGGGCGACCCGCAGGATGAGCCCAGCAACAACAGTGTGCGCCTCTGAAAACGAGAGACAGGGAAAAGAGAGGCGACATCTTTCCACGGGGAACTGGGGAACGGGACGGGATGGGACACTGGGAAGTACAGTAGACTGCCTATCAGAGGCCGCAGTGGCGGGGGGGGGGGGGGGGGGGGGGGAATTGAACAGCACTTTTCAAGTGCTCAAAGACCAGCATTCTAGCGCCAGTACAAATATCCCTCAAGAATGGAGGTAATCAAGGCCTTCCAGGATGAGGGGGAAGGGAGGTCATTTGTCATCGCTGAGCTACCCGAAAAGGAAGAGCTTTGGAACACAAGGAAGTATACAGTATGCAAAAAATGTGTTTAATAGAATTTCTTTCTATTCTTGTGTTTCCTAAATTATGTCTGATGATTGAAATAAAAATAAATTTGCGTCGCTGTCTGATGTGGCACAAAAAGGAGGTAGAGAAAATACGCAATAATAGATGGATGAGAGAAAAGGATGCAATGAGAAGGTTTTTATATTTTGTTCACAACTGGCAAAATCATGACATCCATAGACAATGATAAATTACACATACATAAGTAACACCTACAGCAAAGACAGGACACAGGTACAAAGACACTCTGTTAAAAGCAACCCACAACCAGGCCTGGTGGCACACATCTCTACAACCAGTATTCTGTAAATTCAAGTTCAGCCTGGGCAACTTGGTGACTCAGGAAAAGACCCTGTGTCAAAGACAAAAAAACAAAAAATAGTCTTGAGAAGGAGCTTAGTGTGAAGGCAGACCATGGACTCAATCTCTAGTACTTACAAAAAGACAGTAAAAATAAAAATGGAACACCGATGAAAAACAAGTAAAGTACAAAGGCAGATATCAACCCTAACACACAACTATTATATTACATCTAGATGTCTATTAACACACCAATTAAAAGATGGATATTGGCAACTTGGCCCTAGTTACATGCCCAACTACATGCTATATCTACAGGACATTTCAAATCTAGCCTCTTGTACAGGTCAAAAAGGAGAAAAGGTTTATTCTGGCTCATGGTTCCAAAGGTTCCAGTTCATGATCAAGCGGCCTGACGGCTGCAGCCTTTCCACGCAGCACACAGAGGTAGGAGCACATGACAGGGCCCCTGCTTCTCTCCTGAGCCAGGAGGTGAAAGAGAGGCTTCAGTCCCCATGGAGGGCTTTGTTCCCAGTGGCCGAGGGCCTCCCCGCCGGCCCCACCTCCTAAAGGCTCCTACTTTCCATTAGTGCCAACCTGGGACCAAGCCTTTGACGAGACTCTGGGGACTTCAAGATGCAAACTACAGCAGATGGTATTATGTTATATTTTGCAACAACTAAAAAAAAAAGGAATAACTATAAATACCAAATAAAGTAGACTTCCAAGTAAAGAAAATTATTGGAGACAAAGAGGGGTATTTAAAGTATCACAATCAGAAAGCCAAGTCCACCCAGGAGATATAACAATTCCAGATGTGTACGCCCCTAAACCTGCCAGAAACAGAAAGAGAAAGGCACAACCACAAGTGGAGACTCAACGTGCCTGTCTTGACAGCTCACAAAGTCAGCAGAGATGGAGAACTCCACATGATCAACCAAAGCGATCTCGGCAGGCTTGGTAGGACATTTCTTCTACCAATAACCACACATTTTAAACACATTCAGTAAATATATACCAAAATAGATAAGATCATGGCCATAAATCTCTCTCTCTCTCTCTCTCTCTCTCTCTTTCTCCCCCCCTCCCCCCCTCCCCCCGGAGAGGAATTGAATCTGAGGCCTCGCTTACAGTACTGGCTCTGCCACTGAGCCACACTCCCAGGCCCTCAACATTTAAAAGAACTAAAGTCACATGAAGGATGACCTCTGATCACAATAAAACCAATCTAGAAATAAATAATAGAAAGATAACAGGAAACTTGGACACATTTGGAAACTAAACACACTTATAAATAATTCAAGAATAAAAGAGGAAGTAAGGGAAAGTTTAAAAATACACTGAACTGATGAATATGAAAATACATCAAAATTGTGGGCCACAGATAAAGCAAGAGGAGATTCATAACCTTATATGTACACATAAATACAGATTACAATTCAAATAAATAATCCAGATTTTGCTTTGGAAGCTGAGAGGAGGGGCAGTATGAACAGAAAAGCAAGCAGAGGATGAAACAGTAAGAGCAGATGTAATGAAATTGAAAACAGAAAAACAAAAGGGAAACATCAGCAAGTCAAGGTGCTGGCTCTTTGAAATGCAAAAGTATCACATTTCAGCAAGACTGATGCAGAAGAAAACAGGCAGGAATGATGAGTATCAGGGACGACATCGAGGAGTGCTACCCAGGCACTTATGGGGCCCAAGGATGATAATGCAACACTGTGACCTCTGCATTCATAAACTTGAAAATGTAGGGCTGGAGGAATGGCACAGTGATTAAAGCACTTGCCTAGCAAGAACAAGAGCCTGAGTTTGATTCCTCAGCACCACATAAAGCTGAGTGTAGTGGCGCATGCCTATAATCCCAGTACTTGGGAGGCTGAGACAGGTGGATTGTCCTGAGTCCAAGATCAGCCTGGGCCACACCAGTGAATTCAGGACCAGCCTGGGCTACAGAGTGAGACGCTGTCTGAAAGACAGACAGACAGACAGACAGACAGACAGAGAGAAAATAAATGTAGATGAATGGGACAATTCCCACCATAACTTCCCTGGAGACCAAGGCTCTAGCCTTTAACACAGGAGCCTTTTCCAAAACTACACATAGAAGTGTGCCCGTGTGCTCGTGTTCAGAGTGGCACCTACAGTTTTCTTCCACTGTAGTAACAAACACTTGCTGTGAGCAGGCAGCAGGCAGTGCCTCCCCACAGGAATCAATTTCAAAAGCCATCGCCCCTAGAGGAGGTGAGAGAGTTGGGAGCGTGGACCTGAGCGGCAGGCTGGGGAGGATCTTCTAGGAGGAGACCTTGAAGCTGCCTGGATAAGGGAACCACCAAAACTGGGGAAGGCTCACCAGGGGGAGCACCTGCAAAGCGGAGGGGAGGGACTCACTGAGGAATTCCTGGGAAGACCCCCAGGAGGCTGCACACTGGGGGAGAGAGAGCTCCGCCTCTAGTCATCTGGCCTTCTGCTGCCTTGGTTTCTACGTCCGTAGGAACCGGCCATGTGAAGAGCCCTGTATCTGTTACAAAAGTCAAATTTGTGATCCTTTTAAAAATCCTCTTCTAAGTAAATGTCCAAATCCTGATTTTTTTCTTTTGTTGGATAATTTTACCAAATTAACCTCATTATTTCATGCTCTTTTTTCCTCCAGAAAATAAGAGGTAATACCTCCCAATTCATTTTTGTAGAGAGTAATAGCCTCACACCAAAACCAGACCGAGTGTACAAAAAATGTAGCCCTCACATAGATGCACATAAAAATACTTCACAAAATTTTTACCAAAGAATTCAGCAATACAAAAAGCATTAAACATCACACTTCATGGGAACTGATCCTGGAGCAATGTGCAAGACCCATCAGGGCCACATATTACATGACTAGGCTCAAGATAAACCATGTGGTCCTATTAATTGATGCAGAAAAAGTATAATTGTAAATTCAATACTGATCCATGACTCACATACAAAAACTTTCAGAAAAATAGAAACAGGAGAATAGTAACAGAGGGGGAAGTAAAAAGTGCTTTTTATTCCAGCGCTGGCTGCTGTACCCACGGATGCTGCGCTCCTCAGCGACAACCCCGGCCCTTTGCTTTATTTGTCTGAATTTTGAGACAGGATCCTGCTGGGCTGCCCAGGCCGGCCAGGCCTACCAACCCTCCTGACCCTCACATGCCTGGATTAAACAGATGCACCTCTGTAACAAAATAAATAAATAAATAAATAAAAACCTACAAAAACTTAGAATTGATTTTACACCGAATGGGAAAGAACCTTGTATGACAGGAAATAAATGTCAAAACAAACAAACACTCAGAGAAGGGTAAATAAATAAAACAGCATGCTCACTGGCTGGAAACCTATGTAACAGTTTTCAAAAACGTTTTGAAATGAAGAATCACACACACAAAAAAATCCCTGTACTTTATATTTTTTCAATCTGTGACTACAACCAAACATTTTATATTATCCGAAATCTTAGTCTTTGAATTGTAAATTGAAATTCAATAAATAACCCACATAAGTATAAAATGAACCTCTCACCAAAATTTTAGTCTTAAATATACAGGCTAAGATATTGAACGGAGAACACATCCTGTACTTTAAAATACACTAAACAAAAGGTAGGAACAACAGGAACAAGTGAGTCTTAAAACTCCTCTAACGAAGTAAATACGATGGCCAATTTAGTGAAGAGCCGGTTTAAATACAGGCATCTGATTTAACTACTTTCTCACTTTATTTTTAATTGCCAAAAAAATGTAATAATGATGCACAGGCTGGGTGTCTTGCTAAGGACAGGAATGCAGCAAGTCTATTAAAAAGACTTTAGATATAAAAATTATGGAAAGAATAACTAGTTGGGAGTGGTCTGAAAGACTGACCAATCAGCTCTCTACAAGAGGCAGGGACACAGCAAAGCAGGCCCCAGCTTCCGACTGAACGGCCGACGACTGACTGACCACAGCGCTGGGGGCTGGACCCTGCGGCATGGCTCTGAGGTGCACTGCCAGCCCACTTTGAGTTCTTGGCCTGATTTGGAGTCAGGGTCTTGCTAAGTCAGCAAGTTGCCCAGGCTGGGATGAAACATGTAATCCTACAGCCTCAGCCTCCCAGAGTGTTAGGATTATAGGCCTGTGCCACCGAACCCAGCTTAATCTCAAAAAACTCGGAACACGGGCTTCTCAACCCTTATGCACGGTCTATGAGCCTATGGGCATAGGGTTTTCCAGAAGAGCCGCGTACTTATAGCACAGTGTAAGGCACTGAAAAAACACACATCCCTGCAGACAATGAAAAGAATCGACACGGCACTCGCTCCTTCCCTCCCAGGCCCACTTTCCCTCCACTCAGATCCCACTTGAGCTGGGAAGGCAAGAAGGAGCGAAGACAAAAACACACACTTCCACAAAAATGGTACACGAGGCATGGTAAGTAATGTGGTCAATGATTTTTTTAAAAAATGCAATGCAGTTTTTAAACTACTGACATGCCTCAGAGTCCTTGCCCCTGTGTCACACGCCTACCCAGCGTCCTTCCTACTCTCTGAAGCAGTTCTGCACGTCCCCCTCTGGGAGGGTCTTCAGTTCTATTCCCAGGGCCGCCTGAGTTCATCTAAAGTGCTGACCTTTCAGGAAGACCCAGAAGTCACACGGTGCCAGATCTGGTGAATGAGGTGGCTGGGGATGGAGACACAGCTGCCCTCCTGTGGGAGAGTACCACACATACATATTATCATACCTTGTGAAGACAGTCACTGAAGAGGACCTCCAGAACTGCTTCCGAAAGTGACAAAAATGAGGGCACAATGCGTTTGAAACAAGGGGGAGTGATTTGAAAGAAATGTCCCTTATTGTAACTTTTTAAACTTTTTTTTTTATATAGGGTCTTGCTCTGTGTCACAGATTGGTCCTGAAATCACTGTGTAGTTCAGGCTGGCCTCACACTCATGGCAATCCTCAGGCTTCTGCCTCCCAAATGCTGGGATTACAGGCGTGTACCACCATACTCGGCTTATGTGATGCTGGGGAATCGAGCACAGGGCCCTGCACACATTAGGCAAGCACTTTAACCACTAAGCTATGGCTCTAGTCCTGTAATTATTTTTAAAATTCAAATATTCACTATATATTTTATCACACCTCATTAGCAGCAGTTTGCTATGGGGAGAACTGTTCAGTTAGAGTGATCTTTCAGGCAGGAGGGCTGGTGAGCCAGTCACCAAGGACCAATGCAACATAAACAAAGAAATACCATGCAACCTACACAAGTAATATGTAATGGGCTTTCCAGAGTAGGAGGATAATATCTAAGAAACCAGAGGAACTCATTTTGAAGACCAGTTTCAAAATGGTGGAAAACTTCTTTTTGATTAGTAGCTTTAAAGTTGGTTTGATGAAACAACAGGGTTCTATGAAGTTTCAAAGAGGGTCAAATATTTTCTTAGAAAGCTATTAAAGATTTTTATGTGTTGCATATTGGAATTTGGACTATAAATGGTGCTTATTTAGTGAAAATGTAAGAAATCACTTGATTCTGTTTAACGTGAAGGAGCTGGACAAACTGCAACAGTGTATATTAATGAGTAACACCACATGAATTGACCCTTTGAAAATGTAATCACTTCGGGCATGTTTAAACTGTATTCTCTTATCACTACCATACTTGCTATTAGTTCTAAGATAAAATTATAAGGTACCAAGGACATTAAAAGTCTGTAGAGCTGCAGAGAGTTTGGGAATCACTGTCAGTTTGGGTCTTTTGTAACTGAATACCAGACAAAAAGGAAAAATCACTAACATGACATTGTCTTAAGAGGTGTTTTTTTTTTTTTTTTTTCAGTTATAACCACGTCCTGAGACGGGTAAAATTGGTAAGAATAAAAGAAATTGATTTTTTGCAGTTCTGAGGCTGGGGGGGTGGGATTTGGCCTGGGAGGGACTTCCTGTGGTACCCTACATGGAGAAAAGCAAAAGTGAACTAGCTACTTGTTACAGGAAGCCTTTTCTTTTTTTCCTTCCTTGGCGGGCAGTGGTGGTGCTAAGGTTCAAGCCCAGGGCCTCCGTCAGATGGAGCCACATCCCCAGCCTATTTTTTGGTTAGAATCTAAGTTGCTAAGTCACCCAGGCCAGGCTTGAACTTTGATCCCCCCGCCTCAGCCTCCCAGAGTGCTGGAACTACATAGGCCTGTGTCTCTGGACGTGGCTGAAGGGCCTTAACCCCACGGATGGTGAGCAGGCATCAGGCCTAACCACCTCACAGTCTCCCCATCTTAGTGCTATTACGCTGGCAACACAGGAACTTGGGAAGGGCCATATCCAAGCCACGGCAGGTACCATGGCTTTCCGGACAGACGCTGGGAGGCGTTTCAGACCAGGGCCTGCTGTAAGTGCAAATATGTCAGAGTGAAAATTCACCACGGCGGGACTGTTTGCCTACTTACCCGCATTACAGCCTTATCACATTGGCTTAAAACAGCATGGTACTGGGCAGCTGCACAGTGAATACTCGATAAATCTAAAATAAGTAAGTAAAAAGTATCCCTCTGCAAATAACTCAAATGTTTGAGGGAGTTTTAACAGTGTTTTTTGTTAATATAAAACTTAACATCTTGCAGAAGGAACATGAAAACTACACCAATATAAATACATCAATATAAATTCAAGGTGATTAAAATGCTGACAGACATTGACTTTCAGCTCTTTCTTATGTAAATTTTTACAAAGTTGAGATTAAACATTACTTAAAATAGCCTATTCTTGCTTTTATTGTGTAGTTAAATTTTTAGCATAAGCCCTTTCCAATGTTATTAAAAAGGAAAGCAGTTTAAATACGTTAAAAATGTCATAACACTCAAAGTGCCTACAAACAGCCCTTAGTGACAAATGCATCTTCTGTAAGGCACTGGTATCATATCACTCTCTTGTTATCCATACTGAGTTTGGAATTTAAAGGCAAAATGATCCCACAGATAAGAGGTCTTCAACCCTGGCCCAACACCCGTTAGGAACCCGCCACACAGGAGGAGGTGAGCAGGCCAAGCTTCGTCTGTATTTACAGCTGCCCCTCGTCACTCATATCACTGCCCGAGTTCCACCTCCTTTCGGATCACAAGAACTGATCCTTGGTACCAAAAAGGCTGGTGATCACTGCACAGGAAATACTTTCTCCATCAAATCTGTACACACCCCTAGTTCATTTTTTGCTCATCCACTCAATAAATATGGGGTCAGTACTGAGGATATGGTGAGAAAAACTACACAACTGCTACCCCCAGAGACCTTATAATTTACACCAGGGAGATAGGTATTAATCAGCCAATCAACAAACCAATTTAAAAGCACAACCATGATAAGTTATCAATGTCACAAATCAGAGGTACACAGCCATGTGTCACTACACAAAAGGCGCCAGCGCAGACCGTCTGGCAGCAGTGTGCACACACTCAGCAAAGGAGGCTGGATGTAACCGTATCTAATATTTACTGAGTACTTCAGCCAACACCAGCCAGTCCCTCTGTTGGGTACTTAACCCGGCTTATCTGTTTTTCTCACTTCATGATCGCATTACCTCAGGAGTAAGAATTTTTTTTTTCCCCTCATTTTACAGATGAAGACATTGAAGCTGAGAGAGACTCAAGTAACTCAAGATCACACAACCAGGAAATGACAAGCTGGGATGGGAACCCACACAAGAAGATGGCAGGGCCTTGTGGCGCAAACTGCTGACTCGCTTTCCCGTATCACACTGGCCTTTGCACCGAGACACAGAGGATAGGCAGGTGCCGATACAGCCTGAGGCGGGGGTGAAGGAGGAAGAACATGCGTGCACTGCCTCAGGAGAAGAAAACTCCCAACAGCCAGATTTCATGAGGTAATGATGGGTAGCAGGCTGGATAAATGTTTGCTTCAGATAGTTGTGCAAATATTTTCTGGAACCTACATTATGTTTGTGTTACTAAGTCTGAATACTTCAGGAATAAAAGTGGAGGCTTTTGATTAATCTTTTTAAACGAGCTCCAACATAGATAAATCTAACAAAGGTCTGGTTGTTCGCTGTGGCTCTGAGATGGACCACCTGCTGACAAGGGGGTTATTAAGAGTACCCAACCACAGCCCTGGGCCAGGCTGACACACAAGTGGCCCCAATAGGCCCAGACCTGGCCTAACGGTAGGGCAAGTGTGCACAGTTCAGAAATGACGATTAGAGTCATGAGAATGAAAATGGCAAGTATAATGTTCAGAATAAGTTGAAAGATTTGAGCTGTTTTTCAGACTACAGAATAGGTAAAGGTAGGGAAAAGCAACACAAGTATTTTCAAAATATAAAATATCTTAAATATCTTCTCTAACGTCAACAAGCATACTGTTATAAAACTTTATTCCTGATAGAAATTCCATTGCTTTCAATAGATCAGACCTCGGATAATAAAGCCTTTGCAATCCTGTTAATGTGCAAATTAGATGTGGTATGTGTTCATGTATTCTCTTGAATCTCATAGGTTCAGAATGTTTTGACTCCTTATTCCTAAATTCAGTGTTATTAGAATCATACCAATAATAATTAATGAATTTTATCCACAAAATATTTTTGGAAGTAACTGACTTCTATAATCAATTATCTAACAGAGTTGCATATTGATCTCAGTTTTCCAAATATTTTACTGAAATAATACTGTCTCATAAATGAAGATTTGATTCATTCATCAGGTTTTTATCCATATCAAACTTGATCATCCATATCAAATTTGACTACTTCTACATTTCTGCCATTGTCATGTTTGGAATCCGGAATGTTCCACAAAAGCCTCATGAATTTGGAAGACAAGTGTAACCCACTGATTTCCTGGGCTGCTAGGTGGAACCTGGGTGGAGGGCAGGTAGGTGGGGGCTGCCCCAGAGGGCAGGCTGCCTGGGGGGCTCCATCTCCTCTCTGGCCCCACCCTTCTCTCACTCAGCTTCCTGTTGAAATGCCGTGAACAGCTCTTCGCTAGCCAGGCCCTTCACCAGGCCTTTTCATATTGCAGGCTGCCCCTGAGCCGACTGAGACCTCCTCAAACTGTGAGTTAAAGTCTTAAGTGTCTGGTTTCGTGTCCCAGCAATGAGAAAGTGACTGTGACAGCCATTATGACTTGTTTTCTGTGGCCATTTTTTGTCCCTTTCTCCTTCCCACTCCCCCACTCTGCCACAATCCCTTTCCTTCTCCACAAAGTCTATCTTCTTATTTTCTTTCATCTCCTTACTTTTTTGTGATTTGGTTTTCTCATATTAGAGAAACAACATGCTATTTAACCTTCTGTTTTTGATTTTGCTAAACATCACTGTCTCAAGGTGCATCCATTTCCTCCAAAGACTCAAATTCCTGCTTCTTTATGGAGAGTGGTACTCCATGGTGTAAACACACCACATCTTCTTTATTCATTCATCTCCTGTCAGACATACTGGCTTCTCCCAAGTTTGGGATATGGTAAATTGTGCTGCTATAAACACGGGTATGCATGTGCCACTCTCACCTGATGACTCGCTCTTTTGGGAAGATGCCCAGGAGAAGTACAGCTGGATCAAATGAGATTTCTATTTTCTGGTTTTTGAGGAACCGCCATACTGCTTTCTATAGTAGTCATACAAGTCTACGGTCCCACCAGCAAGGCAGGAGGGTTCCTTTTCCCCTATAGTCTCACCAGCATTTGTTGCTTTTTGAGTTCTTAATACTGAAATTAGATGGAACCTTCATGTTGTTTTTACTTGAGTTTCTCTGATGGCTAAAGATGCTGACATTTTCTCATAATTATTGGTCATTCAGACTTCTTCTGAGAACTGTCTATCATTTCAGTTGCCCATTTTTTGATTGGGTCTCTTACTTTGGAGAGTTTAATTTTTTTTCAGTTCTTTGCATATTTTTGATAATAGTGATCTGTCTGAATATCTGACATTTTTTTCCCCCTGTTCTGTCAGTTCCCTATTCACCCTGTGGATTATTTCCTTTGCTGCTTAGAAGCTTTTTAATTTGATAAAATTCCATTTGTTGATTCTTGGTGTTATCTTATGTGCTTTGGATGTCTTATTGTCTTCAAGGGGTTTGCCTACTTTTCCTACAACAAGTTCAGTGTTTCCATTTTAATGTCTAGATCTTTAATCCATTTTTATTTGATTTGGGTACACAGTGAACGATGTGGAGTTTATTTCATGCTCCTGCGTGTGGCCAGCCAGGTTTCCCAGAACCATTTGTTGAAGAAACTATCTTAACTCCGCCAGTGTATGTTTTTGTGAGGCCATCATTTTTACCAAATCTGGCTTCATCAAATGTGACAAGAAAATTTTACTTATTTTAAATTGGTAATTCAATTTACTTTGTACAGTTTTAGTAATTTTTACCTTAATTTTGGGATTACTTTTTATACAAAAATTTCCCCCATCAGTATTTTCTATACATAATGTTACTGCTAAGACTTTTTTTCTTTTTTCCTAAATTATTTTTGGAGTCGTGTGAGCAAAATTTCCCATACACAGTTCTAATTACTGCCAATTTGATGTTCTGCTAATTACTCATTTCAGTACTAAACAGGCACCCACTTGCTGCACGCCGCGGATTGTCTGCACAGATTCACTCCAGTCTCAACTTGCACCTGTCTGTCCATCACTGATTCTCAGTTGCCCACCTTCAGTCTTCGGTCTTCGCCATTGTTCCTGGAACAACGGAGATCCGCAGAAGACTCTTACTGGCTTTCCTGTGGTCCTGGACGGGAGATCTATTTCACGGCTGAGCAGCCATCAGACACTCCATCTCTTGCAGGCTACCATCTTGGACTATCTCTATCCTCAGGTTTATCAGCCTTCTAAATAGATCCTTTTTGTTATAATTCCTGTAAATTCTGCCTTTTGAAAGAACCCAAACTAATACACCTTTCCTACCTGCTCACATGGGAGATACTCATGCCCCTCCTCCCCACCATGTGTCTCTGGCAAGCCCACTGCCACACTGGTGCTCCAGGGGGAGGGAGTCCACATGGTAAGGAACTGAACCCTTCTGCTAATAGTCATGTGAAAAAGTTTGGAGCAGGTCTCCAGACCACCCAAGCAGCCAGAAGACTGGAATCTCCCAAGGCACCCTGCACCAGAACTTTAGAGCTATGCCACTCCAAAATTCCCAGCCCGGAACCCATGTAAGACAATCAGTGTGTGCTGTTTTAAGCTGGTATATTAGGGGCCATTTGTTATACATTAAAGGTCATGAATATGGTGATGCTTAAAGTCATAGTCATTTTGTGACCCTGAGGGTGAAAATCACATTCTAAGGACAGAGGAAGGTCACTATTAATACAGCTGAGCATCCACCTCAGCTCTGGACCTTCTAAATAAAGATGTCTTCTCTCATGGATGGAGACTTCTGTTTACATGAGATAGTGGAATCCTCTGTCATTTGCGGCTAAACACATTCCAGAATAACATTCAACAGCTCCCCGAAGTCCATTACAGTTTCCAAAGAAAGGTTCCTCTTACTGAGGATCTGCCTCTGCTCAGTTCATACTTCTCTTATCCTCTGGAACCCAGCTCTTCACTTCCTGATCCAGAAAAAAACAACCAACTAGCCAGGCTTCCTCTTACAGGTCCCCCTGGTATTTAAAGACAGTGACTAGACTGGTCAGTCCCCTTTAGTTAAGCAGTTCTTTAGAAGAATGCCTACTTCTCAGACAAGTCTCCCTCTGACATACCCTTTAAAAATTTCATTCAGCTGCATCCTCAAAACACTAAATACAAACAATTCATGAATAGATTCTAAACCATGGGCTTCTATTGAGGTCAAATACTCCATAACGTGGGTCCCAGGAGTGGGTTTCAGCCAAAAATCCAGGGCTGGCTGTCTCTGAATCAAATACAAAAAAGAGTAAGAGTTCAACTCAGAAAAATCTCTTCTCCTACAAGGCCATGTTCCCTCTCTTAACTGTAGTCCTCTCTCTACATGGAAGAGGATGCCAGAATTGTTAGCGCATAACAGAGAAAAGTTTCACTTGGCACAGAAGTAAAAGTGATTTAGATCTAGTGACCTTGCTTTTTTTTTTTTCTTTCCAAGTGTACAATTGCTCAGAGATAGAGGCAATGCAGCCCCAGAAGAGGAAGAAAAATTACAGGAAATCCTGACACACTTGTCCAAAATCATCAAACAATCCAGGCAATGTACTCCCCCTGTGAGAGCGAGAGCAAGAGCTCTTAGGCTGTCAGCCATTCCTGGCGAGGAGAAGAACTAAAAATGATCTCAGCAGAGTGCTGAGCTGTGTTCTCAAAGCTCTCCTGCCATTCATACTGGTCAGGGGCAGGTGTCTAAGAAAGGAAAATTAGCCAGAGAACAAACCTTCTGCCCCATGAGATAACACACCCGTGATATCAAGCACTATGTTGGCACGTTGGAGGAAACACCAAATTCATGGAGTCTTCCAAAATGTGCTAGAACTCTCTACATATCTTACATGTATGAAATTTAGACATCATAACTTCTTAACATTTAACCAATCTAAGAAAGCCATTTCTTAAGAAAATCTTAACTTTGAGATCTAAAAATCCTTCTAGGAGGACCTTGGGAGTCAGCTGGGACTACGCTCCTGGATTCTAACAAAACTGCTTGATCATTTGATGCAAGCTGGCACAAAATATTGTTTCACAGACACGTGACAGTTGCTGCTCCAGAGATGGTTAGATTTGCTCGAAATGTTTATTCAGTTGCATATGTCTGCAACTAATGGGGCTGGGTTTCTAAGTCTGGAACAGCTCCTTGATTCTAAAACATGGCCCTTTCTACAACAGCTACACTGACATTAAAAAAAAAAAAAGCAAATCAGGAGGGTGAAATTGAAATACTAGTTCCTATCCCAGAGACTCATGCAGCAGACCTTAAGACATTAAGAAGGTGGCACATTCACGTACGTTGCTGCTTTTGATCTGTAGAATTCATTGAGGAATAAATTTGGTTCTAATCTTTCTTCTCCCCCTGCCCTTCCTACAGTTCCTTCCAATGACAAAAAGTTACTTGCAATATTCCTAAGATTTTCCTGCAGTTCGAGTGTTTTTTCCATTCACAGGAAGACAGGCCAGGAGCCTAACAATGAGAGTGAACTCCACCAGCTGCAAGACAATGTCAGCTTGGGGACCTCCCCCTGCTCTGCCTGGTCCTCTTTGACCTACCTGGGTTTTCTACAAGTCACCCCTTCAGGTCCTAGCCTGAAAGCACCAAAGAGGACTAATAAACAGAAGGAACAACAAACAAACAAAACCCATGCATGGGCATGTGCGCACATTATTAGGAAATAAGTGCCCCTAGCCAGGGGAAAAGCTGCCCAACTGAGCACAACACCAAAGATGTGTTGTTGAGGTTTTTTTGTCTTATTTTGGTCTGGAGTGGAAACTGGAGACTTTAAAGACAAGTCTTAAAAGAGACTGTACCAGTTTTTTGAGCTGATGCCTGTGTATGAATTTCTGATCCATAGAGCTCATCTCTGTTTAGAGCATTGGTTAATAAAATTCAACCAGGGGCTGAAGGAATGGCTCAGTGGTTAAAGTGGTTGCCTTGAACTACATACCCAGGGTTCAATTCCCCAGCACCACGTAAGCTGGGTGTGGTGGCGCACGCCTGTAATCCCAGAAGTAAGGAGGCTGAGACAGGAGGACTGCTGTGAGTTCAGGCCAGCCTGGGCTCCATAGTGAGTTCAGGACCAGCCTGCACTACAGAGCGAGACCCTGTCTCAACAAAAAAGAAAGAAAGAAAGGAAAGAAAGAAAGAAAGAAAGAAAGAAAGAAAGAAAGAAAAAAGAAAAGAAAGCAAGCCTTAACCATTTCTAGTTGAAGCAGGAAGAGAGAACTGACCTGTTCAACTGAACTGCCAATTGCCAAAGCTGCTTCTTCTTTAGGAGACGATTAATCCTTCCTTCCCTGTTGATCCATTCAATACTGTGGTGTTTTACATAGATTCTAGAAAAGTGCAATGACAATGAACTAACCTCATCTAGAGAAAAAAAAACCTCTCCAAAGTTTAGAAAATTCCCTCTTTCACTTACCTTTTTAGGTCAGAAAAAGTAGGCCATCGATGGCTATAATTAGATAGCACTGTCGGAAGCTCAACTCTACTTCAACTACTAGAATAACCTCACCTAAATCATGGTTAAGGAGCATCAGTGCCGACTGTTTCACAGAGTGACTGGTAAGCCTCAGGACACTTGTTACAAGGGAGCAAAAAGTCCCCCTACAAAGGAGCAAGGGGAAATGGAGTGACCCCATGCCCCACCTTTCCTCTTACTACAACCCACCAGTCTCCCCTGATGCCTTCAGAACTCACATAGCTCCACCCACTTTCCTCTCCTATCCTCCCATCAACAAAGGCCAACTTCAATTAATAAATTCAGATGATTACTTCAATAAATGTACATGAACACTGAGTTAATGTGTGATCAAAATTGCTACTAGAAAGTTAGTATTCTCTTTTTTGTTTTTTGTGGTACTGGGGATAGAGACCAGGAATTTCACACTAAGCTACATTTCTCAGGCCTTTTTTTAGTTTTGATTCTGAGACAATGTTTTGCTAAATTGCCCACATTGGGCGTGAACTTGTGATCCTCCCACCTTAGCCTCCCAAAGTGCTGGTATTATAGGCCCATGCCACCCAGACCAACTAGCATTTTCTTTAAAAATGCACTTTACTGGGGCTGGAGGAATGGCACAGTGGTTACGGTGCTTGCCTTGCAAGTGCAAGGCCCTAAGTTTGATTCCTCAGAACCACATAAAGCCAGGAGTGGTGGTGCACACCTGTGATCCCAGCACTCGGGAGGCTGAAACAGGAGGATTGCGATGAGTCCAGGGCCAGCCTGGGTTCCACAGTGAGCCCATGATCAGCCTGGGGTACAGAGCAAGACGCTGTCTCAAAGAAAAAAGATGCACTTTACTGCTTAAAATTACTCACATATAGCTCATGTGTGTATCCAACTTTACAATGGGTGTCATGCCCAGGCCAGTGACACAGGCCTGTAAACCCAGCGCATGCGCGTGTGTGTGTGGGTCACAGTAATGTGACCTTGAAGGCAGTAGCTGGTCCCTGCGCCAGCTCTCAGGAGCTCCTCTCCTGCACTCTACTTCTCAGCTACCATGAATTGAGCAGCTCTGCTCTACCGCATCCTTCCATCCACCATGCTAACTACGGACTGAACTCTCTGGAACTGTAAGCCAAATTAGACTGCTTCTGGGTGAACACACACGTGCGTGTGTGCGTGCGCGGGCGTGCGTGCGTGTGTGTGTGTGTGTTACTGGGGCTTAAATCTGAGGCCTAAACACTGAGTTACAGCCCTACCCCATTGCTATACATTGTCTCCCTATGTTCTTAAGTGGCCCTGGACTGGGCTCGAACTTGCAATCCCTCCTGCCTTCGCCTCCCAGAGTGCTGGGATTATAGACACTAGTCTCTTGTAAACTGCTTCTCTTTAAGTTGTACCTGTCAGGTGCTTTTCCCCCAGCCATATGGACACTGGCCAATACAGGAGGAGTTTATTAGGTGTAAAGAGAGCAGAGGAGCAACCTTGTTTAGGGAGAGGGACAAATGTGCACAAGAGTAAGCACTAGGAAGCACAGGGGACTTGCAAAGGGGGTGCGGAGTGCCGGGAGTCTGGCCACACAGAGCAGGGTGAGAGAGGCCACAGAGGCCAACCATGGAGGGCCCAAGAGGGCAGTGACTTCATCCTAATTCCTGGTGACCTGGTATAATACTTCCTTTTACAGTGTCTCAGTATGTCTCAGTTTGTGAGGCCGTATATGGAGTGCATCATGACCAATATTGCAACGTACAAAGTAGTGTATGTTTGAACACGCACATGTGGGAAGGGAGGTAAGGGCAGTATTGCGACACGAATTGAAACACAAAGGTAAATGTGTATTTGTTACCAATCCCCATCTGCAAAGTCTGAACATGCTTCCCAGTCTCAGGGACGATCAGACACGAATCAGGACCAAATGAGTGGAGGGAACAAACCTTTCCCAAGGAAGCAGCAGCCACTGAGCGCTCGCCACCCTGCAGCCCAGCAGAGCGCTGGCTAAGGGGAGACAGAGGGAGCTGCACAGGAAGGCACGGGAGGCACGCGTGTGCGTCTGCAGTAGGCAGAGGAGGGAAGGGGGCTGCCAGGATAGGCCCACGGGGCCCCGTGTGGAGACACACAAGCGTGCACAGGGGTGCGTATCAACGAGAGGAAAGCCTGCTCGTGGGTAGGGTGGCGCGGGCAGAGGCCAGAGCCTGGGCAAGCTGCACCTCACCTTTGATTCTCTGGGGCCCCACCAGCAGGCAGCTCGGTTCAACAATGGGACATGGGTCGGGAGAAGACAGACGTGACAGGTGAGCAGAGACAGGCTAAGGGACCACCACCACCATGAGGTCTTAACGGAACAGCCTATGGGACTGCTGCCCCTAAGGGACTGCTGCCAGGAACCTTTCAACCCACAGATCTGGCTGTCATGAAAACAAAGAATTGGTTCCAAACCATCAGGGCTCAACTACCTAGACAATACCCTGTCCTGTGACACACTAATTAACATCAAAAGAGGAAATTATGGACCTGATAACAAAATGACAATGTGAAAGCCACAGGGAATCACCCATCATTAAATTAAAATGTGGACTGTAATCAATCAGTTTTTTAAAAATAGCTTAGAGATTATCAAATTGAAGGAAGGAGGCACGAAAGGAGGGAGGAAGGAGGAAATGTTGAATTTAAGTATGTCTACATCCTTGACAATAGGCTTTGAGGTTGGCACAATCTGTGTGACAGCAAACTAGTAATAATTCTGCTCTCTCTCTCTCTGAAACAGACCAAACAGCCATCAGTTCCCTCTCATGCTTCCTACCCTCACCTATCTGCCTGCAGACCTTCATATTTCTAAACCTATGTGACAATCTAAAAGTAAGGAAGTTGGGGCTGGCGGAGTAGGTCAGTAGGAGCGCGTGTTCTTACCATGTGCAAAACCCAGGGATAATCTCTAGCACCAAGAGAAAGAGAAACGGAAGAAAAACATAAATGACAGTACTATATGTACCCTTGTTTTTTTTTTTTTACCAAATGTATCATAACAGCTAATCATCATAGAAATAGTGCTACTTGATCAAAATCTATAAACTAACTAGGTAGCATTCACCTCAATTTCTCTTAACTGTGTTTATACCATTGGCTCAACCCTATGACTGATCAAACTTAACATTGTACACTAATTTTTGGCTTTTCCTTCAGTCTCTGATTACAATAGTTCATCTACTCTTTTCAATCCCCTTTTCCTATTAGCTCTCATCTTCATATCTTCACTGCAGTCTTCATTAGTGTTTATTTCCATCATCAGAGCCAGATTTGAGAATCAGTATCACCAGAAGAATTCCTACCCATCTATACAAATGCTACTTTGCCTGAATGCTGCTGGGTACTGGGATGCTTCTCAGATAGGAACATTGTTTAGTTTCTCTTTTTTATGTTTACATTTATTCATTCAATTTTCAGGTGTTTATTCCTTATTATTCATTGTCAAAGGAAATAGCAACCCACTGCTGTGGTTAGGATCTGAAGTATCCCCCAAAAGTCTCATGTATTTTAATGTTATGGATTGTCTATGGAGCCATGTAATGTTGGTGAATTGGGGTCTGGCCTGGAGGGGTGGATTGCAGTTGTTGGGATTAGGGGCATGTGACTTAAGACCAAAGGCTTGTGAGTTAAGACTAAGGGTGTGTAGTGGCCACACCTATACCAGGATGCAGGAGATAACTAAGACTGGGACTTGGACTAGTCTTGATTAGTCTCACTTGCCTGCCTGTTGGTGATGTCCTGAGAAGCTGCCTCCACCTTTCTGTCTCTGCCATGTACTTCAATTGCTGCTGGCCACCCCTGAATGGACTGTGACCATCTGAAACTGTAAGCTAAAATAAACCTTTCCTTTCCTGAATTTGTGCGTGTCAGATATTGAGTCACAGCAATAAAAAAGTAACTGAGACACCCACTGTGATTAAAATACCTGAAATACAAATATAGATGCATTTGGTTGTAAAATCATTTGGCTGCCCCTCTCACACATTCCTTTCTGTGTGACATGGAGACCTGACGAGGAAAGAGGTTAATTCTGAAATCGTCTCAAAGACGAAGCAAGAGGATTGGAGGATTAAAAACAAGATTATTGATCTGAATAAGGATAAAACTGCAAGCTGGACTTTGGTGTAGACAAGAATCTGGATCGCACAGTTGCCTTTCGGACATCTGTGAACTGAGTGACTGTAATGTTCTTGGTTTCTCATAATACTAACCATTTATTAAAGACAGAAAACAAAACATAAACTATAACTTATTTTCCTTAATATATAATAACCTTTTTCTATTATAAAATATCATCTGCAGTTATAATTTGAAACCAATACATTGAAGATATTTCACAAAGATTAGAATTTTTTTTAGTCTAATATAAGACATGAAAAACTTCAGTAAGAATGAGATTACTGCTGGGTGGGGTAGCGCTTGGGAAGCTGAGTTAGGAGGACTGCTGTGAGTCCAAAGCCAGCCTGGGCGACGCAGAGAGTTCATGACCAGCAGAATAAGATTACCCCTTAAATCTTAAAACAGGCAAGTCTACGATGAATAAAAGAAGCACTGCCAGCACTAAAATTCTGAAACTTATACTTTTAGGATTCTTGGTTTTGCATTTAAATTAATTTTCTCCAACCAATACTCATACTGGAAGCAATAAAACTCCTTTGTTAGATCCTATGTCTTGATTTCTGGCTTAATATTATATATCCATGAAAATATGATTACAAAAACCTGTAATTTCTACCAAAAAATCTCTCTACATAGAACCTCTGTTTCCTAGTAGATAGAGGCAATAAGACACAACCTGCTAAGTTTTAAGTCACTAAGGTTTGGTACTTTTTCTAAAAAGTCACTTAAGTTTGGTGCATGCACAGGTGTGTGTGTGTGTGTGTGCACCTCTGTGTCTGTGTGCACACATGCACATGTATTTTTAAATAGGAGGAGGGGGCCCCTGTCGTGTGAATGAAGGAAACAAGTGAGCCCCTTTGGGACAGGATGGAAAAGAAAGCCAGGTAGAACTCTACTATGGGACACTCCTTAGGGAATTTCGATCAGTTTGGGTGGCTAAGATCTGGACCTAATTGGTACTAATATCATCTGCTGTTATTTAAATTTAATAAAAAATTAAGATGAAGCCAAAGAAGTCAACTAGACAGTCTTACAGGTTTGGGAATGTTACCCCAATTGGAGAAAAGATATCCCTGAAAACAATAGGGTAGAGACTTCTAAATCACTGAAATAACCAATGGATACAAAATACATGTTATCTTTTTAAAAAGAAAGATAAAGAAAAGCATTATAAAAGTGCTAAATGAAAAGTCTGAGAGAGTCCATGCAGAGAAAAACTAATTTGCCTGAGACAAATGTCTACAAAGATTTGCAATACTGGGGCCAGAGAAATGTCACAGTGGTTAAAGTGAATGCCCCACAAGTGCAAGGCCCCGAGTTCTATCTATTCCCCAGCACCACAGAAAGCTGGGCATGGTAGCTGAGGCAGGTGGAGGGTTTTGAGTCCAGGACCAACCTAGGATACAAAGCAAGACCTGTCTCAGAGAGAGAGAGAAACAAAAAAAGAAAAAAAAAGATTTGCAATACAATAATTCTAAGCCACTTTCGAAGGAGCAGAGATACTAGATTACAAAACATACATTCAGTTCTGGAAAAACATGCAAAGAGCCTCTGTCATCCCTCTATATCCTTGGATCTAGTTATTTTGGTATGATGTTTACAAATCTAATTAAATATTTCCTTGGACAGGTTAATTTTTATAATATCTGCTCTTCAATCCTTCATTCGAACACCACTGAATTTTATTGTTTTTCTGACAAATGAAAGAATACATAACCCTCAAAGCCTTCTGTCCAGTTGTCCTATCGTCCTTTGGTCCTTAGTACTCAACAAAGTGGCTTGAGTTGTAATGCTTCCCACAGTGTCCCCTCCTGATCTACAAATTGCCAGCCTCTAGGGACATGAGGGCATTGTGTCACCTTCACTGTGACACATCGCATCACAGACTCCCCCACACTACCCACTTCCTGCACTCTCCTGACACTCCACACCCTGCACATGCCCACTCAACCTTCATTCCCCAAAGTGTCACTAACATGTCATAGTCATTGAGTACAGAAGTCTTTTACAGGTATCTCGGAGGTAAAATATAGTTACAATGTGAGAGAAAAGTCCTCTAAAACTAAATGCTAAAATATAACTATCGTCTGAATTGAAAGAAAACAGTAAAAATGAAAATGTTTTTTAAAAGACTGGTAGAACCTCATTTTTATGGCTACATCCTCATCCTGTTGTTCCGCTCTCTTTTCATTTCTCTTTGTTTCAGAGTCCTCAAATACAAAAATAGAAAGTCTTAACACAAAATAGAAATGCCAGGGATCCTCCATTTGCCTCTCAAAATCACCTCTGTGTCTCACGTGACCTCAGTTCTGCCTTCCCAAAGCTCACCTCTGGGCCTCATGTGACCCAACTTCCGCCTTCCTAGTGCTCACCTCTGGGCCTCATGGGACCCAACTTCCGCCTTCCTAGTGCTCAACTCTGGGCCTCATGGGACCCACTTTGGCTTTCCCAATGCTCACTCACCTCTGGGGACTGTGGCTGGGCTCCTTTGCCACTTGGCTAATGACAGGGCTTTTCCAGAGACAGGCGCCAATGACTACCGAAGTGGAGAATGGAAAGCAGGATATTTATTCCCCAATTTCCTTCCTGCCAGGCTGGGGGCCAGAACTGGGTGCCTTCCTCTACTAAGGGCACTTTCTGATCGGCAGGTGGTCCTCTCCTGTAAGTGTGGAACTCACTGGGTTCCTGTGGCTACTCACAGTCGCTGCCTCTAGAGGTTTAGGGGTGACTGTTACAGTTCATAATGCTTATCACCCCTTGTTAGCTGGCTTCTCCGAGCTCCGCCCACCCCTCTGTCCACTCCCCCTTTCATTAGCCTTTCTTCAGTCACACCTTCTAAGTGTCACCTCCATTTCCTGCTAGGATCTTGGCTGATTCTGGAGGGTGCAAAAGACTAATTAAAAACTTAATTGACAACTTCCGTGAATAAAACATAACACAAGAATTGGTTGCTCTGTGAAAGAAACAATCAGAGAACAAGAACAAGCTCTTGACCAGATCTGGGCTGAAGGGAGGATTTTTAATATGAAAGATAAGTTCAGGAAATTCTTCAAGACATGGAGTACAAAGTTAAAAAATGACATATGGGAGAAGGTTAAGACGGAGCTCCAGCAAGAGGCTCACTCCAAGCAGGAGAGACTTGAGACTGGAGAGGGAGGGGTAGCTCAGCAGTGAGCGCTGGCCCAGCACGCACACAGCCCTGGGCTTGATCATCAGGACTGGAGGGAGCCAGCGAGGGAACTAGAGTCAAGAAGACAGAGAGAGAGTATATCAGAAAATAATGTGAAATTCCATTTTATTTTCAGTACTGGAGATTGAAAACAAGGCCTTCCCCAAGAACTGCATCCTCAAACCATTTTTTATTTTTCATATTTTGATTCGCAGTCTTACTACACTGCCAAGTTGCCCAGGCTAGGCCAATACTTGGAAACTTCCTGCCTCAGCCTCCCAGAGTGCTGGGATTACAGATGTGCAACACGGCATGCCCAGCAAGATTCTAATCCTCATATTGGCAGGACCACAGTGCAAAGGATTCATCACAAAATGGTACAAAGGACACGCACATTCACTGACAAGTACTAATGAAATTCCAGATCTGTAAGGATTAGGCCCCAAAAACGAGTCCACGTGTGGGGACACACGCTGACCCGACGCATCCAGGGGGAAAGGCATGGAACTTTTAAGAGGTTCATCAAGAGAAGAGAAAAAAGTAGAAAAAAATCACTGTGGCAAAATGTTAACCATTGGTTAATTTCAGCGACGAATATATAATACTACACTATTTTTAAAATTTTCATTAGGTTTTAAAAAAAGGTTGGGAAGGAAAAAAGAAAAACAAGGCTCCTTGAGGAGTAAAATAGTGACCAAACAAGAACAGGTTCTGTGCAAAAAGAATGAAAATTAGACAGACCTGAGGTTTTTAACTATAAACATTAAATGATAGAAAATAATGCCTCTACACTGCTGAGAAAGTGATTTTATTACAGCCTAAATCTAAGGACAAAGTGAAAACATTTTCAAGGACCAGAAAGGTTAATTTCCATAGACTTTTTAAGAAAAAAAAATACTGAGTTTAGGAACTTTCACAACATAGCAATGACATACTTGGAGACCCAGTCCAAACAGTGTCCCCCTGCAGTCACCAGCCTGGGCTGCAGCGCAGCAGCATCTGCTGAGTTGGTCACTACATTCCCACTGCTGCACCCTTCCCACCTCCTCCCACCTCAGCAGCCAACACGGTTTTATTCTATGTGATTTAATGTTCCACTTGGTTTCTTATGTGGGTAATATGCTCACATTAAACAAAATACATTCACTTCGTTTGAAACAGATGCAGAAGGGCATTATGTCCCTAAGATGCCCCAGTGGGGACCTGGAGGGCAGAGGACCCGTCATAGACTTCCTCCAGCTGGATTCTCTCTCAACAGTAAGTCTTCAAGACCCAGGGCACGTCTGTCCCTCTTCTGCTGCAGGTAGAGGGAGTCCCGGGACACGCCACCCAGTCGGCCTGAGCCTGTTCCCAAGGCCAGGATCGTTCTCCCAGGGCTGCCTGCAGGGCGCCACAAGCACATCTTTGGGCCCAGCAACAAGACAACAGAAGGGCATGGGGTCCACAAAGATGGTGTCCGTTCTTCATGGGGCACAAGGAGCACGGCTGAGCAGTTGGGTGAGAGGGCAGCACACACAGGCCACATGGTGGCCGGGGCCTGCCGTACCAGAATGGGCTTATGTGAAGACAGCTAGTCCTGACCCCAGCCAAAGTCTTCTCCTGTCAAGGATAACTACCAGCTCTGAAAGAAGCGATCACTTTAAATCACATGTCCGAAAACGTCATCTCCAAACTGAAATATTTTGGTTTCCATTTCCATTAAGATGAAATCCAAAGTCCTTTAAACAGTCAGTACTTCCTAAAGTATAATACGCATCAGAGGCCCCCAGGGACTCAAGGCCGAGGCAGTCAGGTGGGGGCCTGGGAGTCTGCATTCCCCATCCCCTGCCACGCGCTGTGGCTGCGGCTGGACTGGGCCATCCCTTGACAGAGAAGGTCTACGTCTGAAGCTGTGACTTCAGGTACCTGTTAAGGGAGGGACACTCTCGTCCCGGCCTATCCATCGCATCTGAAAGGCAGCAGCTGCAGTTGGCGCAGGCAGGGGGCGGGGAGGGCAGCGGACACTGCCAAGTAATAAGGTAACAGAGTTAGCATGTATTCACTCACTTCACAAATGTTCCTGAGGCGTCGGTCAGAACGTTCCAGCCCTGGCCTGGGGGCTCAGCGACAGGCAACAACAAGAAGGGCAAGGTCAGGGAGCCCCAACCGAGGACAGAGGGGCCAGAACATGACGAACAAGTAACACTGTTGGTGGGCCTGGGGCTAAGGAGAAGGTAAGAACTGAGATTAACAGGCACCATTTTAGACAAGGCAAACCTGAGGAGAGATCCAAGGGGTTTTTTCTACACTTGAAACTAAGACAGGAGGGCAGGAGGGATGCTAAAACACCTTCAAGAGAGCAAGGCACTACTGCCTTCATTTCGCTGGTGATAAACTGAAGTGTAGTGAGGGTGGGAAAGAGGGGAAGTTCCAGGTGAGGAACCAGAGGCTCGAGTGAACTACCCCACGTGTGGGGCTCACAGGTCACAATGCCCTGTCTATTTACAAAGCTAGAAGAAAGGACTTGGAAGGTTCCACCCAAAAGAAATGAGAGATGTTTGAAGAGACAGGTATATTTAACTGGATTTAAACACTGTATACCATGTATACATACATGAAAACATTATTATGGTACCCCATTAATATGTGTAACTTTGTTTCTATATAAGTTAACATTTTTTTAAAAATTTAAACTGAGGAGTTTCAGAAAAAAAATTTAAACTGAAAATTAAAATAATACAAAAGCTTCAAACCAACCAACCAAACAAAACTAACAGCCATTTGGGCAGAAACAGGATGTGTACCCTAGCACAGAGTAATGCCAATTTCTTATTTAACATGTATTTCTCTCTCATGTTATGTGATGGCTGCAGTTTATGACTCACATCACGAGAAACCCAAATACAAACAGATGAAAGACAGGGGCTCACGTTCATCATATAGTGATAACAAGGCCTATCTATATAGACACTTAACCAAGCCAGTACGTTTGTGACTTGATCGACAAAATTTCCCTTTATTACTTAAAACTTCCAAATTTTAATCACCTACATTTTTCTCTAACGTTCAAGAACAGCCAGTTTTACATGCAGCAACAGAAGTTTCAGCAGTGGTTCCTAAGTTTCTGGGGCTTTACAGTCTTTAAACATCTAAATAAAACTTGGGCTGTCTCTCCCACACCAAAATGTATGTCAGTACACACAAGCTTTTAGATTGTTATCATTCTGCCTTTTGTACCACTGAGGTTGGACCCCAGGGCCTGTGCGTGCTAAGAACACACTTTACCACTGAGCCACACCACCGCTACAGCTTTACCACCACCACCAGCCGGTCTGCAGTTCTGCAAGCAAATGAAGGAGCACAGATGCCTGGAAAAGCCTAATCTTCAACTAGACAGTCCTTAAAATTAGCTCCTTTCAAAATAAGACTCTGCTTTGAAAACTTTCTTCTATACCCTAGTGAACAGGAGAGATTTTCTTTTACTAATTATTTCATTTAATTTGTAATTTCTACTTACTATCACATAAAAATATTTTTTTTAAAAAAAATATCTAAAACAACCTTGCAGCAAAAATGCAAAAGCACCTAGCTAGCTGTTGAGAACTGCTTATTTCCTCAGCTTCCCTAAAGGTAAGTTATACTTACTGATTACATCTGTGTGTGAATTAGTCCTCAATATTTTTTATTCCATAGTGAGTGGCTGCCTCTGTTGTACACAATGGCTTGTTATAAGTGTGTTTCTGAACACAACTCTGGTCCATTAGAAACAAAAGAACAATTTCACTAAATCAGGTTTGATTTTTTTTTTAGATAAAGGTAAGTTTGCCTTCTGCTCCCAAAAAAATCTGAGATGTATTCCTAGACTAAGAAATGACTTGGGGTTCTGTACCATTTTTCAACTTTACAATGTGTTGTCGAATTTCATCTATTTTTAAATAAACATTGTATTGCTAAATTACATACTGATACATTTAGAGAGAAGGCTAGTTAAACAATAACTTTGATATTTGAAGATTCACATTTTCTTATTCAACAGCTAAGTCGTGATCTCGCTAACATAACATGTTCAGTTATTAAATGGCTAATCAATTGTGATAGGAAGTCTAAACACTCAACCAAGGCCAGCTGTGTTTGTGTCGTGATCTACATAATACATGATGGCTATAGAATCATTTCTAATACAGGTATTTTTTTCTAGCCAAATTTTTTCAATAGCGATGGCAAAAATATCTGACTTGAACAGATTTAAGAACAATTATACAAGGTATATATCTATGATATGTATTCAATAGAACAAAGTATTTTCTAGTTCTGAGAGGCAGCATAGTATTGAAATTAACAGAACAGCTCTAGAGGATACAGTGCCTGGGCTTGAATCCCAGCTCTGCTAAATGAACAGGGAATTAGATGAACTCTCTGCCCCTCAGGTTCCTTTTACTCAGTGGGTGACTTAAGTGAATAAACACATGTGCAGAGAACTTGGAAGTACACTTGGAAAACAACACAACCAGGTACTAGCATGTAAGCTCTGGGAAGACAGTGATTTCCATGCCTTTTTCTCATTAATGTTCATAAGTGTCTAGAACAGCCCCAAAGATTATTCTACAAATATTTGTGGAATATGATTGCTATTATGGCTATTTTTGAATGGAAAGAAAATTCAACCAGTGAGACTGGATATTTAAACTTGGAATCTTTTCCTTTCTTCCCTAAAATCCTTCTTACACAAAATGGAAACACAAGCGTTCTTAACTTGCACATCCAGTCTTCTCCTGAGGCTCAGTGCCAAAAGATAACAAACCCACGCTTCAGTTGAGCAAGAGCGCCATCTAGTGCTGGTAACGCTAGGTGAGACTTCAGGTTAAATTTTTATTCAGGGTGAAGATAAAAAGGTGGGAACAAACCAAAACAAAAATACAAATGCAAAATTCCTCAGGAGGAAAAAAATCTCCATTAGCAGTCAAAGACTTTGAAAGAAAGGCATTTCTAAATGAAACCAAAGAACCGCCACTTTTAAAATTAGTGTAGATCACATTAAAGGAGACCTATTTCAAAGAGTATACTGAAGCTCTAGTTATCATAAAGGCCAATCTTCTGTAAGTAAAATGTGGTGCGCAGTACCTCGCCTTAGTCATAGCTTCCTTTTCAGTGGTTTCAGCTAGTCATAGCTGTAGATACTGCATAGAGGAGTCCGGAAACAAACGATTCATACGATGTAAATCACAGTGTTCTGGGGTCTCGCACCATCTTGCCCCATCCCATCTGAGACCCGAGCCACCCTCTGCCCAGCATCTCCATGCTGTCCATGCAGCCCACCACAGGTCACTTAGTCACCCATCCGGCCACTGGTACTGGCTACTGCAGTGCTGTGTCCAGGAAAGCGCACGAGGGGCCTACAGCTACGTCACAAAATCCTGAGGCAATCAGCTCACCGTAGTATCATCTGTCATGATCGCAGGCCTGAATGTGAATACCATACAGTAAGATGTTTCTGTGGGGGAGAGGTACCATATTCATATAACTGTCATTACACTATATGACGTTAATGTTCTATTTCATTATTCTTGCTGTTAGTCTTTTATGGTTAATTTCTTTATGAGTTAAATTTTATCAATGATATGTACCACAAAAAAAAAGAACAGTATAAGCCAGGTTTGATACTACCCAAGGTTTCCAGAATCCATGGGGAGTCATAGAAAATATACCCAGGGGATAGCAGGATTACTATATTGTTATGATTTGGATCTGTTATAATTTGGACCCCAAAAGCCTCATGTATTTGGGTGCTATGGATTACCTGTGGGTTTCACTTGCTGTTAGGAGATGAGGCCTGGATAGGAAGGTGTGATGGGTCACTGACGCAGTGACCTGGAAGGATACACTCCTGTTGTGGCTTCCTCCCAGGTCCTGATCCTTCCCCTTGCAATAATGCCATGAGCAGCTGTTCTCCACCAGACCCCTCCCACTACTGCCAGATACCCATGAATGGACTAGACCCACCGAAACTGTAAGCTAAAATTAACCTTTCCTCCCTTAAGTTGTGGGTGTGGGTACTGTGTCCCCACAATGAGAAAGTAACTAAGAGGTCATGTTCTTTTCAATGGCATATGTTTGAGCTCATAGAAAACAGATGATTCCAATAATGAATCCATCAAGGATACAAGAAATCAAGAAATCAGCCATTTACAAAAGTGTTGGGGCCCGAGAGCCTCAGCATCGCTGACCTTGGCCAAGTTCATTCCCACGAAGAAGTGCTTGAGTTATGCCTGGTTCAAAAGAATTTGTTATAGCTTGTACTGTAAGCCAGGTGGTGTTTTTCTTAAACACTAGACTGCTCTTTGTCCTTGGTGGCTCTGGGAAAGTCTGGAAGGTTGGTAAACAACTGGGATATAAGAGAAAGACTGTAAAAAATAGTGTGTCTTTTGCAGCGTCCCTTGCAAGAGTCCATGTACTTCTTCAATCCGCATTGTCCCACTTGAGTACCCGTTGACTGACTGAGCAGGCTCGGTCACAAAAGCAACAAAAAAGTCTTAGGAATAAAACTTACCAAAGAAGTAAAGAATCCCTACAGAGAAAACTGTAGAACCCTGAAGAAAGAGACTAAGAGAACTCTAGAAAATAGAAAGGCATCCCACTTTCCTGAATAGGAAGAACTAATACTGTCAAAATGGCCATCCTTCCAAAATTGTTGTACAGATTCAACACAACACCAATCAAAATACCAACAGCATTCTTCATAGAACTAGGAAAAAAAAAACTTTAAAACTTATAGGGAACCAGAAAAAAACCCCAGAATTTCTAAAACAATTCTAACAAATTGGAAGAATCACAATTTCAAACTTCAAAGTGTACTAAAAAGAAACAGTGATTAAGTCTCCATGGTACTGGTACAAAACCAGACAAGAGGACCAACGACACAAAATTGTGGGTAATGAAACAAATCCAAGCACCCCAGCCACCTGATTTTTGACAAGGAGGCCAAAGCAATCTACTGGAGGAAAAAATAACATCTTCAACAAATGGTGCCAGGAGAACCAGATATCACATGTAGAAGAATGTAGCCAGACCCATATTATTAGCCCTATACTAAAATCGAATCAAAATCAAATAAAAACAGATATTAAAACAGAAGCACTGAACCTGCTGGAAGATAAAACAAGTAAAAATGTGGAAGGCATACAAGCAGGAGAGGGTCTCATGAACAGAACACCAGCTACACAAGAAACAGCAGCCAGCATCAGTACGTGGGACCACAACAGACTAAAAAGCTTTTGCACAGCAAAGGAGACAATCAAGAGAGTGAAGAGACAGCCCACAGGGTGGGAGAAGATTTTTGCCAGCTATGCCTCAGATAAAGAATTAATATCTGGAATATATAAAGAACTTGAAAAAAACAAATAAATAATCTCATTAAAAAATTGGCAACTGAAATTTTAAAAAGAGGAAGTACAAAAGGCCAGTACACACATGAAGAAGTTTTCAACATCCTTGCCAGTAGAGAAATGTAAATCACAACAACACTGAGATTCCACCTCACTTCAGTGAGAATGCTTTCCCAAAGAACTAAAAAAAAAAAAAAAAAGTCAGGTTGTGAGGAAGGAAACAGGAATGCTTTTACATAAATGGTGGAACTGTGAACTGTTCAGCCACCAAGGAAAGCAATTTGGAGATGCCTTAGAAAGTTGAGAATAGAAATCCCACTTGAGAGGCTGGCACTTGCCTGGCAAACGCCAAGTCATGAGTTCGATTCCCCAGCATCACATAAGCCAGGCATAGTGGCACAGGCCTATAATTCTAGCACTCAGGAGGCTGAGGCAGGAGGATTGCTGTGAGTTTGAGGCCAGCCTGAGCTACATAGAGAGTTCAGGACCAGTGTGGACTACAGATCAAGACCCTGCCTTTAAAAAAAAAAAAAAAGGAATATAGAAATCCCACTTGACCCAGCTACAGCTTTCCAGGGCATTTTCCCAAAAGAACTAAAGTCATTATATCATAAAGACATATGCAGATATTTATAGCATTCCAATTCATAATAGTTAAATCCTGGAAACTATATACCCATCAACAGAGGAATGGATAAAGGGTATCTGGTATGTATACATATATACATACACAATGGAATATTATGCAGCCATAAAGAGACAGATATGAAGCCTTTTCAACAAAGTGAGGGCACCTCAAGTCAATAATGCTCAGTGAAATGAACCAGACACAAAAGATTGAGTATTACATGGTGTCTCTCATATGAAATTGTCATAAATACACATATAAAAGGATCCTAATGTAAGGAGAGGGTAGAAAGAGGTGTGAGAGTGTTAGGAAAGGGAAGAGACACAGAGTGGGAGGGAGGGAAGGAGAGGGAAAGGAGAAGGTGGAAGGAGAACACAGTCAAGAAGTGATATAGACGGGCACACATTCCCCAAGTCGTAACATGTTAATGAATTTGCAGTAAATAGATACTCAAATTAAAAGGAACATAAAAAATTTAGCAAAAAGTACAATACAGGGTAAAAAGTGCTATTGCTTTTACCCTGAATGGTTTTAAAATTCTATAGTGAGAAACACAAAAAAAGATGTATCAGTAAGTATACTATAATTAAAGGTAAAATATTCTGAAAAATAAAATGCATCTTTATTATTTTTTAAAAGATGAACTTGTTTTAAATTTTTTGAGAAAATGTAAGAAAGGATAAACCCCTGCCAAGATACAAGAGCACAATGGGTGCCCGCGTCCATGTGCGTCCGTGTGTGTACGCGTGTGTGCACATCGTATTCATCTATGACATGTATATTCCTTCCTAGCTTAAAGTACACGTAAAATTAGCTTTAGTTTAAAATGTTTGGCCTGGCTACTACAAAAAAATAAGAATAATGTTATAAATAATGGTTTCTGTTTTGCTAAAATCAGAAGTTTTCCCTGTAACTGAAAGATCCTTGCTTCAACTTAACATATTGACTAGTGCAATTTAAAAAAGAAACTGCTATCAGTTATGTAATCATTTTTGTGTGGTTCGGCAATAGACAAAACCCATAAGGATTAGCGCTGATAAAATGAAAACAGATGCAATCATCCCACCTGTTACTTCCGGGCACCGCTGCACTGTGATACAGCATACAACTCTAGCCTGGATGCCTGTACGGAAACATGAGGTGGGGGGCACTTACTCTGACTCGCTGCTCATTCGAGGGTGCTCGCAAAACTCTGGGACTTGTTTTTAATTCCCTGTTACCCCAAGTCATAGACACTGAGATATGATTCACTAGATAAAGGCTAAATGATGAAAAGACAGAGCTCTCTGCCACACTTTTCTTACTTCAATGCAAACAATGGAAAGTGGCCTACCCCAGGACGGCCTCCGAGGGGGAGAGAGGGAACCACCACGGGGAGGAAGAGAGGAGGAAGCTGGAGGAGCTGCTCAGGAGAGAGGGCCTGTCCCCTGCGGTGACATCCATGAGCCTGGGTGGCCTGAGACCCCTCTATCTGTAGGTGAGCTTGCAAGGGTAGGGAGGAGTCAGCGGCTGGGGTCACTTGCTAAGACACTGTCCTGAACGGATAACCCAAATCATACTCTATTTAGAGGCCTGCTGCTAAGGCCTCGGTACTAGTGAGACCAAGCACTGGGCACACACATCCAACAGGAAACAGGGTCATCTTTCCTCATGGACATGGACAGGTCACCCATAGGTGTCTGGCTCCAAAGCAGAAAGGTCCATGGGCTTGGCGGGGAGGAATCCTACTCGGTCACTGAGGCTAGGGAGCAGGGCCCGAGAAGGAGAGGTGCTGGTCAGAGGCCAGGCACATTCCCCACAGCCACGCCTAGGTGACCCATCCAAACACCCAGCAATGCACACTACTAATCCCCTAGGCCAGCACCCACCCCAGTCAAGGTGACAATCTGCTTTAAATGCTTCCTGCTGATCCCCACTTCTTGGAACTCACTCTCCTGGGTAGTTTCCCCCAGAGCATTGGCTGGACCTTGTGACTTCTGCAAAATTCTTCCAAGATCTTCCAAGAGAAGACTCTACCTCCTGTCCATGAATGCTCAGCCTCTTTTCAGAGCTTCCTCTGAGGGAGAAAGTGGAGGGAGAAGTGCACGTGGCAAATGATCTTCAGCGCGTCAGCCCTGCAGGACTGTGTCCCACCAGAGGCCGTGTCATCAGGGAAGCAGGGTTTCTGGACAAGGCCACAGCCCTGGCTGACACCTTTATTGTGGCCTCACGGGAGACTCTGCAGCAGAATCCCAGCAGAGCTGTAGCCAGACTCCTGACCCACAGACACTGTGAGGTTTTAAAAAGTGGGTATAATTTAAACCACCCAATCTGTTATGAAGCAGTCAAAGCTATTCGTTATTAACTGAATTAGAGCTTAGGCTGTCACTGTGGTTTCTTGCCCCAGGCAGTGGTAACCGCCCCCCACCCCCTCCAGTCATTGCCTAAGCCTGGACTTGCTTCTCCCTGGGCATAACTGTTCCTTCCCCAGTGGGGCTACAGGTTAGGTCCTCCCAGGCCACTGCATGGTCTCCCTGTCCTCTCCAAGGGCTTCTGCACCTCCCTCAACAGCTGAAATAAAGGGGGGCCCTGAGCCAACCTCTGAGTATGGCCTTCAGAGGCACATATCGTCTCGAACATAAGCCACACGTCTTGACTGTGTTTATCAATTGTATGGCTTTTTTTGTTTCTACTTACTGTCTGCCAACTTGTATGGAACTCCTTCAGTGACTTAACACGGCCAGTTGTAAGAATGCGGAGTGGCCGAGCAGCAGCCTGAGTTCAGGCTACAAGGTTAATTCATCAGGTGACAGTCAAGATTGTAGTTCTACTGCCTTTCATTGAGTTTTAAAATGCAGCGCAAGCATACAAATATAAACACCAAGTATGGTGACACGCTAGCAAAATATTGATTAGCTGTGGTAGTTTTTACTTCTTTTAACCACTCCGATGTTTAAATTGTGGCAGTATCATCCTGCAGTGAGAAGGAGATTTGCCCAAAGTTCCAAGTTCCAACTGCCCCAACAGATGGCGTGATCAGTACACGGAGGCCACGAGAAGGGAACAAAACCGAGGCTGACACTCGGTCTGCAGCAGGAAGCCCAACAGAGCGCAGCCCCACCGGCCGCAGGGGCTGGAGATGGAAGTAGCGTGTGCTGTGTAAACTGGCAGATAAGCTGAGGAGGAAAGTTAATTATTACATTAAAACTTATTTGCTCTATTAAGCTGTTTTTATTATTCTAACCAAACCTGAGCTTTCCTTGCTCTGAATAACTCTAACATCTATCATCTGACTTCTCCACATTGACTTTAATTTCAGTATTAAAGTAATCCATACTTATTGCAAAGAAAGAAAGGAAGAGGAAAAACAGAATAAAAAATCTCTGGGTGACAGGCCCAGGGGCACAGGCGCCATGCCTGGCGAGCCCCAGTGCAGCTTCCTTCATCTTTCTGGGTCTGCTTTCCCGTCCACACACACAATGTTGTAGGTACAAAGTTACCGAGACTGCAGGGAAACGGGCCTTCACAGAAAGGTGAGATTCTCCCAGAACATGGGTGTAACCTCAAATATAAAAGGCCTCAGTGTGGCAGAATCAACTTTTGCAGACTTAGCATGTTCCCATAGGCCCAGACAGGGTCACCAGTATGGCACTCCTTTCTAGGAAACTCTGGGGTCCAAAGAAAGCCACATCAAAGTGGGGTGCAAGGGCTCCCTCTCAGGGACACTGCTCAGCTTCTGAGATGTTCCCGCCTCCTTGGCTAAAGAAGCCGCAGCTTGATCTAACCCTAAAGCAAGGGGTGTCACATCTGCACACTTGTTCTCTGTGGCAAAACCCTCCTCAGAACCTGTGACCACCAGGACACTGTGAACATCACACTGGCAGTGCTTACCACAAAGCCTGGCATGCAGGAAGCAAGCAATAAAATCATGTAACGATTACTATTAACAAAACCAAATCACCAATAATACATAAATAATAATCCCATTCCAAAAAGAACTACAGTTAATATTTTACTGCATACAGATTTCTCAACTTTCTCCCTCTATAAAAATTTTATATTACATATATATTTTAAAGCTGCTTTTCTATGTAAAATATATTTTATCCATCTGGAAATATACTTTAAATAATTTGCAGTTACTAGAATAGACTTTATAAATGTATAATTTAATCTATCTTTTATTATTGAACATTTAGATTGCTACCTACTTGTATATAGAAAAGTCAAGATATTTACATCGCAAATAGCAGAATTGTGATTACGCTCACAAATAAACCTTTTTTGGATGATCCCTAGAAGCAGAATTACTCTGTGTACACTTTCAAATCTTCTGACTAAAATCCAAACTGCCCTCTGGAGCGGCAACTGGGTGGTAAGCTCTCCTACCAGCACATACATGGGAGCAGCATCCTACCGCAAGAATTTTACATTTTAGCCACAGTCTTGATTTGTTCTTTGTTCCCCTTCTGAGTGACTACAAAACTCTTAGGGACAGTGGCTTTCTTCTGCATAAAAAAAAAAAATTTAAAAAAACAAACCATAGTGTGGGAAAAATGTCACAGAAAGATTTGAAATTGATTCTTCTTTTTAAAAAAACATGTTCATTCCAGCCTTAGATGGGAGGGGAGGAGAGCTATCCAGGTGCTGTGAGGTTCAGAAAAAGGTATCAACCCTGTTGATAAATATTTTAACAGAAAAAGGAACTAGCTAAGTTTTAGTTTCATTCCAAACCATAAAATAGTATAAATGTGAAATATGAAAATGAAAGCACACTTAGCTTGAGGTTCAAATCTTCCCATTTCACTACCCACCTATTTCCAAATTCAAAGAGGCCATTAGAGACTACCATAGAATAGAATTAGACATATGCATGATTAACACTAGGAGAGTAATAATATAACACACTTTCAGTATCTTATTGATGTACACAAGTTCAAATAAAATTTTAGCTGGGATCAAATTTGTGTTTAGAAAGGTTTTTTTTTTTTCCATGTCAAACTGAAAAAAAAAATAAACAAAAGAGTTTGCCTGACATTCATACTCCAAGACTCAATATGAGGCCAACTGTACAAGTTATGTCCAAATCTTCAGCATCTAATGTAATACAAAAGAGTCCCTCTGTACCTGCAAAGGATTGGTCCCTACCCCACTTTCCCAAGTACACCAAAGTGCATGGATGCTCAAGTCTTGGATATGGCATAGTATTTTTATACAATCTATGTACAGCCTCCACATACTTTAAGTCATCTGTAGATTACGTGTGATACCTAACACAATGCTAATGCTATTATTGTACTGTATTAAGGAAACAGTGATAAGAAAAAGGCCTATGCAGGTTTAATACTAACACAATTATTTCCCCAAATATTTTTGATCTCTAGTGATTGAATACTGCTGATGCAGAACTCAAAGATAAAGTGGGCAGAATATATTTAGAAAAAAAACAATGGCAATCATTTGTTAGCAGGTGCTGTTATTAGTGGGGGTAGGTGTGTGTGCATGTGGGTGTGCGTGCACGTGCCTGCGCGTGGTACTGGGGCTCCAAACCAGGGCCTACACATTGAGTTAAATCTTGAGCCTTTTTTTCCAGGCTTTTTTTTTTTTTTTTTTGATAAAGGGACTTACTAAGTTGCCCAAGCTGAGTTCAAACTTAGAATCTTTCTGACTCAGCCTCCTAAAATGCTAGGATTATAGGCCTGCGGCAGGCCCAGCAGGAGTTTCCATTAATGAAGGAAGTATAATGTTTAGATTTTCCATCATTTCAACAAGGGCATTTGCCATGCCAAAATCATTACGTCATCATTCTACAATAGACTTCTAGTGCACATACTGTACACAACACAACTTTCACTTACCAAGTAGTATGCAAAAGCACGTACAATAGTAAGTTACAGCCAGGAGTCTGGAGCCAGGCATGCTGGCGCACGTCTGTAACCCTAGCCCTCTGGGAGGCTGAAGCAGAAAGAAGGGTCGCAACTTTGAGTCCAAAATGTACCACTTAGTAGGGCCTCATACCAAATTAAAAAAAAAAATTTAAACGGCTAAAGATATAGCTCAGTGAAAAGACTTTGTGTTCAATCTCCAGCACTTCAAAAAACAAACACTTTTCTACACTGTTTAAACACAATGTTTTATGGCTCTAATGACAATTTTTCATAACTGAAAAAAATCCAAAGACTTTAAAGTATGCATGAAAGACATACAAGTGGTATAGTCATTTCTGTATGAGTTCAGTGTAATTATAAAATCTGGGCCTGCTTTCTAGAAGACAATCGAGGCCCCTTTTCTTTAGCTGTAAACAACTCACTGCATGACTTGTAATGCAATACCATATTTTTGGAAATTTCAAACCTTCATCATCCACAGGAAAAATACTCAACACTCCTACACTATTTTTTTTAAGCCCACAATAGTGCAGTCTTTGAGCTACAAAGCTTGAAGCCAGCAATAAACCAGTACTTTTCCACTAGAGTCACTTGAGGGGCGGGTAAGGGGACTTTGGCACTGCAAGTGTTAGGGTCTAAAATAAGATCACTGCAAGGAGTCACTACAACACTCACACTGCCAGCACTGTCATGGCAACAACGAACTAGCTAAGAGAATGCTCTTTTACCGCTCAGCTGATCTAGAGGCTATTTCTCATGGAAATATACCCAATTTTCCTTAGATAGGACATTAAAGAACTCATCATATTTGGAATATTTTCATGTAAAGATGAGCCTTTTATATGTCACAAACCCAGAATCACAGTCCACAGATGCATGCAATCTGCTGAAATGTATAATGACAATGAGATGAAAATTATATTCCACAAGAGACATTAAGATTCAGTCAGGTTCAAATGCAATTTCAAGATGGGTTATGGTTTACCTAAGAATTTGATATGCAATTTAATAACATCTGAGAAAGGGGGCTTCTCTTACAAACAACAAAGTTTTAAATTTCACCTTCAAGGTAAAATAATTTGGAAAAGGAAGTAATACATTTTCACTACTAGGAAGATTTAATTGAACTTTTATTCAGATGATGTGTTGTAACGATGGCATGTGTGGACTCTTGTGGCTGTGGAAGCTGGCTCCTCCTCTGATGAGCTATGACACCTTGGGCAAGTTGTTTAACTCACACCTGATGTTTATTAATGCATGAAACGGAAATAACAACACCTACACCTTTGCAATGTTGTTACAAAGACTGAATTAATACAGGAAGAGGGCTGAAAATCAGGCTTGGCCTACAGAACGCCTACTCTGCCCAGATGCAAATCCACACACTAGCTGCGGGCCACTATGCCACTTGCCTGTAACCCAGCCACTCAGAAGGCTAAGGCAAGAGGATCTTGAGTTTTAGGATGGCCTGAACAATTTAGCAATACCCTGTTTCAAATGTAGTTCAGTGCAAGAGCACATGCCTGGCACAGGCAAGGCCCTGGGTTCACTCCCCAGTACTGGGAAATGCCAAACATAAGCCATGTGTAGACTGCTGCAGATGACTTCAAATAACTTGGTTCCAATCCCATGATATACTTGTAAACAGATATGAGACTCTCCTGTGAACTCTGTCCCCACATTCTTCAACGTGCACCTTCGCCTACAGAAGACTTTCATGAGGGAAGAAAGGGAACATGGCAGCTCAGGAAGAGACACACACTGTCGAGTAAATCTGAGAAGTCAAACTTGGGTAGAAAATCCCTTCAAACCCAAGCAGGGGTGTGCTCTTGTAATGTCACATTTGCCTGTTTACTTTGTTCTATATTATATCCAGCTCTCTGGACTGAGCCAATCATCTGGGAAGAGTGAGAGAACTGTTTGGGGGACTTGGTGCTTAATACGCCAGGCTGCTATTGAAACAGGCAGCATAAAAACACTGTTAGGCAGCTCTACTGTGCTGGTGGCCTTCAAGGCACCATTCCTGCAGTGGGCAGCTTTGGGAAGCACAAGTCACACGAAGACCGGGCTCTGATTCAGCTACTGACTGACCACACTGGTGGCATACAAACCATGACTTGCTCTCTTCCATGTCCCCAAAGATACATTTGTTTAAAATTAAAATATCTGTAAATGGAATAATAGGTAAACATGGTCTGAGGAATCGAGTGCCAGGGAGGTAAAATTACTATTTACAAAACTCTTACCACAATTCTGTTCGTAGAGGTGCTTCTTCCTCTATGCCAGGAAACCTGAGAAGTAGATGCAGCCTTCCTCTGTTGCCCAAAGGCTAGAGGGACCTTCAGGGCATATTGTACCAGAGTTTGGTCAAGATCTTATTTCCTGGGGAACCACAGAGGTAGAGGTGGTGATAGAGGAAAGAACAGAATGTTGAGTCAACGCTCACAGAGTGCTTGCATTTCAGGGAACACTGCAACTTTGAAGGACATGAGGCTTCTGGACAGGTTACTCCCTGAGTCACATGCTAGCAGAGCAGAACATAACTTGACAGCCCATGATCCTGATCATTATCTTCTAATGCCATCCAGGCACTGCTGCACAGGCTTCGCCATGGAGCTCACAATATGCACTACATCTGCCTGCCGGCCTGCCTGTCCCTCAGCCACTCCCTCCTGCCAGCGCCATAACGATACCCCAGAACACTGCAGGAAGGACTCAAGTAAGTGGGTGGAAACCAGTCTCAGTGCAAACCTGTGGGCAAAGTCCAGCACTTCCCCAGGGCAGTGACTGATGAGAATGCCCTATGGCGTGGCGGACATAAGCATTAGTTAGCTAATCTATGAAAACTGAATTTCATGTATAAAGGGTGTGATACAGGTGGATACCAAGTGTGGGCTGCCGGAAGGCAATTTACAGACCCTGACGCTGTCCATTCCCAAGGTGCTGCCAACCTGGGGCTGGACTCACTCGCTGGAAGACACATCCCAGGGCATCCCCACCCTGCCAGGCTCAGCTCTTCAGGCTGCCCATGTTGCTTAGTTCCCAAAATCACCCATGAGGTTAGTATTATCATCTTCACTGTGTAGATAACAGAGGCTCAAAGAGTTTATCCATAATTAAACTGTGTAGTCCACTGAAGTTCACAAAACACTTCAGCAGTCTCACTCCGTTTAATTTTTTCAGCCACATTATAATGTAGGTAATAAAACATGAACTCTCAGGTGAGGAGACTGAGATGAAAGAGGTTAACTTAACACGACTACATGGCTGGTAAAGCAACAACAAAAACAAAAAGAAAAACTTGACCCTTAAGCCTCTCTGAAACAATACATCTGAGAATCAAAGGGAAACTGAATATTTAGAATAGTAATCAGAATGTAAAGTAAGTCAGGAAATAAGAAAGTACAATCTTCTTTTGTTTTCCAAATACAATTCTTATCAAAATGAAGAAAAACATAGCTTTTTATTTCCCATCTCAAAGAACAGCCAAGCATAGTGCTTCGTATATGGTGGGTTCTCAAAAAATACTGAGTGAACAAAATAAGACCATTCACTAGGTCAAACCCAGGGTCTAACACAAAAGTTCATTTGCATTTTACCTTCAGCCTCATCAAGTGAAGAAATGTAATTTTAGTCTACAATGTAAACAATGTAGTTATAACTTAAGTCATATATACATATATGGTACACACCTGTAATCCCAGTACTCTGGAGGCTGAGGCAGGAGGATTGCCATGAATCCAAGGCCAGCCTGGGCTCCATAGTGAGTTCATGACCAGACTGGGCTGTACAGTGAGACCCTGTCTCAAAAACCAGAAGCAAAACTATATATACACCAGTTAGAGGAACAAGTAGTAACCACTATCACTATCGATGATAGGGATTTTTTTTTTCCTGTGAGGAAACCTGTCTACCTATCATTTACATCACTTTTATTTTTGAAAGTCTTCTCTTAAATATGTCCTTCAGTATCACTGAACACACCACTCTGCCACTGTTTTGGAAGGCTTGAACTTAATCATGTGATTGGAAGAAATTTCTTGCTGTGTTTAGGCTATGAATAGCATTTGAAAAATTACTCAGTTACAATTATAGACGGCTAACACCTGCCAACTTGCTAGAAAATGAAATCATGTAAAACTTACAGACAAGTGTGCAATGCTTGTCAAACACTGAAGAATCAAAACAGTAAATGCTCACTTTAGTAAACTAAAATTTTAATTAGATTTTACTGAATATCACACATAGAATTAGTAAATTATCCTAGCCATATAGTTACTTTTTCTCAAAAAAGAACATATTTCCATTAGTTTATCAGTTTAAATAATTTTGAAGTTGAAACATTAAATGAACACTTCACCAAATGACTGTATATTCATTAAATGAACATACATGAAAGGTAATTTGGGCAATATAACTCACAAAGATCCTACCATAAATTTTATCACCCTAGAGTATGAGTTAAAGGTTCAAACAAGGCTGGGATGGAGTCCTCAGCACTCAAACCCAAGCAAATAAAAGCTTAGAAAGTGGTCTTCAGGCAATTTTATAGTATAAGTAACCATTTATAATTCTAGGAAGATACTTCACTTTAAGAATAGGATAAGGTTTAAATAATATATAAAATTAATTTTCCAAGGTAATTCTCTATTTAATTACCATCTTTGTAAGTATTTATATAAAAGATATTAAAACACCAAAGGGCAGATAATTCTGCTGCCAAAATCCTTTTTTTAAAATTTTGTTTTGGTTATAAACTGGAACTTGTTTTAAACTTCTTTACGAGGTGGCTAAAAGGGCTAGTAACATAGACACTTAACAACACAATGCCCACAGGGAAAAGTCCAGTGAGCAGTCCCACAGGCACCCTACAGAAACTTCAAAAACATTTCCAGTGGAAAAGTATTTTTTGAAAACCAAGCATTTTATATATATATATATATATATATATATATATATATATATATATATATATATACATACACATAACGAGCAAGCTAATTTACTGATTTGCAGATTTGCAATACTGGTGGTTGACCCTATAACCTTTGCACTGAGCTACCTCTCCAGCCCTGTGAAAATTGCTGATTTTGAGACAGGGTCTCACTAAGCTGCTGAACTGCCCCAGCAAGGCTTGTCCTTTCAAATTTTCTGCCTCAGCTTCCCAGAATGCTGAGATTGTGTGTGTGTGTGTGTGTGTTGCCGTTTACTGTGCTTGTCTGTGCAGCAAACATCTTTTAAAAGTTCTCCTGCCTATACCCTATCTTTATGGGGTAAAGTATCATCATCCACCTGGTTAACTGGTTAGATAGTCTACCGATGGTTTGAAAACCAGACTGAGAAATTCTGACACAGACTAGATGAAATTGGTGGTGGCTGCTTGGGTGCTGACGCGCCTTTCGCCGCGCTTCCGCTCTTTTCTGCATTTTAAGCGCGGACTCCCCACTCCCAGCAGCAACTCTCTCCTTTCATATGTGCTAAGATTTTCCCCACTTTGTGTTGATTTGTACATACACCCAGAAACTGCTTCTAAATACAAACATTATTTGTGACTAGTACGTAACCCTATGTAGTTCCTGTCCTGTCAAAATTTTAAGTGACTGACTCTTTTATTACACTCACATTGCTGTCAGATATAAGCTCAACAAATCTTTTAGTTGACTGGGGAAATTATTAATTACTTATTCAAATGATTAAAAAAAACTGCAAATTTTTATGGCTTACCAAAAGAAAGTAAATGCAACTCTGAAAGACTATATCATACCTGTTTTATATATTTTTTACTCCATGAATTATCTTTACATATTGCAGTTTAAGAGCACAAAGTATTGAAGATGAGAAAAAGAAATTTTAATTAAGCTACTATTTGAGAGTCTACTCCCTATCAACAAGAATAACTCAGAACCTTAGCCTGAAATTTAATACTTAATTGTTTTAGCATCCCCTCATGGTACAGACCACCACATCCCATTCATAAATAAAATAACCATGTTAGAAAAAAATTTTGAGATAGGGTCTCGCTGGCCTTGGTCTCGCTGGTCAGGCTGGCCTTGGTTTCTAGGAAATCCTCCTGCCTCAGCCTTTCGAGTGCTGAGATCACAGGTGTGTGCAACGATGTCCAGCTTATGTGGTGCTGGGGAATCAAACTGAGTGCCTTGTGTGTGCAAGGCAAGCACTTTAACCACTGTGCCCTTCCTCTAGCCCCAGAAAGAAATATTTTAAAGGTTTTTTATTTCATCTGAGGCTATATGAAGCACAGTAGCAAAAATAAAATCTATGAAACCTGAAAGAAGTTTCCTTGTTAGTTTCAATTTTTCTGAAGATTTGTAACAAAGGCAGAGGACAGGATGTCTTTACATAATATAAAGAGGACACCAAGGGGAGATAGGACAGGAGTCACCCTGCAAGCCAGAGGTGGGGGGAAAAAACAAAGGATTGCTTCTTTGTCCTTAAGCCATTCAAGGGAGGGAAAAAAAGATATGCCTTCAATTCTGTTACATTCTTCAGCCAAAAAAAGGCCTGGAAAAACTTAAACAGTATTTTCCACTGAATTTGAAAGCAAGCACAGACTAAAGATAGGAATGAGAGGAAGAACTGAGAAAAGAAGTAACCTCAATGTTTTCTGAGGGAAAGGAACCTGGTTCTTACTATATCAATAAAATAAAAAAGGCCAGAAAATAGGGACATGGAAGAGAGACGCTCAGTGTAAATATTGAAAGAGGACGTTCGCATTTGCTGTGACACCTACGAGTCAGCAGGGAATGTTTGAGGTACACTACTTTTGGCTTCGGCTAGCTGGCAGTAAGAAAGAAATCAAAGCAAAACAATCATTAAAAAAAAAAAAAAAAAACCCTGAGCCAGTCCTAGTAGTACACGCCTGGATCTCAACTCTGCAGAAGGCTGATGCAGGAGAATCTCAAGTTCAAAACCAGCCCCAGGGCCACGTAGAAAGACCCTATCTCAAAATAAAAAAACAAGAGCTGGAGCCATAGCTCTGTGATACAGTGCTCTTGGGTTTAATTCCCAGAACCAGAAGCTGAGGAGGAAAGACGAGGGGACCAAATTTGCCTCTAGAAACTTTCTAATGCATTATAAATTAAGTTTTATAGCTCTATTATAAGTGACTTCAGTATACCTCTCATCCAATAAAACCTAAATTACAAATTAAGTACCAGTACAATTTTAAAGAACAGTTCTCCCCAGGTTTGGTGGTACACGTTTATAATCCCAGCACTCTAGGAGCCTGAGGCAGGGGGATGGCAAATCTGAGCCCTGCCTGGGCATGTTAGCAACTCAGTGAGACCCTGTCTCACAGGAAAAATGGAAAGGGCCTGGGATGGAGCTCAACACACAGATCCTGGGCTCAAACCCCAGTGCCACAAAACCAACCCACAAAAATTCCTGTAACTAGACCTGATGGTCTCCTGTCCCCTTCCTCATCAACAGTAGTTCTCTGTTAAAGTGACAAGAGCATGGTGTTCAGGGAGGGTCTCTCTGGACCTTGGTCGCTGGACGCTCAGTAATCCAAACTGAAAGCTCAGATGCCTGATTTCCTTACCAATGATTGGTTTAGAAGAGATCATGTGACCCAATACTGGTCAACAGAGACTGGGAGGGAAGCCACTGGGTCTTCTGGGGAAAGCTTTTCCTCCCAGATAGGCACATGGGAAGGTACTCTTCCTGGCTACAGATGGTGGTGACTGCACACTGTTATGGCAGACTTCCACCATGAGGGAAGGCTTCACTTGCTATGCTAAGGGAAGAACAACAACAACAACAACAAAAGATGGAAAACAAAGTGGTATTGCACTTGAGCCAATGAACCAACAAATCCAGCTTGGAACCAGGCAATGTTCAGAGTTACAATGCGAGACAATAAAAGTCTTGTTGTTACATCTGCAACCTACACATTACCCAACAGGGTATCAACTAGACACTCCTCTAACGTGCAACTCTAACAACCAAAAGCAGTGCTTCACACCCAGTAACTAGAGTTCCACTCTCCCTGGGTGTGCAGTGGTCACTGCACTCAATGAGAGTCTCTCCCATCCCATAGAAGGGATAGGCATTTTTGTGAATTAGTCTAAATTTTCTATCTTAGGCCAAATTATTTCCAGTGTTAATAGATGGCAAGTTCATACCAACATGTAATGGCTTTCCCTTTTCCTAATACAGGTACGAATATGACGAAATGCAGGCTGGTATGGAGCTCAGGGGTGGGGCATTTGTCTTGCACCCTGTAAGTCCTAGGTTTGATTCCCAGCCCACACACCCACACAATAAGCCAAAGTTCCTGGCTATCTGGAATATTCCTTATAATCTTTTCATATACACACACACACACACACACACACACACACACACACACACATATATGTACACACTTACACTTTCCACCTTATTAATTTTACATGTGTCATCAAGACTGAGTTCACTGGTGGGTTGCATCAATAAAGTAGTCCAAATCAGTAACTCTATTTCTTTTGTTGAGAGGGTCAAGAGTTGTCAAAAAGGTGGTATGGGAACTTTTTATAAGTTTCTTAAAAATCCAACACAAATAAAGCCTCCTGTGAGAACAGAGGCTCTTCACAAACACCAACAAATCTTACTAATCTTCCAGTCAAAGAACAGAATAGTTTTCCTTAAAAAAAAAAAAAAAAAACTTTAGCCATTGAGGGAAATGCAAAGTGAAAAAGCGAAGCAACAACAGCAAAGATATGGAACTAGCCTACATGTCCACTGATGAATGGATGGATGGAAAAGAACTTGTGGTATACATACACAATGGAGTATTATTTAGCCACAAAAAAGAACAAAATGTTGTTCAAAAATACCAAAGACCTTCGTGTTAAGCAAAACAAGCCAGGCTCAGAAATGCGCATACCACCCATATGACCTCCCTGACGAGTGGGTGCTGACACGGAGGCAGGAGATTAAAGAAGGGAGGAGGAGAGGGAAATGTAAGGAAAGACAGATACAATGAAAATGGACCACGTGCACATGTGAAAATACCACACTGAAGCCCAATATTTTGTAAAAGTACTAGGCACTGGGAAAATGGATTTTTAAGAATATGTTCAGGCACTTTAAAGATTGCTATGAAATCGATAAATTGACAGCAGGTGGATAAACAGAAGAAGCTGTCTCTCAACGTGCCAATTTTTCACAGGTTTAGCTATTTGGAGTTGAGCCCACCCTACCACAACCCCATCTTTTCTTCCTCACTACCTACAGCTGTGAGCTGACCTAGCGCATGGAGGTAAGGTCCACGCAAGCAGCTGCCGCCTACTCAGAGCAGCTTTTGCTGCTTTCCTAAGGTCTAAAGACAGCATCATGGAGTGCCACATTTGAAGTGCTTTTTATTTCCCAGGTGAGGTGGATTCTAGGGTGCAAGCATCCTGCGTGCTGGGGAAGAGAGCTGGATGGGCACGTTGGAGCTAGACCCTACTGAGCATTAAGTGGGGCCTTCAGTTTAGATTCTATTCTCTAAAAAAGAGTTTTAGGCAGGACAGGAAGAGGGATAGACTTTCATTTTAGATAAATGGCTCTGTAGCTAAGTGGAGGATGAACAGAAAAAGGACTGATGTAGTCTAGAGAAAGGAGGGATACCAGAGTCACAGACCCACCGAGCTCACCATGAGCTCTCGTGGGTGACTCAACCTTGATGTGTATAAACCAGGCCTCCTCATTCTCCTAGGTGGACCCCCTGCCACCCTTCTGTCTCACGAGACGACCGTACTAGTCACTGAGCAGTTCACACCAGAAAAGTTAGCCCATCTTGCTTCTATTTCATCATCTCCTAAATCCACTTACCGGCTGTATCCTGTGCTAACTCCTTGGTGCCTCCAAGCCCATCTGCTATCCTAGTCCGCCATCAGCTTCGCCACAAACCAGTGGAACAAACACCCAACCCAGTGGTCCCTCTGACCCCAAGCACCCGTTTAATCGAAGACTGCTGTCCCAAGGACGGGGTGGGTGAGATGGGGTGTACTCCTCACACAGGAGGTTGCTGGAGAAGAGCCTTCAAACCAGAGCTGCGGCCAGAGGGGAGCAAAGAGCAGAGTCCGCAGCCTGTCAATTAGCAGCAGCACTGGAACCTGGTAGGAGCATGCGGCCAGGAGGCGGAGCTTCGCTTCACTCTCCCCCCTCCCCATCTGTCCTGGCAGCCTAGGTCCTTCCAAGGTTCCAGCTGCAAGCGGTTCATCCAGTCTGGCCCTGGAAATCCCTTCTCCCCCCTGCTTCCAGAACAATCCTATGCATCATGTCACTGTCTTGCTCAGAAGCCCTAGTGGCTTCCCGCTGCTCCTGGGATAAGGCTTATGGTAAGGCACCAGGGTCCACAAGCCCACCGGACTCTGGGTCTTGCCTAACAACATTAGGCAGTTCCTAAGCAGTTCTGTCACGCCAGGCGCTAGGCTATGCTCTGCGAGCATTATTTAATTTTATTCTCACAACACTGCAAGGCAGGCAGTCTTCACCTCATCTGCCTGCTGCAGGTGTGCAAACTCAGTCAGGAAGGTAGACGGTACGGCTGGGCCCTTGGGGGAGCGGATGAAGCCCTGGAGCCTGGTTGCCGGACTCCGCCGCCAGCGCTCTGCTCTCTGCACACTGTCCTCCAACTGTCTACCTCCGCCACCTGGGGCCAATGTCAGTTCCCAGAAATCATTTCTGAGGTCTCTCTTGCAGTGAGGCCTTCACATACTGTCCGCTATATTCAGATAACATTCATTTATTAAGTCTCTGCTTCAATCATTGCCTCCGGGAAGTCCTCCCTTACTATTTAAAATTAAATGGTTTATTGGTTTACTTCCTTGCGGTTTGTCTCCCTTCAGCAGAATGTCAATGTTGTTACCACGGGTCCTCAGCTCTCAGTATGACACACCAGGGGTTTACTAGACATTCGTCACAGGAATGCAGACACACAGGAATGATGTAGGGGTAGAAACTCCCTAAAATGGAAATTGCATCCATTTAAATTGATGAGAAACAAAAATGGCAAATATAAATTTGGTCAGCCACTGGGTATTTATTTAGTAGCTTCCAGATCCCAGCCAACGCTCTGGAGAACTTAGAGCCCTCCTGGGGACACAGGCACATGAATGTGTGACTGCAGCCCAATCAAAGTGTAGTGTGGCAGGAGTAAAGTACAAGAGATGCAGAAATTAAAAAAAAAGAATTCAGAATCTTATGGGACATGCTCACAGCAGAGGAAACTCCTGGAACCTTCTGCAAGATGAATGAGTCTTGAAACACATTTTACCATCCTCCGTGTATTTTCCTTTGAAAAGGAGGGCAGCCTCCACTGCGTTCCTTGGGGCTCGCCATCCATTTAATTCTCAGGACAGCTGTGTTTTCATGCCCACTTTACAGATGGGAAAATACAAGTTAGGACCGGTCAAGTAACAGGAGTCCATCAATAAAGCTCTGCGGGGCATCTGAGCCCAGGGCTGCCTCCAGGCCCCTCTACTTAACCACTTACTTTGTAGTCCTTTGACACAGCACTCCTGGAGCCTATTTACTCTTGGTCTCAAGATAACTGCTAATAAGAGTGGTTATCAACCTTCCCATTCTAATGTAAATGAGCGGCAAAGGAAAGGTCAGAAAGAGACAGAAGTAAAATGTGCTAACTGCAAGGGAGGACAGGGAGAGACCACAGAAACTGTGAGACTCAAAAAGCACGGATTGTGCAGTCCTGTACATCCTACAGCAGTTCTTAATGTGCAGAATTGTGCCCTATTATGAAAAGCGGTTGTCATAGTGACTAGAGGATAAGAGCTAGTGAACTAACTTTTCATGCTTAAAACAGTAAATTTCAGATATCTAGAAAACTCCTCGCTGGTAAAACGAATTGCAAAAATTGCTGCCAAGGTGTCTAGGAGAAGAAATATCACAATATCTTATTCGCGTTTTCATTTTATGAATGTGATTTTTTTCTGTTGCTTTAAATTAAAATTCAAGCCAGCACAGAAAAATGGTCAATCATAACTTTCATATAAATCCAAATAAATTACACATTTAAAATTTTTCTTCTACATGACTGAATACATATGGATTAATTCATAGATGACAAACACATCAAAGTGTCATTCAACAGTCTTCATATTTATAAACATCTGTGTAAAACCCCAATAGGATAAACTGATTATATACAAAATGAGGAACCATGACATGTTTAATCTGCTGTATTCGCAGTTTAAAAATGTATGCATGAGAAAAAGAAAAGAAACTAGCAATTTAAGCAAATGCAGACAAAGCTGGTTGTCTAATTTACCACCCATGCATTTCTACCATATACTCTACCTGGGTTTGCCTTTTTAATCGGAAGATGTTAGCTTCTTTATATAAGATTTTATTATTTTTATATAGTTTCCCTCTTTTTTTAAAAAAAAGGTTGCATTTAAAAAACAAATCCCTTTTGTCTTTTAGTTTTGTTTTTAAGGACAAGAGAAAACTGTTCCACAGATTATCTTAAACAAGCTGAAAAGGAAACACTAATATCCTTTATATCCTTTATCTTTTCACAAGCTTTCAAACTTTCCACACAGAACATTGTAACAATATGAGAAGGGACATTGGCTACTCTGACAACATGTAAAAACAAACAAAGAAAAGCCTTTACTAGCAATTAACTGTAACTGTCAACATATTTTCTCTAGGAACAATATGGCCTCTGCCCAAAACTTTACAAAAACAATACTGGTTAACTTTTATTCTTGTCCAATTTTGACTCAAAATTCAGCATCTTTTTCAGAAGGTTTTAATGTAGAGTAGATTCATGGTAAGAATTCACACAATAACTGCGCTTGAAACAAACACAGCACTAACAACTGCAATGACATTTCATTGTCTAGCTGTATTATAACGGTCTTCCTTACCTGGACGCTCTTGAGAATAAACTCGCTTTTCTCTCTCACATCTTGAAAGGGGCACCTCTTAGACAGCATGAGCAGATGAGCAAGAAGCTTATTCAATTCATCCAAGGAGGCAGCATTTGCGAGCCCGTCTGATGCACGACAAGGTGTCTCTTTTACCGAGAGGAGATACTCGGTTTTTCTCAAAATGATCTGCCTAATGTTCTCCAGCGCTGTCTCTCGGGCAACCGAGTCCCTGCTGCACAGTCCGTCCCACCGCACTTCGTTCTCGCTTTCAGCCATGACGGTCAGGGTCTCCTGTGCAGCCTGCAGTCACCTTCCTGCATGCCCCCAGAGCACTTGGTAGTTTGGAAACGAGAACTGTCAGAATTCAGGAAAACCAAGTCGTCCTGAAAAACACTCGTCTGGATGGCATTGGGAATCAGCTGTATCTTTTTAATTGATGTTTTCAACTCATCGACAAGACGATCGCCCTCTGACCCTCTCCAACAGCAAAGGGGCGGTCTTCTGGTCCGAGATTGAAAACACAAAGTTGGAAAAAGCTGCAATTCGACGGCGCTGCTGCTTTTGCTGGCCGGAGACGGCCTGGGAAGTGTCGTCCTTCTCGCGGGCTCAGCGGATATCCTCACGTTGTGGAGCTGTCAAATCCGTGCTCTGCCCAAAAAGGCTGGTAACAGTTGAACGCCCTCCAGCCATTCGAGTTTTTTCTTTTCGGTCTAGCAGCGGGTGGGCTGGCCCGGGGTTGGCACCCCGCCCCTGCTCCGGCTCCGGTCCCGCCCTCCTCGGCTCCGCCCCGCCCCGCAGCCGCCGGCCCGGCGCGGGCGGGTGAGCCTCGCCGCTCCCGGCCCGGGCTGCGGCGACCCGAGATTCGGGCGCTCCTGGGCAGTGGGGTGGCAGTCTCCAGCAGGCGCTGTCGCGGTGGGGACAATGCAGGACAGCGACCCCGGCCCCGCCGGTTCCGGACTCCGGACAAGACTTCGCAGCCACTATTCCAGTGCCCTCGCCCACCGCTGCCCGGGCACAGGGCCCGGGGAGGCTTCGGCGATCCTCCAGGGCCAGGCTGGGCCTCGGCGCCTGCGGAGCGCCCGGGCCTGAGGCGCCGAGCCCGCCCCTCGCCCAACCCCATCGGTGGGACCGGCCCAGAGGGCGGGAGCAGGGAGGGGAGAAGGGGGTCCTCACCCCCGGCCCCTCCCCTGTCTCCGCCCGGCATAAACCCGGAGCCGCCTCTGCTCCCGCGCCTAACTTCCCCGCCCAGGCCGACGCGACCCGCCGAGGCAAAGCCGTGCAGAAAAGCCCCGCCCTCCAGCCGGCTACCTCCGGACCCCAAACCCGCCGCACGCGGCCACTCACCGCTGCCTGCGGCTGCGCATGCGCGACCGCGAACGAGGCGCCTGTTCCTTCAGTGCGCTCAGCACTTTCTGCTCCCAGACGTTTGGTGTCGCCTGACGAGAGGATGGCAAAGAAAGCGGCAGAGATACAAGGACATTGAGGTTTTCTCCCACGGGATAAGCACAGAAATAAAGATTATTAAGGAGCCCTTGTGAAAATTTTAATCTAAATTTAGGATTAGCCTTAAAAGTAGTAACAGCAACTTTACTGTGTCAAAACCTAGGCTAAAGCAGATTCGAGTCTGCTCACTGACTTCTGGGAAATGTAGTTTTAGTGCTGCCGGCGCGTTTTGTTTACGACAGAAACTACAGCTCCCAGGAGCCATCGCGGCTTTGCCTTTCGGCGCCTGTCGAATCAACGGTTCCGGAAGCAGGAGGTGACTGATAGCATTGGTCTCGTAAGTACCGCAGCCTTGGTTTTAAGCTTTCCTTTGGTACGGTTTTCTCCTTCCTCCATTGGCTTTGAGATTTTGGAGACGGAGCTGTCTTGGTTTGCCAGATACTTTTTCTAGTGTCTGTGTGGGAAGGACTAGTCCAGGTGCCCAGTGAAGCGAGGATTTCGGGGTCTCGATCCCGAGGGACGGAGGGAGCTGCGGCGTGAGGCCGGGCAAGGAGACTAAAAATGAGTGCCCGGTCCAGCTGCCTCTTTCAGTGCTTGCTCGGATGAAATCCCAAGCAGGACTTTGAAAGCAAGTTGTCAAGTCTGTTTTGCATAAGGCTGAGGGGGAGAAGTTCCCAGTATTTCTAGATACGAATTCCGTGTGGGTGTGGGTGTGACAGAGAGACAGACAGGTACTGGGAATTGAGTCCAGGTCCTTCACACTGAGATGCATCCCCAGCCTATTATTATTTATTTTGATTTTGAGACTGAATCTCTTAAGTTGTCCAGGCTGGGCTGAAAATAGTAATCCTCCTGCCGTAGCCTCCCAGAGTGCTCCGGGGCCGGCCCTAAATACAAATTCTTGTGGGTTTTAACTAAAAGATAGTATCTGGAGAAGAAAAAAAAATCATTATTCCTAAGAAAATTCAGGGTTGATAGATTGATCATCATAGTAGATTTTAATTCTTCACATCGTAGGACTGACGTAGTTTTAAGTTTCCTGGGTGTTAAGTATAGACGACAGTGAAAAGGACACAGTTCTTGTCTTGTTAGAAAAGCCAATACTTAAGCATACAGTTACAATACTAGCTGGTATTACTGGCATGAGGAGAACATTGCTTAGCCCATGGTAGTCAGGGAAGTCTTCATCCCAGGAGAGGGAAGGACCAACGGGGTGCTTGCTGTAGCTGTCTGTTGAGACGTGGAATCGAGTGCAGAATATCGTCATAGAGTGTGCATTTTCCTAAGAAGAAACAGTATTAAAACATGTAGTAAGTGAAATGGGGACAGATGCAACGGATCAAAGTAAAACCCAGCTGGGAAGGGAATTGAGTGCCACGTTGTGGGGAGTGAGGAAATAAAACAGGACATTTGAAATGACGTTGGAGGGGGAATAGGCCAGGTGGACGCTGGAGGAAGACATCCAGGTGACGACAGCAGCTGTCAAAAAAGCCTGTGGGCCAGGCCTGCTTGGCACAGCCCTATCATCCCAGCAGTCTGGGAGGCTGAGGCAGAAGGATTCCAAGTTCCAATCCAACCTGGGCAACTTAGAGACCTAGTGAGACCCAAATGAACAAAAACGGGCCGGGGACGTATCTCAGTGTGAAGGCCCCGACTTCATGGGCTAAGCAATGTTCTCCTCATGCCAGTAATACCAGCTAGTATTCTAATTGTATGTTTAAGTATTGGTTTTTCTAACAAGATAGAACTGAATCCTTTTCACTCTTGTCTATACTTAACACCCAGCAAATTTAAAACTATGTCAGTCCTACGATGTGAAGAATTAAAATCTACTATGATGATCAATCTATCAACCCTGAGAGGGCGGGAATGTATCTTGGCCGTGCTACGTTTGACAAGCTGTGGCCATCCAGGGTGATATGGCCATAGACGGTGCTACATTTCAAATATCTCTGAACCATTTAAGTTGAGCTTTGGAGAAGGCAACCCTCCTCAGCAAGTTTAAATAATCTCGTTAGCTTTCAATTGTGATTCATGAATTGGGTAAAAAACAGTGAATTGCTTCACAACACGTGGCAGAATGGAGGGTTTTGTAAGGTGGCTTGGCTTGGGCAGGATTAAGCAAACAGAGTGACAGGTTCCCATCAGGCAATTATGAATAAAACTGTTGTAAACAGGGTTCTGTGGTCGTAAATTCTGAACTCATTTGGATAAATCGGTAGGAAAGTGATCATTTGTTCACATGGTAACCCTGGGTTTCATTTTGTAAGAAACAGCTGCCTTCCATGCCACCATGTTGTATTCCCAGCACCAGTAAGTGAGAGCTGCAGTTGCTCCACATCTTGGCTGGTAGTGTCATTGGTGTTTTGGATTTCACCCATTCTGGTGGGCGTGTAATGGGGTCTCATTATTGCTTTAATCTGTCATTCTCTAATAACACATATTGAGTTTCTTTTCATATGCTAATTTGCTGCCTGCATATTATCTTTGGTGAGGTATCAGTTCAGATCCTTTGCCTGCTTTTTAATTGGATTGTTTTCTTTTTGAGTTTTCAGAGTCTTTTATATTTTGGGCAAAAGTCCAGTGTGCCAAGTACTTTCTTCAAGTCAGTGGCTTGTGTTTTCATTCTCTTAACTCTATCTTTATAAAGCAGAAGTTTTTAATTTTAATGAGGTCATTTATTAATTTTCTGTCACGAATTGTGCTTTTGGTGTTTTAACTAAAAAGTTGTTGCCAGACCCAAGTTATCTTCACAAGTTTTATAATTATGTGTTTCATATATAGTATGTGATCTCTTTTGAATGTAGATGTATGAAAAGCATAAGGTCTTCAAAAACTACTAATTTTATTTCGTTGTTAATTAGAGTGGGGTTGATGGATGGGAAGGAGAAATGGGAGGAAGTATGTATGTATGTATATTTTTAATTATTTTTCTCTTTTTAATTTAAAAAATTTTATTTTCATATCACTTCTCTTTCCCCTTCCCATCTTTCCTTTGCCCTTCCACAGCGTCCTTTCTACTTTTTCCATATCATTTACATTTTTTATAGTTTGATTTTCTCATATTAGATGAGCCATGAAATTTAATTTTATGGGTCTGATTCATTTCATTGAACTTAATGTCCTCAGGGTGCATCTGTTTACCTACAACTGCCCGAGATTTGTCATTCTCCATGGCAGAGTAATACTCCAATGTGTATATATACCACATTTTCTTTATCCACTCATCTGTACTTGGACATAGTGGCTTCTTCCAAGGTTTGGATGTTATAAATTGTGCTGCTATAAACAAGCATAGCGTATGCTTGTATCACTCCAGTATAATGACTTTAGCTCTTTGGGGAAGATACCCAGAAGTATAGGTGGGTCAGATGAGATATTGATGTTCAGTGTTGTGGTTAGGATCTGGAGTGTCCCCCAAAAGTCTCATGTATTTTAATGTTATGGATTGTCTATGGAGCCATGTAATGTTGGTGGATTGGGGTCTGGCCTGGAGGGGTGGATTGCAGTTGTTGGGATTAGGGGCATGTGACTTAAGACTAAAGGCCTGTGAGTTAAGACTAAGGGTGTGTAGTGGCCACACCTTTGATACCCAGATGCAGGAGAGACTAAGGCTGAGACTTGGACTAGTCTTGATTAGTCTCGTATGCCTGCCCGTTGGTGATGTCATGAGAAGCTGCCTCCACCTCTCTCTCTGCCATGTACTTCAGTTGCAGCCGGCCACCCCTAAGTGGACTGTGACCATCTGAAACTGTAAACTAAAATAAACCTTTCCTTTCCTAAATTTGTGTGTGTCAGGTATTAAGTCACAGCAATGAAAAAGTAACTGAGACATTCAGTTTTCTGAGGAATCTCCACACTGCTTTCCATAGTGATTGTACCAGTTTGCAGCCCCACCAGCAATGTAGAGAGTTCCTTTTTCTTCACAGCCTCACCAGCATTTATCTTTGAGTTCTTAATAGTACAGTTTCTTACTGGTGTTAGTTAGATGGAACCTCAGCATTGATTTAATTTGCATATCTCTGATGGCTGAAGATGTTGAACATTTTTTCATGTATTTTCTATTTGGACTTCTTGTTCTGAGAACTGTTTATGCATTCAGATTCCCATTTTTTGATTGGGTCCTTTATTTTGGAGGATCTACTTTTTTCAGTTCTTTGTATATTCTTGATAATAGTCCTTTGTCTGAGGAGTAGCTGGCGAGTACTTTCTACCATTCCATGGTACTCTCTTCACTCTGCAGATTGTTTACTTTGCTATGCAGAAGCTTTCTAATTTCAGATAGCCCCATTTGTCAGTGCTTAGTGTTATCTCTCCTGCTTTAGGTGTTTGAGAAAGTCCTTGCCTACACCTGTGTCTTTGAGGGATTTGCCTATTTTTTTCTTCCAACAGGTTCAGTGTTTCCTTTTTAATGTCTAAGTCTTTGATCCATTTTGATTTGATTTTGATGCATGGGGAAAGTAGTGCGTCTAATTTCAGTCTTCTGCCTGTGGTTATCCAGCTTTCCCAGGACCATTTGTTAAAGAGGCCGTCTTTACTCCACTGTGTATTTTTGGCGCCTTTGTTGAAGATCAGATGGCTGAAGATACTTGAGGAGGTTTGGGCATCTGCAGTTCTATTCCATTGATTCACCTGTGTGTTTTTGTGCCAGGACCATGTCGTTTTTGTCACAGTTGCTGTGTAATATAATTTGATACCTATTCTGATGCCTCCTGCTTTTGTTTTGTTGCTTAAGACTGTTTTTGGCTTTTCTTGGCCTCTTGTGGTTTCATATAAATTTTGGGGGTTTTCTAGTTCTGTAAAAAATGCTGTTGGTATCTTGATTGGGATTGCATTGAATCTGTATATTAATTTTGGTAGTATGGCCATTTTGACAATATTGATTCTGCCTGTCCAAGAATAGGGAGTGTTTTTCCATTTTCTAAAATTCTCTTGGATTTTTTTTTTCAGAGTAAAACAATTCTCAGTATAGAGGTCCTTCACCTGTTTTGTTAGCTTGATTTCTAGGTGTTTAATATTCTTTGAAGAGACAGAATGGAATTGTTTTCTAATTTCTTTCTCTGTGTTTTCATTGTTGCTGTAGAGGAAAATGTTTGTGTATTGATTTTATATCCTGCAACTTGGCTGGATTTGTTTATTAGGTCTGAGAATCTTCTGGTAGAGTTTTTGGGGTCCTATAAATAAAAGATCATGTCATCTGCAAATAAAGATAGTTGGACTTCTTCTTTTCCTATGTGTATTCCATTTATTCCAGTCTCTTGCTTGATTGCTCCAGCTAAGCACTATGTTAAATAGGAGTGTTGAGAGCAAACACTCTTGACTTGTTCCTGATTTGAGGGGAAATGCTTTCAGTTTTTCCCCATGTAGGATGATGTTGGTTGTACGATTGTCACAAATTGCTTTTATCGGCTTGAGGTAGGCTCCTTCTGTATCTGGTTTCATCAGAGTTTTAATGAGGAGGGGGTGTTGTATTTTGTCAGGCTTCTTTTCATCTATTGAGATGATCATGTGTTTTTTGTCCTTGCTTTTGTTGATGTGATGTATTACGTTAATTGATTTGCATATTTTGAACCAGCCTTGCTTCCCTGGGATACAGTCAACTTGGCCATGGTGTATGATTTTTCAAAATAATTTATTGCATTCTGTTTTCAAGTATCTTATTGAGGATTTTTGCATCGATGTTCATTAAGGAAATAAGCCTATAGTTTTCTTTCTTTGTTAGGTATTTGTCTGGTTTGGGAGTCAAGATAATACCTGCTTCCATGAAGGAGTTGGGCAGTCAGTGTTCTTTCTCTTTCAGTTTCATGGAAGAGTTTAAGGGACATTGGCACTAACTCTTCCCTGAAGTTGTGATAAAATTTTGCAGCAAATCCATCAGGTACCAGGATTTTCTTTGTTGGTAGACCCTTTATTACTACTTCAGTTTCATCCCTGGTGATTGGTTTATTCAGGATTTCTATATCTTCTCGGCTCAATTTTGATATTTCATATGTGTTAGGAAATTGTCCATTTCATCAGAGTTTGTGAATTTGTTGCAATATACTTTTGAAATAGTTTCTTATAATTCTCTGAATTTCAACAGTGTCTGTTGTGATTTCACCTTTTTTATTTCTGATTTCATAGATGTGGATTTTTTTCTTTATTATGATGAGTTTGGCTAGGGGTTTATCGATCATATTTATGCTCTTGAAGAACCAACTCTGTGATTCATTGATCTTTCCTCTTTTTTTATGTAGTTTCAATTTCATTGATCTCTGTTCTGATTCTTGTAATTTCCTTCCTTCTGCTACCTTTGGATTTGACTCGTTCTTGTTTCTCAAGGACTTTTAGCTGCATCAAGAGATTGTTAATTTCAGATTGCTTGGTTTTTTTCCTATGTGCACTCATGGCTATAAATTTCCCTGTTAGCACTGCTTTCATTGTCTCCTACAGATTCTAGTATGATATTGTCTTTTGACCTCAGGAAGTTCTTGATTTCTTTCTTGGTTTCTTCTGTGATTCATTCCTTGTTCAGTAACGTATTACTTAATCTCCATGTATTTGAATAGTTTCTGTAGTTACTTTTGCTATTGATTTCTAGTTTTATTCTCCACTATGATCTGAAAGTATGCAGGGAATGATTTTAATTCCTTTGCATTTAAGCATGTCTCATTTCCAAGGGTATGGCCTATTTTGGAAAGAGTCCTGTGTGCTTTGGAGAAAAAGGTGTATTCTATAGACGTTGGAAAGAATAGTCTATAGATATCCACTAAGTCCATTTGCTCCATTGTATGACTTGGCTGTGATTTTTTTGTTATTGTTGATTTTTTTTGGTCTGTTTGATCTGTCTTATGAGAGTGGAATATTAAAGTCCCCTAGTATGATTGTTTTGGGGTCTATTTAGTCCAGTAGTTTCTGTTGTAGGTAACTTGTATGTAACTGGGTGCACCTACATTGGGTGCATATAAGTTTATAATTGTAAGCTCTTCCTTTTGGACTTCCCTTTTACCAGTATATAGTGACCATCTTTATCTCTTCTGATTTGTTTGGGTTTGAGAATAGTATAGCTACTCCTGCTTGTTTCCAGGCTCCAGTAGCATTTAGTATTAGTGTTCAGCCTTTTACCTTCAGTCTCTCTGATTATTTGTGGGTGAAATGTTTCCCTTACAGACAATAAATGGTTGGGGTTTGTTCTTTGATCCACTCTGCCAGTCTGTGTCTTTTGATTGGTGAGTTAAGACCATTAGCGTTGAGAGTAATTATTGTAAGATTTTTACTGAATCCTGTCATTGACCTGTTCTACTGTTGGTTCTTTGCTTTTTTCTTTCTGTTATATTTTCCCTTTAGATTATTCCTTTCATCTGTGACCTTGGTGTTGCATGTGTCTCTGTGTCTCTCTAAGATTCCATCAAGTAATTTCTGAAGTGCTAGGCTAGTGGTTGCACATTTCTTTAGGGATTCTTGGTCATGAAAAATTTTTACTTGCCCTTCAATTTTTAAGGATAATTTTGCTGAATACAGTATCATGGGGTGACACTCACTCTCTTTTGAAGTTTGAAAGATTTTGCTCCAGGCTCTCCTGGCCGTCAAAGTTTGCATTGAAAAATCTGTGGTAATTCAAATGGGTTACTTGGTAAAATAATGTCTGGTTTTCTCCTGTTGCTTTTAATATTCTTTCTTTATGTTGGATTTCTGAGGTTTTGATTATGATATGTGGTGGTGAGTTTCTTTGCTGGTTGAGGTTATTTGGTGTTCTATAAGCTTCTTGTACCTGAATATTAATTTCATCTAGATTCTGTAAATTTTCTCATACGACTTCAGTGAATAAATTCTTTATTCCTTCAATGCTGTCTTCTGCTCTTTCTCCCTCTCCCATAATTCTGAGATTGATTCTCTTTGAATCATGCATTATCTGTTGAATCCAATCCAATTTTTTTGCTCATTTCTGAATTTGGAGTCACACCTAATTATAGCATTTTTTCCCTCAGCCTTGTCTTCAGGGTCTGAAATTCTGTCCTCACAACGCTCAAGTAGACTTCCCTTGCTTTCAAATGAATTTTTTGTATCCTGAATTTCAGCTAGATTTCTTTTCCGAATTTCCACTTCTCTGTCAAAATGTTCCTTCATATTTTGCAGTTCCTTATATACCTCAGCCAACTTTTTTATTTGTGGCTTTTATAGGCTTAATAAGCTTTCTATTCATTAGGCCCACTGTATAATGAGTTCTTGTTTAAGTCTACTGATTGTTGCTTGCATTTCTTTAAGAATTTTTTGTTTGAACTCACTTATTTGCTGTTTGACTTTCTTCCCTATGAGTTCCACTGTTTCACGGCCCATGATAATTGTTTCTGGGGACTCGTGGGTTTCTGTGTTTGTCCTGTTGCCTGTCTTCCCATGTTCCTGTTGTTGAGGCACTTTATTTTAAGTGCCTAAATGAGGGATTTCTTTGAATGAGTATGAGGGCATGTGGGGGAAGTTGAAATTCCTCTGAATTCTGTGCTGGGAATAGGCAGTGAGGGGACCTAACAGTCTGTTGGCCTCTGAGGTGTCTTGTCCACCTCCATCCCCCTCAGCAAAGCTGTCCTTCCTGTCCTGGCTTCCCTTCTCCTAGGGTGGGGCTCTCCACTCTTGAAGATGCTCCAGGTATACTCTGTCCAATCCATTCAGGTCTGAGGCCTTTGTCTCCTCAGCTGTCTCCTGTACCAGTTTCTTCCTGGGCACTGTTTAAATAAGAGTATCCCTAAAAACCCTGGTATCCTGCTCTGAGCCTCCTTCTGTTCTAAACAGTTCAGGCTTAGACAGTGTTTTGTTGTCGTTATCGTTGTTCTTATCAAGTGGCTCCTGCCTACATTACCACCTGTTATGGACGCAGAGTGCCGTTTCTCACAGCCGTTCCAGGCTCCAGGGTGCTTTTCCAGGGGAAGCTCTCGATACATTTGCAGGTTGCACTTCTGCCAGCTGGTGTCTGGAGACTGCCGGCCACCACCTTCTGTCAGTTCCCACTTCTCTTGGGTCCCGCTTACCTTGGTTGAGATTCCGGGCTCCAGGCAGGCTTTCGTCTGTCTGTGAATGCCAGCAGCTCATAGCCATTCTCAACCGGCCTGGGGTGGCTTCCCTGGCTGCTGTGTTTATTGCCACTTCTGATGTTTCTTTGGGATATCTGATCTTCCTCAGCCTTCTTTCAGGTGTTAGGGTGCTCCTGCCTTTCCTAGCTATAGCTTTTGACGATAATGCCCGTTCTTTCACTGGGTCTCTGAGGAGACATTGTGCAGCTCTGTTACTTAGCTGCCATTTTGCCTTTGTATTTTTAGCTTTAAAAAGAGAATAGAGTTACTTCTGGAGTGTGATTTTAAAAATGTTTTATTTTTCTCAGTTGCAATCTCTGCAGTAGGTCTGTTTGCAGTTCTAATATTGTAATGTTTGCTTTCTCTAGAAGTACAAATTGAATTATGCTCAGCTAAACATACTTCTGTGTGCATGGATTTGTATGATGGAGGAATATTAACTTGAGCTGCCATTTCTCTGCCGTGAGCACTTATATCAGTGGCCCACCCACTGTCAGTATGTCTGCCCAGAGGGCAAAAATGTAGTTTTGGCTTAAATAACAACAATAAGAAATTTTTTTTAAATCTGAGGCAGTGGTAGAGAACGTTAGATTGACTACCTGCAGCTTCTGGAAAGCACCGCACAGTAGCAGATGTGCATTGCCAAACTGACCTGAGTCTCAGCTCCTTCTCTGGACCCTAGAGCACTCTGAAGCTTAAGGCTGAATTTGATGTGTAAAGCTATGTAAATGAGAGTACTTTTCAAGTACTAGTTGATAATTTGTAGGATTTTGTCTTGTAGATACGAAGAATTATTTGTACAGTTTATTATATTTTTTATGTTCTGATTGCCATGTACTTTTGAGAAGAGGCAATCAAGAGAATTTTTAAATAAAATATTGTTGGCTAAAGAGTAAATATCAGGAAATGGTAAGAATCCTAGGACTTTTCCAGCAGTGCCTTAATTTAAAACAGTCCCTGGTAGACCTGTAATTCCAGCACTCTGGGAAACTAAAGCAGGAGGATCACAAGTTCAAGCATAGTCTGAGCATCGTAGCAAGACCCTGTCTCAAAATCAAAAATAAAAATGGGCCAGAGATGCAGCTGAGTGCAGATATCCTGAGTTTGATCCCCAGTATTAAAAAACAACCCACCAGCCAACCACATAAACAATCTCGGCATTATGACAGTTTGACAATAACTAGCAAAGCATTACTCCTATCTTTGACCTAACAATATAATTTATGAACTGTATCTGAATAAAATGGTAATTTACATATGTACTTATGTACTGCCAGAAATTATACTTTAATAAAATAATGACACAAAATGTATATCATGTATTATTAAATAGAAAAGCAATTTATACAAACATTATAATCATAATTTTGGTTAAAATAATGAAAGATAATTTAAGACAGAGTATTAAGTAATCTCAGATTGTTAGATTTTGCAGTGACTTAGTTTTCTCATGTAGTTTCCCAATTTTGAATAAGAAGCGTGTGCTCCTTTGGAGTCAAGTATTAATATATGCATGCATATAGATAGAGACGGTCTATTATTCTTTGTCAAACCTCTTTAGGAATATATCTGTATGTACAATTTATTGTTATTTCATCAAACCTCTCCAGATGCTTAGTATTTCAGCTAGCACAATAACATACAGTGAGCTTATAATAAGAAATCTAAATATGACAGATTGTGGGCCTTATTGGTATACATGAGTCCACCTGTGTTTGAGCTAACCTAGCAGCTGCAGCTTGACATTTTTACTTTGTCGCAGTGTGTTTTAATGGACTGTAATTTGAAGCTAGCAGAAAGTTTTCTTTTGAAGGATAAAAAGTCATATTAAACTGAGTGTTGTGGCACATGCTTATAATCCCAGTTCCTGGGAAGGGTGAGGCAGGAGGATATCAAGTTTGAGGCTAATCTATAGACAATTTAGTCATGTCTGAAAGCAAAAAAATAAATAAAAGGGCGAGGGAATGACTCAGTGGTAGAATGCTTGCTAACAGGTAGGAGGCCTGAGTTCAGTCTCTTATATGTGGGGTTGAAGAAGTCATAGGTTCTAGCTAGCACTAGTCCGGGCTGACCTGGAGTGACTGTAAAGAAAGCCCAGCGGGCGGTTCAAGCCCCTTGTGGAGCGTGCAGTTCACGCCAGGGCAGAGCAGGCTCAAGATTCTCAGTTGACCAGGCCTTGCATTTGTTTCCATTCAGACTATGACCTCATCATCTTTCAGTCTCCAGCTATCAGTAATTTGGGACATATTACACGCTTTGGCATGTGTTAAACATTATTGGAAGTGAGATGGTATAAAACTGAAAATTATGCAGATTCCTAACATTAGTTTTATTGAAAAGTCATCTCAGTACTAATTGATGAAAATTATGCAGACGTTGTCACGCGCAACCTCTTATGGAAAAGGGGAAATTTGGGGGAGCAATAGTAATCTCTCTATGTTTAGCTGTTTCTGAACAGAGTTTCATGGTGTTTCCCCCCTCTCCTCCTGTGAGAGGAGGTCTCATTAATTTACCTGCACTGGACTAGAACTCCTGGGCTCATGAGATCTTCCTGCCTCAGCTTCCCAACTGCAGGCATATGCTCCCTCACCTCACTCTTGCAAGTTCTCTGTGATACCTTTCAAATTGGTTGCTTCGGGATTTATTGGAAGCTCCCGCCCCTGTCAGCTTTTATCACGGTCAGACACATTGGAGGCTAGCAAAGAACTAGAATATTTGAGGAATAGAAATTTTTGTAGTACATTTTAAGCAAAATGTATTCTGATCAACTTAATTAAACTTCCTTCTCAGCTGACAGGGAAATTAAGTTTTGTCCTTTTGCCCTCTGTGCTATTCTACAATGTACGCTGCTCCTCTTGTTAAGTCGTTAACAGCTGTGGAAAAAAGTGAGGGCTTCATGGTGTCCCTTCAGAGAACCGCTAGTCAGCACCTCTGTCTGCCAGGAGATGACTTCAGCCCTCGGAACAGTTGTTTACCTCGGACATGGAGGCTAGCAGCCAGCGTAGTTAGGATACCATAGCTGCTTACTAGATTTGGAATTAGGAATTTGGAACTCTTAATACCAAAGAGAACCATGTTATGACAAACCCTGGTACTTGTGTTGTTTTTTTGCAGATTACTTCAGATGCCATCATCTAAAGCTAGAACCTGCTCCAACCTGAACGATACAGAAATCTTCCTTTTGCCCTGGACTGAGAGGACTTTTGCATAGGATTATTTTGGAGCAACTCATGGCTTGAATTCATCCCAGTGTAGCAAGCATTTAAATACCGCATTAGGTGCAAAGTACTCTCCTGAGAGCTGAGTAGCCTTTTCCTGTGTCGCCTACTGGATGGTGTGTACAACAGGAAAGTGGCCCAAGGGAAAGTGCTGAGGTATATAAATGATTATGTTGTTTTCCTATTCTCAAGAACTGGTGATAGTGTTTATCTCTTGAAAGGGGAAAATTGTGGGTGTAGTTCAGGACCAACAATCCAGGAATAGAAAGTTTTTTACCTTGTATTTTGAGCCTTTGTGTGCTTTTTAAATGTTATTACCTACAGGTGTGTATTGCTTTTTAAGAACACATTAATTGGAATTTCTGCATAATGCGATTAGAGGTCATTTTAAAAGTACTTTTAATTAAACATTATGTAGTACATGCATTAAACTGACCTTGTTTATCCTCTGAGTTACTGAGGGGGCTCAAACTGATTTACACAGTGTGTTTTCTCCGGGTTTACGTAGAACCAATATTGTTGCCACGTGGCTAGAAAAGCAGTGGCACTAGAAGACACATCTTCCCTTTTTATGGAGCAATAAGTTTTAATTTATAGATAAGGTTGTGGGAAACATCACTTCCTGTATAAAATCTCTGTGCATGAGTGTATACATACATACGTACATATCAATTCATTTGCCCCTGGGGTGGCCTACAGCTTTCCTGTGGGAGAGAGGCGCCCTGGCAGGGAGCGGCAAGGATACGAGTCAGAACTCTCCTGTCAGTGTCTAGACAGAACTGTGCCGTGAGGATAACTCCGCTTGCTCTCTGCGGTTGTGTAGACCGCTGGCTCCTTTGTGTGTCACACATTTGAGTTAGGGTACACCCTGCAGTGATCACATGGGTTTTTGTTTTTGTGTTTTTGTTTAATGCAAAAGCAGTTTTAATTCTCCGACGATTTATTTGGGTGATGTGTGTCTGTAATTATTCATTACTGGGACAAAATACCTGACATCCACAAGTTAAGGGAGGAAAGATTTATTTTATCTCAGTTTCATAAGGCCTGCTAGTTCAGTCGTGGGTAGCTGACGGCAGCAGTGAAAGCACATGGCAGAGGTCTAGCCAGAGAAAAACCCTTATGGTGTGGCAGCCAGCCAGCCAGGTGCATGAGGAGTGAGTTGATGGGAGCCAGTTAATGGAAGCAAGGGCCCACGCTTCCCAGGAAGAAACTGCAGCGCTGTTTCTTCTTCCTTTCGTTAGCTTAAGCTGCTTAGTGTCCCGGGCCTCAGGTCCACTATACACTCCTGAAATCTCTGCCGGGGGTGTTTTCCCAGTCTCAACAAATTGACATAGTCCCTCTAGGTGAAGCCCGAACCACCCACCCTTTCCAGCCAGGCCCCACCGCCCAACAGCATGCAGTTTGCAGTTATCCCACTCTGTCCAAATACATGAGGCTTTGGGGGGACACTCCAGATCCAAACCCTAACCATGTTCCTGCAGTTTCATAAGATCTCAGAGCAACTGTAGTATGTAATTTGTGTGCTGCTTATCTTACCATTGGAAAACCTGGGAAATGGATGTTTCCATTGCTTTTCTGGAAATTTACAAAAGTGCTATAAGGTATTTTTTCATTGCTGTTAAGAAAGGATTAATTGTTTTTGAAGGAGCCAGGATACCCTTGATACAATGAAAATAGTCAGTGGCCTGGGAGTTAGGAATACCAAGCTCAAGACTATAACTAGGTTATAATCCTTGGCGGGATCAAAGTTTGGTCTTCCTGCCGGTGTGTGGACAGTTAGTTACCAGGGTCTGGGAGGCTTTGTAGTCTAGCTCTAAGGTCCCAGAGAGTGGGGAGGCTTTTCTGTGGACAAGTATGCATTGTCTGCTCTCACTGTCTTTAAGTGGGTAGGGTACTTTATACTTAAATTATAAAGATGGCTAGATATGACGTAAAGAAACAGGGTTCTTATGATTTTTAATAATCTGTTCTATACTTCTTTTATAAACAAATCACCTACCTAAAACAATATATTTGAGAACTCCTCAAAAATTCTAAGTATTCACAGTACCTTGGTATATGTTCCATTGGTGGTTTTAAGACTTTTTTTATGTATAGCTTAAGAAATTTCTAGAGTGGGAGACATCTTGTAATCAGTAGGGGCTTGAGTTGAAGTCAGATCATTTCAGAAAGGCCTTGGGTTTGCCTCGGCCAGTTATTTGCACATGCTAGATCTGTCCTCTTCCACAAAGTTACTCCCTCAACCCCTTGAGACCAATTAAAGTTCCATTCTTTGCCCAAGACATTTTTTTTTTTTTTGACAGTGTCTCATTCTTTAGTCCAGGCTGGTCCTGAACTCACTCTGTAGTCTATGCTGTCCTTGAATTAACATTGGTCCTCCTGCCTCAGCCTCTTAAATGCTGGAATTATAGGCAGGCATATGCCAGCATGCCCACCAATTTTTTTTGTAGTGCTGGGGGACCAAACCCAGGGCCTTTCATATGGTAGGCAAGTGCTGTAACCACTGAACTATGCCCCCAGCCCCTGAGAGATTTTTGACTCATTTTTTGGGTAACTTTGTTCTAGGTTTGACTCCCAGAGGAACAGGAGGAAGGTATGGATTCAGATCGCAAAGCCGTATAATAAAGCTGTATACCATTCTCAGAAATTTTATAGTCTGCCGCGTAATCATATTGAGACTTTCAGTTTCCTTTATGTCTCTTTCTGAGCAATGGATTTATTTTCTGTTTATCCTTTGTTGCATTTGTGGCCCTTATGATGTTCCAGCTTTTTCATTCTAGCTATTTTTTATTTGAATAATGAAATAATGCATCTTAGAATATGTGGTAGCTTATATTTGATCCAAGGCCCATCAGACACCTGCCTAGGTCCTTATTTACCATTCCTTTTAGAACTTGTTTACTCTTCTTGTATATACTTGTGATAAATTCAGTGACATGTCACACTTCTTATTCATTTAGTAAGATACTGGACAGAGGTCTAGGTTGTTGGAAAAGTCATGATGCATGTTGCATTAAAACTTAATTATGACATTAACTAAAATTATGTATTTCTGGACCTTACCCTTAGAGATTCTGTTTATGTAGACCCAGATGAGGACCAAGAATCTGTACTTTGAATAAAGACTGTCAGAGTATGGAAGGACCCTGTTTAGAGACAGACCGCATTCTCAGAATGAGAGTGAATATGCACAGCTTCAGCTGCCATCCTTACATACTGATGACTTCCAGATTCTTTAATCCAGACCATGCCATTCTTCCTGAGTGCCAAACTTGTCTGTACACAACTGACATGGATTTATTAAAGACTAAGCACTCAGATCCAGGCTACCTGCATTAGGATCCCAGCTCACCTACTTTACCACATGCTTACTTCTCACCTGACTCATGTAAAAACCAACAGTCATATCTCAAAAAGGTCATGACAATTGAATGGGTCTGTACATGCAGAGATCTGTGGCTGAACTTAACAAACTCACACTGTGATGTTTATGTTGTTGGTATCCCTTAAGCACCTCAGGTATAGCAAAAATTAATCTTTTATGCTGTCTTTCATTTTTCCCTGTCACTATTTTTCTCTGACCAAGTTATAAATTCTGTGATTCAACATCATAGTTACTTTTATTCCATTCCTGTTTCTGTTGCTTTAGTTCAGGTTTTTAGTCACCTCTTACACAGAGTTCTGGATTGTATGTCTCTAGTGTTTTGTTTTTTTTCCATGCTAATTTCGTGAAAATCTTTGCCAAAGGCAGTGTGATCTTGGTTGTTCCTTCGCCGGATGGCTTTTAGTACCTACAGGATCCAACCCAAGTACATGGGTCCTGCATTCAAGGCTTCTCATACCTGGCTTCTGCCTTGTCTATAGTTTTTAGGTACATACACAGTCTTCTTGTTTTAGTAAAGCACTTGTTGTAAACTGCTGAAAACACTGAACTTTCTTGCTTTCATAATTGTGCATAGATACCTAGTCTGAGCAGTAGAGCCAGGCTGCCACGTCCTGACTGCTGCTAGACTAGGTATGTGACCTTGGGCACAGTTCTTCTGTGCTGGTTTCCCCATCTGTAAAATAAGAATAACTGTGCCTCATCACATTCATATGTGGATTTAATAAGTTATTGGGTAGTAGGGAAAGTCATGACACATTTTGTCTGTTTTTCAGTGGTCATTTATTTACATAAAGAACAAAGATCAGTTATTGATATATGGCCCATTGTTCAGTAGCCTTGTACTATCTTCCAGTTAGCTTCATAAAAATAAATAAATAAAAGAACCTATCTTTATCAATGAAAAACTGACTTACAGCCTTATCTGAATTGAATGGTTCAGGTGAGGATGGTGGGTGTGGTGGCACATCTCATCCAAGCTCCAGGAATTTTTGATGAGTGATCAGACTGATGTGTGGTCTCATGTTGCTGTGATGGAGCACAGTTCCCAAGCTCTGGACATTTCTGGACAATGGATTTATTCAAACTCTCCAATTGCTGACAGTACACATTCAAATGGATTAGTTCCTTGGTGGGAGCTCAAAACCCACAACACTTAAAGAATATCCTTCCCCTGGTGAATGTCTGCTTTCATTGTCATTTGAGTCAAGTTATGTTGAGACTAAGACTGTGTGCCACAATGTTATAAACCATCCATTTCTCACCACCAGTGATCATTTGTTTCAAAAAAATATCATGTTCCTCATACTGAGTGGGCATATCCCAAATGTTTGTATGTGCCAGCAAATGCATTCTTTGAGTTCCTGAGGAGCCCAAATTATTGAGCTTGCGTACATATCTCAGCTTCTTCAGGTGGTCATGAGTGCTTGAATGCTGGATGTTCAATGTTCCTGCAGTCTCTCCTGTCTTATAACATAGATTTGACTTGAACAATAGTTTTATTTTGTGGTCATCAACCTCAGTGGCCCTACCTGACCAAAGTCAAAATGAGATCATTGAGTATCATTGAGATCAGAACAACCACTGTGAAATTTCATGAACCATCATTGCAGTGATGTTTATACAGAGTATTGCTGTCATAAAGTCTATGCAAGTTTTGATAAGCTTGATGCCTATTCTTCCCTGTACAGAAATAAAACAGTAAAATGTTGTGAAAATGCAGTTTGGTCTTCCATCTTCACTTATTGTAAAATCTCCAAAACGGAACCAAGTCACTCAGTCATTTTTAGAATGAAGCTATAAGTGTCATCTGTCAGATGACACAACAATAACATAGATGTGAGTGACTCTTTTACTTCCAAAATGAATTAGAGCCATCTGTTGTAAAAATGGGTCATGACGTTTCTGACAACTCAGTTGTTCATATACTAAGTGTTAGTGAGCATGAGCTCTCGTTATTATAGAGCTCTTTCTTTGATATGGACGCTAGATATCTTCCCTTTATTCTCTCCTTTTTGCTTACCCATTAAAGCTATCATCCTTTGAGTTTTAGTTGAGGAAGTAGCTCCTTCAGAAGTCATCTCTGAAATCTTCTGTCTACACTGAATATATTTCCAAAATTTGTATTCCATATTAAGCCTCTTATTATTTGGTTTGATAGCTTTTATCAGTTTCTGGTAAACCTTAATTAATATATATTTAAGAATGGGGCACTAGAAACTTTACTGGCAGCCCTAAATCCATCCAATCAATTCATTTTGTCATCTCTGGTATCTTTGGTAACATGGGCTATTCACAATCTCTAAGGAGGCACATTCCCAACTCCACCTGGTTGTCTGGACTACCTGCAGCAGAATCTTCCTGCTTTCAGTCTTGTGCAGCACTAAGCTGTGCCTCATGCCCGCCAGTCCAGAAATACTCTGGAATTTCCTCTTCAGAGGAAAGAAAGCATCCAAGGTTTCTGCACATTTTTACTACATGGAGAGAAGAGTAGATTTGGGCATATAATTTCCACCCCCCCCCCCCCTTTTTTTAGGTCCTAGGAATTGAGCCTAGGGCAATTCACAATAAGTTATATCCCCAGCCCTTTTTAAAAATAGTTTGAGAAAGGGTCTTGCTAAGTTGCCAGGGATGGGCTTGAACTTTCCATTCTCCTATCTCTGGTTCCCAGAGTGTTAGAATAATAGGCATGTACCACCGTTGCCCAGGTATATTACTTACTTCTAGGTTAAACTTTTAACCTGTTCTCCAGTTGCCAGCCTGACTTTATCTAGTATTTATAGAGGCATGGGCTCCTTATTGTCATCTGGGGGTTCTGCAGAGTAAATTTAAAGGTCGCTTTTCTTCCTGTGGTAGGAGTCTGCCATTTCGCAGTAGCTAAGACAGTTACTACTCATATATCTGCTTCTCATAGGTGATGAATTTTAACCATCTGATGAAAGTGTTACTCAGTTTTCCTGTTCTGTAGTTATTTTTTTTCTTGCATCTTATATGTAATCTGTGATAGAGACACTTTAGGACCATGTAGCTATCCCACTTGTTGAAAGTTTGACTCCTGAATGTATCATCTATTGATGTTTTTTTGCTAAAATCAGTGTGGCATATGCCTATAGTCCTAGCACTCTGGAAGGCTGAGGCAGGAGGATCACAACTTCGAGTACAGTCTGCACAACTTAGTGATAGTTGTGGGTGTCGGGTATTGAGTCACGGTGAGGAAAAAGTAACTAAGACAGAAATTGTTACCGAAAAGGGGGATCGTTGTTGCAACTTTACCTGACTGTGTGGTTTGGAAGCCTTTCAACCTGGTATGTGGGAGGAATTTGGAAAGTTTTGAGGATGCTATCTGGAGAAGCCTTGGAGTGCACTGAGCCAAGCTTGATGGGAGAGCCTGGTCAGAGCTCAGAAGACCAGAATGCTGATGGAAGTGTGGATTGGAAAGGCCAGGCTCCAGAAGTTTCAGACAGAAAGAAGGACTGTATCGGCAAGTGGCCTAAAAACCGCATGTGCTATGTATACTCTGGCAGAAGGTTTGCTGGCATTCTGCCCTTGTCCAGAGACTTTGCCTGAAACTGAGATTAAGTGTAGCAGACTGCTTACTCTTGTGGAGGAAATCTCAAGGCAGACTGATGTTCAGACTATTACATGGCTGCTGTTTGTGGCTTTTAGCCAGCTATATGGTGAAAGACAGGATAAAATGGCAGAGAAAAATCAGAGGTTTGCAGTGCCAGGCCAAAATGGCCTGGAGTAGTGGTGCCAAAGAGCAAAAGGAAGTTAAAGAAATTAGCATTAAAAAGAAACCAAATTCTTACACTCAGTATTATCAGAAGGATGCCTGGAGGGCATTTCCAAAGCCAGCGAGACCCCTTCTGTCACCAGCTCAAGGGTGGAGAGGCAAAGGCTTTACTCTGAGAAGGGTACCCCAGAACCAGATGCAAAAATGTCTTTTAGAGTTCAGTGACCTGGAGTTTAACCACCTAAGAACTTGGAGACTTCTACAGCATTTGTCCAGTGGGCCAGGCTACTGCTCAAGCCAGTGGCAGACCTTGGCAATGTGCACACAGTCCTGGCTTTACAGAAGTTGTGGGTTCATGGAGACTTCCCCCATTTTGCAGAGGAAGGCCTTCTACACCAGGCAGTGTGCCCCTGAGAGAGATCAATATGTGAAGTTGTAAAGGAGAAGCCAGAGGTGCAGAGGAGAACACAGGAATTTGGAGAAGCCGGAGCATGAATCCTCCGGGGAGGAAAGCTGCCAGAGGTGAGCAGATTGAGCCCAAAGCAGAAAGATGGAAATTGCAACCTGCTGTGATGCCCTAAGGGTGGGGCCACCCAATCCCTTGGGAATGTCTAGCTTGCCACAGTTTACTCCAGGTGCTGTTCTACCTGGGACTACAGGATTTAACCTTTTCCCTGCTGGGTTTAGGAATTGTTTTGGTTCTATTGTCTTTTATCCTCCTATTCCTCCCCCTGGAATGGAAGTTTTTACGATGTGCCATTTTATGGTGGAAGTGCTTAACACTGATTTTAACAGGTGCTCACAGCTAAAAGTTTGTCTTGTGTCTCAGAGGAAACTTTAGACTTGAACTTTTTAACAGTGCTGGAACTATTAGGACTTTGATAACTCTTGAAAAGCAAGTAAATGGATTTTTTATAAGGAGGTGGCCATGAGTCTTTGGGGACCAGAGGCAGAATGTGGTGGTTTGGATCTGGAGTGTCCCCCAAAAGCCTCATGTTCCTATAGATACTGTGTAGGATTGGGAAGTGGGGCCTGGGTGAAAGGGGTAGATACTTAGCGTTTGACCTGGAAGGGGTTGTGCTTAGTTCTGCCCTTCCTCTCAGTCTCTCTGTCCCTCCGTGCTGTGAGAGCTCTGTTTCCTGGAGCCCTAGCTCCAGCCCTGCCATGTGATTCCATCATTTTCCAGCTGCCCACCCATGAACAATGGACTGAGACCTTCTGAACTTGTAAGCTACAATAAATCTTCCTTCCCTAAGTTGTGGATGTGAGTATTGAGTCATAGCGACAAAAAAAGTAGGCCTTGTCGGAAAATAAGAAATGAGCTGGGGATATAGCTCTGTGCAAAGGCTCTAGGTTCAATTCCTAGTACAAAAAAAAAAAAAAAAATTGTTATACTATGATGGCTGTAAAAGGATGGATTTTTTTCAAATCAAGCATGTGTTATTTTTTTAGGATTTTATTTTTCCCGTTTTTATTACACAATACATAACGTGGTATTTTGTGCACATATATATCACATAAACATTACAATTCCTTCCCATTTTTTGGCCCTCTCATGCCCTCCCCACACCCCACACTCATGTGGTTCTTAGAATGCCTATATTCTGGGCGAATGCTATTTTTAAAGGTAATTATTGATTGTGTTACATAGGTCAGTTTGCTCACAAAAAATAGATTGGATTCGGAAATTTTGTATATCCAAAATTGCTCTCAAAAATTCCTTACAAAACTAATACAGCCAGCAGTGAGTCTTAGAAAATCCAATTATATAGTTGGCTTATGTTTGAAAGCTGTATTGTCTTTTAGAATGTATAGTGTCTATTTAAACCCTCTAGTCATACTTTGTGTGGAGATGTACTCAGTCTGTAATTGGTCCTTGACACTTATGAGCAGTCACCCACATGACTGACAGCATGCTTACTCAAGATCGTATGGTTTTTGAAAGTTAGAATTGTCCATACTGTGCACACAGTAAATGATTTTTTCTTTCTGTTGCTGCTGAGTTTATCATAGTTTAGTTTATGATCATTAAGTTTATAAAAATACAACTCTACAGATGTGATTTTATTGTCATATTAAAATTTTTACCTGAATGTACATTATTTTCATCCTCTTGGAAACAATGATGTAAGACTCTATTGTTCCTTTATTCTTTACAGATAATGGATTCTGAATTAATGCACAGTGTAATAGGAAGCTATCTTCAACCTCCTGAAAGAGTGTGTGTCTCATCATTCACCCAGAGTGAATCATCTCAGGATTGTCAGCCTGTAAATGCAGAAGTGACCACTCAAAAAATGCTACACAGCCCCAACAGCCAAGGTAATGCTAATGCAACATTTTGTGTAAAATTAAATAGTGGTACAGAGTATTTTATAAAAACTTGTGCCTCTCTGGGAAATGAGCCCACAGTCTTTGCATTGAGTTTTGAGGTATAGCCCCTCTTGTGAGATGAAGTCTCACCAAGTTGCCTGTGCTGGACCAGAACTGGCAATCCTTTTGTTTTTGCCATTTATAATAGCATTGTGTATTTAATTTTAATAAAATTTCTGACTTTGATTTTATTGCTGTTTTTTTGTGAACTTAGATAAGTTACTGTGTTTATTTTGGTTTCTTCATTGAGGTGAAAATTAAAATAACTAGCAGAATACATATCACAAATTTATCTTACAACATCATTTAGGAACTGGGGATGTAGCTCAGGATAGTACACTTGCTTAGGAGATGCGAGACTCTAGGTTCAGTCCCCGGTACTGCACAAAAAGAAAAGAGACTAGATATCACTTATAAAACAAGAAAATACTCTGAAGGTTAGAAAGTTGGATTTGGAATCCTCCTAAAATCAATGCTGATGAATTTGTATCTTAGTCAAAGGTTACACTGGGAAATTGTATATATCCAAAACTACCCAGAATCCTTTTGGAAACTACTGATATCCAAGTAATTACCAAATATGTGTATCATATCTTCTTAAATATAAGCTTAGAAGGCTCCTAAATTGAATTAGAAAAATATTTTGACTCTAGGCATACCTTAAGTCATACAAATTATGTACCAAGAGGCTTTTAACATTCTGTAAAAGTGGTGGGGCTAGAGGAATAGTGCAGTGGTTAAAGCACTTACCTAATAAGTACAAAGTCCAGGGTTTGGTTCAATTCCCCAGCACTTGCCTGTCATCCCAGCACATGGAGACTGAGCCGGGAGGATTGCCATGAGTTTGAGGCCAACCTGGACTATATAGTGAATTCAGGACCAGCCTGAGCTACAGAGTGAGAGGCTGCCTCAAAAAAAAAAAAAAAAAAATGGTTGCCATTAAGATTACAACAACTGAGTAACAGGTATAAAATAATGTTTGAAATTTTTATAGCTCTGAACTTGTCTAAATCACAGGGATATTAATATAGCTGAATTTTTAAAAAATAGCAGTAATAATGTTTCTCCTGCTAATCTTTCAAGGCTGACATTAAGTAAACCATTAGATTACTGTTTTTCTTCCTAGTGAAAAAAACTGTTATGCCTCAGATGTCCTTATTCTTAACATTTTATGTGGGACAAAGAAATAATAAATGTTTGTAGTTTAAGAACTGAGTAAAGCCTTTAACTTTAAGCCAAAATTTTCATGTTAAATAGAAATTTGAAATTCTTTGTTTTATTAAATTGTGATTATTAGATGAATTAGAAATCACTTTATACAATAATAGGTTGTTATTTTTGAAGATATGTTAGAGAAATTTATTCCTCTCTAGAGTTTTAGTTATTATTTTTATGAGGAATATACATTACCTGTACATTTTTCTGACTACTACCAAAAATGTACTACTGTTTTTTTTTTAGGTACTGTGATTTATGTACTATGATCTCAAATTTTCAAGAACTTTCACACAAAATGTTAAGCAAAAAAAAATTTTTTTTTCAACAGCTCTTATTTTAGCCTTAAAAACTCTTCAAGAAAAGATTCGTCGTTTAGAACTGGAGAGAACACAAGCTGAGGACAATCTAAACATTCTTTCTAGAGAAGCAGCACAATATAAAAAAGCCCTGGAAAATGAAACAAATGAGAGAAACCGGGCACACCAGGAGCTGATAAAGCAGAAAAAAGGTAAGAAGTGCAGTGTTTGCAGAAATGAAGGTTTACTGGGGTTTATCATTTGAAGGTAAGGAAGCCATCTGGGCAGATTTACTCAACTGCCTTTGTTATTGTTTCCATTGAAATATTGAGGCCTTGTTCCTCCGACATTTCGGATTTGTAGGAAACAAATTGTACTTCAGATTTACCTCTGTTACAGCTAACTCATATTTTGGCTCATAAATTCTTGAGAGTAAAATAAAAATGGTTTCTAAACAAATTATAAAAATTTGAGTATTTTTAGAACAGCCAACAAAATCCAGTTTAACCTATAATATAATTAAAATACTTTATATTTTCAATTAACTCTAATTTTTAAAATCTGAAGTATAAAGTAATGGTAATTAATATAAAACCAATAAAAATGAAAGAACTTTATTTAACTTGAGAGGAAACATGACTAATTAGAGAATGTAAGCAGGCAGGTGACAGAGGACATTAGGTGCAAGAACTTTGGATATTAGAATACAAATTCTTTATATAATTTCTGTCTTGATTACTTTTTCATTGCTAGGACACAATAACTGACATCCACAACTTAAGGGAGGAGAGATTTATTTTAGCTCACAGCTTCATAAAGTCTCAGTTCATATATGAGTGCTGGCAGTGAAGGGAGGGTGTAGCAAAGGCCCAGAGAAGGAAAAGCTGTTCACAGTACGGTGGACAGGAAGCCGAGTGAGTGAGAAATGGCAGAGCTACCATACTTCCTTACAGGTCATGCCCAGCGATCCGCCCCTTCCAGCCAGGCCCCACCTTTTAATAACATGGTTTCATGGGCGTGCCACAGCATCCACATGCATGGGGCTTTTGGGGGACATTCCAGATCCAAATCAGAAGTATAGTTTTCTTTTTTTTAACATGACACTCACTTTCATGAACAATCTCAAGTTTGTGTTTCACATTACAAGTAGAATGAAGAATGGGAAGAAGAATATTTCTGAGGCAGCAGAACAAAAATGAAAGAATGAACAAAGGAATTAGAAGATTAGAAATAGGTTGCTTACTTCAGTAGAATTAACTGTGTGGTCAGGAGTCAAGTGCAGAATAAAACCAAAGTAGCAGAGTATGTCATCCCAATTTTCCTGGAGTAGATGGAATATGTTGGTACCGAAGAGAATTACCACTTCTGTTTTTGTAGTTGATGGTGTTCCCTAAGAACAGCCAGGATATTTATAATCCCACAAGTCACTGGACCTTTCAGAATTATGCCTCCTTGATTTGAGAAGGAGACAGTATTAATCCACTTATGTGTAATTAATGAGGTATTCACAAAATGAGGTTTCACATCAGTACCTAGAAGTGAAAGAAGCTTTGAACTCTAAGCTCTTGATTGAATTTACGCAATACATTTCTCATAACTAAATCTCTCATCTATGTGATAAGCAGCTGACTGAGTCATTGTTATGTTGTCTTTTTCATAGATATAAGTATACAGTTAAGCTCAGCTCAGTCTCGCTGTACACTTCTAGAGAAGCAATTAGAATATACAAAGAGAATGGTTCTGAACGTAGAACGAGAGAAGAATATGATCCTGGAACAACAGGTGAGCAGCTTTTCTGTAAGGAATGGTAACACAATTGTATATGTTTTTGAAGAATACGTAGTATGAGAAGATTGTTATAACCTCAAGTAAAGTAGGATATAAAGCTATACATGAGAGATTTCTCCTATAGTACTGGGAGACTAGGTCACTTGTAACAACTTTTTTGCAGAGAAATACTAGACTTAATGTTTTTACAAAGAATAACAAAGAAAAAGCAGAAAAAAGATAACGCAAAGGCATTAGAGCGCTAATAAGACCATTACAAGCGGCCCGTCTGGAGTTCGCCCAGGTATAAATTCAGAGTTCTGCCAACAGTCCATGCTCCTTCCTTCTGAGGGTCTTTTGGGCTCCACAAGAGGTGTCACTTCGGGGCCAAATCTGGCATTCTGAGAGCTTTAAAAGGATGAGAAAGGAGGAAAGTAACCAGCTACAGTTCTGTTCCAGGTTATCAGGTGGTTGGGAAAGCTTAGTCAATAACAGTAGGTTAAAACAATCCTGGGTTACAGTGTTCTCAAGGGCCTCAAATCATTTCTACAAATGTTGCTTTAATGCATTGACCAACTTTTAATCAAAGATAAGCTGGCAGGAGATGGTAAATAAGACCTTGTGAAATCACTTCTTGGCCTTTGTCTAAGATCAAGTGTGAGAAACCTCATGAATAAGACACCACCTCTGTTCAGACTAGCTCTAGCTGGGTCTTTGCTTTAAGAGAAACTGACTTTAAAACTGTCATGCTTGCATTAATCAAAAATATAAAAGCAAGATTGACATTTTCAGTCACGTATTGGAATCTGTAAAATGGCAAAGCAGATGTGCTTAAGAACCAAATGTTATAGAAATGAAAAAAAAAAGGATAATATGTGCAAGTTAGAACTAAAGTGGATGTAGCAACATATTAGAAGAAAGAAGGAAACAGAAGTAGAAACCATCTGGGTCAATGAAGAGATGAGGTGATAGGAAATTCAGAAATGGAGGAAGAAGCAGCGTGTCACAGTGAGAAAGATTGTCTTCGTGTGTGGGTGGCATTTCAAAAGAAAGGAAGAGGGAGGATGGAGCAGAAGCAGTGTTCGAAGAGATAATGGGTGAGAATTTTCCAAAATTTATTAAATAAGATCACTCCATATAATGAAGCTCCATAAAACCAAAGGAGAATAAATATGAACAGAGTTATCCTTAGATGCTCCATAATAAATAAATAATGGAACAAAAGAAAAGTCAGCCAGAAAAAATGATTACATTCAAATTAATCATTTACAGTAAGTACTTACATTTAATTATTCACATAATTAAAGTGAAAGCTGACCTCCCAGCTGACAGCACTGGGTCCAGAAGACAAAAGCCAAGGGATTTTGTGCCTGGTGGAAATATCTTTACAAAAAACAGAAGAGTCGTGTTACTTGATTTCAAGACTTATTAAACTCATTGGTTTTGGTCTAAGGGGACCAGTAACAGTCCCAGTAGTAGACCTAGCACCCACACTGTCATCTGATTGATGAACATGCCAAAATAGTTCACTGCACAGAAGGAAAGTCTTTTAATCAATGGTGCTGGAGCAACATGTATGACACCCTCATGAAAACAAGAAATTTACCCTTATACACATTCTCTCATCATACAAAAATTAATTCCAGAGGGATTACTGATCTGAACAGAAAAATGAAAGCTGAAAGCCTCTAAAATGCTTTAGAAAATAAAATTAAGCAAACATCTATGCTACGATTCAGTAATTCTGCTCTGGATATTTACTCAAGGGAAATTAAAACATGCCCACAACAACTTTTTTGCAAAAATATTCATAGCAGCTTTACTTATATTACTCCCAGAGCTGGACACAGTGGTGACACCGGCAGTGTGCCCTTGGGGTATGTGGGGTTGGTGGAATGAAACTGTAAAATTCCTACTAAGTACTGCTTTACCTTCCCCCACCAATCTTGATATATATATATATATATAATATGATGATATTTTCATTATCATCTGTTAAAATACCTTCTAATGACTGTGACTTTGTAAATTATATGGTCTTCTTCCTCTGGTTCTCTGCTTTTTAATAGTTGCTCTATGGGCTAAAATATGTGTCCTTTCCTTATCACAGTCTGCCATGAATTAGCATGAACATACTTCACACATAGTGTAACATCCTTATGACTACAGTAAACTTCTGCTTGTTCCCATTTATACTAGAGTTGACATAATTTTTCTTTTATATATGTTATAAAATTCGTAATACATTATTATTTTTGCTTTAAATGGTAAATTATCCTTCAAAGAAAATTAAGAAGCAAGAAAAATTATATGCATTTATATTTTCACCTCCAGTGATTTTCATTTCATTGAGTAGATTCAGTAGCCCATCTGATACCAGTTTCCTTCATTCTCCAGGAAAACCTAAATGCCAATAATTCTCATAGCTTTTATTTATCTGGAAAAATGTTTATGTCACCATGATTTGTAAAGGATATTTTTGTTGGGTACAGAATTCTAGTGGATATCTTTTAAAATTTCAGTACATTGAAGACAATATTCCTGCCTTCCATATCATCTAGTGGGATTTTTTTGTTTGGGATTGAATCCTGAGACTCACATATGGTGAACAAGTGCTCTGCCACAGAGTGCTTTTACATTTTAATTTATTTTTAGTTAATTTTAAATGAAGTGTTAAATTTTATTTTCAATTTTATTTTTAAAAATTCAACAATTATTTAGTAAGATTTTTTAGCAAAGGTCTTCCTAAGTTGCCAAGGCTTGTCTCAAACTTGCGACCTTCCTGCCTTAGCTTTCCAAGTAGCTGGGATTCTGGGGCGCCTGGCAAGAATTCTTGTCCCCCTGCCTCATCATCCCAAGCTGCTTTTTCGCTTTACTACTGACTTTTGCTTTTTTTGAGACAGGCTCTCGTTATGCAGCCCGGGCTGGCCTTGAGTGCTCAGTTTTCTCTCTCCAGCGTTCCATGTGCTGGGATTACAGCTGTGTGTCACTGTGCCCAGCTTTGACAACTTGGTGATGACATGCCTGAGTGTAATTTTCCTGTATTTCTTTTGATTGGGATTTTTTAGGTTTTTTTTTTTTAATGTGTCGGTGTTTTTCATTAAAGTTGGAACATTTTTTTAGTTACTGTTCTTGACGTTGTTATTCTGTCCCATGTCCCTCTTCTTTCCTTCTAGGGCTGCAGTTAATTATTAGATCACAGGTCCCAAGACCGCTTATTGGTGGTTGGTTTGTTGTAGTTGTTGTTTTAATTGATATACTTTATCTTTTAAAGCCATTAAATTGAAAATTTTTAGAAGATTGAAGCTCCTCTTTGCCTTCTCCCAGTCGACCCTGAAGTTGCTGTTACTCATTAGTGCAGTGGTAAATACCCTTGCAGACGTATGTGGATGCACACGTGCATGTGCGTGTGTGTGTGTGGCTTTCTCTGTGTTCTCTTGGTGCTTTGTTCTCCAGTTGCTGCTTTTCTCTATTTGAAAGAGGTTAAGTCAGTGGGCAGGTTTGGTCATCTTGTGAATAGCACTTTACGTGGAAAAAAAATGCAGTCAATGAAGATTTCTTTATAATTGTTACATCCAGAGGCACAAAAGAGTTGACTCCATTGATGCTAATGCAGCAAATCTTTTTTCAAAGTATATTTGCTGCTTAGAAGTATTTGAGTTCTTGTTTTTGTTCATAAGCACCTGTGTACCTGTCTGTACATGTTTCTTACAACAGTTTTATATTATTGTGCTGAATGGATTGCTTTTTATCCGAGGACACCACTTGTCAAATTCAGGCTTTATTTTTATCCTCTCCAGGCTCAACTTCACAGGGAGAAGGAGCAAGATCAGCTGAAATTGCATGCAAAGCTTGAAAAGCTGGATGTCTTAGAAAAGGAGTGCTTCAGGCTGACAGCGACGCAGGGGGCTGCTGAGGTGAGCCCCCACCATTCATCAGCAGGGGTGGCACCAGGGATAAGTCTCTGGTGTGAAGTGGAGCTGGCATTGGGTGGGAATGGACAGCAACTCTTAGGTTTGTTAGACTTCATTTACAACTTTTACTGCTCCTGCCTATAGAGATAAAAATAAACGGGTTCTGTCATGACACAAGCAAATTCACCTTTTGATGTAAATTTAAATTTTGGCTTCTAGGATGGCAGAACACTTTCATTAGTCAGGTAATTTATTTAATTTAAAGAATATTGCAAAACTATCCTTTGCCCCTGTGGTTGAGTTAAACCCACTCTCACCCCCCTTGCACCTCTCCTCCTCTTCCCCTGCTTCCTTCTAACTGCATAGATCTTCCCCTGTGAAGCCTGCATCGAGTCTCGCCGCACTCTAGAAGTTCTCCCTATGGAACTACTGTCCTATTCTGAGCCACATTACACATGCAGGACATGATACCCACATGTATGAGGTTATATGATGTATCCATGGTCTGTGCCAAATTTTTTATTATTACATTGATTTGTGTGTGTTACTCCTGTTCCCTAATTGCAATACTGTATTAAGCTTTTAAGGAGGCCAGATGGTATCTGTCTCCTATGCCCTTTTTCCCCTAACAGCCTTACCCATATTGTATTTGCACATGGTACACATTTATTACTGTTTTTCTATGTGTTGAATGAAACATTGAGACATGTGATCCAATAGTTGTGTGACCATCTAGAACCAAAAGTTGGGAAAGTCCAGCTCAACCAAGGGACCTGTCACATTAGGCAAGAGGGACTTAAATAGTATACCAAGCATAGTAGGCTGCTTTTTCAGTTGGTAGTGTTGTGTGGCCTGCAAATGTCAGAAGTATCCAAATGGCCCTTGGGAGAATAAAGCTTCCCCGCCTCTGTCTAGACCTTTGATACCCTCAGAAGTTTTGTGAGCGTGGCTCTGCTGGCAGAAGCTTGTAAGCTGTGCGAGTGCGGTCTGTGCTTCTCAATTTACATGATTGTAGTCGCAGGTGCCGAGGCCAGCGAGAAACCCGGGACCAGGACGAGCGCCCGCAGCTCTTGCTGTCCCGTTTACTTCCTTCTACTTTATCTTGCCCACTCTTAAAAATCAAGACTCATAAGGCTTTGTGTGGGGAAGTATCAAAGGATGTGTCTTAGAAAAGGAGTGCTTCGGGCTGTGTTTCGTCTCTAATTTTTATATAACGGTCCCAGTCTTTTATTCTTTTGCAGGACAAGATTAAACAACTAGAGGAAAAGCTTAAAGAAGAGGAGCATCAGCGTAAGCTGTTCCAAGACAAGGCTGCCGAGGCAAGTATCCGCAGTCAGTCTGTCGCAGGAAGCTTCGCGTGTTTCACTGTTCTTCATTTTTATTAACTGAACCCTGTATTCTAGACTCTAATTTCTACATTGTTTATTTTGCCTCATTTTGCTGGAATTATGAAACTCTCAGTCAGCCGGTCTATTCAGATACTTCCAGCCCATGAGGTCTCTGTCTTTTGAAATTCTAACAAATACATATATATTCTCAGTTGAAATAACTCCTAAGATTATTTTCAGTTTGCTATGTGTGTGTTTGTAGATAAGTATAGGTATAAATAACTTCTATTATACACAGAAAATGATTGCCATGACCTAGGGACTTTCACATACAAAAATAGTATTTTGGGGTTTTTTTTGTTTTGTTTCATTGTTGTTTTTGGGTTTTGGTGTTTTGGTTATTTTTTTAGATGGGGTCTTACTAAGTTGCTCACATGTTCATCCTGCCTCAGTTCCAGCTCTCCAAAGCATTTTTGTGTTTATAAACTGAGTCTGATCTTTCATTATTTTTGAGGGAGCCTGTTACAAATCAGTTTGACAGATTATTTCTTTAATATTACAGCTTCAAACTGGACTTGAAATCAGTAAAATTTTAATGTCTTCAGTTTCAAACTCAAAATATTGTAAGGAAAAGAAGAAACCATCAAAGGTATGCATGTAAAACTTTTTCCCAAACAGTATTTTTATTTTCTAACACTAATTTTTTCAATCTTTTCATCTTTTTTCTCCCCATTTTTATTAATATGTATATGCAATACATAATATTGACAATGAACTTAAGTATTTTGTGTACATGTATATCACATCAACATTACAATCTTTCCCCATTTTTGGCCCTCCCCTTAATTTCCAGTATCACTCTCATTTGATTCTATAGAATGCCTATATTCTGGGTTTGCCCAGTCAGAGAAACCATGTGATGTGTAACATATTTAATCTTCTGCATCTGACTCACTTCACCACTCAAATCACCACTCTTTAGCTCAGCTTCCCACTCTTAGAATGGGCTACAGTATCTTTATCTTGACACCTGTTCTCTGGGTCCAGCAGAACCCTTTATGGGATGATTTGCAAAAAGTTCCATTTTTCTGTATCTTACTATATCTTTATTGAGATTCTTTAACATGACCTCACCCACCAGTCCACATAAGAAAAGAACTACAACAATAAAGTTTATAAGGCTAGGAAATGTGAGAAAGAAAAAGAGAGAAGTTAAATTTGAAATTTCTTAGTTGAGTACTGAAAGGTAGATGTTTGTACATTCAAATGACATTCAGGTTATCATTACGTCAACCAGTTTTCTTAGGATAAACTTATATCAAAAGACCAGATAAGTGAATTGCTACATTAAATGAACTTCATTCAGTCTGTATCGAATCATTACATTAAATGAACTTGAGTCTGTATCACAAAAATATATTACACATAGAAAAATATAATGGAATACTTAGTTATTTCAGATTTTTTAACTTTCATAATTATTTACTCACATTTCACTAATTACACTTTAAGTTTATCATTTCCTATCCATCCATAAATTCATACATATTTTTAAAGATTTTTATACCACATTCCCATGTTGATTATAATTATGTTTTGCAAACTGATATTCTATTAAAATAATAATTATGGGAGGAAGTTTCACAGATTTTATGAAAAATCTGGTACTGTTTTAGTAGGATACCAGTCAAATGATTCAAATATCAATCTATTTTTTTGTTACATTTTCCCTTCAGATGTTTCCTTTCCTCTGTGTTCTTTGGTGCTGCTTGTCTGTCTGTCTCTCTCAAAGATTCCTTGGAATAATTTCTGCAGTGCTGGGCTAGCAAATTTCTTTAGGGATTCCTCATCCTGAAAAAATTTTTACTTCTCCTTCAATTTTCAGAGATAATTTTGCTGGATACAATAACATGGGGTGACACTCACTCTCATAAAACTTGAAAGATTTTGTTCCAGGCTCTCCTGGACTTTGAAATTTGCATTGAGAAGTCTGCAGTAATTCAGATGGGTTTGCCTTGGTAGAATAATGTCAGTTTTTCTTTTGCTGCTCTTAATATTCTTTCTTTCTGTTGGATTTATGAGGTTTTGATTATGATCTGTCATGGTGAGTCTTGTTGCTGCTTGAAGTTATTTGGTGTTCTATAAGCTTCTTGTACCTAAAATTTAAATTTGTTTCCCTAGCTTGGGAAATTTTCTTGTATGATTTTAGTGAATAAATTCTTTAGACCTTTGGTGTTGTCTGCTGCTCTTTCTCCCACACCCATAATTCTGTGATTGGTTCTCTTTGAATCATCTGTCAGCTGTTGTATCCAGGTACTTGCTCATTTCTGATTTTGGAGTCATGCCTAATCACAGCATTAGTTTCCTCAGCCTTCCCTACAAGACCTGAAATTCTGTCCCCACAGTGTTCGAGTCAGCTTCCCCTACTTTCAAATGAATTTTTTGTATTCTAAATTTCAGTTAAATTTCTTTTCAAAATTTTCACTTCTCTGTCAAAGTATTCCTTCATATCTCACGTTTCCTTATTTACCTCAACCAACTTTTTATTTGTGGCTTCTATATGCTCATTAGGCTTTGCTTCCATTAGGACCACTATTTGTTTAGTAAGTTTCCCTTTAAGCCTGCTGATCATTGCTTGCATTTTTTTTTTTTTTTTTTTTTTTGAGAACGTCTTGTTTGAACTGGCTGTTTGACTCCTTTATTTGCTTTTTTACTTCCTTCCCTGTGGGTTCCACTATTGCAGGGCCATGGCATTAGTTTTGGGGTCTGAGGCATTTCTGTGTGTATCCTATTGCCCTCTCTTCTTCCCATATTTCTCTTGGTGATAGACTTTACATTAAAAGCCTAGCCAAGTTCCTTTAACCAGCTATGAGGGTGTGTGTGGAGGGAACCTAAATTCTTCTGAGTTCTGTGCTGGATGTAGGCAGTGAAGGGGACCTGACAGTCTGTTGGCCTCTGAGGTATCTTGCTCACCCCACCCGCCTCAGCGAAGCTCTCTAGCCTGTCCTGGCTTCCCTTTCCTGAGCGCGGGCACCCTTAGAGGTGCTTCTACTACCCACCTGAGCCATTCAGGGGGTCAGTGGCCTTTCTCTCCTTTCTGCAACTCTCTCTTGTGCCAATTTCTTCCTATACACTGTTTAAGAATGACCACCAATACCCTGATAAGTTCTTCTGAGTCTGCTTTTACTCTAAACAGTTCAATCTTGGGCTTTTTTTTTTTTTTTAATGGCTCCTGTTTATGTAACTGCCTCTTATAGATGCTGAGCACTGCTTAGGATATAGGCTCCGGGAGGCATTTTCTAGAGTGGGCACACATTAATCTTGCAGTATGTACTACCCACAGGCTCGTATTTTGGAGCCCAGGATTACCAGCTTCTGGCAGTTCCCACATCTTCCCCATCTGTGCTTACCTCAGTCTGAGGTTCTGGGCTTCAGGCTTTCTTCCATCTGTGGATGTGGGCAGCTCAGGGCCATGCTCAGTCAGCTGCTGTTTTCCTCCACTTCCCATATATCGTCAGGAATTCTGACCTCCCTGTGACCTCCTGTTGTTTGGGCCCTCCTTCCTTCCCTAGCTCGGTCAGAGGTCACGGGCTCTGGACAGACTTTCCTCTGTCTGTGGATGGTGGTAGCTCACAACTGTTCGCAGTTGGCCTGGGGCAGCTTCCTGAGCTGCTCTTTACCTTAGATTCGGATGTGTTTTGGGTGATTGTGACCTTCCCGAGGCCTCCTTTCAGTTGTTATGGTGTTCTTCCCTGTTTTAGTGACATTGGGCAGGCGGTTTTTGACTATATTCTCAACTTTTTAAGTGGGTTCGTGAGGAGACATTATGCAGCTGTATTACTCGGCCACCATCTTGAACAGAAGTTTCTCCCCCTTGTAATCTTTAATATTTCTTTTCTATTTTCTTTTCTGTGTGTGTGTGTGTGTGTGTGTGTGTGTGTGTGTGTGTGTGTGTGTGTGTGTGTGTTACTACAGATTGAGCTCTGGGCTCCCAAACTAAGCTACACCTCCAATCCATTTTTTAGTTTTGATTTTTGAGACAGGGTATTACTGCGTCGGTGATTTGCCCAGGCTGGGCTGGAGTTTATGATTCTCCTGCCTCAGCCTCCCCGAGTGTTAGGATTATGGGTGTGTGCTGTCACAGCCATCCTTTTTCATCTTTATGCCTGTTCACTTCTAGAAAGGGTCTCAAAAGATTTATAATAAAAGACATGCCCTAATGTTATATAAAGGGCAAAGTAATGGTGGTTTTAAGATTAAGAACAGAAAATTTCATAAAGACTGGGTGAAAGAAAGTAGCATCAGTCGTGTTTAGAACTTGGCTCGGAGTTTGCTTGACAACCACGGCCAAAAAGAGCATGTAACGGGCAGCTTAGCTGTGGGTGTGGAGTCATAGCAAGCAGTTTGGTTTTTCTCAGGAAGACAGACATTTTGTGTTTTCTGATACTTTTAAAATGGGTGCTGAATGACACAGTAAATCTTGAATACACAATAAAAAAGCAAGGACTTTTGTTTTCCACATGTGATGTGTAGAGATATAGTCTTTTATATCGGGGAATTTATTCTCTCTGTACTCATATCCTTTGAATTTGCCTAAAAGTAAGGATGGGGAAATTAGTGCTTTATAGAATGACCAATGTTTTGTTTAGATCCATTGACACTTTAGATAATTGTATCATGTCTTAGTTAAATATAATAACACAAGAAAGTTTTCAATCTCTTTTAATATAAAGATTCCAAATTTTAAGAGTTCATCATATTGTAAATGAATTTTAAATGTTTTGTTTACTTTTCCCTAGAAAACTAAATGTTTGAAAAGAGGACCACCTCTACAAATATATTCAGAGTTTAGAGCACCACTTTTTGAGACAGAAAAGGTAAGACAATAATACTGAAAATAGTTCAAAAAATTTTTTGTTTTGTAAGTGCTATTTAAATACTATCAGTCATTTAAAATCCATTTAAAATCAGCTGTTTCTCTCTCCTCTCAGTCTGGCAGAGCCAGCCACTCTGTGCATGCAAATCCGCAGCAGCATCTGCAGAGGGTCTGTGGCCCATGCGTCCTTCAGAACCCTGCCCAAACGAGCGAGCTCAGATGTCACTGTAGGCCTCCTAGGACCACATCTCGGGGTAAAGCTGTGCCTCATGAATCAGAAAAGCCTGTGTCCATTTGCGAGAACTTGGCTGAACTTTTGATGGCAATGCAAGATGAGCTGGACCAATTGAGTATGTAAGTAATTTTTACTGTTTTTTTCAAGAGAAATAGTAAGATATATAGATAACATTTTTTTTCTTCTCACTTCTAAGGCCAGTATAAATTCTTGATGCTTTACTTAGCTATTTGAGCTTTTCTTGGAGGGGGATACTGAAGATTGAACCCAGGGGCACATGGCCAGTGACCTACCCGTACATCCCTTTTTTATTTTGAGACAAAGTCTCACTGAACTGTCCAACCTGGCCTTGAACTTGTGATCCACCTGCCTCCACCTCTCAAATACCTGGGATTACAGGCATGCACAATTGGACCTACTTTATTTTGATCTGCAGATGTCATTGTTTTTCACTGTATTGGTATACTATTGATAATTTAAATTTCTAACTATGTGTAATTGCTACTTTTCCAATCTAAGGAGTTCCTATATTCCCAATATCTGAACTGATTGGCAAATACTAATATTCCTGTCTTTTTTTTTTTTTTTTTTTTGAGACAGGGTTAGTAGTCCATTCTGGTCCTAAGCCAGCTATGTCACTCAAGCTGGCTTCAGACTCATGCCAATCCTCCTGCCTGAGTGTCCCAAGTACTGGGATTACAGGTGTGCATTGTTATACCCAGCTAATTTTTCTATGCTGCTGGGGAATTAAACCCAGGGCCTTTAGCATGCTAGGCAAGCCTTTAACTACAGGGCGATTTCCCCTAATATATAGGGTCTGGTGGCCTTAGATTGCAACTCACAAAATCTTTTATAACAAAAATTCCTTCTTTTTTTAAAATTCATTAGACAAGGAGGAACATAATTCCTTATTTAGGCTCTAGCTGACTCACATTACAGATTCGGAGCACTTGCAGAAGATGCTGTATAGCACATACTATATCGTGCCCCTTGTTTAAATATATATGTGCAGGAATTTCAGAACTTCATGTTTTGGCTGGCTAGCTAGTTGAGCTGAGATATCTGTAGAATGTATAGCTACTTCTATTGAAAGTATTTCAAGAATTGAAGCGAGCTTTGTAATGCCTCTGGCTAAAGACATCAGAACTTTTATTGTCTTTAGTTAGGAATATTAAGAATTCAGGCTTGTTTAAGGTTGTTCAGCAGCCTAGGCCTAAGACATTTCTCACTATATCTAATATTAGATCATGTAAACTGTGATGGTGCTTGCTAGTTGTTTTTCTCTTTCCTAGGGAGCACGAAGAGCTACTGAGAGAAATGAAGGAAACTGAAAGCCGTTCAGTGTGTGACGACATAGAATGTGAGCTCGAATGCCTGGTCAAGAAAATGGAAATTAAAGGAGTACAAATTTCTAAACTGAAGAAGCATCAACACAGTGTAAGAGACTTTAGGGAAGACTGTGATAAAAGATAATGTATCTGGACTCAGTGTTACACCTGTACATGACCTTCCTAACTTGAAGTCTGTTTGTGGTTTAGTGAAAAGATAGATAGGAGTCATTTAGTTCTCTTGCAAAATAGAGCTACTTGCCCCACTGAAGTGATATGGGCCTTAGCAAACTTTCCAAGGTTAAATGAATAAAAGAACAAGACCATTCAGTTGTATGCTCATACTTGGGGGACACTGTGCAGACGGCTTTGGCAGGCTTCTTGATTGTTTAGGCTATAGTAAATAAAATACTTCATATGCTTGTGTTGGGGTGAAGACACAACCTATACACTTTCTTAGAACTGAGGAGAAACTTGAAGAATAATCACATTTTTAGAAATAAAGCAGGCTGTACATATTGTATCTTGAACATTATAATTTATATTCCATCATAGCTAGAACAATATATTGCTACATGAAGTTCAACTGTGGAATCGTTGTCTTGGGATAAAATATTATATAGATGATTCTTCAGTTAAAATACTAAAATAGTTTTGCCATTCTTATTTACCAAGATACTACGTGTGTTTTCAAGTATTTTACAGCAGATTTAACCTGTAATGAAAATTGCCAGGCACCCCACTAGGTACTGGACCAGTGTCTGCGTCTGCTCTGCAGATGAGACCATGGATAGACAGTTCCCAGCCTTTCTGACACCAGGCTTGGTTTAAAGACCGTGTACCTGAAAACCGTTTGCTCAGGGCTGAGCAAAGGAGCTGGGGGGAGGGTGCTTGGTGTGCGGTAAGTAGGTTATTGAAGCTCAGCCCGGGAAGAGGGGAATCGGGAACAAAGTTCTACTTCCCAGTAGGTCAGCAGCGGGATTAGAACCTGATAGGACCATGCTGGCCGGAGGCGGGGCTTCACCTGCCTCTCACCTGCTTGCTGCTCATCTGTTCAGGGACCGCACGCAGGTTCAGGGACACCTGAATAGACTTTGAAGAAATGAGGTTGGGTTTGTTGATAGGTATTATCTAATTCTATCCACCCTATTATCAAGATTAGTAGATACCCCTCAAGAGGGTAAAGTTATTCCTATAACTTTTTTTCCCCAACTAGGACTCTAAATTCTGGAACACTTTTATATACTCTGTAAACTTCATGCTCATTCCTGGTACCAGTTCTTTGCTTTGCTGTTAGTGTCACCGTAAGGTCGTCTTTTACTCTGCCTCTCACCAGTTTCCTGTCTTCTAGCTCCTTTTCCCCAGCTTCCCCAGCCACATTGATCTTGTCTGCCTTAGTCGTCCGTCTCCAGGGCCCACTGGTTCCCTCCTCACAGTCTCCTCGGCCTGAAGCATTGCCATTGGCATGTATGTGTGCCCCCCCCCCCCCCCCCCCCCCCCCCCGTGCTGGTCAGTCAGAGCGATAGGCTCCTGGGAAGCAATGACTAGTTTATCTGTTATATTTCTACCTAAATAGCACAGGCTTGTAGTAAGGGTACCATAAAGGAAGAGTTACTAAATCGAACTTTTTAATCTTTACCTGCCAACTCTCAACCATCTATTTTATGTTATATTTTTAGAATATTTTGACTGAAATGATAGTTTTTTTCTCTTTCCAGGTCCATAAACTACAGCAAAAAGTTGAAAACTCAAAGATGAGGCAAGCTTCAGGTATTCAACCAGAAATTAGCAGCTCTACAGGATCAAAGACCATGAAAAACAGCCCCAGGAAATGTTTGAATAGTAGTAACTGTTTTCAGAAAAGCAGCAATTTCCATCCAGTACAAGTTCATAATCTTCAAGTGAAACTGAGGAGAGACGATATCATGTGGGAGCAGTGACACGGTAGCCAAACTGTCACCTGATGTGACAGGAGGATCTTGACTTGTCCAGAGTGGCTTTAGTCTAATAGACCTTTGTGAAATTTCAAATTATGTTTCTGGCCTCTATAAAATACAAAGTTGTGTAGTTTTAAATGAATGCTAGTGACCTACTAAGAGTCCCAGATAATAAACGATTGGGGTTTTTTGTTGTTGTTTTCTGTTGACCAGTCTTTAACCTCATCATATTTTAGGGACATTAATCACTTGGTAGCAATCTCAAGCTAAATGTGTGTGTCATACTGGGTTGACAGCATACAAAACTGAGTTAACTGAGCTGTAAATGTCATTTCACTTTTGACCCAGTAGATTTGTAACCTTAAGAGCCAGTGTTAAAGGAAGAGTCTTTAATGTTCCTGTTGCTGCCTACCTATCTTGTTTTAGAACTGTAAAGTGTGTTTCCTTTTTAGAAGGGAAGGGTTTCCTTCTGTGCCTGTGTGAGGAAGGCTATAGCTCTGGTTTTATGTGATGATTACAAATAAGAACCTGTACTTAATACTTCTAAGACAGTAATATAGCTACAGAAGCTTAATTCTGCTATTTCTATTCTCTTTTAAAAATCCAGGGGCTTTTTTTTTTAACCTCAGTGATACGTTTTATCTTTGTAACTTTTGCTGACCTTTGTTCTTTGCTTTGTATATAATACCCAGCGATACAAACTGAGGCTGAATTCTGGGACCCAGAAATACATTTTTATAAGAATGTAAAGAAAGAGAAAGACCTTTTTAGCTCATCTAGCAAAAATTCAAGGAAATAACGGCATATTTTTATTGTTTTATGCTTTCTAATCAGTGATGTCATAATCTATTTCTTTGTATATGGATACTTTCTAATAAATTTGCATTTGTTTACTTGTCTTTCTAGAAGCCTATGGAAACTAGTACAACTCTTCTGACCTATTGGCTTCTCACTCACATCATCTGGGGCAACTGGACAAGTGGATTCGTCAATTGAAGTAGAAATAGGGAACGGAGAGAACATTTGAACTAAAAGCTCAGGATATAGGGTGGCTGTTTAGGAAGTGGTGATTCCCAAGGGGCACAGTTGTGTGAACATGTTTCCCACATTCTCTGAATTCTCAACAGTGGAAGTGTTCGGGCTACAAGGTATGAAAGAATTTTTAGGTCAGGGTCCTGGGAAGCTAAGAAAAAATATTTTTTTTTAAAGCTAGTCTTTATTTCTATTTTTCCTAGGAAATTCTCTAAAAGTGTGTGTAGGAAATTGGGTAGTTATGGACATTGTGGTGAAAAGAAACTCCCCAGTGAAGTCTGTCCACCCTTGGCATGAGAAAGGGACTGAAGTGGGCAGCAGCTTGCTCCTGGGAACTGTGCTCACAAGTAGTTGGTGGCAGATGTCTCCCCGGGTTGACGTGTGGCTTTCCTCCTGCCCAGCCTCCCAGTCCGTGCTCAGCCCTGGAAGGGTCCCCACTGTTCCATCCTAATTCAGCCTTTTCACTTCCCCATTTTGCTCCCTTACCTTTCATCCTCAAAGATACGGATTGTGGAATTTAAACTTGGTGGGGAGGAGGTCTAAATATAAAACCCACCAAGACCGTAATACAAGCCTTTATTTCTGTGTCTTCGTTTTTTATGTGTAGGAAGGTGGCTGAATATATTTATTTCATTAGAAAAGTCATTATTTGTGCAATTACAATGCTAAAACAAATTATAAAAATTAAAAATCACTTTACACTTGAATATTTCAATTATAAATTAAATATTTTCTTGTAAAACTAGTGTAATATAGTAGAAAACTCACAAGACTTAAGAATTAAGAGACTTGAGTTCATTTCTGACTCTAAAACAGTACAGCAGTAGATTGCACAACCAAATACCCTCGCAGAGCCCTAGCCTCTCATCTATAAAGTAGGGATTGCACGACCTGCCTGAAAAGGGGTTGTAGGGAGGAGTAGGTGAAATACCTAGCAAGGAAACTGAAGGCTTGGTGTTTAATAAAACCTTCAGAGATGTTCTGTGAGTCTGGGTGGCCAAAGTAACAGTAGTAATAATTACTGTATTACAGATTACATAGGTTAAAGTCTAAGAGCAAAATCTTAAATAGATTCTTCAGTGGAAATGTTCTGATATTTTCTTTTTCCTGAGCTTAAAGAGACATCTCTTTAATGTGTTTCCTGTGCCGGTTTTCTTTAGGGAGGGGTGAGGAGCACATGCCTACCATGGTGCACAAATGCGTGCCACGCCCAGCAGCGCCAGCAACTCACAGTTTGTTTTGGATATTGAGGTGACATTCACTACCTGGAGACTGTAAAGTGTGTGTCTTGTTGCTCGTTCTGCTGCTGAGCTAGCCCAGAGCCTGGCTCTCAGGGCCAGCAGGCCGGCTACTCCCTGAGGGTGGGCCAGAGTTGTCCCAGCAACCCCCAACTGCTGGGCTCTGCCTGACAGAAACATGGTATGATTTCATTGACTTACCTCACCTAAGTGAAAAACAGTTGTTTTTGTTTAATTAGAAATTGAAATAAATTGGAACTTCCTAGCTAGGTGGTGTCTGCCTTGAGGAAACTGTGAGGCTGCAGGCACTCTGACCGTTCGGTGTAGGACCGGAGCCGAGAACTGGAATCTTGGACAAGCCGGGCATCCGTGGGTCGTGGCAGGCCAGCACGTTGTGTGGTAGCTGAACACAGGCAGGCTGAAGGAGGAAATGCTCAGTGTTTAAGGATACAAGATAAAGTGGGAGATAAGCTAGCTGGCTAGGGTGGTGTGCTTGACAATTATTCTTTGAGATTTTGTAGGTTTCTTTATCATTTTAACTGTTAGTATTCTTGATCCAAGATAAAAATAATCAAACATTGGCCTAGAAAAATGGCGCAGCACTTTGCAAGCACAAGGACCTGGGTTCTATGCCCCCAGAACCACATAAGGCTGGGTGTGGTGGCACCCACCTGTAATCCTAGCACTAGGGAAGCTGAAACAGGCAGAATGTCCTGAGCCCAGAGCCAGCCTGGGCTCCATAGTGAGTTCAGAGTCAGCCTGGGCTACAGAACGAGACCCTGTCTCAAAAATAAATAAATAAAAGTCAAACACGTAAGCGAAAAGTTTTAACTTGTACATATTACAAGAAATCAGTCCAAGGGGAAAGGCTTTTTGTGCACAGTTAAGGAGCGCCGCCACCACTGTGACTGGCTTAGTTGGCTTCTGTCCTCAAGGATGGGGAGGAGGTCGCTCTTCATGCAGCAGGTTATTGTAGGACAGCGTTGACACTGGCAGCAGGGGCTGGGGGGGAGCAGGACACTTCCCCCTGAAAATCAGCAGCGGCAGGTGGACCGAATAGCAAGGGCTGGGGCTGCAGCTCAGCGGTAAAGTACTTGCCTCGCAAGCGCAGGGCCTTGGGCTCAATTTCCTAGCACCACACATAGGACATGGTGGCCCACACCTGTAGTCTTTGCAGTGGGGAGGATGTGGCAGGAGGATGCCGTTTTTTGAGGCCAGCCTGGGTTATGTAGTGAGTGTAGGACCATCCTGGGCTACAGAGTCAGGTCTAGCAGGTCTGGTAGGAGGTGGAGCTTCACTTGCTTCTTACCTCGGGCACTTAATTGTCACTGTGACTGCCCCTTCCAAGTCCAGGGACCCATTTGTGGCCCAGGGGTTCAGGAACGCTGTTCTTAGATGGAACAGCATCTGTGAGATTTAAAAAACAAAACTGAACAAAAACTTCTTTACAGATGCCACTGCACCTTTTAATTAAAGTGAGGTGAGAACCAGAAAATAAAAATAACATCAGCTGTTACTCATTTTTTTGTTAATATTGACACTGAAGGTTCTAAACCCAAAGCCTTTATCTGAGCTATGTCCCTAGCCCCTTTGTTTTGTTTTTGAGAGGGACTTGCTAAGTTCTCCAGGCCTGGCTCAAACATTTGATTCTCCGGCCTCAGCTTATCAGAATGTAGAGAATACAGATGAGCCACACCTGGCTCATCTTCGCTGGTTGATAATTACCTTGTCAAAACTTCGAGGGTTTTTTTTTTTCATTTCGTGCCTACTTATTTCAGTGGAACTTAACCAATTTTCAGTTCTCTTTTTGTTATTTTATCATACAAGGAGAATTAGACATAGAGTAATTTTAAAGTTAAATCTTTAATACCTGTTTTTATTATAGTTGCAAATTGTTTACTTCCAAAATTTGGTGGATTTTTTTTTCAGAACTGGTTTACCGAAAGTGTTCTTACTGGAATAGGCTCATTGAATTTCCAATTTCCATGTGGTGCAATATACTGCTAAGTGTCATAGATAATCAGAATTATAAATTAATACCCCACTTCTAAAGCAGTTTACTTCTTATGTAGGCATAGTCCAATATTTAACTATGTGTTTACCAATTTTAACAAAATAGTGAACAGAATTGATCTATTACTCTATGCGCTGAGGCAGCTTTCAACAATAAACTTGTTGATGAGCAGGACAGCAGTCAGGTTCATAAACGGCATGAGGGTGGTCGGGGGCCAGGGGCATTATGAGGTGTCTGTCAAAGGATGGATTAAAAGTTCTATGAATGATATAATCAGCTTCCTAGAAAAAATATTTGAAAACAAAGCTGGAGTTATGACCCCGCCCTGTGGACTTCTCACTCACCTTACTCTTCTACCTCTCCTCGTCCTGCAAGTCAGTGGTCCTTTATGAGCCACTTCCATCCTACAAGCCCCCTCCGTCGCTCCCCACCTACCTGGGCCCCACCTCTCTCCTGGGTGTGTTCCCTACCCTGTGCTTAGATGGTGGCTGTCTTCCCGTTTGCTGGAAACTTCAGGAGGGCCTGGTCCTTTCCTTTTCACCACGAGAATCTAAAAGCCAACAGGAGTCACCCACACCAAAACTAAGTTGTTAATCTGACCTGGGGAAATTGGGAGAGAGCTCAGGAACAAATTTTTCAAGCCAGCCAGTTTCCTCCAACATAATAATGAAATGACCCACTGTTAACCAGTAACTTCCGCATCACCCTGCTTCCCTCGCCCTTCCTTACCAGGGCAGGGCCTGTGAGGTGGCCAGAGCACTTACTGCTCTTTGTTCCTGCTTTCTCTGTCCTTTCCTGCCTGTCAGACCACCCTCCTGTATTCAGCCCCCTGCAACATTTATTCTGTCTTATGGGCCAAAGTGCTTCTCATTCCAAGAACCACAAAGCCAATTAAGATGGTTAAATTTATTAGAATCTGGTCTTTTAACATTATTAAAATACATACCCTTACTTACTGTCCTGTCTCAACGTGACTTGGGCCCTGCCATCCCAGGCCCTACCCCACCACTTCACCTTGCTAGCAGATGTCCCCCAGTTGCGTCACCACTAGAATCACCCTCATATCTTGGTCTAGGGCAGAGCAGCGCTGGGTGCTCTTGCAGGCAGCCGCCCCTCAGAGTGATGCTGTCTTAGTTACTTTTTCATCACTGTGACTCAATACCCAACATCCACAATTTAGGGAGGATAGATTTATTATAGCTTAACAGTTTCAGATGATCTCAATTCATTGATGGGCGGGCAGCTGGAAAATGGTGACATCACATGGTAGGGTTGCAGCTAGAGCTGGAACCGGAGTTCCTGGGGCAGAGATTCTTAGAGCATGGTGGGAGAGAGAGAGACTGGGAGGAAGTGTGGGACCCTTCCCCTCTGGGTCAAGCCCCAAGCACCCACCCCTTTCTAGCCAGGCCCCACCTCGTAACCCTACACAATATCCATAGGAACATGAGGCTTTGGGGGACACTCCAAATCCAAGCCAGCTCAGATGCTTTCTTTGATATGATGATACTACAAGGAGGAAAGATGTGTAAAAAGTGGAGTGCCAGTTTAAACTAGAAGTACCTTCAAACCGCGACTCTGGCTTGTGGGAATATATTGGTCACCCCAGCAGCACTATTACCAGTCCGTCCTGTATATTATACAGGTGTACATCTTACTTCACTAAATACCTGTGCTCAGTGGCACAGCCTGTCGTGCCAGCACTCTGGGAGGGTGAGATAAGGAGGATCACACGTTGGAGCCCAGACTGGACAACTTTGACCTCGAAGTTAGTGAGACCCTGTCTCAAAATAAAAAGCAAGTGGAGGTGTAGCTCAACGAAAAGGCTCCTGGTTCCATCCCCAGTATCAAATAAATACATGCATGCATGCTGTTATATTTCCTGGTCTGTGGAAACATGATTTTCAAATACTAGCTGACCTATGAGAGGAATACTCCTGCTTTCCTGCGGAAGGTAAGCAAATATATTCAACATGAATCACTTAAATTATTCTGCCTCTACATAGAATCTAAGCAAGCACGAGTCTCATGACTAGGAAAAAAATTTGCTCTGCAAATTCATAAAGGTGTGAGATTTGTGGTAGAAAAGCCAGGCGCGTGCCTCTAACCTGAGATAAGCAGGAAAGACACACTGGGTGCTTAAGCACCTTCAGTCAGCAGCGTCATAAAAATTCAGACTCTGGTGCCATCGACATAGCGCTCTTCAAAAACACGCCTTTGTACCGAACAATGAGCATGAGGGGATTTCTTTCAATGAGTAGGTAGAGTAGACAAATACCTTACTTAAAAATAGCTTTAATAAGTAAAGTAGCTACTCAGTGAAAAGAAGCTTGTGTTGTGTGGCTGTTATATCCTCTGCAGCAGATCATGACTATCAGCAAAGCCACCTGGCTGTGGGCTACGGTGAGACCCAGGAGGCCGTTCCCACAGAAGTGAGTATAAGAAGGAGGTCCGGTATGCCCGGGTCCACCCCTTCCGGAAGTTCACTGCCTGCGGCAGGTAGCTAGTGCTGAGTCAGTGATTGAAGAGCGACCTTCCTCTTTACAAAAAAGAAGACTCGAAGGCAGGGCAGAGCTTCCAGTGTCACCGAAACCGTAGACTTTTGACCTGATTTGACTTAATCTGATCAAGTGAATTTTAGGATAAGTTCTGAAAAACCTTGGAAGTCTGGCTTTTTTTTTTTTTTCATTAGTTTGCCTTAAAGTTAAATGTACACTGACTTGTGGGGTATTTCTTGGAAAAACTTATTACCAGCATAGTACAGAATGTGAATCATTTTTTGCCTGAAATACAACGTTGATGTTTACAGGACAGTGTTCCTGAACTGAATCAGAAAATATTTCACTCTTGCGGCTGGAGGAATGGCTCAGCGGTAAAAGCATTTGCCTAGCAAGTGATAAGTGCCTGAGTTTGATTCCCCAGCACCACATAAGCTGGGCGTGGTGGCACACGCCTGTAATCCCAGCACTAGGGAGGCTGAGGCAGGAGAATTGTGAGTTCAAGGCCAGCCTGGGCTGCATAGTGAGTTTAGGACCAGCCTGGGCCACAGAGAAAGACCCTGTCTCAATAAATAAATAAATAAATAAATAGAAACTATTTTGCTCCTAAGTACTGTATGTGGTATTTAAAACAAACCATTTTGGAGCACAGAAAACCCACTTTAAATGAAATTTAAAAACTTGTTTGAGGACTCTGTGGAATGTTTATGATTTAGTAACAATTTCTAGCAAAAAGTATCTTTAATGCCTCAAATTTTTTTCAGAGATAACCAAAATACATAACAGATGTGAAAGAATAACATTACTGTGGTAAATACTGAAGTGCTTGGACACATAAAAAGCATCATTGTCTTTATTTCCCAACAGTGAGCCAAGGTACAAATTTAAAATCTAGTAGCAGAATTTCAAATTTTCAAATTATCTCCTATTATGTATCTATTGTCTTTGTTTGATAAACTTGGAAGAATTTACATCAGGATTACAGACTTTTTCTTTCTTGTGGTATGATGTCAATGGTAGAAACCTGTCAACAATTTCAGGCCTTCTTTCTACCTTTAGGGCAGGGCTTCCCAACCCCAGCACCTCAGACCACCTGTGGCCTTGGAAGGGCTGGGCGGCAGGGGTAAGGAGCCAGCAGGTGGGGAGGGGCAAGTGGAGTTCCTCCTCTGTCAGCGCTCCTATCCGGTTCCAGTGCCAGTGTTGATCTGACAGGAGGCGGAGCTTCCCTCCCCTCCCGTCCTGCGGGTCTCTAACAACCTACTGCATAGCGAATACCAGCCACCTCCCCTTTAGGAGAAGGGTCTTCAACTAAAGCAGTCCCTACTGTCGGGATGGTTGGCGACCACTGCTGTAGCTCTCAAATATACTAGAAGGAAAGCCATGACTGCGGTGTTTGGACAGGATATTTTTCTGTGATTTCACAACCTCAGAGGGGTCATATAGGTAGTTCCCCAGAAGTAAACTTTAGCTTAGTTCATTCTACTAAAATATTATGTTTCAAACTGCTACATACCAAAAAGAAAAGAAACTAAAGTATTTGCAGTAGAAGTGGTGTTTGCACACAGACAAAAGGAAATCCAAAAACAGATTTATCAAATTAAAAATATAAAAATTATTTAAAAGACAAAAATCTAGAAAATTATCCAAGTCACCAAATTATTTTCTTCAAGGTAGAAGACGATCTTGCCAATTAATTACCAAATCCAAAAAGGGCATCCTGTATCTTCTGCCATTAGCCTTGCCAAAAATCAGAGATGCATTGCTACAGAGTAACTTGTGGGATAGACTCAAGGTTTCATTTACTTGGGGTGAAAGCTGGATATGATCGCCTTTTGTTGCCACTTTGTGTCAATGAGTTATATCAAGTGGTCACTTAACGTCCGTGTGTGTGCCAGGTGGCCGACAAGGCCTGCATTTTCAGTGATTTACAGAGAAGTTTTCATCACCGCGGATTGTGTGCGTTATAGCAGTAGGATGCAGTGGTTGAGGAAGGGTGCACAGGCAGCATCCACGAGACATGAAGCCCAGCCTTGCAGTTGCCTTTGCCTGGTGAGATCAAGCAGGCAAATCTTTTTTATTCTGCAGTAAGTGACACCAGTCTCAGACTTCTGCCTACCAGGGAAGCTCCCCAGCCTCCATGCCCGGGCTCTTTTCCTGAGAGTCGGTCACAGAGCTGATAGCCCCTGTGGCTAACCTTTGGTCTCTAGGTCTCCGGACAGAGGCCAGGCTGCCATGACAAGGCCCAAGTCCCTCACCACGAGTTACCTTGTTAGCTTACACTACTTGGCATGGTCTGGGCCTCCAAATAGTTACATGTTCACATCAGGAAAGATCTCCAGAGACTTAAAGATTATCCTCCAGGAACCAGGCGAGAGACAAACCTTTGTTTGGAAGGTGAAGGATATGCAGAACCCAGACCTGCCGTGTTGATCCTTCACCTTGGCAGTCCTGACTGCAAGTGTCGTGTGTGTGCTTACCCACGATGGCCTCTAGAGAGAAGCAGGTCTTCCTCCAGATCTTTGCTGAAGCACGCGTTTCACCATAAATTTGCTTAGTGATTTTCCAATTGAGTATCACTACTTGACTGTTTTATTATATAAGTGCACTAAAAATAATGCTTCATCTATAAAGGCCTTGTAGGTCTGATTCAAAAAACTAGAGGCATGTGAGGCATTAGCTATTCCTGCAAGCTTCCTTGTGAAGTCCATGAGATTATCATTACATTTATGTGTAAGATATTATCCTTAGCTTGATATTATGTTTTTCCCCCAAAAGTCTCATGTGTTTGGGTGTTATGGATTATCTATGGAACCCTGTACTGTTAGGAGATGGGACCCAGTCTGAATGGGTGGATTATGGGCATGGGGGTCGGGGGAGACCGCCTGTCATAGATTGTAGATTGTAGATAAGTGGTAGATTAGGGACTTCAACCTGGAAGGGGCAGCACACTGAGGCTGGACCCAGAAGGGCGGGATCCCTGGAATAGGACCTAGAAGGATAAATGCAACTTCCTCCTTTCCTTCAGGGACTTGGCTTCCTTATTGTAATACTCCGGGGAGCTGCCTCCACCCCCACTTCTACCAAGAGCTTCCGCCATTTTCCAGCCGCCCACCTGTGAATGGACTTACTTACCTTCTGAAACTGTGAGCTCAAACAGACTTTCCCTCCCCTACGTTGTGGATGTTGGGTATTGAGTCCCGGCAATGAAAAAGTAACTAAGACACTCATACTGAAATCAGGAACCAAGAAACTGTTCAGTTTGCGGCTGACAAGTTGCTTGGATTGAGTTCTTTGGTAATGGGCTTGCCTTACTGAGTTGAATGAGGTTTGGGGTATAACTATTTTAAAAATGACTTGATAATTATTGGCAGATAGGAAGAACAGATTCTTACTGAACCTATGCAGAGACGTGACTATGAAAAGTAGGAGAACTTAGTAAAGCTGCTTTGCATAATGTTTAACCATTTTACCATTATTTGTTTACTTTTGTATGTCATTTCCTACTAAATTTTATGTTTTCCTAACCGTGGTGTACTTACAAGGCATAGGAAATTTTTTCATTGAAATTTTTTTTCTGAATTCTAAAGGGTCAGTTGGAAGTATTACCTTGTAAATAATGTTGCATTCCATTTGTTCAAGTATATTTATTGAGTTATTAGAATAGAGAAAAAATATTTTATTAGAAATAGAACATTAGCCACATGCTATAGTTTGCTTGTGCCCGCTAAAGAGCTCTTTGGGAAACTTGCTCCCCGGTGCAACACTGATGGGGCTGCGGGGCAGTGATGAGGCAAGTGAGTGATGCCTCGATCCCAAAAGCAAGTTCACTGTCACGGGGCGCGTTCCTCACAGGAGGGTGAGTTCAGCCTCTTTTCTCCCATTCTTGCCCTCCTGCCTCACACCGTGGCATGACACGGCAAGATGGCCCTCGGCAGACAATGGACCTGGACCTGGGACTTCTCGGCCTCCAGAACTGTGAGGTAACCCGTTTCTCATCTTCATAAATTACCCAGTCTACTGTATTCTCTACTAGCAAAAAAAACACAAGATTTCAAATACTGCCCTTAAACTTACTTAGCCTCAGGTGATTCTAGAACTATTAAGTTCTGAGCTGCAGGGAAGCGACCCATTTTCAAGAAGTCGCCTGCTTCTAGGTGGAAAGGGTCCGAAAAACCGGATTCCTCTTTGCTAGACTGACGCACGTGTTTGCTGAGGCCGGCTCATGCTGGGAAGGCGGCTCCTGCATGGCTGCTCTCTATGAGATGAGTCAAATCCTTCGGGCTTTCTTCCTTTCCCGGTTTCTCCCAGAAGGCCGCATTTCCCTTGTACAGCTTATATAGCAAGGAGTTTCAGGCACGTACAAGGAAAAATCAGAATCTGTCTAGGTGACAGGACAGGTTCACTTGTAAAAGCCAACAGTATTAGAGAATGGAGCCAGTTATTTTGACGTAACCTTTTTGTAAGGATTAATCAGTTGTTGGACAAGTGAAAAGAAAATATGTGTGTGGACAGAGTGGGCATTTAAAAATCCCCAGGTTCTTCTAATTTATCCCACAAAATATTTTGGGATTATTTCCTGGAAACAAAACAAAACATTCCCTTTTAAAATAATTGCCCTTTTTTTTTTAGCAGTATTTATGTTAGACTTTGGAAGTTTTGTCATTTTGTTTATTGCTGTCTCAAAAAAAGCTAGGAAGGTAGGGTGCTTGTCAACCACGTGACACCCTGTGTTAAGTCCCCAGCACCAGGGAAGACAGTGCCAGCTGACCACGTTGGCAGCTTTCGTTTAATACCATAAAAGACCGTTTGCTCGTGTGCTTGCCAACATCACAAAAAGCTGGTGATAAAGTGACTTTAAGAAGGGATCAGCAAGCTAGAAACAAGATTAAGGATTCCATTGTTTAGAGAAAGGGAACAATGTTCTTGGTTCTGTTAGCTGTTTCTCTTAGGATGCAAAGCTGCTGTTTTCTGTCGTTATTGTGTACACACTGGTAACAGCAGCAGGCGGTGTGTCAACTACCACACTTGCTCCTTGGGGTCTTGGTAGTTGCTAAGTCCCTCCGTGAACAAATGCTGCAGAGATTTATTACTATTTGAGGGGAAAGACTTAATAATGATTGGGGGGCAAAGGTTTGGGGGAAAACAGTATTTCACTCCTTTGAAGGAAACTGTCATATCTTAAGGAGCAGGAATAGGAATGAACAGGAGACTTGTAACTCATGGGATTATTGTTACTAATGATTAGGACAAATTATAAGAAGGGAGTTTTCTGATAGAGAAAAAGGACTGAAGAGAAGGAATAGGACAAGCTAAATTTGCCGCAGCGTTTGGATGAGAGGAAGGCTCCATGCAGAAGGTGACTGTTCAGCTTGAGGAAAACCACCACAGAATCCTCCAGCCCAGGAATTCCTACAATACTGAGAAGATGAGGATTCGTTTACTCCGCACCCCTCCATGGGCTGCCTCTTCTGTAGTTCCCAGCATTGAGTAAGTGGGGCATGATCGAAATGCTTGTTTGCTCTTCAGGACGTAGAGGATATTAGAGCATATAGCAGACAGCAGTGGAGATAACAGTGGAACCCAGTAGAAAGGCCCCATTCCCACTGGAACAGGTAAGTGACAAAAAAATCATGATTAGACTTAGGAAAGTTACAGAAGCAACAAAGACTAGAGGACTTGCTATTCCAGCCATGGACAAGCCCTGCGAGGTGAGTTCACACTCCCAGCTCCGTAGGGATTCCAGTTCCAGTTATAGTGGCTCTGTTTTGGCCTACAGAGAAGAAAAGGGAGTATTTTGAAGGTTTATGTTTGCAGGAATGGCAAATTTGAGCCTAGAGAATTCTAAAACGTGCATTGAATATCTGCTGGATGTAGAGGATAAAGAAGAATGAGTGTTATGGTTTGAATCTAACGTGTCCCACAAATATTCATTGTTTGCAAGGTGATTGGAACATGGGAGATACTGTACATATCAGTGGATTCCTGTGCGGTTAGGAGGTGGTGCCTGGCTGAAGGGATGGATCGCTCGGGGATTTGACCAACCTGCAAGGGTGTGTTCCTGTCCCAACTCCAACTGCTTCCTTCTCTCTCCATTTCCTGGCTGCCTTGCTGGAAAATTGTTTTTTCCATATCAGGCTCCTCCACCATTAAAACCAACCAATAATGCCTGGACCAAGATCTGTAAAACCTGAGGCAAAATAAACTTCTCCATTGTGATTTTCAAGTGTGTGTCCAGCAAGGACAAAATGTCTAAGACTCTGAGGTTGCAACTGCGCAGCTGATTCAGAAGGGCAGGGAAAACTTCCCCTGCAGTGTTAATGAGATAAGTTCTACTGGAGAACTGACATACACACAACAGGTCCCTTCCCCAAGTCTTTGCCAGATTTTGAACTTTCATGGGATGGCCACCTAAACTGAGCACTTAGGGACAGAATTTCAGAGATGAAGTGTCAGAAGTAGGCCACACCTAAGAAGAAAGCTGATTTAGGAAGCAGAGTCCAATCTCTCTGAAGGTGGTGAGGTGACAAAATCCGGCCAAGAAGAGGGAACCATCGCAAAACACATGGCTAATTTGCCTCTCAAGACAGTTGCAAGATTTGGAAGCTGCACGAGCCAGGAGATTTAAAAAATAAATAAACTACACTAAAACCTATGAACAACAGAATTGCATCTCTCCTAATATTAAAGGGCTGAGAGGAGAGATACCTCCAGCCTATGGATGAGAAGACTGGGAAAGCCCTACCACAGAAAGAAGTAGGAAGAAGATGTACCAAGTCCTGGTGAAACCAGAACCAGCCCCAACCCTGCTTTAAAGGGGTTTCAGGCAATCGGTCAGCCCTTCAAATTATGCGTCTAACAGAGAAAAAAGGACCCTCGGGGGCAGGAGGAGGTGGAAATTAAATCCCCTTTAATCTTTGTGGGTTTTTTATGTAGCAAATAGAGGATGTAGTAAATTCTGAGGCTCATGAGGGACAGGAAGATAAGAATGATGAAAACACAGTAAAAGATGGTCTGTACATGGTCCAGTGTCAGAAGCAGGACTTGAAAACACATAATATGTACAAGGAAGCCGAGAAGGGCAAGATGGACAGAAGGATAATTTTGAAAAAGGATCTATGAAAATAATAAAAATATAACACCTGAAAATGATAACGTTTTTGTTTAGTTTCTTTGATTCTACAGATTCACACTACTTATATCTCCAGCCTATTTTTATGTTTTCAGACAGGGTCTCACTACGTTACTAAGTCACCCATGTTGGGCTGAAACGATCTTCCTGCCTCAGCCTCCCAGAGTGCTGGGATTACAGGTATTGTGCCATCGTGCCTGGCTTGGATATTTTTGACAGTAGCATAGGTGGAGTTAAAAAAAAAAAAACAGAATAAGTGAACTTCAGGACAGATTAATAGAAAGGATCCCAAACCGAAGCACTGAGACCAAAAGAAAGAAAACATGAAACTGAGCAGAACAAACATGTGAAACACAGCCCAGCAATAAAACATGATAGGTGGGGTATCAGAGGAAGAGAGAGAGAAGACAGTAGAAGCAATGTTGCAAGAGGTAAACGTGAAGAAATTTCCCCAGCTGATGAAGACATCAGCCCACCCACTGAGGAGCCTCACTGAACTCCAGTTCCAGCACTCAGCAAGAATATATACAAAAGAAACCATACTTAAATAAATCAAATAAATTACTCAAAGACAAAAACATAAAATCTCAAAAACAGCAAGATAAAATACATCTTTTTTTTCTTCAGAAACAACAATAAGGTTGTTGGTTGATTTTTCTGGCCAAAATCATAGAAACCAGAAGTCAATGAAATGATATATTGAAAATCCTGAAACAAAAAGGAAAGCTATCCATTTTGCACCTAATTAAAATAATCTTTATAAATGATGGTAAAATAAACGTTTACTCAGATTAAAGTTGTTGGATAAATTCCTAAGCAGCAGATCCACACTACAGAAACCATGGTGGGCAGTAGCTCCGTAAGGTGAAAAAAGGTGGAAAGCAGCACCGGGAAAGAAAATTGTGCAAATTTTTAAAAATTGACTTCCAAGTGCCCAAACAGGAGAAAGTAAAATTAAAACAGGTGCACACATTTTTGGAAGGAAGTAAATAGACGTACACCATCACAGGGTCTTATTCTTTCAGCGCTATCTCCGTTATCCAGTGACTCTGCTGTCGTCTCAACAACTGATTTGGCCTCGGAGCTAGGCTACGTAGAGGTTTCCTCAGGAGCTTGCCGATCCCGTTTGCAAATACTGAAAATGTTAATGAGCAGCCCGGGCAGTTCAGGCTGCGAACCTGCGGCATCGCCAGCCGGCTCTGCCCTGCACGCTGCTGGCGCTTCATAAAATGCTACTGCTTGTGTTCTTAGCAAAAGTCAGATGTGGTTATGAAAAATATTCGTCACTTGGCAGTAGCCTTTCGAGTTGGGCAAACAGTTCCGCAGCTGCCCTAACAGCTGCCTTCCAGCCGGCAGCTGAGGGCGGTGCAGCACGAACGGACTCACAGTCAGCCTCACCTCCCTCTCAGTTCCAGCAGGGCACAGCGCAGAGGGGAGAACGGTGACTTCTGCGCTGTCAGGGACCACGCAGTATGTCAAGCCCAGTATTCAGAAAATTAACCTCAATAGAGGTTGGTCTTTGACAGGTGTCTTTGGACTGGATCCAACTCGGAGGACTCCAGGGCTGCTGACCAGCTTTAAAGAATCAAACAACTGTTTGCTTATTTTGAGACAGGGTCTCAGTCTGTAGCCCACGCTGGTCCTGAACTCACTATGGAGCCAGGCTGGCCTTGGACTTAGCCTCAGGAGTGCTGGAATTACACCCTGCCCGGCTTATGTAGTGTTGGGGAATTGAACTTGAGTACTTCACGCTTGCTAGGCAAGCAGTTTAACTGCTGAGCCATTCTTCCAGGCTCCCCCCGCACCCCCCCCCCTTTTTTTCCTAAATCACCACCAGCACATCTATTTGAAGGAAATGGGTCCGCTCTTACCATGAACTTTTAAACTGGCTAAGACTAGAGACATTGATCTGCCTAACTTCTGCGAATTCACACAACTGCACAAGAAGCAGGTCCTGCCGGTGAGGCATCGCCATTAAAGAGACAAGCCACAGGGAGTGGGGGGACGTGTTCTAAGGAGTCACGTGGTTTCCCATTCAGAAGAAGATGCTACCCTCCAGGGCTGCTGACCACTTTGTCCAGCAGCTGTCACACAAAGCAAGCTTGATGACAGGAGTTAATTGTATCTAATCATAGTTTAGTGAGTTTGACCTCAATTTTGATGAGATGTTTAAAAACTGACATAACGTTGATAATTTATGTTTCGGTAGTAATTCAGCAACATGATATTCTGCTAGGGGCTCCTTTGTTACCAAAGGCTACACAAATTTTGAAAAGGGTGGGAGAACCTTTCTTCTGGTAAGGGCCATTTGGAGATATAGGACAGCGTTTGTGGGCTATGCAAAATTATCAACTTAGAAAATAACCTTCTATACTTGGTAAAACATTTAATTAATTCACCCCTAATGTGATGGTTGCTTTGATCAGGCAGGACAGTATGGCCCACGAGCCAAACATTTTCTACCTGTGCCAGGGTCCCCACTTAGCTCCTAAAAGGGCATGCCTCACAGTCCCAGGAGCTTCGTATCTGTCTGTTGCTATGACCGCTATAATTTACCAACAGGAGCTCGTTAGGCTGAGTGGGCGCAATGTGGGTAAGGAATGAGGAGAGACCAGGAGAGGCAGCACACAGGAGCCAAACCCTTCATGCCAAATGCCGTCTTCCTGGAATTGGTCATTAAGGCCACTCGGTGTGTGGAACCAACCAAGAATTGTGTGTGACAACAGAAAAGCTCCTGAGCCCATGCAAATCATAATTTATCTTCCCTGTGGTTCTTTATTAGAGGAATGAGGGGGAAACTATGTACCTTTCCTACCTCATGGCGTTGTGAGCATAAAAGGACACAAAGCACGTCAAAACCCTTGAAAAACTAAAAAAAAAAAAACCAAGATCAAGTGTCGATATTACACCATTTCTATGTCGCATGACCAATCTAGGGGCCTGTGGCTGCCCAAGGCCTTTTTAAGACCTAGTGATGAAAAGCCCTGGATACCTCTATTTATTTACTACCCCAAACCACCCCAACACTGCACCCACCTGGAAGATTCTAACTTCATTACAGAAAGTCTTTCCTGGGCGCCTTCTGTTTCCCAGATGTTGTGCTAGATTCTGGAATATGAGGGAAATGGAAACACGCACTCCTGAAAATCTCCCCAGACTCTCATTAGACTGAAAGATTATTTTATTTTGCATTCTTTCCCTGATTTTACCCCTGCCAGCAGTGGACTTTGCCAGCCATATGTGTTCCATGAATACTAGCTGAATCGCTAAGTGAGTAAATGCTTGCCAGCTGGACAGATGAGGAATCTCTGTGGATCTCTGTGCCCATCAGGACTTCACCAGCCTCCCTGAGGGTCATTCCAGGCACCTTGAGGTTAACAGAGAGAGAGGACATGATGATAAGAGTGAGACAGAGGTGGGCAGCTAAGCAGGTGACCTTGGCCCACCTCCCATATGTCAAGGACCAGGAGCAAAGAAGGCTAAGGGCACTGTTGACTGTCCCCTGGCTACTTGTCTTGTCTCTGATCCCTTCTGGGACAGGCATTCCCAATGTGTGTCCCCCTGTACTCGAAGTAAATTAGAGGTGTGGGGAGGGGGAGTGAGGAATTGGCCCAGGAGAAGTTCTAGCAAGCATACAAGAAAAGATCTCACTCTAGACAGAAGAATTTGGCCTTGCATGGACCCAAAATCCTGTATAATGTGATATACTGATTCAGAAATAGCCCCTTGCTATTCAAGCCTACGTCCTGCAGAGGGAGCGAGAGAGCTGCCCGAGGCGCGAATACCGGCCTGCCGCTTGTCCTCACTGCTGCTGCGGGTAAGGGGCACTTACGTGCTTTGAAAAATGTATCAGGAATTTAGCAGAAATTTGCGAACAAACCTGAACCTGTGGTCTATCCTTTGACCAGGATAGGCTTCTCTGTACGTGTATAACTGTGCATGCATGATCGGTTAGTGTAAATGCTGTTTTTTGTTAAGCGACCCAGTCGCGTTGCTGGAGGGTGTTCCCCGTGCCGGTGCTGCGGGGCGCTATAGCATCGACTAAGCCTGGCTCAGACGCCAGACAGCTAACTGTTGGCTAAGCTAGGGAAGACGTTTCTGGAAATCTTTCTTAAGAAAGAAGCTCAAAAACACAGGGAAAAGGAGTTTTCCGTAAAGACGAGTGCTATTTCAGCCTTACAATAAAAGTTTAAAGAATTGTAACTGCTTCAAATCCCAGTAATAAAGAGTTAAGAAAAATAGTATGGTAATTGGGAGAATATTGTTCTGCCATCAAACTTATTTTAGCATGAGGCATGATTATATTACATAATATTAGTTACTAAAAGTTAATGCTTGTGAATGTGTGTGCATGAGAGAATGACCAGTCTGTTGCATATAGTTCAGGATGTTAACAATTCACAAAGTTGTCATGGCAGTTTAATGACTTTTCTCTCTGTTCTATTTATTTGGTGGTAGCTGGGATTGAGCCCAGTGCCTCCCATGTGCTAGGCAAGCACTTTACCACCGAGGTGCATTCGGGTCATGTTTTCAAACTTTTGCTTTGAGGCAGGATCTTTCTAAGTCACCCAGGCTGGCCTTGAATTTTCGATCTTTCTCTTTCAATCTTCCCAGCAGCTGGGATCACAAGTCTGTATCCTCCCACCACTAACTTGCCTGTACATTTCTCTAATAATTTGTTGTTTTTCAAAAAGTATTCTTTCATTTTTACAAAGATACTTTCTTTCAGTATAGATCTTTGGCCTGATTTTTCTCTGTTAAGTGTTGTTCCTGAAGGCTGGGAATAGCTCAGTGGTAGAGCTCTTCCCTTGTATTCGTGAGGGCCTGGGTTTGTGGAAAAAAATGATCAGTTTTCTTCTGGATCGCATAGTTTCCACTCACATGCGTAGTGTATTGTTTGTTTCTCTGGTTGATTTTCAGATCTTTTCTTAATGGCTTCGTTATTTGTATTTTGATGTGTATTCATGAGGATTTGTATTTCTCTTGCTTAGAGTTGATTGCCTTACAGTTTTCACATTTTTTTTGAAAATTTTCAACCTTTATTTCTTCAAATACATTATCTGCTCGCACCTCTTTGTGTGATACTCCAACTACACGTATGCTAAGCCCCTTCTCACTTTCCGTAGATCACCACAATTCTGCCGACCTGATAGTCTTTTTCCCTTGGTGCTTCCACTTTATATCATTCTGATTGCTCTGTCTTTAAGGTCACCCATTTTTTTTTTTTTACCTAATGTCTGATAGTCTTTGATTCCCACTTGGTCTGTTTTTCTTTATTTCAGATATTACACTCTTTATTCTAGAATTTGATTTGATTGGTTCTTTTGATTTGACTTAATTTCTTGATCCTTTTGATCCTGAGGCTCACATTCCCTTCCGATCCTCACGGATTCTTCCAGTGTCGGCACTTCGTCGCTTCGGGTCTGTTGATCATTGTTAACTTCCCTTCGGCTCATAGGTCATGCTTTCCTGCTCTTCTACTGCCTGAGATGTTTTAATTGAATGCTTAACATTTTTCATTACTGGGTGCCAAATTTTTTTGTATTCCTTAGTCCTGGGCTGTCCTCTGGGAAGATTAAAGCTACCCGTGCGTCAGCTCCATCCTTTTGCGGCTTGCTTGCGAGCGTCGTTGGGGGGGTGGGGGGGGTGGAGCCATCTCCTCTCTAGGCCTAGCTTGTGCTTATTCCTAAGGCCCCTGGTGACTGCTGAATGTCCTAGGAATTCCACAAAGGTTCTCCAGAGCCACGCCTTTTGCAGGGCTGTGTCCACTCCCTCTTTGCACAGCCTCCATCCACCTCCCCATATTCCTCCAAGAAGCCTCTGGGCAGGTGCCCGGGCCCCTTTCCCGCATAGCTCCTCCCAGGCTTGCTCCATCCCGCACACTCTGGCTGGAGGCACTTCCCACACTTCACTCTCCCTCTTCTAAACTCAGAGGCAGGATTTCCTGCCCTTCCCCACAGCTCAGCTCGGGGACTGCGAGGTGATGTGAAGGCTTGTGCGATGAGTTTCCATTGTCTCAGGGACCACAGTCCTCATGAGCCAGTATCAGAGAACAGAGGCCTTATGTGTTTTGTCCTTTTTTCTACTTGTTCATGATGAAAGAGAGCAATAGAACTGGTCTTGTTCTGTCACAGTCAATATTATTTTTATAATAGAAAACATTTAAATGATTTTTATTGTTGTGATTTTTGCTTTAGTTTTGTGTTTGTGAGTTTTTTGTTTGGTTTGGATTTTTGTCTTGCAATATGAGGGATTTCCTAACCCTTTTTATTTTATTCTGAAAAAAGTTCTCACTGAGTTTCTCAGGCTGGCCTCAAACTTGCAATCCCCCAGCCACAGCCTCCTAAGTAGCTGGGATTACAGTGTGTATCACCATGCCTGGCAAGAGAGCTTATTTTTACGGGTAAATAAAATTTCTTATCTGAGGTAAACACACTATAATTTTACTTTGAATTTGTGACCCGTAATTTCAGTTTTTGGTATGAAATTTAAGTTCAACTTTAAATTTGACAGACCTTAATTTTTTTTTTTTTTTTTTTTTTTTTTTTGAAACAAGGTCTTACTCTGTAGCCCAGGCTGGTCCTCAGTTCACTATGTAGCTCCAGGTATCCTTGGACTCCTGCCTCGGCCTCCTGAGTGCTGGGATTATAGGCGTATACCACCACACCCAGTTTATTGACAGACCTTAATATCACTGCTAACACTGTTTAGTAATGGATAATAAAATTATTGCTCATGGAGCGTAGAGATTTAGAAATTTCTACTTGCTCTATTTAAATTTGCTGTGATCTAGAATCAAACTTCTTAATTTTGTGATCTTGTCAAAAAGTATGTTTTTCCAAAACAGCCAGAAATTGATTTACCTGTTGCTTGTGTTCTGAAGATTTAACTGAGCTTATTTTTATTATTGTTACAGTATTACTCAGCGAGAATCACTCAGCTGGCCCAGAGTAAATACTTCTATGTGCAGAGGTGGAAGAGTCTTTACCAGCAGAGTAAGACCATGGAGCAATTTAATCCTCTTTAGAAAGTTCATGACTGGGGGCTAGGAGTGTAGCTCAGTGGTTAAAGTTCTTGCCCAACAAGCACAAGGCCCTGGGTTCAATTCCCCAGCACCATATAAACTGGGTGTGTGGTGGCACACTCCCATAATCCTAGCACTCAGGAGGCTGAGGCAGGAGAATTGCTAGGTGTTCAAGGCAAGCCTGGCAATATAGTGAGTTCAGGACCAGCAAGACTATGGAGCGAGAACCTGTCCCAGAAAACAAAAACAAACAAACAGAAATGGAAAGTCCATGAGTGGAATCCCAGGGCTTTTTTCACTGAAATAAAATAGTCAATAAACTCAGTGTTTTTAAGTCATAGCTAGAGATAAGAAATGAATGAGTATACCTTCTTGTGGTTCCTATTTGTAAAAAAAAAAAAAAATGAAGGAAGTTTTAGGTGATAATGTAAGCATTTTTTTCTTTATAAAATTGACCCTCTTTACTATCCATAGAAAGTTCAGAAGCCAACTCCCATTACTGACCATCCTCCTGCCTGTGTCCTTCAAAGCTCTAAGATTATGGCCATTGCCCTTGTCCACCAAATTCACAATAGGGAAGAACCTTGGAATTGCAAGAGCCCCGTGTTTGATCCTCAAACAGCATGGCCCTGTGCACAGAAGCATAAGACACAGAGAGTAAGTCTTCTGGAAGAGCCAGGTTGTGCCTTGGGATCTCTCTAAAGAGAAATAAGTCAGTTACACTATACAGGAGCACTTTGATGCCATCCAGAGAGCTGAAAGACTGTCTGCAGATCAAGAAAACTTCCTGATGGGGGAAAGCAACCCTCCCAACTTGGAGACACAGGAGGACCTGACTATTTACATGAAGTGGCTAGTGTGTCACTTACACTTTCTGGGAACCATTCACCACTACCGGCTGGTATGTGAAGTGGGGATGTGGCAATGGGGTGGGGGCTCCCGGGAATGGCCAGCTCCGTGTTTCCGCACAGCAGTCACCTAGTTTTGGTCTGTCACTCCTTATGTTCTCCATCTGCCTTACAAAGGACAGGAAAACAGCGAGTCCTTGAATTTTTTTTAAGTCTTGCTCTACTAAAATCTCTTTATCAGTTTAGCTCCCAAACAGCTCTCCCTGCCATGTTGTTTCATAGTCAGTTGGCAAGTGCTTGTCTTCCTGTCTTGCTCAGGATTTACGCTCTTCAGTGTAAAGCCACTTCCTAATCCACAGTATTTACAGCAGGCCTCATATGTGACAGGTGCTTGTTCTAGGCCAGTAAGAAATGGGCAAGCATCCACAGACAAATGGATAAAGAAAATGTGGTGGGTCCCCCCCCCCCGCTTTATTGATATGTATAAGTGCAATACCTGAAGTTTACATTGATCTTGAGTATTTTGTGCATGTACTTTTGGTGGCAAAGTTACAAATCCTTTCCTTCTCTATTTTGACCCTCCCTCGTCCCTGCAGTTCCCATTATTCCCCACATTAAGTTCTATGAAATAATTGTGATCTAGGTTTCTATGCCATAAAGAAGGTGCATTGGAATCGTTTGTAGGCAAGTGGGTGCATTAAGACCGTTATGCTAAATGGAATAAACCAGACACAGGTGGTTAATATCGTGTGGGTTCTTTCTCTTATATGAGAATATAAATAATTCAAAAGGCGAAATGAAAGAGACAGTAGGAAACAGGAAGGTGAACTTTGTAGAGATTGGAAAGGGATTTGGGACTGGGAAGGCAGGAGGGGAAGGAAAGTGCTTATGGTGCAAGGTGTATGCGCACCCTTTCCTCAAGGTAAACGCAATTGAACTGTGGACATATACTGATGAAAATAATAGTTAGGAGAGAAGAAAGAAAATGGGCAAGTATATTTCAACTGAAATACAGTGGAATCAGAAAGAGTAGACTAAGGGTGTAAACTGGGTAATGAGAGCCATAGAAGGGGAGCACCTAACGTAAGGAGTCCACGGCCATAGTCCCATTCTAGAAAGATCATTGCTTGGGTGCCAGAATCTCCTCTCCTTTACCTCATGACATCACCATCCACAGGGTTGCCCCACCCAGAGCCGCCTGCCTTCATCCTGCCACGTGCACTCAGACGCTGTGAGCTGTGCTTCTGACAAGTCTCTCCCCGGCTGGGTGCCTCACGACACCTGCTTGATCCTTCCACTAAGCCATGGGCTCCCGGGGGTGGCGCCCCATCTCGTTCATCTTCCTGTACCCAGCAGCTCCCATGGCGCCGCATCCACCTGGGGTGTGTGGCCAGGATGGATCTGGCACGAGTTGGCGTCGCTCAGAGGTGGGGTCAGCAGTGAGTCCCCGGTTCCAGGCGTCCTCCCACACCACTGGGCCGGTTGCTCCTGAGCTTCCACCCCAACATCCCTTCTCCGTGGAGGCCGAGGGCGGCCCCCAAGCCCGGGTCGGGAAGCCCCCACGAGACTGGGCTGGGTGTCCTTGCCTGTGCCCTTCTCTAGGCCCTCCAGTATTTTCCCCTCTCCACAGTGCTGAATCTAGGCGACACCCGAGAAGGCCCTGAGGCCGGTCGGGACGATGAAAGGCCCGTGTCACGGCCTGCACCCTGTGTCTCCTGGCCCTAAGGATACTGCCATTTCAGGTAAGAAATTCGTCTTATTTTCTCAGTGTAAAGTGCAGAAAACAGGATTTTGATTTTTGTATATGTGTTGTTTTGCCCCTCGTCTAGATAATTTTTTTTTTTTGTGGACACAGCACCTCATTCTGTAGTTCAGGCTGGTTCTGAATCACTGTGTAGCTCACAGTCATAGCAGTAATCCTCTCCCTAGCCTCCCAAGTGCTGGGATGACAGGTGTGCACCACCATGCCTGGCTTATGTGGTATTGCGAGCCAGAACCAGGGCCTTGTGCTTGCTAGGCAAGCGCTCCACCGCTGTGCCCGTCCTCTAGTCTCTCAGCTAACTTTTCTGCGCGTGTCTCAGTCACTTTCTATCGCTAGGTGTAATGGTTTGCATCTGGAGTGTCCCCCAAAAGCCTCATGTATTTGGATATATTGGGATAACTGTGGAACTGTGTGCTGTTGGGAGGTAAGAGTCTGGCCGGAAGGGCAGATGCTTGGGGCTTAACCTGGAGGGTCTGTGCCTACCTGCTGAGATTGAAAGGTGCCCCAGGCAAAGCTTTCCAGTGTGTGTTGTTGACTTAAGGGCCGGGAAGCAAGGGAGGGATGCCTATCCTGGGTGTGGAGTGCCCCATGGGCAGTTTGAACCAAACACAGGAAGGAAGAAGAAACATTGTTACAACTTCTTAGGAAAGCTCTGGCTTTGCCTGAGTCTGCAGACATGGCCTTGCTCCTGACTCACTTGACTTCTGTCTGCCTTGCCCCTGAGCCTTGCCACGTGCCTTCATTACTGCTGGCTGCCCGTGGACGGACTGTGTGAGACCCGAAACTGCAAACTAAAATGAATCTTTCCCTCTCTTAAGTTGTGGATGTTAGCAAAGAGAAAGCAACGAAGGCACTGGGACACAGTGCCCAACACCCACAAAATACAGGAGGAAAGGTTTATCTTGGCTCACTTTTCAGCGGTCTCAGTCTGTCCGTGGTCAGCTGGCAAGTGGCAGAAGAGCCTGGTGGCTACCCAGAGAAAAGCTGTTCACGGTAAAGTGACAGGAAACAGGGAGCGCAGGGAGGAGCTGGAGGCAAGAGTATGTACCATTCCGTGTTATGCCCCCACCCTGGACCCATCCCTCCAACCACACCCCACGTCCTGGCAGCACACGAAATCCTCAGTGGGTCAATCCCCTAGATCCAGTTAACCCTGTGAACCAGTCTCCTTCCAAACACGTGAGACTTACGGAGGACGTTCCAGATCTGGACTGTAACAATGTACCAAAGTTGTATCTTCCCCAAAACAAGTTCTAATTTAATATTTTCTAAGGTGAAACTGTATTGACCACTTCTCTTAGACATTTTTCATCTCCATCTTTCTAACCAATTAAGAGAGAGAATTAAAAATAAGGACTTGAATCCAGGAGTACCGGGTACTAGGCCTGTTTCTGTCATGGCCTCACGCAGGCCTGTGTTTTGTCTCTTGGGCCTCAGTTTACTAGTCTCCATACTATGCCTTTTGGAATCAATAGTTTCTAAGATTCCTCCCAGACTTAATGCCACATGATTCTAAGAAGTTTCCTTATTGGAATCCATGTAGCATAGTCCCCTGTGTTACAGGTGACTAGAAACTTGATCAGTTCTCATCTCTGAGTGACATTGTTGCCACAGGGTATATGGAGAGTGTCACAGGAGTGCCTGGCAGAGTCAACCAAAGGAGGGGAGCCCCAACTGGGTCCTTAGAGTTGAGAGAAAACCAGGCAAAAGCAGGTGAAAGCGCTACCTTCTTCTCATTGTCTGGTTAATTAATAAATGGTACATATCACTTGGGCAAAGGACCAGTGGCAGTCTGCGCCTGCTAAGTCATTCCCCAGGGGCCTGCTGGGTTCTCCTGCAGGCTGGGAGAGCATGAAGGGCCCCTGCTCCCTCCTGCAGACACCCAGCTCCAAGGACATGTCAGGCACACCTGGCCAAGCATGGTGCAAACTGTACACTGGTGCAAAGACAGTTGGGCAGGAAGCAGAAGGGACCTGCTGTGGCCCAGTAGGACTGTCACCAGCCTCCCTGAGGCCCCTCTGCTGTGTCCCTTGCTGCTCTTCTGGTCTCCAGGCTGTTGATTTTGAATTTTTCACGGCCAATGAGAAAAGAGGCTGCTTTCACCCTGCCCGTCCATGTGACAGAGACAGACGAACTGGAACCTCAGCTGAGGCTCCTGCTGTCTCATTCCCACATCCCACACGATCTGCAGGACCTAAGGGACTCCACCAAGGAGATGGAACTGTTCTCCTTGGTATCCAGTGCTGCTTCCTCAGTATACATGTAAGTGTTAGTGAGAGAAGCCACGAGTGCTTGTCACCAGGTGGTATAGCCGCACAGCGGCACCTGTCTTCCAGAGTGGTAAGAAGACAATGACAGGTAACAGTTGGATGTATGGTTGGGAAGGACATCCTGTCCTTGGTAAGATCCTGCAGTAGGAAGCCCAGAAGACCCTTATGGTTCACTCTCCTGCAGGATGTAAGGGGAAAGCTAGGGTGCCGTCTGTAGTAGACGACACACATGTAGCAAAAAACTGACAGATTTGTATGACAGAGTTGTCAAATGACTAAGGCCCTTCAATCCTCAGAATATATTGAAGTACTCTCCTTATAGACAAAATGCTTCATACTCAATAAAATCACCTTGTGTAGGGATGTTTGAAGTCGTGCAATCTTAGGGCTGGGGTCATACTCAATAGTTAGAGTGCTTGCCTAGCATGTGGAAGGCAGGCACCACAATTCCCTAGCACCACATAAAGATTAGCTGTGCGTGGTGGTACATGCTTGTAGTCCCAGCACTCGGGAGGCTGATGCAGGAGAATTGCTGTGAATCCAAGGCCAGCCTGAGCTATGTAGTAATCTCAGGACCAGCCTAGAATACAGAGAAAAACCCTCTCCAAAAGAAAGAAAGAAAGAAAGAAAAAGAAAGAAAGAAAGAAAGAAAGAAAGAAAGAGAAAACTATACAATTTCCCTTTATAACAGTTTTACTTAGAAACTTCTGTTCCCAAAGCTGTGTAAAAGCTTGTTTCAAAGGGAGATTCAAGGCCACGGGTGGAGAGCACCGGACTTAAATGGACAGTAACCCCTTCCCAGCAGTGTTTCAACTGGAGAGATGTTACTCTAGTTGTAGCTATGAATCATTTGCAAGTACATGTATTTGCTAGGTAAACATAATAAATTAATCCAAACAGGCAAAAATCAGATCTGGACATTTTTGAGTGCTCTTTGTCCAGGAAGTAACCACTTTCTAGAGTGCCTGCCCAGCAGGCGCAAGGCTCTTGCTCAGTCCCCAGCACCACAATAAACAATTGCCCACTTTTTCCTCCATCACTGTTTTCTTGACCTTGAAGTCCCCTTTGCATCTGCGTTCACTCCACACTCGTTTGGCAGGATTGCGGCTGTTGGTGTGCAGCGCAGACTCTTCCCACTTGCTGGGAGCAGCGATGTCACGTTACTCTGGTTTGCCTGAAAGTGACAGTTGCTGGCTTTGACTGTCTTTTCTTGTCACCGGCAGCACCATCTACAGCAGGTGCTTCTTCGGGAAGGTCCTTATCCTCATCACCACCAAGCAGCATGTTGGCACAATGGAATCAGAGTAAGACGGTGTGTAAGAAGCATCTAAAAAAGCTGGGTGAGTGCTGCATGTCTGTAATCTCAGCTACTTGGGAGGCTGAGGCAGGAGGATTGCTGTGAGTTCAAGGCCAGCCTGAGCTACAGAGGGAGTTCAGGACCAGCCTGGATTACATACAGAGTGAGACCCTGTCTCAAAAAAAGAAAAAAGAATAAAAAGGGCTGAGGAATATAGTTCAGTGGCACATACTTGCTCAGCATGCATGGGATCTTGAATTCATAGCCTCTCTCTCTCTCTCTCTCTCTCTCTCTCTCTCTCTCTCACACACACACACACACACTCACACACACAAAATGAAAATCACAATACACAAAGGACCCAAGGCCGCTGGGCACACCAACAAAGCAGTCTTGTTCCCAGAGGACAACTTACAACCTTTATTTGAATTTTTTTCTCTCTCTCTTGGAGACAAGGTCACGCTGTAGTCCAGCCTGACCGGGAGCCTGCTATCCACAGGCATAAGCCAGCGTGCCAGGTGGTGCTTTTATTACAATAGTGTGATATGAAATGTTAATTATGCCCCAATATAATTGATCACATTACAACTTTTTCCTATATTTAGGTATTGTTTATTCTGGGATCCAAATGCCCGAAGCAGGGTCAGCACGCTATAGTCTGCAGCCAACTGCCTGTTGTTCTGATATAAGGTTTTATTGACATACAGCCGTCTTTGTCCATTTGGATGGCTGTTAACAAAAGACCATCTACACTGGGTGGCTCATAAGCAATAGTAATTGATTTCTCACGGGTGTGGAGGCTGAGAAGTCAAGACGAAGGCAGGTTCAGTGCCTGGGGAAGGACTGCTTTCTGGCTCATCAGGGGTCAGGATTTCAATCCAGGGATTTTGTGAGGACACACACATTCAGAGCAGCAGAACACCACGCTTGTTAACTTCTATATTGTCTACGGCAGCTTTCACATTGCGATGGTAGACTTTCACCCTCCAAGAGAGACCTTGTGGCCTATAAAGGCTAAGATATTTGTTCTTTGAACAAAAGTTTGTAACCCAGACCCAGAGCAGAGTCATCTCCTGGACTAGGCAGCAACGGGTTCATTCTGCATCAAAGTGTTTGCAGCGTATTGGTGGCACTCACAGGCACAGGGCCAATTTTTGAAATATAGTTTGTCATTGGGAAAGAAGAACCAGATGTGGAATCCCAGGCATCTGTGAATCGTGCTGTCTCTCTTGCTTTGTGAATAAAGTGCACTGCCAAGCATGAATGGGCTTCGGGTGCCTCCTGCCTAGGGATGGTGCCGTCCAGCCCAATGGAGCCACTACTCCTCCCAGGCCAGGATCAACAAGAACTATTGGCTCCTTCCATGGGTTGGTGGTCCCACGTAGGCGCTCCCAAGACTTCCCACGCGTGTCCTAGCCATGCCCCTGGCACCCGGGCCACATCCCACCTCAGAGGTCCTTGAATCTTTACTTTGCAACTGGTATTAAGAACTACTTGGTTAAATTGTTATTTTAGGGGGGAACTTGTTTGTCTGCCAGATCAAACCAAAATGGGACCCTTGGCAAAGGATGGTGTTGGCCAAACTCAAAGACAAGAGAAGAATAGATGTGTTAATGCAACTCTAAGCAGAGTTCTTGAAGGTGAGAAAGTAATCATGTTCTCTTTTTTCCCATTTTTTATATGTATGTGCCATACACAATGTTTACGTTGAGCTTGAGTATTTTGCGTACATATATACCGTGTCAACATTGCAGTCCTTTCTCCTCCTGTTTTTGGCCCTCCTGCACCCTACCCATTGCCCCTAACTCCCATCATCACATACATTTGGCTTCATAGAACGTCTGTATTCTGGGTTTCTCACATTAGAGAGACCATGTGATATTTGACCTTTTGCATCTGACTCACTTCACTGAACATGGGGGTCTTGTGTCCATTTACCTACAAAAGCCTCAAATCCATCTGTCTTTATTGAAGAGTAGTACTCCACTGTGTACATATACCACAATTTTTGTTTCCATTGTTCTGTATTGAGTGTTATGGAATATTCCATGTTTTAGCTATTGTTAGTTGTGATGCTATATATGTGTATACATGTATCTCTGTTATCTATTGTTTTTAACTCTTTTTGAAAAATTACCAGAAGAAGTATCACTGGATCGAATGAAAGATTTATTTTCAACCCTCTGAGGAATTTCCATACTGCCCTCCATAGTGGTTGTACCAGTTTACAATCCCACCAGCAATGTGAGAGGGTTCCTTTTTCCCTACAAACTCGCCAGCATTGATTGCTGTTTGAGTTGTTGATATGCACCGAGCTCTCTGGCGTTAGATGGTATCTTGGTGATGTTTTGATTTGCATTTCTGTTGTGGCTAAGGGTGCTGAACATCTTTTCATGTATTCACTGACCATGTGCACTTCTTCATCTGAGAACTGCCTGTTCATTTCCATTGCCCATTTTTCAGTCCAATCTTTGAATTTGAGGGGTCTATTTTTTTTCAGTCCCTTGTATGTTCTGCTTCTTAGCCTCCTGTCTGAGGATAGCTGGTAAAGTTTTTTTCCCCATTCTCTCAGTTTTCTCTTCACTCTGTTGATAATTTCCTTTGCTGTGCAGAAACTTTTCAACTTGATATTATCTCATTTGTTGATTCTGAAGGCTGTTGCTTTTGCTTTGGGTGTCTTATCAAGAAAGTCTTTGCCTGTATCTTTTAGATTGTTGCCTGTTCTGTCTTCCAGAAGGTTCAGCATTTCAGTTTTAATATCTAGTTCTCCCAGCACCATTTGTTAAAGAAGCTGTCTTTTTTCTAGTGTATGTTTTGACTATTTGGGTTTCCTTGAGATTATGTATGAATTTTAGGGTGACTTTCTTTCTGTATCTGCACATAATGCCTTTTGAGTCAATCTCTGTTTTTTATATTAACATTATATAATGATACTTATATAATTGAAGTAAAAGTTCAATTCTGAGATAGTGAGTGAATTCTAATACTTGACACCCATAACTTAAAGAGCAGAAGTTTAATTTGGCTCATGGTTTAAGAAGTTTTCAGCTCATGATTATCTGATTTCAGAGCAGGACCATCATGGCAGCAGGACATGGCAAAAGAAGGGGCTTAATCCCTGAGCAGCCAGAAAGCAGGCTGGGGGACAGTGCCAGGGAGAAGGGGCCAGGGACCATGTAGATTAATAGTACTCAAGGTCCTGCTCCATAAGCCACCTAGACAATCCCACAGGCATGATTTGCTAACTCCTAGGTATCTTAGTTACTTTTTTGTTGCTGGGACAGGATACCTTACATCCAAAAATTAAGGGAGAAAAGGTTTATTTTAGCTCACACTTTCAGGAAGTCTCAGTCAATTCACAGGCTGTCAGCAGTGGTGGAAGCACATGGTAGAGACCTAGATGGTGAGAACCTACTCACAGCGTGGTGGTCAGGAAGACAGAGCTAGTGGAGCCCCTTCCAGGTCAAGCCCCAGTGCTCCACCCCTTCCGGGTCAGGCCCTAAGTGTCTGCTCCTTCTAGCCAGGCCCTACCTTTTAGTGCACGTGGAATCCACAAATATTTCACAACATCACACACATAACTGTCACACTTGTTAAGTTGCCATGCCTGCTCTGTGTGGAAAAGCCAGGATTCCCGCAGGGATACGGGCCCAGCCCCTGCTGAGCTTGGGCTCTGCCCCTGCCACCTGGCTGCCTCCTAACAGCAGGCACAGTTTGCACCCAAAGCTGATAAATGTTACCTTAGAGTTGCTACAATACTTCACATGGGCTGCTCTGTATGTTTGAATGTTTATGTGCTGAAGGGATGAATATGGTTGGGTAGTCATGGTCCTCAAGTTTAATTTGACTTTTTTAGTTGAGTAAGGTCCTCCATTTGCAGAAGGTGGAAAGTCAGGTGCCAAGAGGATGCAGTTGGCTGGTACCAAGGTCTGTTGAACACAGGTGACCAGGTGTTAAAATGAAAAAGAAAATGAAAGAAAGGAAGGAAAAAAACAGAATGAGGAACAAAGGAAAGGAGGAAGGGAAACAGTGAAAGAGAGGGAAGAAGGAAGGAAAGATGGAAAAATGAAAAGAAGGAAGGAAGGGAGTGGGCCACTTCCTCTATTTATTGACTTCCACGTATTCTTGGAATTGACCACTGAGAGAAGAACCTGAACCTGTATTTCCAGGTGGATTATGGTGGGTGGGTCACAGAGAGATCTAGAAGCCTGTGCACTTTAGATGATTGAGGTAAGGCCTGGGTCAATGATGGCATATACCCAACACTCGACCCTTAAGTGTCCTCTTCTCCGAGGCACTTACACAATGCTGCCTTTGTGCCCTGAGTTGTACTCGGCTCAGCAGGTGAGATACACCCAGGTCCTTGTCCAGTGACCAGGAGGTGAATCTGTGTCACTGACTTGAGTCTCTTGGCAGGGATGGGGAGGAGGGCTCAAAATAAAGTGTGATGATGAGAAGGGGCCAGCCGCACACAAAGCCCAGGCAGGAGCTTTCCCAGCCTGAAACAGAACATGGCACTGGGTTTTAAAAAGGAGAAGAGTCTGGCGATGCAGACCTGTAATTCCCAGCACTCTGGCAGCTGAGGCAGGAGGATCGCAAGTTTGAACCCAATCTGGGCAACATAGCGACTTAGTGAGACCCTGTCTCAGAATCAAAAATGAAAACAGGCTGGGGATGGAGCTCAGTGTGAGGGCCCTGGGCTCAATCCTCAGTCACACACACACACACACACACACACACACACACACATTTTGAAGCAACAACTTTCCTTCCCGTTTTCCTGTGGGTGATCACTTTGGCCTCCTCAGGAGCCTACTGTCTTCTACTGTATCGGGGCCCCACGCGAAGGGTGTTGCCAGGGTGAAGATTAAGTACCAGTCAGATGAGAAGGGGACTAAGGGAAGTGTGGAGTGGGGAGCAGGACGTGTGGGGAATCTTTTCCTAGCTGACAGGCATCTAGCGGTCAGGTCCAAAGTTTAGCACCTGCATGCTGGTCAGCATTCTGATGGTGGCATTAATAAGTGGCAAGCTGTCTCCCGTAACAGGTAACTTTCTGAAGGGCCTGCTGCCTACGGGAGAGCCTGTCTCATGGGACCGCCCATTTTGACAGCTAAAAGGGAATGTCATCAGTCGCTCAGGGTCAACATCAGGACAGCTTCTGGTCAACACCTTGGGACATGCTGTGCCATTAACCTTTCCTTAGGGTGATTAATTTTTAATAAAAATTGAATGTGGTTTTAGTTTGAAATTTATACAAAAGTCATGAAGTTATGGCAAAGAGTTCCCATGTGCCCCTCACACAGGTTTTCCTGTTAGTGACATCCTGTAGCCTCTGTCGCACCTCGGGAACCATAAAAACCTAGACTTCCTTTGGGTGTCACCATAGCGTTGCAGCTGTGCCGCAGGACCCCTGCAGAGCAGTGTGTTGCATTTCCTCATCGGCCCAGCCTCTCCTGCCCTGTGCCAGGGTCTAGGTCTCTCTTGTTTGTCAGGTCCTTGGGCTCTTTAAGAGTTCTGTCCAGGGGATGGAGGAATGGCTCAGCGGTTAAAGCGCTTGAGCAAGCGCTAAGCCAAGCACTAAGTACCCAAGTTCGATTCCCTAGCCCCACATAAGCTGGGCGTGGTGGCGCACGCCTGTAATCCCAGCACTCGGGAGGCGGAAACAGGAGGATTGCCTTGAGTCCAAGGCCAGCTGGGGCTCTGAAGTGAATTCAGGACCAGCCTGGACCACAGAGTGAGACCCTGTCTCCAAAAAAAAAAAAAAAAAAAAAAAAGAGTTCTGACCAGGCATCTTGCAGAGGATTCCCTAACTTGAGTTTGTCTCTCGTGGTGGCACTGGGGTGATGGGGTGATGGGTGGAGGGTGAGCAGACAGAGAAAATGGAAAATGTGGCCTGCTGCTATGCTGGGGTAGGGGCACCCAAGTCCTTTGGAATGCCTATCTCACCAGGTGTTGGACCTGGCACTACAGGGCTTAACCTTTCCCCTGCTGGGTTTAGAAATTGTTTTGGTCCTATCACCTTTTATCCTCCTATTCCTTCCTTTTGGAATGGAAATGTTTACCCTGTGCCATTTTGTGTTGGAAGTGCTTAACTCTGGTTTTAACAGGAGCTCACAGCTGAGAGTTTGCCTTATGTCTCAGAGTAAACTTCGGACTTGGAATTTTTAACAATGCTGGAACTATTGGAACTTTGATAACTCTTGAAAAGGGACTAAATACATTTTAAGTAAGGAGGGGTCCATGAGTCTTCGGGGGCCAGGGGCAGAATGTGGTGGTTGGGATCTGGAGGGTCCCCCAAAAGCCTCATGTTCCTATGGATACTGTGTAGGGTTGGGAGGTGGGGCCTGCCTGGAAGGGGCGGGCACTTGGGGCTTGACCTGGAGTTGCCTGTGCTGGTTCCGCCCTTCCTCCATGTCTCTCTGTGCCACCATGTTGTGAGGATTTCTGCCGCGGGAGCTCTGGCTCTGGCCCTGCCCGGCTCCAGCCTTGCCATGTGCTTCTGTCATTTTCCAGCTGCCCACGTGTGAATGGACTGTGACCTTCTGAAACTATGAGCTACAATAAGTCTTTCCTCCCTAAGTTGTGCATGTTGGGTATGGAGTCAGAGTGACAAAGAAGTAACCAAGACACCATCTTACCAAATGGACATGACTTATTACCACCTGGCGAGGGAACTTTGTTCACTTGGTTGCCTGAGGCAGGAGAGTATTCATGGGTTTGAGACCAGCCTGGGCTAATGGTGAGTTCAGGACCAGCTGGACTGCAGAGTGAGACCCTGTCTCAAAAAAAAAATAAAATAAAAATAAAAAATTTCAGGCGCAGCCGTAGGAAGTGCTGAGTTGCTGTGAGAGGACTGAGCTCCAATACGCAAGAAGTTCTGGAATCACTAAGACACGTCTCCTTCTCAAATTCAACAGATCACTTACTCATTTTTTTTTTTTTAAGACAGGGTCTCGCTCTGTGGTCCAGGCTGGTCCTGAACTCACTATGGAGCCCAGGCTGGCCTTGGACTCACCGCAGTCCTCCTGTCTCAGCCTGCCGAGTGCTGGGATTACAGGCGTGCGCCACCACACCCAGCTTATGTGGTGCCGGGGAATCCAACTCAGGTACTTAGCGCTTGGCTTAGCGCTTGCTAAAAGCGCTTTAACCTCTGAGCCATTCCTCTAGCCCCAGATCACTTACTCTTAAAAACAAATATTTTCTGCTGACAATAGAGACATGTACTTACCGTAGGAAACTTGGGAAATAGTAAAAGTACAAGGAAGAAAATAAAAATCGACCATTCCTATACCACTTAACACTGACGTGTGGTATATATCCTTCTAGCCTTTTTCCTTCTGCTGTGGATAAACACAGGACATTTTTAGAGGTGGTTTGTGACTGTGAGTCTCGGTTGACTTACCCTCTAATTATTGTTCTTGCCCTGTTTTCCCTATCTGCCATCTCTGCTGTCTTCCCAGCAAGACATGAGATTTGCAACCAGTGGGAGCCTCAGAACTAAAACTATGTGGACTTGGCTGTGCTGGCCAAGGCCTGGTCACAGAAAAGGTCAGGGTCAAAGGACTCAGTGGCCCAGGCACAAAGAGTGAACCAAGAGGTGCTGACACTGTGGACCCTACGCAGCACTCCTGGAGGGAATTTCCTTGGGAGTGTGGGGGACTCCCATTCCTGGGAGCACATTCTCATGGGGGGGGGGGTTACTCCCACTCCTGAACTTAGGTTTTTCTTTTCTTGGACCACGGTAGGCTCCTTTTCCGTATCCCACTCCATCCCTGTCCCTTTCCTTCCTTCCGGTTATTCTGCTGACCCCACGGAACATCTGTGGTTTGTTCGGTCATCCTAGCAAATGCTTTTCTCTGTGACTTGACGTCACCTTCTGTTCTTGCCTATGCAATTCTTGGTAATTTTAGAAGCAGCTGAAAAAGTCACCATCCCGTCAGAGAAAGGATGTGGCTCTGAGCGGTCTTCCTGGAATGACGCTGGGCTGTGGCGAGCCGTCACGGAGACCACCACAGACCCATCTCATCGAAAATGCATAGCAGCTGTTAAAGCTGTCTCCCTGGGAGTGTGTGCTTTGCTGCAGGTTTGTGCTCCAGGTGTTCGTCTTGGGATGACGATCCTTTGTTTCTGTCTGTGGGGTCAGGAGGGCACCCTGTCACCTCCCACATTCGACTGTGGTCCTCCCTGTGGTCTGCATGCACAGGTATGGCCTGAGGCAGACACTGACCCAGACCTCACAGCGGCAACCTCTAGTCCCAGCAGAGTGGGCCCCTTGGTCACTGTCATTCTCCCCTGTGCTTCTTCTCAAAGCTCCCGTCCCCGCTGCCTGTCATGCGGCCTGGAACTCCATCTTTAGATACAGGTGTGTTCAACCTGAAGTCTGCCACTTTTTTTGCACTTGACATTTTTTGTTATAATGAAAGACTTTTAAAAGGAAGTTTTTGTACTTCTATCCACTAGCTACATCGTTCATTTTATATATGGCCCAACACAGATCTTTCTCTCTCTCAAAAAAAAGCAAAAACAAAAATAAAAACAGCAGGCTGCAGGTTGTAGGTACCTGCTCAACTCTCAGGAGCTATGTAGTTAAAATTAGATTTGGCTGTTGGTTGGCAAAACAAAATGATAGAGGACTAAAGAAGTTGGAAATCCCTCTTTCTCCCTATTGCCTTCATATCTAGAGGTAGAAAGCCCCAAGCTGGGGGCAGCGCAGCTCTGTGTGTCCTGGAGACCTTGTCCCCCCACCGTGAGCCAAAGCCTGGGCTAAGAGTGGGGCAGCACCCCGTCCCACCCGTGGTCCCAGCAGCAGGAGGATGCAGGGTGGAGGTGGGAGGCCGCCTCCCCAGGATGTTCCCAGAAACACCTGCCAGCCCCGCCTCCCTCTTCCATTGGCCTCATGGATACACCTGGCTGTAAAGGAGGCACTGAAATCTGAGCGGTCAAGCTCCAGGGAACATTCAGTTCCCGCAGGGAAAGAAACAGCAGCTCTTGGGGGTCACCAGTGGTTTCTACCCTCAGGACCAGTTGGAACTCCGAGACCCCCTTCTGGAGCACAGGCAATCCAGGGAGGAGGGTCCGTGCCACTGCGCAAGAGCGCCCGTGTGAGGATGAGGGGTGTGGGTAGGGGCGGGTGGTGGGAGTGGGAAGGAGCAGGCGGCCGGGGAGGGGCCTGCAGGCAGCACCACCTTCACCGGTTCCCCTGCGCCCTGGGGCAGACTCATCTCCCGAGCACAGGGAGGACAAAGGTATCCAGTGAGTGAGCCGTGGACTCCATAGGAGGCTGCAGGCTGGCTGCGCCTGCAGGTCAAGCGGGAGAGCAACGCTTGGCGCCTGCCAGGAGCCCAGGCCTAAGGCACGTGCTTCTTGTCCATTCCCTCAGTTCCCACAACGACGTAGCGCGTCCTGTGATTGTGCCTGGGACTTTCTTTTTTTTGAGATAGGGTCTCACTCTGTAGTCCAGGCTGGTCCTGAACTCACTGTGGAGCCCACATTGGCCTCAAACTCAAGGCAATCCTGCCTCATCCTCCCAAGTGCAAGGATTGCAGGCACACACCATCATGCCTGGCTGATTTCTTTGTGGTGTTAGGGATGGAACCAAAGACCTTGGCTGGCTAGGTAGTGGCTGTGACCACAGAGCGAGGCCCCCAGCTGCTCCCAGAGAATTGGCACGAGTGAATCGGGTCGCTAATGAACAGAAAGAGGGAGGGGGGAGCCCATTGATCCGTTAGCTAGAGCAAGACTAGATTGGGGAGGCGCCAGGCTTCAAAGTGCGTGTCATCCACTCGTGTGAAGTGAATTGTGTGAAAGACAGGAGTTGGGTGGCTATTGAAAGCCCAGAATGTTTTCATAAAATAAAGACTTGAAGTTGGGCGTGGCCTTGGGCGTGGCGGCGCACTCCTGCTGAGCCCGCCCTCTGGGAGGCTGGAGCGGGAGGGTTGCAGCTCTGAGCCCAGTCTGGGCAACTTAGCTATTGGGGGGGGGGGGGGCTTGTCTCAAAATATAACATTAAAAAAAGAAAGAGGCTAGGAACATAGTTCACTGCGAGGGGTCTGGGTTCAGTCAGCAACCTTTTAACTGAGAGTTGAAATCCAGGTTTTTTATATATCAGGTTGAAATGGTCAAGATACTCTTTTATTAATGCATCTAAATGCACGTTGGCTCATGACCCTCGACCTCATGACAGCCAGAGTATGATTTTGTTAATGCTGTTGCAGATATTTCTGTCATCAAACTCTTGTCGACTGTTTGATACATTGAGCATCCAGATGACAGCCTTTCCGTGGAGCGACAGGAAAGTGACCGGACAGGATCAGGCCTCAGCCAGGACTTGGTTGCAGGCGGGCCTCTCGAGCCGGCAGGAGATGCTGGGTAAGATCATTACATTGGCGACATGAAGAGATGGATTTTTAAAAAACACTGCAGGGGTAACTGAGTGATTAATCTATAGCTTACATATTAACTCAAAAATATTTGGGATTGCAATGAAAGCAAGCCTGTGAAAACGGGTCAAGCAACTCTAATGTTTTAAATAAGAGCCATTACAAAGAAAGATTTCTTTTTATATTTATACATGGAGAGTAATTCTTTCCCCTCAGCACCTTTTTAAAGGGCAGCAGGTGGGAAAGTCTGTTACGTGAAATAAAATGACTTTAATTGGATGCACGTGAATTTTCTGAACTGCTTTGAGGTGAAAGCTATTTATTAGATTTCTCACCTGATGACACCACCTGTAATCCCAGCATGCAGCAGTCTGAGGCAGGAAGATTACTATTAGCAGCCTGGGCTACAAAGTGAGTTGGGGCCAGCCAGGGCTATAGAGAGAGACCGTCAGTGTCTCAGAACCAATAAACAAAACCCCATAGAGTTCTCTGCCTACTAAAGCTACAACTGTGCACCAACCCTCCAAAGCCCTGGCTTGCATGATGGAGCTGAGCCCAACGACAAGAACTCTGTCTTGATGAGAGGGGCCCACATGTCCTTTCTGTACCTGCACCACCTGCAAATCCAGGAGCTGCAGGTGCTTGGGTGACTTGGCTGAGTTTTAGGTGTCAGAAGTGCCTGACTGTCCCAGAGCAGAGCCTTCCTGCTCTTCAGTAGCAATACGTTCTTAAGCTTTTGCTCTTGATTCTTTTTCTTTCTTTCTTCTTCTTTTTTTAAAAACATGAAATCAGCCCCTCTCTGTCCGGTGTGTTGCTTTCCCCACAGCCGGGCCGACTTTGCGTCCTCTGGAGGGACGGAGCCCCGATCCTGTTCTCTCTGTGTTGCAGCTCATCTGCGTAGGAATCCGAACTGCTGCGGATCTGCTGAGCGAACCTTAACGATCAACACATCAGGCATCACCTTGGTTGCAGGGAACCTGGTCGCCACAGGGGAAGAGTTCTCGGGTCAGCGTTACAGAAGGTGGCATGGGCACCGTGCCAGGTCTCGGCACTCACCACCGTGTGCACAGGATGCCTGCGGAGCACAAGGTAATGTTGCTGCCGGGAATCCCCCTCCTCCATAAGCTGAGTTCCCGGGCCACCTTTTCCCTTAGCACCTGGAATCACTCAACACGGTAGAGTAACCGGCGGGAAACTCCCTAGGGAAATGGATTTTTCAAAACAAATTGTAGCAAAGGGAAAAATGACGTTCCAACCACAGTAAAATATAGTGTCCATTTCAGAGCTGGACATAGGCCCCCAAAAAGCAGCTCCAGAGGCCACAATAGGGAGGGGAACATTCGAGCTGCTGTGCCGTTGGCTTTGTAGTGACATCAGGCCCAGGGACCACAGGTCCTGACAAACTCTCCTTGACATTGGCAGAAGCTTTTTACCACTTTCCTGTTTCCCAAGTCCTAAATTAAAAAAAAAAAAAGAAAGAAAGGTACAAAAATTAGAAAAAGTTGAGCAACAGAACCACCTTGTATCCCTCCAGTTCTTTCTTTCTCCTTGGTGCTTGGCCGCCTCGTGGCCAGATCGCCTGGCAGCCTCTACACGCTTTCAACCCTGCCTCATAAAAAGCCAGTAGGACAGACTTTTTAAACCCTTTCTTTGGGAATAAAACTGCAGATGCCTACCTTTGAGTGGATGATTGGGATGATTACATTTCAACCTCTAGAAGGTTGATTCCTGAAGATAGAGTTCGATATGAATTTGATCCTCTTGAAAGATCCTAGGTTGACAGATGTGATGAAACCTGTGTACCTACCAAACGGGTGTGCTGTGTGTGTGCCTCTTGCATCTGTGTGGCTGTCACACCTCACTGCTAACCATTGGGCACCGTCTAGAGACCAGCTGTGCAATAGAAGCATAACACGTAATTTAAATTTTTTCTAGTAGCCACATTTTTAAAAAAAAGAAAAGCATGGGAACTTCAGTCTAATCAATTCATCCCAGTGTCTGCAAGATCTCATTTCCACCGGTCCTCATATTAAGAAACCATTGATGAGGGGCTGGAGGAATATTTCAGCAGTTAAAGCACTAGCAAGCACAAGGCCCTAAGTTTGAATCCCCAGCACCACCTACGCTGGGCACTGTGGCACATGCCTGTAATCCCAGCATTTGGGAAGCTGAGGCAGGAGAATTACTGTGAATTTGAGGTCAACCTGGACTACAGTGAGTTCAGGACCAGGCTGGACTACAGAGCAAGACTCTGTCAAAGGAAGAAAGGAAGGAAGGAAGGAGCCACTGGTGAGATAGGATACATTCCTCTGTAGAGTCTTCAGAATCCAATGTTTATTTTACACAGACAGTATATTTCCCTTTGGGCACACCCCAGTTCAAGCCCTGTGTGGCTGTGTGTGGTAGAGGCCACCATATGAACAGTTCAGCTCTAGATATTAAGAACTATTTTCTTTTTCCCAGCCAGTCGCGTAGAGTCCTACCTCTGCTCAGCACCCAGGACACTTCTGCTGTTCAGTCTGCTTCCCTGTGTGGCACCCCAAGTCCTCTCCTCTCCCCATGCAGGACTTCCTCTCTGATCTTCCCACCCATTCTCCCTCTCCTCCTCCTTCCCCAGTCCTAGCTCAGCAACCCAGCTCGCCCTTCCTTGGTGCTGGAATGGGGTTAAGACAGTTGTAAAATGAATGCACATACAACATCATTCTCTTATTAAGGTAGATCTTCCTATAGCTGTAATATATTATGCTAATAGATGTTTTTAATTTTTTCTTACCAAAGAATCCTCTCTCAGTTTGTTTGGGGATGGAGGGAGAAGTAAAGGGAGAGAGAGAGAGAGAGAGAGAGAGAGAGGACAAACGCTGATGTCCCAGGGATGTAGGGAGGCTTCTCTGAGAAAATCACTGTCCCTTCCTCATGTTCTCATACGTGAGAGGGGCCATGTCACCCTTTGTCTTAGTGCTCACTCGTTGCTGGGACAGAATAACTGACATCCACAACTTAAAGGAAGAAAGATTTATTTTAACTCACAGTTTCAGAGGTCTCACACAATCCATTCTGGCCAGCAGTGGTGGAAGCACATGGTAGAGGTCTAGTCAGAGAAAAGTTCCTCAAGGCATGGCAGACAGAAGCCGAGAGAGAGGCGCAGTCCATGTCTGGGGCAGGCAAGGCCAGAGCTTCCCAGGGAGGAGCTGTAACAATGTTTCTTCTTCCTTCCTTTATTGAGCTCCAACGCCAGTCAGACAGCCTGCTCCCAGGGTGGGTGCCTACTCTCGCTTCCTGGCCCACAAGTCAGTCACATTCACCTCAAAGCTCTGCCCTGGGCATTTCCTGACCTCAACAAGTTGGCCCAATGCCTCTGTGTCAAGCTCCAAAGCATCAGACCTTTCCATCCAGAACCCACCTCCCAACAGTACACAGTTCTGTCAACATCTTACCACATCCCAATACATGAGGCTTTAGGAGGATATTCCAGATCAAAACCGTAGCACTTTCAGGAGCTACCAGCTGCAGCCAGCCAGGGGGTGCAGGCCTGGAATCCCAGGACTCTAGGAGACTAAGGCAGGAAGATCACAAGATCAAGCCCAACAGGGGCAGTTTAGCAATTTGGTGAAACCCTTTCTCACAGTTAAAACTAAAAGTGCACCGGGGATGTAGCTCAGTTCAAAAGGCCTTGACTCCATCTCTAGTATCACCCCCACCGCTCTCCAAAAAAGAGTGGCCCCATCATAATTGTTGTGAAATTTTAAAAGGACTGAACATGAAAGGGCTTGGCAAAGTAGATCATAATATTAAAATGCTGGGTAAGGAGTTATAATATTATAGAAGGAAAAGTAAAACAGAAGATATCTTTGATCTTTTGAAAAGATTGTAACCAAATAATGAAAAAATTTACTACTGGTTAGATTCTTAGACCAAACTACTATTATCTTAAATTAATGCAAGATGATTTACGAAAAGGTAAACTACCCCAATAAGTATTGTATATATCACCCAAAAGGTCTAAAACTCACACTGACAAGTAATAGCAGAGGCAGTAGGGGGAATAGTCAACAATGGGCCACCAGTTTTTCTGTGGTTAGTTCCTTTCAGCAAATAGTTACCTTGGCATCAGTTACTCTTCAGACTTAAAAACACATATGAATCATTCCAAAGATCATGTTATTTCTTACTCAGCCAGATCATTATCCCCCTCCTCTTCCTGCCACACTTCCCAGCATAACTGATGGCTCAGCTCCCTAGACCACAAAACCTGTAGAAGGAAGGTCTTCCATACAGCCATGGAAAAATTAAAGAGAAACAAGGAAAAGTGAGCGTGACTGTGCCACCACCCTACATAAAGGAGTTGGGCTGTTTGGTCTTGAGCACGCATCTCCTGTGCACACGGAGTGCACTTCCAGAGATGGGGAAGCAGGGAGAGAGAAACCAAGTGAAGAAATGTGTGTGCCCCCCTAAGGATTTGAACAAGGGAGCTGGTGTTAGAGTGCGTGTGTGCATGTGTGTAGTACTGGGGATTGAACCCAGGCCCTTCTCACTGAACTACACCCCCAGCTCTTTTTTTAAAGCAGTTTTGAGGCAGGACTTGCTAAGCTGCTAAATTGCCCAGCCTGGGCTTGAACTTGTAATTTTCCCACCTCAGTCTCCTGAGAAGCAGGGATTACAGGCATATGCCATCACACCTGGATTTTTCTTTTCTTTACTTTTTCCTTTTTGTGGTTGTCTTCATTGCTTTTTGTTTTTTTGTTGTTGCTGAGACAAAACACCCAACACCCACAACGTAAGGGCAGAAAGGTTTATTTTAGCTCACAGTTTCAGGAGGTCGCAGCCTATCCATGGGCAACTGACAGTGGCAGAACAGCCTGATAGAGGCCTGTGGAGAGAAACTATTCACCCACGGCAGACAGGAAGCAGAGTGAGCAAGGAAGAACAAACCGAGCTACCCTGTACTCTTCCAGGTCAAGCTCCAGTGTTCCACCCCTTCCGGATCAAGCCCCACCTCCTAACAGCACAGGACATCCATGGATTAATCCCCTTGATTGATCATCTTCCAAACATCATGTTTTTGGAGAACATTCCAGATCCAAACCATAACAGTGGTACTGAGGATTGAACCCAGGGTCTTTGCACAGAGCTACATCCTGAGCCCATTTTTTAAAATTTTTATTTTGAGATGGGGTCTCACTAAGTTGCCCAAGGTGGGCTTGAGCTTGCAAGCCATTACACCTGTCTTTGGCAATGCTGTTGCATTCTATCAACTTCAGAACTTGGTGCAGTATCTAGTCCTTCAAAGTAAGGAGTGGTGGTCTTTTCCAGCAAAGTGGATCAAGTTAACACATTAAACTTGACTTTTCCCTCAAAGGGTAGCTCGTGTTGGGAAACAGGAAAGGAGATAAATGATAACTGAAGCCGTGGTGGTAGTCTATGAAACCTAAGAATGCTGTTAATTGTGTAGAATGTGTCATTTTCTCAGCCTCTTTTCTGTTTTCTACTGGTACTAAGATACACTTCATTTTACAAGAATCAATATTTAAGGCTGGAGGAATGGCTCAGAGGTTAAAGCAAGTGCTAAGTCAAAAGCTAAATACCAGATCTCGATTCCCTAGCCCCACATAAGTTGGGCATGGTGACACACACTTGTAATTGCAGTGCTTGGGAGGGTGAGACAGGAAGATTGCCACAAGTCCAAGGCTAGCCTGGGCTCCATAGTGAGTCCAGGACCAGCCTGGGCTGCAGAGCAAGACCCTACCTCAAAATAATAATAATAATAATAATATTTCACTTTGGAATTCTAATCAAAGGAAACCTCTACTTATTTAAAAAATGATGACTGAAAAAGTAGCTAGAAGTAAAGAGAAGCAAAAGCCACAATCTACTAGAAGAATGCGTAAGCATGAAACAGCCTTTTGATAAAATATTCTGAATGACTTAGAATTTTTCACACTTTAACTCATTGAAAAGTTGCCAAGTTTTTGCTTGAGTGATTAAGAATCTAGAGCTTAACAGCACTGGGGCTGCAGGAATGGCATAGCTACTAAAATGCTTTTCTAACATGTGCAAGGCCCTGACTGTGATTCCTTAGCACCACATAAACCAGGTGTGGTGGCAAATGCCCATAATCCCAGCACTTCAGAGGCTGAGGCAGGAGGATTGCCATGAATTCAAGCTAGCCTGGGTTATATAGTGAATTGAGGACTAGCCTAGCCTACAGGCTATCTCAGGGGAAAAAAAAAAAAAAAAAAAAAAAAAAAAAACCAGCCTGAACAGCAAATCAAAATTAATTGTAGAACTACAGAACTAAAGGGACTGAGAACATACACCCTGTCCATACAGATGGTGGCAATTAACCCCTTAGCAGAGAGGCTAACCTGCCCCATTAGTGAAGGTTCCAGAAGATTCCTGTGTTTGTACCATGAGCAAAGCTATGTGCATAAACTGAGGGACAAATCCATGGAGAACCAAAATAGACCGACTTACAGTTTAGGCTCTCTACTTTCTGCCCAACAGATGATGACTTAAAGGAGTTTTTTGTTACGAAAATGAAAGATTGGGAACATTGGTTCCATCATTTAAGTAACTCATGAATAACTACCAGGAAAATCAGGTGATTTTTCTTAAAATATAAAATAAATACAAAGAAAGCCCCTGCAAATAGAAATGTTAGCCAGGATGGGAAGAAATTCAAACCTTTGGGTCCTGTTGGCTGACATGTTGAAAGCTGCAACTAGTGTGAAAAATAATACAGAATTTCCTCAAAAAAAAAATCCAAAATAGAATTACCATAGGATCCAGCAATTCTCTTTCGGGGTATATATATCCCAGCAATAAGGTGCAGGTGCTCAGGATTCCTCAGTCTTGGCTCTGCTGGCTTTGGGGCCTGGTATTGTGTTCTCTGCATTATAGGATACACAGCGGCATTCCCGGCCTCTGTCCCCTAGGTGCCAGTGCCACCTCCCCCTGTGTGTGACAACCAGACACACCTCCAGACATGGCCAGATGTGCTCAGGAGGGTAAGATCCCCATCATCTGGGTCACGTAGTCTGGATTCAGGAGTCTTGCCTCCATCTGGGAGCCTTTCGAGAGGAAATAACCACCATGTAACCAGAACTGCATTTCTAAAGCTGCTCTGTCAGCAGTAACTGACAAGGAAGGAACGCCAGGGCCAGAGGGCATGTGGGCGGAGCAATGAATATGGCCGGTGGGTTTAGAGACTCCTAGACAAGGCCTTGGGAAAGATCCTACCATCTTGGACTGGGTGATAGTGGTGGAAATGAAAAAAATAATAATAATAATAGTTACCAAATTTGAGAAAAAGAAGTAAAAGTGCTAGGCCTGGTGGAGCAGGCCCATAGTTCCAGCACTCTGGGGGGCTGAGGCAGGAAGATTGTGAGGTTGAGCACAGCCTGGGCAACTTAACGACTTAGGAAGACCCTGTCTCAAAATCAAATAAAGGCTGGGAAGGTAGCTCAATGCAAAGGCCCAGGGCTTGACCCCCAGTACCCCCCCCCGCCCCCCCCCAACACACAAAGTCAAGTCAAATCAACAGAACGGAGGATAGATCAAACATTGATGAGACAGACATCATTCATTCCCGAGAGAGTGGGTGCAAGATGGTGCTCTTCACTGAGGGGGCCCAGGTGACTTAGGTTTGTAGGGTAGGTATAATGTTGGATCACATTAAATTTGCCCAGGGCCAGATGCCCACAGGCACCTGGAATCCACAGACTAACCTACTTGATACAGTTAACCCAACAAGCCAGTCACCTTCCAAATACATTAGGTTTCTGGGGGACATTCCAGATCCAAACCTTAATAGTCCATCTGTGAATTTCCGTCCTCTGCAAGGACATCTCCTGAACTTGGTTCCGTCTTCAGAGACCCAGCTTCCAGTAAGTCTCAGCCACCGGTTCTGGAAACATAGACTTTGAGAGAGGCTGTTCATTACTAACTTTGGTACTAAGACCTGGGACTGTGCTGTTGCATTTTAGAAGTACTTCCAGAGTGAAACGGAAGTGTTTAAAAAATATTTTTAACAGTGCCCCACCTGTGTGGTGTCACATACCTGTCCCCCACCACTATTGTCATATTTGAGGTCTCCACTGCCCCCAGGTCACAGCTGAGGAAGTAGGAACTAGCAGGATTCAAGCAACTGTCCCCGGGTGAGATGGAGCCTTCTGACCCCAGAGGCTGACAGCTCTGAACACGGACGCTGTTGGCTTTCCTTTTTCAGGTGCTTTTGAAATGATCAGAAAAACAAATCCAAATCCATCAACTAGTCATCTGCCTCACAAACTGCCCTTCCTGCCCATAATTATTCTTTGTCTATACTTTTTTTTTTGTCTGCACACAGAATTTTTTTTTTTTTTTTTTTTTCACTCTCTGGTGTTGCAGATTGAGCTACATCCCCACTGCATTTTTTAGTTTGGATTTTGAGACAGGGTCTTGTTCAATCGCTAAGTCGCACAGACTGGGGTGGGTCCACCTTGCAATCCTCCTGCCTCATCCACGAATGCACCTGGATCTTTACCCAGCTTTGCATACACTCAGCATGTTTTCAGGCTCGTGCTGACAGCCTGCCGAGCGGGACGAGCCTGCAGCTGTCCCTCCTGAGACCTGGCTGTCTCTTCTGCAGCAATTTCTGGTTCCCTTTCCTCAGGTCCACAGCGTTCAACTCCTGGAGTTCTCAGAGGCGGAGAATCAGGCTGCGTCCACTAATTCAGCAAGCACATGCCATGCCCGCTCTTGTGGCGTACCCTCTGCAGAAAAGACCCACTTCTGTGCCTGGCTCAGTCTCCTTCCTGACGGAGACTGTGACCCATCTTATAGGGCGAGTTGTCTGTATGTGTATGTAGTGTTGGAGATTGAGCCCAGGGCCTTCCGCCGAGCCATGTCCCCAGCCCATTTTTATTTTTGATTTTGGGGCAGGGCCTCATTAAGCCACAAAGTTGCCCAGGTTGGGCTCGAAGTTGCCATCCTCATGCCTCAGCCTCCCAGAGTGCTGGGATTACAGGCCTGTGCCACTGGTCCTGGCTTCTGTTGTCATTTTGGCTGTTGTCTAGGTCTCTTTGTTGTCCAGGGACACATCTGTACCACCCGCCAGGTACTGCAGAGGCGGTGCTGGGCCCTGAAGGAATCAAGAGAACGAATGACCTTTTCCTAAGCAGCTGACCTTGAGAAAATTGCCCTGAGAAGCAAAGGCATCCCGGGTTCCTCCCAGGAAGCCGTGAGGATCCCAAGGACCTGGGGATGTCTGGCTGGGGAAGCCAGACAAGGCCAAGGGGAGCGTCCTAACCCAGGGGAATCAGAGAATCTGTCGTCCTTTGGCACCATCATCTACTTTCCAATTCTAGATGAGGTAAGACTGTTGCTTGTGCGAGGATACAGGAGCTTTAGGGTTACACGAGCAAAGACCTTGGACTTTCCAAAGCCATTTCAACACCTGAAGGGCACTTAGCAAGGGGTAATGTTGTTTTATGAGATGTGTGGATGCAATTGAGGTTAATTCAGGTTCTTATTACTAAAGGACGCTGCTTGAGGAATATTTGACAACTCTTCAGAATCCAAATGGAGTTTAAAATAGGACTGAGCTCTGTCCTTTCTTTGCTACAAATATTGGCATCTAATTCATGACGCAGAGTCACACAGCCCTCTAGGGTATTTAATTTTAGCTCTTAGCTTTTATCTTGCCAAATGAGCCCACATACTAATGCATCATTTTTGTCTGTGTTGATTTTAAACACCATGACGCTAAGAGTTTAATTGGACTGAAACACTTAATTGGTAGTCATTTCACAACATGGATGTCTTTCAGCTGAGCTTGTAAGTGTGCAGTCATCATGTGAAATGATTTCTCAACTCATGCTAGTTCGTGACGAAAGTTCTCTTGATAGATAGTCCTGATATGTTTGCTAAGTATTCCTCATACGCTTGTTAACTACTCCGTATGTGCTTGCTCAGTATTCAACTTAGACTTCAGCACTTGTAAATTTCTTTCTCTTTTTTTCTGGAGGCAGTGTCTTGCTCTGTAGCCCAGCTAGTCTAAACTCACTATTTAGCCCAGGCTGGCCTGGGGCTCATGGCAATCACCTGCCTCAGCCTTGCTGTGCCATTCCTGCAGCCCCTCCTGCAAATTTGTTGCCTTTTAGTATTTTCTTCTGAAATTGGCCACTTACAAATTTTAAAGCAAAAACAATGCTGGTAGTGCAAACTAACATGATTAAGTGGGAAAATACTTTAGCCAAATAAATGACAATGATTAGCGTTATTAAGTGAGTAATCAGCATAAGTAAAGATCATCCTGGAAAAGGGAGCCTCTGATTTTTTTTTACTTAAACCAACGTTATTGGAAACAGCTGGTTAAATTGGGTTTGTTTTGAAACCACCAGGGACTTGTTTTAGAAAAGGAGAAATGCATGTTTGTTTTTAAAATTATAAGTTTGAGGACATTTTAGCATAGATTCCTTGATAGCTACTTTTTAAGTTTGTTTCTAAAATGAGTCTTTAGAAATAGAAAGTGAAAGGAATGGAGGAATAACACAGCAGTTAAAGCGCTTGCCTAGCAAGGGCAAGCTCCGGAGTTCGATTCCCCAGCACCACGTAAGCTGGGCGTGGTGGTGCACGCCTGTATTGGGAGGCCGAAGCAGAAGGATTGCTGTGAGGCCAGCCTGAGCTACTTAGTGACTTTGGGAGCCACCTGGACTACAGACTAAGACTGTCTCACAAAAAGAAAAAAAATTAAAAATGCAAACAAGAACTCCCATGAACCAAGTCAGCAAATGGGCCCTTGGAACATGGTCTCTGCAGTGGCTCCGGAGCTGAGTTGCAGGGACGCTGGTGGCCATTTCACTGTTTGCCTTCCAGAGAAGAAGCTGCTCTCCTGAGGGCACAGTCCTCACAGGCGCTTGCCCAGCTCTTCTCCCTCCCAGGTCTCCAAGGGGGCAGTGTGTCGGCAGTGGCCAGGACTGGAGATGGACCACTGCCCACGTGGACAGGTTTGCAGATCTCTGTGACCTGTGGATGTGGGAGGCAGCTGTCCTGGAAAACAAACATCAGGTATTTTTTTCTACAGACAGGATGTGTTAAAACTCACTCTTAGAAAAACTCCATAGCTTGCCTGTCTGTCTCTTTCTACTTTCTTTCTTTCCTACCTTCCTTCCTCCCGTCCATTTTTCTTTTTTATTAAATCCAAAAGCGACTTTATAAGTTATCAATGAAGTGAAAACTTCTTATTTAAATGGACTCAACTACTAATAAAGAGGTAATAATGAACTTTACTTATTTTTTTACTGTGGCTTTTCTCACAGAAGAATACATGGGAAGATGTCCTTACGTGGCGGAGGCCCTGGGATCACGGGCCGCACGGCTGCTTCCTTTACCCTCCCCTCAGGCTTTTCATGAGATTTGACTGGTGCTCCCTGTGCAGGCGCGAGGACAAGCCCTGCTCTGCCAAATACGAGCTGGCTGACCCAGGCATGGCCTTTAGAAGTAGATGACAGGCTGGTCCAGTGGCTCAGGCCTGTAATCCCAGCATTCTCGGAGGCTGAGGCAGGAGGATCACAAGTTCAAGCCCAGCTGGACTTAGAAGTCTACAACGCCCATAGGTGAGTGACGCAGTTGGCCAAGGGGACCTGGGTACCACTGACTGCTGGGGTGGGATTAAAGCCGTGAGACAGCTGGTTACTAAATCACCAGCCATATCATCAATGGTTCCTATCCCAATGAAGGCAACCTTGCCAGGAGCCATGGCTCCAACCGCCAGCCCCTTGGCTGATCATCCGCTCCCAGGAGCTCAGCTGTCACACATGAGGGGCTTGCTCTGGGAAGGGGCAGTTCCTGGCGAGGGGTGAGGGGTTGATCAGAAACAAGGATGATCTCTACAGTCTGTAAAAGTGGGTGCAGTCTCTAAGACTGAAGTGTTGCCCCGTCAGTGGTGGACTGGTTAGAATTGGGGCACATGCAAGGAACCCTGGGGAGCCGGTGGAGGGAGAACTTTGTCCCCGGTAAGGGTCTTGGGGTGGGGAGCGGGGGTCACCGCGAGTAAGGGTCCCAGAGGAAGAGCAATTTGATCATGGTACTACAAGATCCTCTGTGGCACCGGGAAACAAAGACTCTTAAGCAGAGGAAATAGCATTGAGAGTACCGAGGAGGTGTCTCGCGGGTAGCCGGCGCGAGTGGGAGGAGACTGCTGTGGCCAGGACCCAGAGGCGTGAGGGGAGGCGCTACGCGTGCGTCCTGGGCGCAGGCTGGTCATGTGCCTCTGGAGTCGGGCCTAGAGGCAGAGGGCAGCTGAGGGCGAGATGCACCTGCGGCCTTGGCCCCAGCCACTTGGTGAACGCTGGACGCTGCGTTGGACTAGAAAGGTCCTGGGGAAAAAGAAGTGTAGTCGTGGCGAGAATTAGTGACCAGCAGGGTTAAGAGGGGACCTCGCTCTATAAAGATGTGGCCATGAGGTCAGGAGGGTGGAGCAGGCTCGAGAAAGGTTTGGCAACGGCAGGATGTGAGGCCTGGATCTGGATCGGGAGTGAAGGATCGAGGGCGACCTCCCAGGACCTCCTCGGGCGGTCCCGGAGGCCAGCCGACTCCTAAAGGAACAAGGCAGTACTGACTGTGGGCCCGCCAGGTAGGAAGGCCTGAAGGCAGCGAGGGCCGGAGCTCGGGAGCGGGGGAGCTGAGGTCTGGATGTAGAAGCTGAACCCCAGCCGTGATCAAAACGGAGGGGCGTGGAATGCAGGAGATGGCCGAGGGCCCCCTCCCCCCTCAAGACGAGAGGTCGTGCATGGAGGAGGAGTAGCCAGTTTGATTGGATAAAACCAGGTGCAGGTGTGCTGAGAGCCAGCCGAAGCAGGCTTCTGTTAGGGAGAAGATGGTGGCTGACATGGAGGGCGGAGGTGACTCTCAGAAACAAAGTATCAGGGTCAGCTTGGGTGGTGGCTGGCAGCTGCGGGGACTCTTTCAGAAAGGTTAGGGGTGGAGGCCAGGGACAGTGCGGTGGGATGGGGTCTGGAGATAGGGACATAGACGTCGTTTTCTTTAAGCTGTTTTTCTGGTAGAAAAGAGGGCTCATCTACTCGGCTCTGTCACTCGTGGAGACATCACCTGACTTTTTATTTTGAAACGTAAGTGGCCTTTACCCAACCCCATCTGGCCAATGACAACCTAACTCTGATCAACTAAATGGGAGATTCCAGACTTGTAGTACCACAGTTGGGAAGGCCATATCCAAACAAGGCAGATCCTAAACTTGGCGAGTTTAAGGATGCAGGCCTTAGTTTTAAGCATCCCCTTGCCCACACTCTCCACTACGGAGTCCCCAGGCAGAACTTGGTAGCAATGGAAAAACAGAAGGATGAGAAGACAGAGAAAGAAAGTGATGTCTCCAGATCCGTGCGTCGTACTCAGCTAAGCTGTCAGCTAAGCGCCACTCGTTCCTTCTAGGGTAAGTGAAACTGTCTTAATTTCAAAACAACCACTGAAAATATCTCCTTCCTTTCTACTATAAGCGTAGTACCCTATAGAAACTGTGTGTTTGGTGCCAGAACTGTAAAACAGGGCTGGCTGTCCACGTCACACATTCTCAACAGCTTGTTTTTAAGGGCTAAGCCAGATTTTTAGCTAAAGTACAACTGATTTGCCCTGCCAAGTTTGCTCACCTGTTTTTGATCATTAAATATATTGGTGTCACTTAAGAATTGCTTGAACATACTGGATTCTTTTAAGTCCTTCAATTAATCTTATTGTGCGTGGAGAGTCATAAAATCCTAGTAGTGTTAATTCAGGGGAATTAAGGGACCCTGAGAAGCCAGGTATGTACTGTATGCTGCACTTGGCTTCTAAGTGACATTGTACTGTCTGCTAATTGTCCCCTGGGACCACCAAATAGCACATTGGCAGAAGAATTTAAATGGAACGCTAAAAATACTTTTGTGTATTTCTTTTAAAAAACAATCCTGCTGCAGGATATGTCTAGCGTTGCTTCTGTTCTGTACTTCCAGTTGACCCAGAACACTAAATTTTAAGTTTTTTACACCCCAGAAGTAAAAAAAAATTGAGGTAAAAATAATACAAACACCGTAATGTTTGAGATGATTTGTTCTGCCTATTTTCTGGTTTCTCCAATATTTTTCTGCCTACTGTCAGTGTGTACAAGGGATTATTTCGCCTGAGAGTTGGGCCCTTGACACACACTGGTGACATTTGACAGGCTCTGAAGACTCCTTAGACAAATGCCAGCCCTGGGTTTATAGGGAAATGGGCCAGTTAGCAAACAGATAATAAACAGCCTGTGAGGCAGAACAGTCACACCCCATTCCTGTTGGAAAAGAATTCAGAATAAAATTACGCAAGAGCCCACCTTAGGGCTCCTCAAGGTTGAAGTCAGAGCTTGAAAACAAAGCCTTCTCCTCCTCAGTAGAGAGCCACATGGCCCTTCCCAACAGCTGAGGCAGCCAGAGAAATATTGCCATTTTTGGGACATGCGTATACTAAAGTGTGTTAGTTATCTGAAATTCAAAGTTAACAGGAGGTCCGGTGTTCCGTCTGCCTCCCTAGCAGCGCCATCTAGCTCAGCCTCCGTTTCAGACTCCTAGACTGGGATCACCAGCGGTCCTGCCCCAAACTCCTGACAAGCCTCCCTGCCAAGTAACCAAACAAGTTGCTCTTTGTCCAAAAAAAAAAAAAAAAAAAAAAAAAACAGGTCAAGAAAGTACAAATACTATAAACCAGCTCCTGGGATTGCCCTGACCCAGGCAGAGGGTTCAAGTTAGTCCAGAATGAAGGAGGCAAGCGATTGTTTCTTTCTTTGTCTTCCCCTGGGGCTGAGAGTGACCGAGGGACACCCCGTTTCTCTACCCGGTCACTTCTCCTGTTTGTGCCTCACCTGCTGCTGCTTAGTACTTCAGTGCCTGAGGGGAGAGCTCTGGGGGAGGGGCAGGGAATCACAGGTGCTTCCGTCACCCTCTGTCCTCATTTGCCCTGGGGATCAAAGTCCAGGGCATTGCCACCTTCCCTTACTGCCATCTATGCACATGAGCTATGCAAGTTTCTAATGTGGAAGCACCTTCCTTCCGTGGCCCAGCTTTTATCCTCCTCTAGTTGGTGTTGCCTGTTCATACTGTTCATAGCAGGAATCAAACCCAGGACCTTTGCACTAAGTTTCATTTCCAATCCTTTGTGTGGTTTTGATTTTGAAACAGGGTCTCACTAAGTTGCAAATTGCCCGAGCTGGGCTCAAACTTGCCATCCTCCTGCCTGAGCCTCCCAGAGTGCTGGGATTACAGGCCACTAAACCTTGCTGTTTCTCATACTGAGGCTGATCTCCGTTCCTCTAGGCCATTGCTTCCCAGGAAGCAGTGTGCAGGATGGGCGCCCTGTGCCGCAGCCCAGGCTGCCCTTCCTCGTTGAGTCTGCGCGTTGCACCGTCGGCACGAAGCGTTTCAGGAAGTGGTAGCTGATCCTTAGTGTACGGGGTAATTAACTTTCTTACATAGAGGAAGGAGAACTTTCCCCTGTGCTCACGTAGCTTCTGTGCCTAATGAAAATTAAACTGGCGAAAGACAGTAGTGCTTACCGTGTAAGCACATGTAAGCCTTCATAGGAAAGAGAGGACACCTCAGAGACGCAGCTGGACCCTTGGGCTCAGCATTTAACCATTTTAACAAGCGGCATACATTGTGGGAAGTAACTTGAGAAAGGATACCAGGGTGGTACGTGAGCTTGGCACTGCTTGGCACTCACAACTTGAAGGAAGGATGTAGCACTCAGTTTGGGGGATTCAGTCCATGGTCTGCCGACGCCGGTCAGAAGCATCGTGGCAGAAGGGCATGGGGGAGCACAGCTGCTGGTACAAGGCAGCCCGGAAGCAGAGCAGGGGACAGCGGTGGGGAGGAAACGGGGAGGGAGCCGAGGTCGAGCCTCCATGACCCACCCAGGATCATCTTGCTTTCTCACATCAGGACTGACGTCATAGATGGCTGCCAGGAGGGGAAGCCATGTGGTGAAGTACCTCTTGTTGATGGAAAAACACAGCTCTTACCTCAAAGAGAAGAGGTTTATTCCAGAGCCAAATTTAAATGACCATGGCCTGGGGAGACATTGACTCAGGTGGCCCCTGAATTATGTTCCGGTGGCTTAACAATTTCATAGTTTTTTAGTTACAGAAAAAAGGAAGGTTGCAAATGGAGGCATTCTTTACGTACTTTGGCAAAAGTCAGGTGGGTGGTGCGTGGAGAAGCAGGGACCTTGCTGTAAGCCTCAGACAGCTTTTGGTACATTTCAAAGGGCTTACCACAGAATTGCTAGGTCAGAGGCACAGACTGAGGGCGCAGATGTGCCCACAAAAAGGGCCTGGTAACCTGCCTTTGTGACGTTCCAACTTCTCCCCAAGTTCCTGGGGGTCCAGTGGATGAGGCTGTTCCTGGGAACTTCAGTTCATGCTCGTGATGCATTCTGATGGGAGCAGAATAATAATTAGTAATGTAAGTATTGCAGAATCCTGTTATTAACTGTAAAGCTCTCCTTTTCTCTGTGGGAAGCAGGGGACCAGAGTACGAGGTGGCACTGAGGCCCACTTTGGCTCTACAGCCTGTGGACCTTCCTCTGCCCACCCTGACTGTGCATTCGCTAACCACCTCAACTACACCAGGATTGCTTCCCCCATGCCAGGGCCCTTAGCCACCAGCATCCAGAGCTGAGTCTCCCCTGCTGAGGCTCCAGGCTTACCAGGGCCTGGGATGGGGACTCTCTCTTTGCTGGGCCCCAAGACCCCATCTGCCCTTTCCTGACCCTGAAACTCATTTTCAGCTCCTGGATGGCTACTTGGAAGCCTACCAGCACTTGCCGGACCCCGAGGAGAGGTTTGCCGTAGCATTAACGGTGACCGACGACATGCCCGTGACCTCAGCCACCCTGACTTCGCCGGCCTACCAAGGTGAGTGCACCGGCCTGCGGCGTCGCCTGCAGCTCCTCAGGAGCTTCCTCGATGGCCACACGGGTGGGGCTTTGAGTGTCCCCTGAGGAGAGAGTGGTCCCTTCCTCCGCAGCTCCAGGGTCGGAGACTTCCAGGGCCTTGCTTGCGGCTTGTTTACCTTGTGAATTCTGGCCAGAGCTACGGTCTTTAAGGAAGTTTTCAATCCTCATTACACCTCATGGGCCACAGGGATTTGACCTCCTGCCTCCAGTTTTATCAGACTATAGAATTTATCAGTAGTGAGAGAATTAATGGAGCATATTTTCAAGACATTAGTGTAAACTGGGCCCAGTGGTACAGCTGCAATATCCCAGCAGTCTGGGAGACTGAGGCTGGAGGAATACGAGCTTGAGCTCAGCCTGGACAACTGTCATGGGTGGGATCTGGAGTGTCGCACAAAAGCCTCATGTTCCTATGCATACTGTCTAGGATTGGGAGGTGCGGCCTGGCTGGAAGGGGCAGGTGCTTAGGGCTTGGCGTAGAGGGGCGTGTGCTGCTTCCGCCCTCCCTCCCTGTCTCTCTGTACCACCGTGTTGTGAGGATCTCTGCCGCCGGAGCTCTGCCCCAACTCCAGCTCTGCCATGTGCTTCCCTCAGCTTCCAGCTGCCCACCTGTGAATGGACTGTGACCTTCTGAAACTGTCAGCTACAATAAATCTTTCCTCCCTAAGTTGTAAATGTTGAGCGTTGAGTCACAGTGAGAGTGACGAGAAAGTAATGAAGATAGCAGTTTAGCAACTTAGTGAGACCTTGCCTCAGAATAAACATTTTTTAAATGGGCTGGGATGTTACTCAGTGCCTTGTTCAGTCCCTAGTAACGCAAAACAGAAAAACAAGAAAGAAACATACTAACATAAAATTGTGATCATTCGTTTATTCTTGCTTCTATGTATGCAGTACATAATATCCATCTTGGAGGATGATGTGGACACATACCGTATCTTAATAGTTTTCATTTCCCGCCCTCCTCTTCCTTGTCTACTCCATACACCATCCCAGAAATGGTGATGATTTTTTTTGGAGACAGGGTCTCTCTCTGTAATACAGGCTGGTCCTGAACTCACTATGGAGCCCAGGCTGGCCTTGGACTCACAGCAAACTCCTGTCTCAGCCTCTTGAGTGCCAGGATTCCAAGCATGTGCTACCATGTCCGGCTGATGGGGCGCTGGGGAATCAAAGTTGGGTACCTAGCGCTTGCTTGGCAAGTGCTTTAACTGCTAGGCCATTCCTCTAGCCCCCAAACGGTGATGATTTTTTTAAAAAATTCTTGAGACCCTAAAAGAAATGATAGCATTGAACATCCTCAGGGGAAGGTTGAACATGAAACACATTGGAGGCCAAGGATGTTGTGACTTGGTGGGGATTCTTTTCCCCCAATCCGGTGACAGATTCCAGGGGCTGCAGTGCTCAGTTCCGGTGCCCACTCTGCCAGTGTGAGAGCTGAGCCCTCTGATTTCAATGTAGTGCTGGGTTCTAGATAGCGCAGCAGTGGGAGCTCCAGCTGCCCCTCTGCAGATGTGCCAGCAACCCTCCTCTCCAATGACAGCAGCTGGTGAGATGGTGGTGTCTTCAGACATTCTATTCACTGGTCGTGCCCAACCTGTGGTCTGCCATGATCTTGCTTTCATTTTTTGACATGATAATGAAATTTTTTACAAAATCAGTTTTAATGCCTATATATTAATATTAACTATGTGGCATACTTCATATGTGGCCCAAGATGGCTCCTCTTCATTAAGAAAGAATTTTAAAATGGCAGGTGCTGTAGTGGACACGCTGGGGAGAAAATGCAGTTGCCTCTGAAATGCACAAGCGTCCACACAGCTGGGACTTAGATGTGCTTCCAAGTTGATCAGAAAGAAATTTTTCCCAAATCTTAACTAACACGTGTCACTAAAGAGGTTACTGAAAGTTTGTCTTGTAACCTCATCCCTTGAAGAACCAGAGTCAAATTTCCTGGGACCCTCACAGAGGGAACATGTTCAGTTGCCCCCTTGGCAGAATCCCTTCTCTCCTGTTCCCTTCCAGCTTGTGGTAGAGGGTAGTGGGGAGCACTAGGGATCCAGTGGAGGGTCTTTTCACTAAGCTACATTCCCAGTCCATTTTTATTTTAATTTTGAAAGCTGAGTCGCTGAGTTGCCCAGGCTGGGCTTGAACTTGTGATCCTTCTGCCTAAACCCCCAAGAGGGCCGGGGTTGTGGGCAGGCAGCGCCCGGCCCAGCTGCCTTCCAGCTTTTGAGGGACCTGTGAAGCCCTCTGTCGGCAATCTCTCTGTTGCCTTGAAATGGTTAGAGAATTCTCCTGTCTCCTGTCAGTAGCCGACAAGCAGCTGTTGAGCGTGAAGGTGTCTTAGGCCATGTGCCGGGAGCAGGGGACACCTTGGTGCACACAGGTATGGCCCGTGCTCCCCTGTGAGGGGAGCGGTCAGACCGTCGGTGAAGGTCAGCTTTACCTAAGCCAGGGCCGTGATGGGTCGTGTCGTCTGAGGACAGGCAGGCTGCTGAGGGCGCAGATTCTACTTCATTTCCTGGAAAGAGCAGTTTCTCCCCAGCCCTGCTTAGCCCCGAGTCCTTCGCTGTGATAATGAGCGTTTGAGACACCAGCTGTGCGTGCAGCCCACAGTGTGAGAATCCGCTGTTCAGGAAATGGATTTTGGCAGGACAGGCTGAGGCGCCTTGGATGATAAAACCGGTCAGAATCGTCTGAAAAGTAAATGTCACTTGATTGAGGAGATCCTTCCCAGGCTTCAGACTTTTTTTTTTTTTTTTAAGGTCCAGGACCAGGAAGAATTGCACTGCGTAGGTTAAAGGGAACTGTGTGTGTTCCTCTGCCGTGTTGACTCGTGCTGGAGTCTCTATTTCCAAAGCACTAACCCGCAGGCAGACATCTGATTGTCCCTAGTCTCATCCTTTTCTGAAATCCAATATCTTTACAGCAAATTGGAGAATTCTGGCAGTTGTATATGGAGTTGAAATATTGCCTTGCTCATTAACACTGGGGAGGGATAAAAGTTCAGGTGAAAAATAGAACTAATAACGGTGAAAATTTGCTTTTTATTTAGTTACTTTTATTTTAAATTATTTTGTTTTCAGATTTTAGTCTACATATTAATGACTGAGGTGTTGAAATTGTTGTCAAATACAATCTTAAGATTGCTAGATTATATACCTCTCTCTCTCTCTCTCTCTCTCTCTCTCTCTCTCTCGGTATGGTATGTGCTGTACTGGTTGTTGAACCCAGGGTCCTCACAATGAGCTACATCTCCAGCCATTTTTTATTTTGAAGTCAGCCTCTTACTAAGTTGCTAAAGTCTGATGCTGGGCTCAGACTTGGAACCCTCCTGCCTCAGCCTCCCAGAGTGCTGGTGTTACAGACCTGTGCTTCTATGCCTGTGCTTACGCGCCTCTTCCTTTCTACCTTGAAGGGCTCACACTAACGTAAAGAGCATGTTGGGGAGGGAGGGAGAGCGTCCCAGTGGCCCTGGTGTCTCTCTGGGCACCCAGGTCTTTACAAGGCTCTGACGCTGTAGAAGCTATGATCTTTAAGAAGAGAAAATTTCAGCTGGGCATGGCGGCCCAAGCCTGTAATCCCATGCACTGGAGTTGCACCTGTCCCTTCGGCTGGCTGGGCTTATCTCGAGGGCCCTGGAGTACCTGCTTCAGGAGCTGCCAGGCCTGTAGCCCTGCGTCACCAGCCACCCTCCCTGGCTAGAGCAGTGCCTCCTGCAGCTGGCCTCTGACCTGTGGCTCACCCCGGCCAAGCCAAGGCCTGGTGTAGCGCACAGCTGCAGAGGTGCTCGTCCTCCTGCGGGAGGGGAGTCAGTCCACGCCAGAAGGCCACTTCCTTCCAGATGTTGGTGTTTAGCTCAGTGTCTCTATTTGGCTTCATTCCCTGCTATTTGGCCAGAGAGAGAGAGAGAGAGAGAGAAAGAGAGAGAGAGAGAGAGGAGAGCACAAGCACATAGTCACAGGCCTTGCCAACATTTTTGTATGATTTTAATTTTGGTCAAAGTTTCTAGTTCATAAGGGCATGCTGTGACAATTAAAATTAAAAGGGGGGTTACATGAGGTTGTGGAAAATCTTTTCTGGCTTGTTATTTACATTTTAACAGTTCACATCTTAAATGTATTTTCACCCCACTAAGAGGGTTCCTAAAGTATGTTCTCTTTTGTTGCTTCCATTGCTGGTGCTTTTAGTCAAACTCTGGTGAAGGGAGAAAGGACTGAGTTAGGAATTCTTACAGAGAAAGAAGGAACAAAACTGAGCCAAGATACAGCCGCTTAGATGCACTCAAGTTCAGCCCTGCTGCTACCTTGCTGTGTGGCTCTGGGCAAGTAGCTCAGCCTCTCTGAGCCTCACATTCCTTTTCTGAAAACTGCGTTTGTGTATTTGGGAAGAATTTGAGGGAGGTAAGGCTGCTGACCTATAAAGCCCCTCTCTCAATGCCTGCTCGTTCAAGCCACAACCTAACGTTTATATAGCATCCAGAGTTATATTGTGACTCTTTCCTTCTTTCGTTAAGTCTCCCAGGGCCGATGTTGGGTTTCTGACTTGACTCGCTCTCTGGGAGGCCCCTCTTGGTGTGACAGAGGGACGTCACCATCATCACTGCCGGCGTCACCTGCTCTGCGGCTCGGTGCCGGCTTCCTGTTCCCACAGCTCAAGCTCAAACTCAGTTTCATTTCAAATTAATTTTAAGTTGATCAAAATCGTATAAAATTAGGAAATTTTCACAGAGGAGAAAGAACAAACTGTAGCCTAAACACAACCACTCCAGTGCACTCTTTTTTCTGAGCTTAAATATTCCTTCGAATTTGCATCCCACAAGGATAAGGTGGGCCGCCGCCTCCTGCCTTTATGACATCCCTGCCGGAGGGGCAGGTAGACAGCGAGGCCGGGGTCCGAGCGGGAAACCTCTGGTGGTAGAACGAGCATCCAGCCCTGCACCTCGGAATGCCTGCTCTGCGTTCCACCTGCCGTGGTGGTGACAACTCTTTTTCTTTCTTTTTCCTCTTTTCTCCCTCCTTCCTCCTCCTCTTATTTTGAGGCCGGATCTTGCCAACTTGCCAAGGTTAGGCTGGGTCTTGCAATGCTCCTGCCTCAGCCTCCCAGGGGATGACGGGCATGTGCCCCCCACCCAGCTTTTTTCTATTTCTAAACAACACAACAGCAAGTAAGATCTCAATAAAGGGGAATAATTGGATTTAGGATATAACTTGGGTGGGGCCTGGTGGCCCAGGCTTATAATGCCAGTACTGAGGGACGCTGAGGCAGGAGAATCACAAATTTGAGGCCGGTCTGGGCAACTCAGTAACTTGCCTAGATCTTGTGTTCTGGTTCGGATCTGGAATGTTTCCCCCAAAGCCTCATGCCTCTGGAAGGTGATTGGTTCATGGATTAACCAAGGATGGTTTCTGTGCTGTGAAGAGGAGGGTCTTGGCCAGAAAGGGTGGGTCACGGGGCATGACCTGGAAGCTTGTGTCTCCCCCCGCGCCCCCGCTTCTCACTCATTCTCACAAGGGGCTTCTCTGTGGCGAGGCCTCTGCCATGCTGTTCAACTGTTGCCAGCCCCCCATGAACACACCTGAACCTGGGAGCTGAAATAAACCTTTCCTTCCTTAAGTTGTGGGTGTCAGGCATCATGTCCTGGCAGCAAGAAAGTAACAAAGACACTTTGTTTCAAAATAAAAATAAAAAATGGGCCAGAGATGCAGCTCAGTCTGAAGGCCCCGGGTTCAATCCCGGGTGTCACACACACGCACACAAAAAGTTACACTCAACTTGGAGGGCTTGTGACAGGTTTTTAAGGGCACATTCATGTATATTATCTCAATTGACCTCTCTCTTTCTCTCTCTTCTCTTCCTCTTCTCTTTGTCCTTCCTCTCTCTCTCTCTCTCTCTCTCTCTCTCTCTCTCTCTCTCTCTCTCTCTCTGTTTCTGTCTCCTTTTTCTCCCCCTACTTCTTCTCTTTGCACTACTGGAAATTGAACACAGAGCCTCATGCATGCAAAATAAGAGCTCTACCACTGGGTCACAGCCCCAGCCCTTTTTCTAGATTTTACTTTAGAGACAGCATCTTGCTAGATGGCCTGGGGCCAGCCTTGAACTTGGTATGTAGCCCCGCCTGGCCTTGAACTTGCGATCCTTGTACTTGTGTCAGCTCCCTGTGTAGTAGCTAGGACTACAGGTGTGCCCCACTGCATGTGCTGGACCCAGAACAGGCATCTCTTGGTGAGTGGGGTGCCGGGTCACAACCACCCCACGTTTCTTCCTGCAGATACTGTCGTCCTGCCCTGGCCCTAGGCATCTCTGAGGTGGATGATAACCAAGTTGGCAAATTTAGTTTTCATACGGAAGAAGCCTATTTATTCCTTTGAGAATAAGCTAAAATAAAATAAGGCAGTCTGCCTGTCTGTTTTTTAAATATTTCATTTATATACACTTGGCTTCCATTTGTGAGAAGAGCTTTGGTTCCCTGCTACTAACATTGGCCGCACCTGACTTGTGTGCGCGTTCTCCTGCCTCAAGCCACCTGGCCGCTCTTGTTAGATGACAGGGACCAGAACCGCGTGCTGTGAGCCACCCTTGCGTGAGGACTGTCAGCTTGTCATTGGAGTTTATCTCTGGCCTTAAGTCTAGTGATATTTTTTCCTTACTGCTTGGATTTCTTTGCTTCTGTATATGTGTATGTTTTATAAAAGTAGCACTGGTCTACTCGTGGCTTCCAAGAGCCTGCTGCTGAGCCATGGAGCCCGTCAGGACCCCCAGGATTGGCTGACCCCTGGGGAGGCCCGTGGTGGCCAGCCCCGGAGCACATGGGGCCTGGCGGGGGCTGCGGTGCTCACACCTCCCCTTCCCCGCGTGCTCCGTGGGAACCGCTCCTGGCACCTGTCACGTTCCTCCCTCAGCTCTTGTTCAGTTCACGTGTGGAAAATATGCAAGTGCCCCTTGCGTGCCAGGCTGCTCAGAAAAGCGCTGTGATGGAGGCCCTGCCACAGGCGGCCTCCTACCACACCCCGCAGAGGACAGCCCGCGGGAGAGCCAGGCCAGCCTCCGCCACACAGGAGCCAAAGCGGGCTGCTGCCACCAGCAGATGTCAGCCTGCCTTCCCTCCTCTCCTCTCCCTTCCT